>JAKLWX010000002.1:4372235-4996840 GCA_022702355.1 Cercospora zeina | reverse complement strand
TCTATACCTTTAACGAAAAATCTCTAGGCCTATAACGTTCGCGTATTCGAGTTCTATTTTATAGAGTTCGAAGATATTCTACTATACTTATCGTAATACCTCGCCTCTTCGAGCTACTAATAGTAGTAGTAAAAGCCCTCGAACGACTAGGTATACTCCTGCTACTATATCTATACGCTATTAGTTTCGACCTAGTCCTTAAAATCCTTCGGTAGCTTAGTAAGGTTAGCTAGAAGTAGTATCCTATCTTATATACTAGCTCGACTACTTAAGGTATTCGTAATCGTATAGCGTTCCTTTCTCTACTATTATACTATCTTCTTAATTAGACTAGAGTCGACGAGAGACGGCTGCGATTCGGAGTTAGTCTATCGTTCGCGAAGCTATATACTTATACGTATTAAGAAAGAAGGAAGTATAGTACTACTACGTCGTATCGGAGTCGTAGGATATACTAGTAATACTATAATATAAAGTATATAGTACTAAGAAGGAATCGTAGAACTAGAGAGTAAAAGCTAGCGGAGTAATAGAGGTAAATAATATTTATAGAAGCGATTAAGTTTTATTAATATAAGTACTAGCGAGGTATCTCTATTATAGGCCGACGACCTATCCTAGTAGCGTTATAGAGACGAGTACCTCTAGTACTCTTATTAAGCTCGTAATATTTGCGACTAATAAACGTACTAAGTACTCTTTAATTATAGTAACGCTATAGTCGCCTTTAAGGGCAAGTATCTTACTAGCGTAAGAGGCTAGTAGCGTTAATAAAGCTTAAGTCGAAAAAGTAGAGTTAGACTTAGCTTAAGTAAATAAACCTATCGTAGAGAGAATTTAGAAACTACTTAAAGACTACGTAAAGTAATATAATACTATACGGTAGAAGGCTAGAAATAATACTAAGAGTAAGAAAAAAAAAGAATATAGTAAGCTAGAAGTTTAAGGTATAGCTAGAGCTCCTAGATCTAGTACTAGCTCTAAAGAAAAAGTAGTAGTATATCTCCGAAGGCGTAACTACTATATAAGAGAATAAGGCTAATATTAAATATACTTAGCTATCGAAGGCAAGACTTAAGCCGTCTATAAGAATTATAAAGGAGAATTATATATTCGGTAAGCTACTATAGACTAAGAGGCAAAGATAAGAGATATAAGTTAAAGAGGGCCGGCTAGTACTATAACGTAAACCGTAGACCGATATACCGTCGGCGGCTATAACTAATCTTAAGTTTTAACTTACGAGATATAGTAGTACTAATTAGCTATCCGTATTCTACCTAGCCTAAGAGGAGTTATAGAGCTTCTATATAAACCCTATCTCTAGCGACTAGAATTTACGTATAAAGGTCTTAGAGATAGCGAGCTTATTCGTAGACGTACCTAGAAGCTACTCGACGATATCCTAAAAGCTAAGTCCTTCTTTCTACTTAGAATCGAGCTATGTTTTCTATAGAAGCTCTCCGTATACCGACTTCTTTATATCGAACTTATAAGCGTATAACTAGAACGCTAGCCTATTTCGCTTAGCCTACGCTTAAGACGTAACTAGCTTCCGGAACCTATTACTATCCTTATCGTATCCTAATAAGATAAGCTAATCTAGAACTTCTAGAGTCTAAGTAAAGCGATTAGCTATATTAAACTTAGAGGACTTCTAGGAGAGATAGTTACGATATACTATATAGTAATAGGGTAGGAAAATTTCCGTTATAGTTAGAAGACGGCCTTCTACTATTAGCTCCTACTACTAGTTAGTATATAGTCGGTAGGCGTAGTCGGTACTAATTTACCTTCGCTTTCGCTATAGATACTAATATGCGAACTAATTTTATAAGCTCTCTATAAGGCTCTATAGAGCGTAGAGTATACTTCTAGTCTAATTAGAGGTACTCGAATGCGTCCTAAAGAAGCTATTAGTTCTAGTAGCGATATACTCTTAATAAGAGCTACTTACGTCCGCTCCTAATACTTAGAATACGTATCTCCTCTTATTCTTAGATTATAGCTTCTCGATAAGGTCTATTTCTTACTACGAGGAACTCGGCCTCTTCTTTATTAGTTATATAATAAACTCGGCTTAACTCCTATATTACGCGCGTAGTATCGTAAGCGTATATACCTTCTTCTTAAACTATCGAATAGCTTTATTCTAAAAGGTATAGACGGCGTAGCTCCTCTATATAGCCTACTCGCTCTCGGTAGTAACTCGAAGGTAGAGGTTAGTTATTTTATAGCTAGTACCGGCCGACCTTACTAGTAATACGTAAGGTGCCTCCGGACCCGACTTAGACTAATTAGTATTATACTAGTAGTTATAGTTATAGTACGGGTCGTCCGCGCCTTTCTCCTTCTCGATATTAAAATAAAAGCTTTCTTTATCTTAGTTCGCTACTTATATAGTAGGCCTATCCTACGCGCGCTTACGTTTCTTATTATCCCTATTATATATTAGTACTACTAACTATATTAGCCGACTATATAGATTATTACTTACGCTATCTAGTCGTACTAAGCGTAGTACTCCTCTTTTTAGGCCTTAATCTTCTTCTACTACTATACCTTCGATAGGAAGCTTTATATATTATTAAAGCCGATTAAAAGCTTCTTCTACTAAATAAAGGACTTATTTCTAGCTCTGCGCTACTTATCTACTATAGCTCTCTTAGGCGATATATCTACGCGCTAGCTACGCTCGCGAAGGGTATTAGAATTAGAAGAGTAGGTATCTATATCTTTCCTTATAGCGCCTAGTCGTATCTAAAGTATAGAAGTACTTATACTATTTAAATCCTTATCTATAAGGTAGGGACGCTTTTATAGACTATTAGAAGGCGTAGTACTTATCGAACGTTACTTTTATTATACTATTATCGTAAGCTTAGTCGCTAAGAAGAGATAAGTATCGCGAGGTATATAGTAAATATACGCTTAAAATTTAGTAGTAATATAAGTATAGTAGTAGTTAAGGTAGTAGTTATTATAGTAGGAGCTAAGTATAACGAATTCTAGCTTTAGGTATACTAGAAGCTTAATACGTAGCTATTCCCGCTTAGCTACTAGCTTACCTCTATACGTAGAGTTTAGCTTCTTATACTATAGTCGGCTACTATAGTCGGCAATATTATATAATATATCGCTTACCTAATATAGTATATACTAATATATACGACTATATACGAATAGCGATAGCTATAGACGTACTCTAGAGCTAGAAGCCGTCGTATACGTTACTTAGATTAACCTTACTATTGCCGGCTAAAAAGAGTAACTACTATATACTTATACCCTCGACGACTACTTATCTACTCGTCGCTAATAGTTACTTCTTAGCTTATACTATCGACGACTACTAGTCTCCTCGGCGCTAATAGTTACTTCTTAGCTTATACTATCGATAACTACTCCTCTTCTTAGTATCGAAGTAGTATTAATAATTATTTTTTCTCTTTTACTATTATAACGACTCGGTTCCTCGATATAAAGGTAGGCTAGAGAGTCTATTTTTCTATTCTACTACTATATTACGACTACTTAACTAGTAATACTATAGAGTACTAGTAAGTCTAGCTCTTTCTCTTCTATAGTCTTTTATATATTCGTAAAGAACTTCGAATAACGAAATATATATACTATAGTCGATATTATCTATATAATACCTAGATATAATCTATACTATAGTAAATATTTACGTCTATTACTATATACTATAGAGTAGCGAAAGCGATTATAGCGTTCGCGTAACTATAACTTCTACTAAGTAAAGATCGGTAGGGGTATCCCGATATAGTAGTAGAATACGATATAGTTCTACTATATAGCGCTATTAAACTCTAACCCTCTTCTATAGGCCCGCGTATTCCGGCGGTCGTATACGATTTTCTAGTACTTCTATCTGCCCTAGCTCTTCTCTCTTATACCTCTATCTATCCGCTCCTTCTAACTCTTCTATATCTTTATTTATACTACTCGATACCTTCTTTTATTTTCTAAGTAGACTCTAATATAGAGTTTAACTCGAGCTCTTCTCTACGAGTATATCGTAATATAGATACTAATATACCGCCGTTAGTACTACCTCTACGCGTAGGAAATAAGGCTACTAAGTAGCGGCGAATACGGCTACTAAAAGCTATAGTACTAGACGACGAGTCTCGTAGGAAGGTAGTTTATTATTATTTATTTATTTATTCTATTAACGTACTATAGGAGTCGAAGACTATATAGTACGGGTAGGCCTAATACCTAACCGGTCGTAGGAAAGAGAGAAAAGCCTCCTAGGCTAAAAAACTCTTAGTAGTAGAGGTATCTTATTCGCGCTAAAAATAGATATTATAAACCGATGCCTAGGGGAACTAGAATTTCGCTTAGTACGCCTTAGCGCTAAGCGCTAAGCCCTATATATAGAATTTTAGTATCTAAAATTAGTTCTAGTAGATATAGCTAGTATAGTATATCGAGTCGGTATAGAAGGCTGCTATTTCTATTCGTCTCGGATTTAAAGAGTTGTCTTTAGGAATATATATTCTAGGTAGGAAGGGTCTACCTTTCTCTCTTCCTTCTATAGCTCTTTTTAGTAAGTAAATAGCTAATCTCTTATCTTAGTAGCTACCTCCTCTCTCTACTCCTATCCTATCTATCTCTATTCTATCCTTTCTTTTCTACCTTTTCTATAGTAGGGTTCTGCCTTAGTTTATAGAGTAGTCTTAGAGTTGTCTTATATAGTTCTTATCTTATCGGGTCGAGTATATAGCTAGTAGTAGCGAAGTAGGATTGTCTTATATACCCTTATACTTTACTAGTATACTCGAGAGTATCTATTTCTACCTACGGCCGCGTAGAGGCGTATAATAGGACTTCGTAGGCCGTAGGAAGGTAGTAGTTCTACGGAAAAAAGCGATAGCTATAAGGACGATATAGTAACGAACGAGAGCTAGTAAGTCTAGTATCTCGAAAAGGTAGTTAAAGCTAGAGATAGTAGCCTTACGAGAGATTCGTAAGCTTTAGCGAACGATAGCTTTATATATCTAGAGGGTCCCTTTTTAGCGCGTTATCTATAAGATTATAATAAATAGAAGTAGTAGCGATATTATTAGAATTTAGGTAGTAGTACTTAAATACTTATAGGAAGCGGCGGAGGTATTTCTCGTTACGGAGTTCGAGATTTCTAACCTTCTAGCGATCTACGCGAAGCGCGTTACCCTATAAGTAAAGAATATATACCTATATAGTTATCTACGCTACTAGTTTACTAGCTAGAATAAAGGAGGGAATAATAATATAGGTATATAATACTAGGTTACCGACTATAATTACCGACTATAAAGAGCCTAGTATACGTTGCTATACTTAGAAGCTTAGAATTAATATATATAGCGCGGGTAAAGCTATAGCTAGCGCGCTAGCGAGCCTAACGTCCGCCTTAGCTAACCTATATACTCTTACTAAACTATTAGTAATACTACTCTCTCTACCTTCTTAGAACTTATTAGTAGTCGCGCTTTATTAGCTTATTATTATCGCCTTCCTTTTTTATACCTTCTAACGAATTTTCGTATTACGTATATAAAGAATACTACTACGTACGTTAATCGTAGCTTAATCGACCGCTTTTCTCTTACTCCTCTACGTATTTATAATAGCTTAACTTCCTACTAATAAGCCTAGCTAGTTCGCTAAGTAATACTTCTTTAGCCGAGATATAGCGTCTACTCCTCCTTCGTCTAAAAACTCCCTTCTACTCGAAAACCCTTCTACGAATAATAGTAATATCGACCCTAGACTTCTTAGTAACTAGGCGCCCTCTTCTAACTAACGTAGCGCTTCTACCCCTCCTCTCTTAATTTCTAACTCCTCTACTTATAATAGTAACGACTAAGAGGCTACTAGTAGAAACGACTAGAATAGTTCTCGTAGAAACGCGAACGGCGATAATAGAAATAACGAAGATAATAGCTCTATTATTAATATCGACGATAGTAATAGCGACGAGAGTAATAGCGACGAGAGTATTATACTACCTACCCCTCCCTCTTAGCTTTTTAGAAAGGCTTTATAGAAAACTATACTAGGCGGTCGGCCTCGTCTCGATAAGTAGAAGCTCGCTTACTAAATAGCTTATAAGAGATAGATCGAGAGGGATAATATAGTAATAGTAGTAGTAGTAGTAGTAGTAGCTAGAGGAGTAGTAGGTAGAAAACGATTACTAGATAGAAAACGAGTAGCGAAAAAGGAACTAGCTAGAAAGAGAACGGCTAGAAAAGTACTAGCTAAAATAGTAGTAGTAGATAGAGGAGGTCTAGCTCGTAGAGCTAGTATACGAAAGACTTATTACTATAAGCTAGGTAGTAAGTTATATAGTCGGCATTTATAGTTAGTATTACTAACTTATACTCTAGCTATCGCGCTTTAAGAGATCCGTAAGTACTAGAAGTCTACGGATCTACTTATACTAAAGCTACTCTTTAGCTACCTCGTCTACGAAGTTTACTATAACGTTTCTAGAGGCTTAGCTATTTCTTAAAAAGGTTACTATTAGTAGGCGAGCGCTCTTAGTACTCTATAGGAAGCTGCTAAGAGTGCTCTAGTCTACCTCTTCTCGAGTATATATACTCCTAGTCGTTATATATTCGATTAATATTAACTATATTATAGGTACTAACGTTACTACGATTTACGTAAAGCGAGTAACTATTTAGTAGAGGGATATAAAGTTTATTATTAGCCTACTCTCGTCTTAAGGAATTAATATATTTAGTAAGAGATAAATCTTTATAGTATATATAAGGAAAATCGTTATAACTATAAAGGGTATATATAGTAAGAATTAGTATAAGTAGAGAGGTTGCTATAGTCGGCATTCGTAGTCGGTATACTTATAGTTATACTAAAACGTATAATTTGCCGTATTAAATTAAATATACCTTTAAAACCCGTCGCTTTCTATACTTTCTACTTCCTCTAGTTTCTATCTATTTATAACCCTTAATTTTCTATACTATATTCTATCGAATCTTATATTTCTATTAGGACCTATTTTTAGACCTATCGTTAGAGCTAAGTTAGACCTATCTAATACTTATATTTATTAGATAAGTCTAGAACTAGGTAGGAACTAGCTAGGACCCGACCTAACTATTATAGTTCTATATATTTAGGTCCTAGACCCGACCCGGACTCGTCCCGACCTATTCTAACCTCTAGTTAAGCTATTATAAGTACGTAAAGAGGCGGAAGAAAAGCGGTCGAATAAGCTACGATTAATATACGTAGCGGTTCTCTTTATACGCGCGAGGTAAAAATTCGTTAGAAGGTAGAAAAAAGTAAGGCGATAATAATAGGCTAATAGAGCGTAACTACTAATAAGTTCTAAGGAGGTAGAGGTAGTCGTATTACTAATAGTTCGGTAAGGGTATATAGGTTAGCTAAGGTAGACGTTAGGCTCGCTAGCGCGCTAGCTCTAGCTTTACCCGCGCCGTACCTATTAATTCTAAGCTTATAGATATAGTAACGTATACTAGGCTCTTTATAGTCGGCAATTATAGTCGGTAACCTAGTAGTATATACCTATATTAATATTACCTCCTTTATCCTAGCTAGTAAACTAGTAGCGTAAATAACTATATAGATATATATCCTTCGCTTCTAAGGTAACGCGCTTCGCGTAGATCGCTAGAAGGTTTAAAATCTTAAACTTTATAACGAGAAAAGCCTCCGCCGCTTCCTATAAGCATTTAAGTACTACTACCTAAATTCTAATAATATTACTACTCTTTCTATCTATTATAATCTCGTAGATAACGCGCTAAAAAGGGATATATTAGATATATAGAGCTATCGTTCGCTAAAGCTTACGGATTTCTCGTAAGGCTACTATCCTTAGCTTTAACTACCTTTTCGAGATACCGGACTTACTAGCTCTCGCTCGTTACTATATAGTTCTTATAGCTATCGCTTTTTTCTATAGAACTACTACCTTCCTACTAGACTCGTCGTCTAGTACCGTAGCCTTTAGTAGCTATATTCGCTACTACTTAGTAGCCTTATTTCCTACGTATAGAGGTAGTACTAATAGTAGTATATTAGTATCTATATTAGGATATACTCGTAGAGAAGAGCTCGAGTTAAACTCTATATTAGAGTCTACTTAGAAAATAAAAGAAGGTATCGAGTAGTATAGATAGAGATATCGAAGAGTTAAAAGAAGTAAATAGATAGAAGTATAAGAAAGAAGAATAAGAGTAGATAGGAGTACTAGAAAATTATATACGACCGCCGGAATACGTAGGCCTATAGAGGGAGGTTAGAGTTTAATAGCGCTATATAGTAGAACTATATCGCATTCTACTACTATATTAGGATATACCTACCGGTCTTTACCTAGTAGAAGTTATAGTTACGCGAACGCTATAATCGCTCTAGCTACTCCGTAGAATATAGTAATAGACGTAAATATTTACTATAGTATAGATTATATCCGAGTATTATATAGATAATATCGACTATAGTATATATATTTTAATATTCGAAGTTCTTTATAAATATATAAAAGACTTTAAAAGAGAAAGAGCTAGACTTACTAGTACTCTATAGTATTACTAGTTAAGTAGTTATAATATAGTAGTAGAATAGAAAAATAGACTCTCTAGCCTACTTTTATATCGAGGAACCGAGTCGTTATAATAGTAGAAGAGAAAAAATAATTATTAATACTATATCGATATTAAGAAAAGAAGCGAGTATCGATAGTATAAGCTAAGAAGTAGCTATCTACGCTAAGGAGATAAGCGGTCGTTAATAGTATAAGCTAAGAAGTAACTATTAATAACGAGTAGACGAGTAGTCGTCGAGAGTATAAGAATATAGTAGTTACTCTTTTCGGCTAGCGATAGTAAAATTAATCTAAGTAACGTATACGACGGGTTCTAGCTCTAGAGTACGTCTATAGTATCGCTATTCGTATATAGTCGTATATATTAGTATACGCTATATTAAGTAATTAATATATTATATAATATCGTTAACTATAGTAGCTAACTATAGTATAAGAAGCTAAACTCTACGTATAGAAGTAAGCTAGCGGCTAGGTAGGAATAGCTACGTACTAAGCTTCTAGCGTACCTAAAGCTAGAATTCGTCGTACTTAGCTCCTATTATAATAATAATAACCTTAACTACTACTATACTCGTATTACTACCGGATTTTAAGCGTATATTTACTACTTAACTCGCGATACTTATCTCTTTCTAGCGACTAAACTTGCGACGATAGTATAATAAAAGCGACGTCTAATAAGTACCGCGCTCTCTAATAGTCTATAAAAGCGTTCTCGCCTCGTAAATAAGGATTTAGATAGTATAAGTACTTCTATACTTTAGGTACGACTAGGCGCTATAAGGAAAGATATAGATACCTACTCTTCTAATCCTAATACTTTTTATAAGCGTAGCTAGCGCGTAGATATATTACTTAAGAGAGCTATAGTAAATAAGTAGCGTAAAGCTAAGAATAAGTCCTTTACTCGATAGAAGAAGCTTTTAATCGGCTCTAATAATATATAGAGTTCCTTATTAAAGAAGTAGTAGTAGAAGAAGATTAAGTTTTAAAGAGAGGAGTACTACGCTTAGTACGACTAGATAGCGTAAGTAATAATCTATATAGTTAGCGAATATAGTTAGTAGTACTAATATATAATAGCGACGATAAGAAACGTAAGCGCGCGCGAGATAGGCCTACTATATAAGTAGTAAACTAAGATAAGGAAAGCTTCTATTTCGATATTAAAAAAAGAAAGGCGCGGACGACCTATACTATAATTATAACTACTACTATAATACTAATTAGTCTAAGTCGGATCTAGAGGCACTATACGTATTACTAGTTAGGTCGGTCGATACTAGCTATAAAATAACTAACCTCTATCTTCGAGTTACTACTAAGACTAAGTAGGTCGTATAGAGAAGCTACGCCGTCTACGCCTTTTAGAATTTAAAATAAAGCTATTCGATAGTTTAAAAAGAAGATATATACGCTTGCGATACTACGCGCGTAATATAAGAGTTAAGCTAAGTTTATTATATAACTAATAAAGAAGAGGCCGAGTTCCTTATAGTAAAAAATAGACCTTATCGAGAGGCTATAATCTAGGAATAAGAGGAGATATATATTCTAAGTATCTAGAGCGGACGTAAGTAGCTCTTATTAAGAGTATATCGCCGCTAGAACTAATAGCTTCTTTAGGACGTATTCGAGTACCTCCGATTAGACTAGAAGTATACTCTACGCTCCGCGAGGCCTTATAGAAGGCTTATAAAATTAGTCCGCATATTAGTATTTATAGCGAAAGCGAAGGTAAATTAGTACTAACTACGCCTACCGACTATATACTAACTAGTAGTAGGAGCTAATAGTAGAAGGCTGTCTTCTAACTATAACGGAAATTTTCCTACCTTATTACTACGTAGTATATCGTAACTATCTCTCCTAGAAGTCCTTTAAGTTTAATATAGCTAATCGCTTTTCTTAGACTCTTAAAGTCCTAGATTAGCTTATCTCGTTAGGATATAATTAGAATAGTAATAGGTTCTAGAAGCTAGTTACTTCTAAAGCATAGGCTAAGCGAAATAGGCTAGCGTTCTAGTTATACGCTTATAAGTTCGATATAAAGGAGTTAGTATATAGAGAGCTTCTATAGGAAATATAGCTCGATTCTAAGTAGAAAGGAGGACTTAGCTTTTAGAATATTATCGAGTAGCTTCTAGGTACGTCTACGAATAAGCTCGCTATCTCCGAGACCTTTATACGTAAATTCTAGTCGCTAGAGATAGGGTTTATATAGAAGCTCTATAACTCCTCTTAGGCTAGGTAGAATACGGATAGCTAATTAGTACTACTACTATTAAATTAACGGCGAGCTTACTCTATTAAGAATTTAATAGAGAACTACTACTTTTACTTAGACTTCTTAAGGTATAAGTAGATACTAAACTTAAATAGAGCCTATATATTAAGAAAGTAGTAGAGAAGAGAGCTAACTAGATATAGGTACTATAAAGACTCTATAAGTCTATATAAGGAGTATTATTTTAAAAGATAAGATACCTATATATAGTAGTAGTTAGACTAGCTATTATCTTTAGCTATTAAGTCTAGTCTAACCTAGAAGGCATATAAGGCTACTATAAGAATCGTACTAAGCCTATTAAGAAGACCTAAAGAGAGGCTTTAAGAAATATTATAAGAGTATATAAGTTAGTTATAATAGCTATCTTAGAAAAGGAAGCTAATATTACTTCTTTTTACTTATATATCTAAGACTTAGCTAGATAAGCTTCTAAGAAATAAGATAACTAACCTACCTACTAATATATTAAGCCTACGAAGTCCTATTATATGCCTCTACGCGGCCGTAGGTAGAAATAGATACTCTCGAGCATACTAGTAAAGTATAAGGGCATATAAGATAATCCTACTTCGCTACTACTAGCTATATACCTAACCCGATAAGATAAGAACTATATAAGACAACCCTAAGACTACTCTATAAACTAAGGTAGAACCCTACTATAAAAAAGGTAGAAAAGAGAGGATAGAATAGAGGTAAATAGGATAGGAGTAGAGAGAGGAGGCAGCTACTAAGGTAAGAGATTAGCTATTTACTTACTAAAAAGAGCTATAGAAGGAAGAGAGAAAGGTAGACCCTTCCTACCTAGAATATATATTCCTAAAGACGACTCTCTAGATCCGAGACGAATAGAAATAGCGGCCTTCTATACCGACTCGATATACTATACTAGCTATATCTACTAGAACTAATTTTAGATACTAAAATTCTATATATAGGGCTTAGCGCTTAGCGCTAAGGCGCACTAAGCGAAATTCTAGTTCCCCTAGGCATCGGTTTATAATATCTATTTTTAGCGCGAATAAGATACCTCTACTACTAAGAGTTTTTTAGCCTAGGAGGCTTTTCTCTCTTTCCTACGACCGGTTAGGTATTAGGCCTACCCGTACTATATAGTCTTCGACTCCTATAGTACGTTAATAGAATAAATAAATAAATAAATAAACAAACTAATATATTAAGAATAGGTATAAGAAAATTAGAAGATAAGCCTAAGTAGAAAGAAGGATAAGGTAAGCTATAGTACTAACTTAAACTAGGTAGGAAGAAATTTATAAGCTAATATAAAGCTAAGAGATAATAATATAAATATAACTAGGCTATAAAGTATAGTAGGCTAAGTACTAATAGAAGAGAAACTAGAAAAAAGAAAAGGAAAAGAAAAAAGATAAAATAAAAGAAGAATAACTACTTATATAGATATCTACCTCCTTTTTAACTATAGAAGTAATACTATATAAGAGACTAACTAGACTAGAAAGTATAATAGTTATACTTATTAAGACTAAGTATATTAGAATAAAGTAATACTTTATAAAGAAGGGAGTTCTAAAATATATACTTAACTACGAATATAAATAAGAATACGAAATACTAAAGTATATATATATATATATATATTCTACTCTAAAAGAATAGAGATAAGATACTATCTTTTTTAAAAAGAAAGAACCTTAAACTAGAAGGATCTAGCTAATATAAAAAGAGAGCTATACGCTATAGCTAAGTAGCTTATTTAAGAAAGTATTCTAGAATAATTCTTACTTATAAGAGAAGAGATATAAGAGAATAGAAGAATAAAGTAAGAAAAAGAAAGAGCTTAGTAAGAAGAGGACTTACTAAATATCTAGTAATATTTAAAGAAAAATAGGAGCGAAGGAAGCGGCTACGTAAGCTATAAAACTAAAAGATATATAAGAGTTTTTCGATAGCTTTTCCCTTAATTAAATTATATAGGGCGTACTACTTACTCTAGATTAAATAAGGTAGAATAGCGTATAAGATTTATCTATCTAATATCTATATTTATTAAATAGGTCTAGAACTAGGAAGGAACTAGCTAGGACCCGACCTAACTATTATAGTTCTATATATTTAGGTCCTAGACCCGACCCGGACCCGTCCCGACCTATTCTAACCTCTAATTATAAACAGCTAGATTCATAATAGATTCTCGCACTAGATCATTGCCAAGTCGCCAAGAATAATCCAGAATCCATTAATAATCCAGTGGAAGTAAACAGGGCCTTAGATGTCGACCAGCCACTTCTTTTCGTATCCATGTCTCCCAATCTGGCGACTGAAGAGCCCGACCAGCGAAGAGAGCTTGCACCGCTTTCCCATTCACTGGAACCCCATCGCGGATTAGCTAGGCTCCCAAGCGTGGTGCGAGAACATCCCAATGCGAATGCCATTAGTGCTCATCCGCGCCGCACGTAGCTCGCTACAAGATGATACCAAGGTTGTACTTCGGATAAGTAGCATGTGCTGCAGACTTGATGACACAAGCACTGCAGCTTTGTTGCCCGTCATCAGCACGCATTATCACGTATGTTGGCCCTTGTGAATACAATGGCGCTTGGCAGCACAGGAGAACCCCTTGCGACTGCTGCAGTCGTCTTTTGCTGCTAGTGACGATCTGCAGTTCTTTTCGGACAACTCGAATGATATGGGCATTCTCGGAACGTCATTAGTAGCCTTGTAATCATCAAGATCATGTTGAAATGGACGAGTCTCCGTCAATAGCAATGTGCCGCTGAGGTTCTGCTTCGTCCCGGTAGTATTATCAATCTCTAGGAGCCATCAGGAGATGACCCCCGTGAGCAAAGTCGTACAGTCACCGCCCTGGGCCCGATCGATAGTTGCAAATCTCTAGCCCATTGTGGCATTGTTTCATCGTAAAAAGTAGCATTTTACAAGGGCTTAAGCAAATGGGAGTTGGACACCCGGGGTGAAAACAGCCTTAGAGGCCCCAACGGGGTGCGGAAGACTATCGATCAGGCAGAGGGCGGTGACTGTACTGTAGTTCAGATTCCAGAAATCACTGGCGATTTTGTCCCTTGCAAAGGCAGGAGAATCGTCCGGAAGTACCGGCAGAGCTCAGAGCGTATGTAGGTTGACAAGCGCGGTACGGTCCAGTGTCGCATCAGGATATCCACTCTATATCCGTTTAGCAACGCCTTGTCGCTGCCCGACGTTTGATGTCGCAGTACAAGAGCAGCATGGAACTTCGTACGCCACCAGCAAAGATAGCAACTCGTGTAATAATGCACGAATACATCCGCTGCGCCAGACGATATTTCCATTGGACTGAGGCGGTCCAGGGCAGCTCGAGAACCCTGAGCACTCCCTGATGACGACGAGCCGAGTCTCAGAATATTGCCGCGCTCCATGTAATTATGTGTATAGGAGACCCAGGGTATAGAAATGCTGAGTCGACCGTGCCGCTAGTGATCGTATGCTGAAGCCTTGCAAGTAAGCTGGACTTGGTGGAAGAGATGGCACATTCCGTCCACTAGTATAGCGATAGGGGTGAGTGACCAGAGCGCAGGCATGGCAACGACGAGGAAGACACCTGCTCCAACGGACAGTCTGTCAAGGTTTAGTCTTGAAAAGCTCGTAACTTGGACAAGGTCTGTCGGCCGAGTTCCGCAGGTCTAGAGTACGGCAAAGGGAAACCTCATGCCACGGTCGGATTCACGTTCCTCTACGTACGTCTGATATGTTCGATGGGCGAGACCGCGTAATGATTGAAATTTGAGACGGTGAATGGCCGGCTGGATCTCGCAGATGGAATGTTCGGCGTTGGGCAGGCTAGCTTCGAAGTCAGCATTCGGCATCGCATTCGTACGGCACTTCAGCAGCTGATGAAGAGATCGGGAGGAGAAGTAGAGCATTCCCATAACAGATCTTTCCCGGGAATATCTTGTAGCAACTGCTTCATGAGAGTGATGTATCAGAAGAGGCAAGGTGTGGATGGACTGACTGCGATGGAAGGAGCACGTGACACTTCGCACTAGCGAAGTCGGATGACCGTGCCGACCCGTCGCTCCACTGAAAAAAGTCCCGCTTCCATCGAGCAGAAAGTTGAACGACAGCCAACCTGCGAATAGAGATTGACAATGTCCAACAAGATGGGTGGTATCAAGCGCAAGGAAGCACCCTCTACTGCGGCAAAAATTGAGAAGAAGCAGAAGACAGGTGGTTACAACCACGAGAAGCCAGCGAAACCATCTCGCCTCGAACAAGCCGCCAACGACGATGGCGAGGATGATGACCACGATGATGCCGACACGAGCGCAATGAACTCCGAGCGATTCAACATGGTAAAAAAGTCCATGAGCAATACCAACGCCAAATACAAGCTCGACACGTCATCCGCCGAAGCGCATGCGAAACAGCGACAATTGGCCAAGGAGCGAAAAGCGGCGAAGCCCAACGCGGATGTCGTACACAGGTCGAAGCAGCTTTGGGAGAAGCTGAGGAGGAAGTCTCACGTGCCAAAGGAAGAGCGCGAAGAGCTGCTTAAAGAGCTATTCTCCATCATCGACGGCAGAGTACGAGATTTTGTCTTCAAGCACGATTCCGTCCGAGTGGTGCAGTGTGCCATCAAGTATGCGAGGCCGGCGCAGCTGAAGGGCATTGTGAAAGAGCTGCAGAACGACGTACGGGATTTGGTGGAGTCGCGATACGGAAAATTTCTGGTTGCGAAGATGGTCGTGCAAGGTGATCGCGCGGACAAGGACATGATCATCCCACAGTTCTACGGCAACATTAAGAGGTTGATCAACCACCCTGAGGCATCATGGATCTTGGACGACATTTATCGGCAAGTGGCAAGTCCACAGCAAAAGGCGATGATGTTGCGGGAATGGTACGGAGCAGAGTATGCCATCGAGGGCAAGCAATACGCCAAGAAAGCTCCTCCTGCCGATGTCACTGCGGATCTCGTAAAGATATTGGAGCTGAACCCGGAAAAACGCAAGCCCATTCTTGGCTACTTGAAGCAGCTGATTAACAATCTCATTCAAAAGAAAATGACGGGGTTCACAATGTTGCACGATGCGATGTTGCAGTACTTCCTAGCCCTTCAACCAAGTTCAGAAGAACACTCTGAATTTCTTGAGATCTTGCGAAACGACATCGACGCGGAGGAGAACGATGGCGGTGGCGACCTCTACCGCAACCTAGCATTCACAAAATCCGGCTCTCGACTTGTGTGCCTCGCTCTCGCACACGGCTCCGCGAAAGCGAGGAAACAAATTCTCAAATGCTTCAAAGACCACATCGAGACCATGGCATTCGACACCTACGCTCGTATGGTACTGGTCGTCGGCCTAGATGTGATAGACGACACCAAACTGACCTCGCAAACCGTACTCACCGAACTGCTCGGTCTCAAGAACGAGGACACCAAAGCCAAACACGACAGACTCGAAGCAATGATCACAAATCTCAACTCCAGATTACCAATCCTGTTCCCTCTAGCCGGCACAGCCAAATGGCTCTGCCAAGCCGGCGAAAAAGAAGCCATGGAAGAAATCCATTCCATCCGCGCGACAACGTCCAAAAAAGCCCCATCGCAAAGACGAGAAGAGCTGTTGAAAACTATCAGCGAGCCACTCCTCGAACTCGTCGTCGATCGCGCATCAAACCTCATCACATCATCCTTCGGCACCCAATCCATTTCCGAAATCCTCCTTTCGTGCAACGCTTCGAACCGATCCACAGCAGCCGAAGCCGTAGCCGCATTGGCCGAAGGCGACCCGTTATCAGAAGATCACATCGCCAAAGACGCCGCAGTCGGCCGCATGCTCAAAACACTCGTCACAGGCGGAGCCTTCGATCCCGCAACTAAAACTGTTCAATTGCCAGATCCAAGACTCGGCTTCGGTGCATCATTGTACCCGCAAATCCAAGAGCACATTGTCAGTTGGGCGACGAGTGATTCGTCTTTTGTTGTTGTGGCATTGCTGGAGTCGGAAGATGTGGACGAGGATATCAAGAAGAGAGTGAAAAAGGCTTTGGAAAAAGGGAAGAAGGAGATCAAGAAAGCTGCTGAAGGTGGAAGTAAAAGCAAAGTGGAGAAGCTCAGTAGCGAGGAAGATGGGAACGGCAAGAACAAGAAACGAAAAGTAGAGAGTAAGGGAAACGCCGGCGCGAGAATTTTGTTGGAGAAGTTGGGCTGATACCGGGCTTACATATTTGCTCAGAGGGTATCTAGACTAATGCCAATATTGAAGCACTGCATGACACTGCTCTTCTCCTGTCCTCTCCAAAACATGTCCCTCATCGCGGACTCGTGGCTGCTTTCCCAGACTGTTGTCTTCTCCTCTAGCAAATCCTCTCCTCCGGCGGCCTCCACTGCACCCCCAAAACTTCAAAAATCCTCTTCTCATCCTTCCCCTCCACAAGCGTACCCTCCGCCAACTTCTCTCTCCCTCTCCCCCTCAAGACATCTTTATACAAACCTCTCTGATTCAATCTCATCCCCTTTGTACTGGCCAACAACCTCAAACTCCGATTGAAAATATCATTTCCCGTGAAATAAATCAACGCAGCTCCCATTTCGTCCGACGGGACCAGAAGTAAATCCATCCGACGCCAGATCTTGCTACCGGGGAGACAGGAGGCTCCGTGCCATTTGCTTCCGTCGTCTTTGGATGTCATGGCGAGGTTCGCGACCAGGAAGTTTTGGGTGGTGAGGGAAGGGACGAGTTGGTTCATGATGATGTTGCGGAGATGGGCGGCGCCGGTGTTGGGGCGGGTTAGGATGCAGTCGATGTCGCCGCTGTCGGAGGCTCCGCGGCGGTAGGAGCCGCCGATGATGACTTCGAATGTTGAGTCGATTTGCTTGAGAGCGTCACGGACGATGGCGCCGTGTCGGGCGACTTCGGAACGAGGAATGCGGGAATTGAAGTCAGTGTAGTGTTCGATGCCGATTCGTTGGTTGGTGGTGAGGGGGGCTTTGGCGAGGAGTTCGTCGAGGGTTTGATAGCCTTGGTTCACCCAATCGCTTGCTTGCTTGATTCCTGCACCGTAGACACCCATGAAGGTTTGGAGAATTTGGTCTTGAGGTTCGGCTTTGGCGTTCTCGAGCCTTCTGAGACGATTCGTGAAAGCGATCTCTTCGATCTTTTCTGCGAGACGTGGTCCGATGTTTGGCAGTGCTCCGGCCTCTTCCTTCGTTGTGACCTTGGTTGGGTGATTCTTCAAAGTGGTGATTGCTTTGCGATAGGCTCTGATTCGCCACTCATCGCCAGTCTGGCCGTAATAGTCTGCCATTTGTTGCAGTATTTCTATCGTAGCGCTGTTTGGGTTGCCGGATTCCTCCCCAGTATTCTTCTGCATACACTGCCATTTCTCTCGCGCCTCGTTGAACTTGCTCTTGCGCGTGGCCACTAGTTGTAAGGCCTGTTTCTTCTCTTCGGTTACGGTGTTGACATTGTTCGAGTTGCTGGCGAGATCTTCGTCCTCTTCTTCTCCAATGTGCATAGCTTGAAGTGCTTTGGCCTTTGCGATCGCGTCGTCCAGTTCGCTGCCGCTGCCGACGTTGGGAGCTTGGAAGCTATTTGCAACGCGTGCCGAATCGTCTGATGGAGCGTTGACTGGGGTCTCGACGTCGGTCTCTCTGGGTGGAGTCTCAACAGGTCTTTCCATCTGCGTTTTGCCTTTCGCAGGCTTCAGCTCCAGTGACTTGTCCGAGTCGATGGACTCCACGCGCGAAGTCCTCGGCGGCACGAAGCCTTTGACTGCGAATCGAACAGGCGATGGATCGAGGAGCACGCCGTATGTGATGCACTCGGCGGGATAGATTTCGTTGACCACGGTCACAGCGTCGGGAATGGTGTCCTTTTGCAGCCATTTCTTGACGTCGTCAAAGTTCAAGGACTTGTCAACGACAATGTGCGTGATTTCATTGTCCCAGACTTGATGCCAGACTGCTCCATATTCGCGTGCTTTCGCAATGCGCATTCTTCGAGCGGGTGCTGCATGATTGTTTGGGAAGAAGTAAAAGTGAAGATGACGGAAGACTTGCAGGGCTTCTGGGACAAGCTTGATGGACGTCTCCCGCTTCCGTTTGCCAGTGATCGGTTTACTTCGCTGGCCAGAAGTGATGTCGCTGACGGTATGTTTGAGGCCGCGAGGCAGTGGCGGCTTTGGTGGAACAGCGACACGCTTTGGCTCCGTTGACGAAGGAACAACAGATCTTCGCTCGCGGCCCGTACTTTTCTGGGGCGGAGACGTCCCGACGCGGTTCTGCTGTGCTCTCGTTGAAGCGCGTTTCAGCGCGTCTTCGGAAGCTTGTCGCCCCAAGTCCGGCTCATCGTCGCTACTGTCGTCGAATTTGTCCAAGACATCGAAGACCTGCTTCTTCTTGGCAAGATACTCGTGGCGGCTGGAAGGCATGATGTTGTCAAAAGAGTGTTGCACCTGTGAGAGTTGGGGGGGTGTGTTGTCGGCCAAAGGTCGAGACCCGCGCCACGAATTCTGACATTCTGACCGCGCTTACATTTGGGGAAGTCGCAATTGACAACGTCACTTCTTCATCAACGACGGAAACGCATGTGGCAGCAATTGCCCTCGGTTTCCCTCAACCTGTACGCCGGTGCATGTCGACCACGAATATCAACGAGTAGGAGCGACTCCTTCCTTCGTAGGTCGAGCAGCTGCGGTGCAAGTGCCCGGCGCTTGCAGCAGTGCGGTCTCACTACCTCCTGCACTCTTCTCCCCGTTCTCTCGAGGAACAACACGATTCATCTCACACAGATCTCTCTACCGCAAACCCTTGATCCATCCTTTGAGCGCCTATCTTCCTCAGCATTGGCGCAGCAGATGGTTTCCTGCTGGCTCTAGTGCTATCTCTAACCCTCGAGCATCCTCCACCGACACACCCTGCTGCGCATCATTCACTCGCTGTAACAATCCACACGCCCCTCGGATTCAGAACTGCTCCATCATGAAGACCCTTCGACCCCTACTCGCCTCAATCTCTGCGCTCCCGCTCGCCCGTGCAGTTACGCCCGCGACCGAGGGGAATGGTTTGCCCCAGTGGCTGGCAAAGCTTCCAGACAACAAGGACGTCACGGGCAACGTCACAGTCTCACAAGGACCGGGCGGAAACGGTGTCAGTGTACAAGCATCTTTCTTGGGCTTGCCGGCAGATGGGGGACCTTTCGGTGAGGTGTCCGTGTGAAAGTGCTAGTCAAGTAGAAGATCTGATGAGTGTTCAGTCTACCACATCCACGAAAAACCAATCGGATCGGATTGGAACTGCTCCGTTGCTGGACCGCATTTGAGTCCATACACAAGCAACTATCCGTGCAAGAACATCCGTAGTCCGGAGGACTGTGAAGCGGGTGATCTGTCGGGCAAGCACGGAAATTTCACTGGTCCCAACTTAACAGCCAGGTTAGTGCATATGGTGTCGCTTGTGAAGAAGGAAGCTGACATTCCGCAAGCTACATTGAAAATTACGTCTCGAACAACGATGCGCCAGGCTGCGGCCAGTGTATGACGAATCGAAGTCTTGTCCTGCATTTCGCCAATCAAACGGCCATCGCATGTGCCAACTTCACCCTGATTAGTATGCATTCGTTTCCCCCGGAAGGCTAGCAGTCGTCCTCTGCGATTGGGCCTGCGTCCGGTTCGGGGAATGGGGGAAGCTCTGGACAGGGCCTTGGAAGTGCTGGCAGCAGCTCAGCTGGAGCTGCTCCTGGGTCTGGGAACGGTCAAGCTACATCAGCGTCATCACTAGGAGCTGGCTGTAAGGACGGACCGGGCTGCTCCAGCGGCGCCAGCGGCGCCAGCGTGTCTCGGGTTGCTGTCACTACCATCAGCGTGACACTCGTGGACACTCTCACTCTTCCGCCAAAGCACGATACAGCAACGAAAAGCAGCTCGCAGTCCACAGGTACAGCAGGCTCATCGTCATCAGCTCCTCCCGCTGCAGCGCCACCCGCAAATGTCAACACCATCACGGTCACAGCCCCTGGACAATCTGTTCAGACTATCACGGTTTACGGCGATGGTGTTTCCGGATCAGCTTCGAAAACCTCTCCGAGTATCCCAGCCGCTAGTACGAGCGCGAAGGCGAATGTCAACACACTCACCGTCACAGTCGCCGATCAGCCAGCACACACTGTCACCACTCGCGACAGCGGTACACCCCTGGTAGTCCCTGCAACGTCGACACATCGTACACCTACCAGTACGAGTGGAAACAATACAGCCACCGTCACGGCGGTCGCTCAAAGTACGCAAACCATTACTGCACACGATAGCCTTGGACCTGTCCCGGTCTTCAGCACTCTCCCTGGGAATAGTACGGCCGGCACGGCTATAACCACTGTCACTGTTTAGGGAAATGGCAGTACCACCAGCTACGCAAACACTGTCACGGTGACCGCTTTCACGGGCAATACTACTCATACGAGCCTGGAAAGCACTCCGAGCTATGGAGCAACAGTTTTCGTCACTGTCAATTCGACTACAGCCGGTCCAACTCTGACCAGGACAATCACAGCCAATGTTTCAAGTCCAGGTGGACCCACGCTTACGTCCACAGTACCCGGAAATGGCACCCAGATAGTTACGCCTGCTGCGCAGCCCAACGCCAGCTACGTGTCCACTTTGACCATTACTGGGTCTCCTATCATCATCGCCCCAAGCCAACCAGTCTTGTCGACTACAACTTCCATCTGGAGCCAGACAGTCACATCGGTCATCCCATTCGCGACTACAGTGCCGATTGTCCAGACTATTCCGATGGTCGTCACACAGTTGACAGGATCTACCGGAACTTCGACCGTCACGGCAATCCATCCAATTGCGACCACCATCACGCACTCCAATGGCACTCCCATCGGACCAGGAAGTGCTGGGCCAACGACTTTCTCGCCTCACCCTTCAGCGAACAATCCGGTCATCACTTCTACTGGGGTCATCACAACGACTATCCCGGCAACGACCTATGTCACCACTGCTGTAGGAACCTTTCCATTCGTTCGTGTTGTGATTTCTCCAAGCCCAGGGACTACTGTCACGAACACGATTGGCCAACCTGGCACACAAATCACTCCCGTGGTCACAGTCGTCGTATCCGATGCTCCTCAAGGCCAGGTGACAAGTACTTTGTCTCAACCTGCTCCATCGAATCCATCAATGGTCACAGTGGTCGTCTCCTCTGTACCGGATACGACCATCACAGCAACATCGACGACTTTGCAGCCCACCACTACGATGGTTACCGTGACGCAGCCAGCGACCGTAACTACGATCACCCAGCCTGGACTCCTGGGAGTTGTGACAACTATCTTGCCCAATGGTGTGGCTACGACTTTGGTAAATACGCTGAACAATGCTCCGGGGCAGGTTGTGAGCATACTTCCCAATGGCGCTGGCACCACGATTGTTAATGCTCCGGCACAAGTGACCAACATGGTCAAGACTAACCCACTTGGGCTGGTCACGAACGGACTGCTTCGTAAGTCCTTTTACTCGACACCCCTCGGAACGACTTCTACGATCTGTGACGCTAACTTCCCGCAGCTGCGAAGACGAGCACCATCACAGCCTCAGCGATGACCACGAAAGTCACACCTCCAAAAACGACGACCATACAAGCCCCTCCGGCGAAGACCACAACAGTCAAATCTGGCATCCCTCCCAACGCGAAGACCACGACAATAAACCCTGGCAAGCCTCCCAAAGCGAAGACCGTGACTATCAAGATGCCAAAGCCGAAGACTGTTACAGTAAAAGCAAAGAAATTGCTCGGCGATGACACTTCTGATGACACCGAAGATGTGGTGATTGTGGTTGGTGGTGCAGCTCGTCCCACTGGTCTCGGCGTCGCTGCTGCTGCTGTAGTTGGTGCCGGTGCACTCTTGCTGTGAGACACCGATCATCAGGTGTTCGGGTGAAGTTGCCTGCCACTGCACAGAGGAGGGGTTCACTTTGTCGATGGATGGGAATGAGGGTGGACATGAATATGACGCTAAGCAGAAGGTGCGAGTGATCTTCTAAAACTTTTTCTGGGCTACTCTCTCCCGTGATGTGCGCCGCTACTGCTACTCCTTCGTGAAACACTTGTTCGTTGTTTCCTGTTGCCTTGCGCCGTTGCTGGGCAGCAGGCGAGATACATTGAGCTGGAAGGCGACAGAGGGCGTCTCAAAACTCTCCTTCGGGGCAAATCTTCACGCCGTTTCCACTTCACCGAAAACAACACAACTTTCTTGCACGCTTATCCGAGCAACTTTCTTAAGTTCTGCACCATTGGCGAATTCGCCCGGAACCACGGGCTGAGCAAGAACCTTCAACCGAAATCCGCAGATTCGACCGCCGCATCATCCTGGAAAGATGGATGACTGGGTCCCATGGCACGACGAGTTCGAGATTGCCATCGGCCAACAATTGACCGCTCCCATCGCACCACGGCTCACGCGCCCATTCTGCCGTGGATGCAATTATGCCTTCGACAAGCTGCGCCGCGCCATCACGCTTCCGGGTTGTCCCCGACAGCATCAAATGTGCTTTGAGTGCATCCGGAACTGGTTCGTCTTCCACGACGAATGCCCCGAGTGCGGCCAAGGCACGATGGCGCTGTTCCAACTCCGCACGCCAGCTGTGACCCCAAATTTCTGCACAGAAGATCCTTGCACACTGGTTCTTGATCGCAGGACGTATGATGATGGGCCTCCGTTCACGAATGAAGAGCTCGGCCGCATTCACCCGCACACTGTCATAGAGATTGGCTTCACGGATAGTCAGCTCACGAGGCGTTCGATGTACTTACGTGATCGCTTTGTGGCGTTGGGTGGGCTGGCGGGAATGTTGCCACCGGATGTGCATGTCGTGAACGTGGATTTCAGTTTCCATGCGTGTCAGTATTACCAATTGAGGGATGGTAGGGGGGACCCGAGCTGGACAAGAAGGGATGAGAGAATGTATCAGGAGGCTTGTTCGTATCTGCGGCACGACTTGGGCATGGATGAGCCGCTCAGTTACAGGCCTCGTGCTCCGCTGCCGAGCCTCGAGGGGAATATGTCAATTCTCAATGGTCCGGGGTCTGGGACTACTTCTCTGGATGGGATTGATTATCTGACTGCTTCTATGGATGAAATATTCTCGATGGATCCCCCATGACGTGTGAGGGGCATTCATGTTGCGGGCTGGGGCGGCGAGGACTTGCTCTGTCCTCGAGGATATTGCTTGGATGGGATGAATTGTTTGGGTGGGGTTTCATTCGAGGTAGCCACTGTAACGACGTATGACTTGTAGACTTGTAGTGGCTCATGCTATGTGTCCGAAACGAGTACTGTCCATTCTTCGTCCCCAAACTGGACGCGATGAATACTTCCATGCCCTTACATTGCACTCATTTGTTCCAGCAGCAACCATATGACCGGTCCGAACATACGCCACCGCGCTCGACCAAATCCGCTGCACACTAAATCTCCCCCTGCCCGTTGTCCCGCTCCTTTCACCTCCCAAAGCCCGCCACAACCTCCTTCCTGATCCGAACTTCAGCCTCCATGCCACTGTTCATTCGGCGATGCTTGGGTTCGACAAGGCAGGTGAGAGCGCGGTCGGTAGTGATTTCACTTGCTAGAATGGAGCCGATAGGTTTTGCTTGAAGGTGGAGCCGTTGCGCGCTTGCTTGACGTTTGGTAATTGAGGGCTGGCAGGCGTGGAGCGACCAGGAAGGAGGCGGTGATAAGATGTCTGCAGCTGCACTCTACAAACTTGTGCACCGACATCAACACACTCGTGTAGCAAATTGTCCCATCCTTTCCCGATACGCACTTTTCGCGGACATCTCTCTTCCTCATCGCTATTGATCTCGAGCCGCAGACTCGCCACCAAGCATATTCGAGCCGACAACGCCGAAAACGAACACCGCTGCGAAGCCCTTCGTTAGCAGGGACTCTCGCTTTTTCATCCAAAATACACACCCGCCAGCTGCTCCAGATATGAGCTCCACACTCCGGCTTGGTCTGCTGCGCATGCTCGGTCGAGGTCCCAGCAAACATGCGTTCCTTTCAAAGGCTCTCATAGCCATTCCTGCAGGACCACAACACCCAGCAAGAAGATGCCTCTTTTGCTTGAGCAGGTTTACGCAGCCGGTCATACTCCCATGCGACGAGGGCCATGTGTTTTGCAAAGCCTGCGTCACAGCGTGGTTCACTCGCGGCTCCAATGACTGCCCCTCGTGCAAACAGCGGTTATTCAGCACCAGGAAGCAAATATTTTTTTTGGACAGCGAGTGGATGTTCATTCACAAGTACCACCTGAATGTATACGACCCCATGCACCTCAGCCTCTTTGAGATGATTCGGCTGGGGGTGAACCCTCGGGTCGCGAGATGGATGTCGAATATCCGAGCGAGGGTCTTGCACAGAAGCAACTTCGTTGTGCCTTACCGATCCTACAGGAAGCATCACGTTGCAGTCCAAAGGCGACTGGATCTACTTCTCTCAAAGTTCTAGGAAGACGGTCCCGAAAGTCTCAGTGCTAGTGAGATGCAGGCTGTGCGAGCACTGAGCCAGAACGTCTTGGTCAGGTTCTCATCAAGCCCCGGCATGGTTCAGAATGTGCAGGCAATCACAGAGGGTACACCCCGACAGTCGACTCCGATGTGGGGTGTTGATGTGACACAATCTCGGGAAGCGTACACGTTCGCGCCAGGCGGTCCAGCACGGTTTCCACTGAGATGAGTCGTTTAGTGGGAGGGCACAGGCAACGCACATGGAAGCATACGGTTTGGAGTGCTTGACAGAGGTCCTCTATTTGAGGGCACGGGCGCCAAAGGACTTGGTGCGTCTGCGAATTTGGGTCCGTGGCTTCTATAAATCAGCTATCGTTTGGCAAGCAGGCGTCCAAGCAGTCGCTTACTAGGAACCATGTTGCGCCGTTCGCGTTTCATCTGATTCTCCGTATTCAGCGCCTATGCGCGTACTCTTTCGAAGATTCGCTTACGCGTTTCACTGGCATAATATGGGGTGCCGTAAACCTGCTGCTCATCGGAGGCACTCCATGACAGTCGCCTCGAGTACCCTGTCCTTATTGATACCATCATTGGGTATCGTATCGCGACGAGGTAGCTCATTGCACACCCCGTGCACTTTTTCCGAGCCAAAGATTCTCCCATGGTTCTCGTAATCCATTTCATCTCTTTCCTGGAGCCAGACCAGGCACACCACTAAATCTCTCCTCTCTCTCCGTCTTGAAATTGATCTGTACCCAAAATTGTTTACTGTCCACGTCCCACCACGTCCAATACTTCTCCTCTCTACGATCGATATCCCTCGCTTGGATCTTGAACCCACACGTCTCGTACGGCTCCGCCGCAACGAGCAAGTACTGAAACGCCTTGTCCGGCGGATCCTCCACCTTCTGCTCGTACGCGCTCATGAATCGCACTCTGGGCTCCACGCCTTGTGTAATTTCTGGATACTGTAGGCTGAACAGCAGACCTTCCTGTCTCGTGATAGGATCGCGCGTCTTAGTCACAGAGTAACCCGGTCGACCGATTTTGACAATATTCCGTTTTACTTGCACGGCGTTTGCTCCCGTGTAGCCTTCTTCGGCTTTCTTGCCCATTTGCGCATCTTTTGCTGCGCGGCGCGCGAGGTTTGTTTGGTGCTTGCGGCCTTGGGTGTGGGCGAGATAGGAGCCATCGTTTTGGTGGACGGTCAGGCAGAGACGGCATTCGAAGGATCCGACGTGGTTTTTGAAGAAATAGGGATCTTTGTCGAGATCGATGGTTTCGAGGGCGAGTTTGCGGAGGCGTTCGCGGCGGTCGGCGTTGGTGGCGCTTTGAGAGGCCACACCGCCTCCTCCGAATTTGGAGCCGGCGCGGTTTTGGTAGTCCATGATGGATGTTGTGGTGTTTGGTGTTGGGAGCTGCACGTTGGAGACCGAGAACGAGCTGCACTGGGCTGGGATGTTGCGGCTGTTGCCGATGCGCTAATGTCGTAGGGTTAACGGAAAAGCGGGGCGGGGCAGACGTCAAGTGAATCACAACTTATCGTGTTTCCTCTCTTCTTTTCCTTCCACCACACGCACAATCATCACTATTTGCCTTGGTCAGGCTTTACCCTCTGTACACTCTCCGCCTTGCATCCGGTTCATTTCTCTCAGGGCTCCGGCCCTCGAGCTACGCGCTCGCCCACGTTTTTCGCTTCTTTCACTCAATCGTTGACGCTCAGGCCTCGGCCCACCGCAACGGCATCCGCGTTCACTCCGCCCTGAAAGGGAAACACCAAGTACTGCTCTCCTCTCACAATGACGGAGCACGCAGCAATATTCATTCCTGCCAGTCCGGCCTCATCTGCCGCTCACACCCCCATCAAATTCCGCACGCCAGCTCCCTCTCGCCAAGGTTCCATCTGGATCCCAGCGACCCCACCCTCAGGCGGTTTCGAGCAGCAGCAGCAGCCACCCACATCGCATCCTATTGTCGATGATAGCTGGTCTCATCTCCTCCTTGGCGATCCAAGCATGATGGGTCCGCAGCACTTCAACGATGACAACGGGCCATATGATCCGACTTATGATCCCACGCATCAGACCACAAGCGAGGCCTCGACTGCCACGCCATCTATGCTGATGGAGCTAATTGAGTCAACTTCTCAATATCTGGTTCGAATGTCCTGCGAATTTATCGATTCGATCAATAATCGGGACTGGGCCAATGCCGAGCGGCTGGCGTGTGTTGTCGACCATACCTGCTTCAGGGCGAGATTGACCGAATTTCTCGAAGTAGACTCTTGGTGGAACCACTTGGAGACGTGGGTCTTTCTTGCTTCTTTTCCCCTTGCCGCTCGTTTTTCCCGTACTCTCTGTCCAGTCACTGTTCACAGCGCGGAATCAGTGTGGCATACATGTTTCCTTGTTCGCACGATTCATTCTTCTCGTCCATTCTGACCTTTGCCTTCTCTACAGCTACAAATGCATCCACTCCCACGCGCCAAACGTCTACATCAACATCCTCGGCACATCGTGCGAACTCGACGAATTCCTCGGCTGCGCGAACGTCTACATCAATGCTGAGGCCTCCGGTCAACCGGGCGGCATCGCGACGCAAGGCGTGAGTTTGTTCGAATGGAAGCGCAATGATTTCACGGGTGAATGGTTGTGTGCAAGACATACGGCTTTGAAGGGGATCGAGGGGATCGTCTGAGAAATCAGTGATAACACTCCCTTCGACAAGGCGGGCGTATTTTTTCAGTGGACACTGGAGGATGTTTGTGTGATGAGGATTTGAGTCCAATCTGCCAGAGTGTGCGATCGAACTTTAATGTTCATTGCGAGGACAGTGGGGGCCGAATTTGATGTTTGACTATTGCTGCGCAATGACGATATGAGAATGAAGTATCGTTACGCTATTCCTGCTTGATTGAATTCGAGAAATGAGAAACGACTCTTCTTAAAAAAAAAACAAGTTCGATTAACTAAATTGGTATCTAATGCTCTCATCGCGACTTATTACTGCATTTCCCCATCTTCCACTGTTTGTCAACCCACGCTGCTGATTATATGTTCAAAATCTGCGCGCACAACCACCATATCACTACCAAACGCTCACGCCCTTCAACACACATCTGTACGAAACTATTTGTAAAAAAAAAAAAAAAATATGTACACATCGAAGCTTTCTCAAAAGCACCATTACTCATTTTTTTTTCCTTTCTCGCAAAAGAAAAAACCCACCATATCATGATGTGAAAAAAAAAAAAAAAAAAAATTTCTGCATGCTCTGCATGCAACACAGTAGTAGTGGGAAGGAAAATAAGTGTTGAGTGCGGAGAAGTGAAAAATTTCCTCACATCACCGGTGGAGAGTTTCATCGCTCTCAAGCCATTAAAGCCCACCTTCCCGTGCCATCCTCGAGGTCGCCGTCCGAAGGCTTCCATCCATCGTCTCCGTGCTCGAATGGGATCTCGGTGTCGTGGCTCGGAAGTTCTCTCGACCCGTCGTCGAAGGAGAATTTCTTGATTTCGTCGAAGGTGGGGTAGTGGGTTGGTTTTTCTTCTCCTGCTCCTGCTCCTCCTCCTCCTCTTCCTCCTTCTGCTACTGTATGGAAATTGAAGGTGGTGGGGGAAGCGTGCGGGTAAGAGTAGGGAGAGCCGGGGTCGAGTCTTGAACAGCGGCGGAAGTATTGGCTGTGGCGGGTGGTGAGGATGTGGGAATCGGAATCCTTTCTCATATCTACTGACGAGGCTCCGGATGGGATGTTGTTGTCGTTGTTCTTGGGCTCGTCTTCTTCGACAATGATGTATGCAGCAGATCCGTCTCGTGATCCATTGCCTGCTCGCAAGTTCTCTGGAAGCCAGTCTGGCTCGAGAGCTCGGGGTCTCGGCTTTTTGGCTGAGTCTGCAGAGTCTGGCCTGGCTGAGGACTCTGTCGATGGGTAGCCAGCGAAGTCTGGAGCTCTGAGGGTAGTCGTTCTTGAAAGGTCGAACGAAGATGCGAGCGCGGAGACCGGACTCTTGCGTCCGCAGTAGCCGCCGCCGCTCAACGGAGACACTAATCGTGGGCCATTGACAGAGGGTGCAAGGAAGTCTGCTGCTAGGGGCACTGGACGTTTCTTCCGCCATATGGGTGCCATAGCGTACGCACCGGCGGGAGCCCATGCAGGTGCGACATTGGTGGTTGTAGGGCGCGAAGAGGTGTTCTGTGGCCTGGTTTTGTTCAAGATAGTGTCGCGCTCACTTGCTGTGGGAGGTGCGGGTAGACGGAGTGTGGAGGACGTAGCGGACATAGGAGAGACAGAGCGAACGCTGCTGGGTTTCGCGCCAGGAAGAAACACCTGAGGTGGCCGTGGGGGTAAGAAGATTTCTGTTGTCTTGATGTTCTGTGCACGAGATGCAGGACGCAATGCCGAGACATAACCGATTGGCGATTCATCTGCTGAAGATGACGAGGACTTGCCTGATTGTGAGGCACTGGAAGGTGAGCGCGTGGTGTAACATGTTGGTGCAGTGTAGGTGCCGTCCAGAGATGCACCACGCACCTCTGACCAATTGACAGTAGACGACGGGCTGAGAACTGAGTTCGGACGATCATAATCCATAGTTGTGGGTGATGAGACAACAGTGGAAGTGTCGGCCTCAGAGTCAGATACCAGCACTGCGCCAAAGCCTTCGATCTCAGCTTTCAGGTCATCCACGGTGAACGTACTCCGTTGCAGTTCGCGCCATCTCGAAGTCCTTCTTGTAGGAGACTCGCCATCCATTTCCATTGGTCGGTGATCTAGTTCGCAATTAGCGTCTGGAACGTTCATACCAGAGCCATTATTAGAGTTCTGAACGGTCGTTGCGGATCCGGCAGCGTTTGCCATCACGACAGGGTTGATCGTAAGTCTCGTGAGGCTCGAATGCCGTCTTCTCACGGAAGAATCATGAGTATCTAGCTCGGAAGCTGTACTTCTTGTGACGGCGCTGTTTGATCTGGACGCCATGTTACCAGGGGTCGAGGCCACGTCACTACCACCTCTGATACTCGAGCTGAACATGAATGGGAAGCTCGACAGTCGTCTTGTCATAGGCTGGATTTGACTGGACGTATCGCCTTCCATTTCGTTGATTGTGTTCAGATCGTCTCCCGACAATTCGACAACCCCCGTAGGAACTTGATGGAGCTCCATGAATCCTTCTCGCGTCGTGGGGTGGGCCTTCTGTAATCGCCCAGTCCCACGACTGGAACAGCTGTCGCCCAGCATGGTGAGTTCTCGATGGGTGGATGATGATGCTTTGCCCGAATCGACTGGAATTGGAAGCCTTTCGGTGCTTTCAGTCATTTCTGGGAAGTTGGCTCTGAGCGAATGAGCCCCTCCGGACCTCATCGAACCAAAGTTTCTTGCGCCTGACAACCAGCTACGCGTATGATTGTTGTTTTCTGATCTCCAGGCGCCCGAAATTTGTTCGACTCTGAATGACACAGACGGCGTGCCTGAGGAGGTACACTCCGGACATCGTGCGGGTTTGAAGTAACTGCCCGTTTTTCGTTTTCTGTACCATGCAGCCAGTAGCACTAATACTGCTGCAGCAACGGCTACCAATATGGCAATGACACCCAAGGCAATTGCGACCTTACGATCACCATCATTGACGTGTTTCTTGTCGTGAACTCTCGCTGGCGTTGGCGTTGGCGTTGGCGTTGGCGTTGAGGTCGAAGAGGAAGTTGAGGAGGAAGTCGAAGTTGAACTCGTTGATTCGGTGGTAGACGAGGCCGTACTAGATGTCATGCTGGACGATCGGCTGCTCGTGGATGATGCTGAAGTCGTCGGCGCTGCCGTGTACGTTGTACCGCCGATCTGGTATGTGCTCGGCCATGCCACCGTCTGTAAATTGACGTTCGTGGGCGTCTCCTCGGGGAACTTTTGATCCACCAGTTCCTGTGCGGCGTTGGCGACAGCATCGATATGATTCCCTTGTAGATTGCTCCAGAAGTCTCTTTGTTCGAGTTGCTGTGGTGGTGTTCGTTCTTCGAGCAAGCCATGTTGTGCTTTCGTCAAAGACGTACCAAGTGCCAACAATAGACTGTAGTGTCGAGCTGCTCTGCTGCGCATCTTGAGACTTTACTGGCACAAGTAACGAGCGTGGAGAGTTCAGTTTGGGCCTGTGTGCGTGCATTGAAGAGTGAGGCGCAAGAGACGTCCAGCGTGTGGGATGGCGCAAGATCTCGCATCAGACCAAAACGGTCCGCAGATTGGAGTCCTCAGAGGGACAACCACCACGAAGCAGGGCATTCGCTGGTCACGGCGGTTGGCCTCTGCGACTAATCTCATCCTCATTGCTATGCACATCCCAGTCCAAAAGATTTCCAGGTTGATTGCGCGTGCGATGAACCTGAGAATAGATGAGTGCAACTTGAACAATTTCGCAGAAATTGGTCTGTGCCAGTGAGTTCTCGAGAACTTCAAACTCTTTCCCACGACGTTGCTGGACATAAGGGTTTCACGAGTGGACGAGACGTTGATGGTAGCGTGTCCATTGACGTATGGCCAATGCAGAAGAGACCACTGAGCGTGGCCGACACATGTATCGTCTGACGAGGTCGCGAACGACCAGAGGGAGTGTCGGTGGTGTTTGAGTCATGGTGTTTGAGCCAACTAGGATCCCCAGCAGTTTGGTGCCGCATGTCAATTAATGCGCAGCTCATCGTTTCGGGCCTACCGAGACTGAAGAAAGGCCGATGTTGACTAGGAGGATGCGAAGCTCATTTTGAAAATATTAGCAGCACACAATGTCGAGCATATGGGGGAGAAGAAAGTTCAGACGTTGTTCCCCGATTGAAATGTCTTGAGAGTGATGTCGCGCAATCATGAGTGTCTGGGTCCGCGAGGCTACTCTGCTCGTTCCTTCACCAGGCTCCAGGCTCCAGGCTCCAGGAGAACCGAAATCGTCAGCTCCGACGTAGTCTAGAACTGGTGCCACGCGCCAACTTTTGGTCCCCTCGACAGATCGCATATCTGCGGCCCGGCACCCCGCTTGCCGTAGGCGTAGGTACTGGAGATGAAGCAGAGGCTGCGGTAGGAGCCGTCGGTTGTTTGAAGATGTAAAGCTTGACCGGGAAGGCATAACTCCCAAGTATAGATCGGTGTTGGCCCCAAGCCACGCCCAACTTCAATCCATCAGGTTAGATCTCAGCCCTGTAGATTCAGCCAGGAAGACCGTGCCAGCAGGCAGTTCTCGACCCGAGTAGTATTGTATAGACAGGTGACCGACTGGCCAGGAGCGCGTCAATACAAGCGCCACTATACGTTTCGGAATCTTGATTGTCAAATGCCGTTCTTGGGATAAATTGACCTATACGCTCACTTCATTTCATCGATTCCAGCGAGCCTTCTGCCGAACTTCAAGGGACAAAGTTGAAGTTACTTCCTATCATTTCTCAGCGCTTCCCCTCACGGCGTCCACATGGGCTCCCGCAGCTCAGCTGTCAGTACGTTCGCAATTGGAATGCTTGCAGCATCATGTAGCACGCGAGCCGCGACTTTGAAAGTCATTGGTACTCTTGGATCAGCAGTCTTTTTCTCTACCGTACAATGTGTCTAACTTACTGCTCGAAGCTATACCGCAACCATTCGCCCACAGCCCTCAGACTCTCCCACCTCACAGTCTCATTCTCATCCTGCATGAGCGCCATCACTCGGGACTTGAGGCCGAATTTCTCCAACTGTGTTCTCTTCTCCGGACACACTTTGACCAGATTGGCGACATCGCTGCAGCCAATTGCAAGGACTTGCTTGTCGTTCGCCCAATCTTTAGACATGATCTCTGCCAGCTTCTTGCACAAGGCGCCCTTCTCCTCCTCGATGATACGCTGCGCGTTTTCTCGCCAGAAAGCCTCGTTCTTGTGTGGGGGTGACCAGCGCAGATGCCCTGAGTTGACTTCTGCAGAGTACTCGTCGAATGTGGTCTGAGTTTTGGTGTATTCCTCGACCATGTTCTTCAGGCTTTCCAGATCCTCTAACAAGTCTTCATCGGTCAAGTGTCTCCCTTTGAGGTTTGCGAGCACTGCGGGCAATCTCGCGGGAAGAGCAGCAGGCATCAGCGTTGATTTGTTCGATGACAGCAAATTGTTGAGTGTACCAAGTAGTAAGCGTGTCGTCTTTTCTTTGGGCGAGATTCGCAGTAGCTGCGTGTATAGCGGCACGATATCATGCTCTACGTCCAGGCCCTTCCCCACAAGCTTACCTTCGAAAGACAGCTGCCACAGCACCATGAGGATGTGGTACAGCAGCTGCAGCCCGACCCCACTAATCTTGATCGACTCTGGCAAGCTCCGTATGCTTGCGGCTGAGCCACTGTTATACATTGTGCTGTCCGAATCCTTTCCACCAGTTGCATTGTGCAGCACCTCCATCAGTGGACCAAGTGTCTCTTTCCGTTGCTTCCAGAATTGCTGCCTTGATTTGGAAGTTCTCAAAAGCGCACTGTACTCTTGCACCGCGATATCTTGAAGGTTAGAGTCGGACGTCTTTGCCAGCTCGGCAATGTACGAGTAGAGCTTCGGGAGGGCCTCATCGATTTCCGGGTTGGATTTTGGCTGTGCCACAAGAGCATGCGACAGGAGCGAGGCGAGCACGGAGGATGTGAGGAGAGGGATGGGGTCTTCGGGGTTGTTCGACTGCTTGAGGAGTGGCAGCAGTGGCTTGTATGGGTGTGGATGTTTGATCAGAGACTCGGCCAGGGCGGGAATATCTGCACAGCGGTCAGACCATGTGGGAAGAAAGTGTCAGGCACATTCGTCGCTCACCATCCACAATGTCTCCCGTCAAGACGAGCATGTACTGAAGAATATCGGTCCTCTTGGCCGCGCTCTCGAAGATGCTCCGGGTTTGGCCCTCGCCGAGCAGCAGCGCAGTATAGGTCTGCACATCGCTCTCGATTGTCTGTTTCCGCTGCTCCTTGCGTACCTTGTCAATCGCCTTGATCTTCTTGAGGTCTTCGTCGGTGATGGTCTTCGCTCGGACGGCGCCCTCCCACGATATGGGCCGCGCGCGGATGTTGTTCTGCAGCGAGACGATGTACGCCGGCGGGTCGATCGACATGATGGCAGTGCGGCGAAGGACTAAAGGAGTGTGGGAGTGGGAGTATGCGGTATCGACAGGTAGAGCTGCGTCTTGGACGTAGTTGACGGGCAGCCAGGCAGATCGTCTCACTAGTTCGCTCGGATGGCAGATGTGGCTGAGCTGTCAGCTGGGCCGTGCATGTGGCTGATGGTCGCGATCAGCATCGGACCGTCGTGCGAATCAGTACTCGCCTGATCCATTCGCGGCGTGTTCACAGACAACCCCGTCCCGGTGTGCCACTCATGCCATGAGCGTCCGGAACCTTGCTCCAGACGCCTGGAGGGTGGCAACATCAACAACAATCCCGCCGCCGAGTCCGCCAGCAGCTCGTCGCGCTGATGCTCTGGTATCTGCTCTCACCCATTAGAGGCACCCCTCAGCCGCCTCGCCTATCCGTCAATCACCCGGTCCGGAGAGCATTCTACCGCCATGGCAAAACCACCGCCCAGCACTGGCTGTGGGTGATGCTCCTCTCCGTGGCTATCGCCATGGGCTTCTCCTATCCGACCATCTTCCTGTCGGAGAATCCAACAGCCGGTCTGGCCGCGGTGCCGCATCACGCGTGGACGACAGCCAAGCCGGTGGACAATGCATCGACCATCGTGGACATTGAGCTGCGCCAAATCTGGGTGCATGGCTCCTACATGGACGCCCTCAATAAGGACGTGCTCCAACGTGGCCTTGCTGTGCAGCAGAGACTCGTCGGAAACGAGAGTCTTGGCGACATCATGCACGCCCTGGACGACAAATTGCGATCGAGCGCTGTGCCCTGGGCCTTTCACTCTCCGCTGATGTACTGGAACAATTCCGCAGGCCTGATTGACGCGGATGACGATCTCATTGGCACCATCAACGAGCAACGCTACACCTCCTCCTCGCTCAACGTGGTTCTGCGCCCAGCATCCGTCTTTGCCGGCAAGCAGTTCGACGGGACCACGCTGAAGGCTGCCGATGCACTTGTCATCACCTTGCTCAACAAAGGCGGTGGCGGAATGGGCGATAGATGGCACGACAGGATGCAGACTTTGGCGGATAGTGCTTGCCCGGAGTGCACGCTCTTCCCTGCGGACGGTCATGTTACTCGGCACCGCGTGTACGAGTTCAGCTTCACCCCGTTGAGCATTTCCGAGCATCTTGCTCTGACATTGGCATACTCTGCCATGGCTATCTATGTCATCCTGAGTTTCCGCAGGATGAGAGCCTTCCACTCGCGCGGTGGCTTGGTAGTGACTGCTGTCACCCAGATGACTTGTTCCATCTTGTCCAGCTTCACCATCTGCCACATACTGCAGGTAAGGAGCAAAGATCTGCATCCATCCGCTGTATTTACCGGGCCTGACGTGGTTCTTGCAGATCAACTTATCCATGATTCCGCAGAACGCATATCCTTTCGTTGTGCTCGTTCTTGGAATTGAGAACATCTTCCGACTAATCAACGCTGTGCTCGCCTATCCTCCAACGATCGCGACAGAGCTTCGCATTGCGAATGCTCTGGGCGACATTGGGCCCATGTCGGCGGCAGCGGCAGTACAAAACGTGACTGTTCTTGGTCTGCTCTCAACGGTTGTGTCTCCCGGTGTTGCAGCCTTCTGCGCCTTTGCAGCGATAGCGACCCTCTTTGACGCCTTCTTCTTGCTCACATTCTTCGTTGCTGTATTGAGCGTGGACATCAGGCGACTTGAACTGCAAGATGCACTAGCAGCGAGGCACCACAGACCTCGTCGGAGAAAACAGTCGCCTGCTGTGCATCATACATGGGTTGATGCACTTCTTCAAGGCAGACTTCCACTGAGCACGCGAATGGCTGGAACAGCCGTCACGACCACGTTTGTACTGTCGTTGAACTATCATTTCTTCGAACGCAAGGGCGCCGGCGCCACCATCCGAGATGTCCTCAACCTCATCAAGAATAATGCCAGCCCAATACCCGACCTCGACACCTTTGCACCGCCACCCATGAATGCCACTTTGACGCCTGCGGACTGGATGAGAATGCAGGACTTCGACACGGCAAAGGAGGTGATGCGGTTGGCGAAACCTGGCGCGGACAGCTTCGTTATCCGCCTCTTCGCACCGCTAGTCGTGGTCTTGGGAGGTTCCGATCGCACTGGAGTTCCTAGGAGCGATCACACGTGGACGCACATTTTGCACAGCTTTGCTGTTCACCATTTCTACCCAGTCATGGTAGCCATCGTATTCATCGTGGCTTTTGTCGCAGTACTGATGAACTTCTTGCTGTACAGTGATGTTGGAGACGAGGACAACGATCTCGCGTTGGAACAGATGGAAGACGCCCTGACCTGCGACACAGTGGTTCTGCCACACAGGTTGGATGTTGTGAAGATCGCTAGCAACGAGGCGGGACATTTCGTCACTGTCGGCCTCGATCGGAGTATTGCTATTGCCGTGGAGAACCCTGTGCTGCAAACATACAATGCTATGGCGATACCGGATCACGTTCTCAAGCATATCGCCTGGCCTATACGGCATCTTGCCATTGACAGCACTGGAGATTGTATTGCGTGCCATTGTGCAGATGACCGTATTTTGGTGTATCACTCCAGCAGCGGACTCCTAAAGACCAGCACCATGCAATATCCAGACGATCACCCCGCTGCGATATTCACTTTCGTATCACTCCCAACAACTGACGGGTGGAGAGTGCACTTTCTGGTGCTGACGTCTGCCGGAAGAATAGTGGTGGGTGACATCGAAGGTGATATTGCCTACAGCGACGAGCTCTCGAAATTGCCTCTCATGGGCGCAGCCATCCAAGACACGGCGCACGGGCGCCAGTTATACACTGTTGGTACGGAGGCAAAGATCATCGCCCACAGTTGGTCGATTTGCGAATGGGCAGCTACCAAGACTGCACAGCTCCCAGTCGAGCTTGAAGAAGGACATCTCGGCGGCCACTTTGACATCCAACTGTATCGCGACCTGGACATGGAGCTTCTGATCGTCACCACACCGAAGTCGGCGGTATTTCTGGACAGTGGCACGCTTTCTCACATTGCCAGATTCGACATCAGCGCTGCTGGTCCGGACATCGACAAACTGCTGATAGGAACATCAAGACTGTGCCCAGCTTGCGGCAACCTAGCACTCAGAAGAATTGCAACAGTTGGACAGGCGGTAGGATCCAACATGTGTGGCATGACCACATGGACCATCAACGACGCTCCAGAGGGTTGTGTCTGTTTAGCACAACGCTCTGCTGCATGTCGAAGTTTTAGCCCAGGTGATTTCGAAGCTCATGCTTTGGCTTCACCCGGGGCTTGGGCAACAGCAAACGGTCACGCTATCCTGGGCTTGCGGAGACCTCCAAGGCAGTCGGCCGACCTCCTTCAGCCACCTGGTCGTAACCATCGACGACAGCCTTCAGCGGCACAAGTCCGCCAGAGGAAACGCAACGCACGCGATAATGCGAAAGTTGAAGATGCCGCAGATGTGTGGGAAGCATACAAGATGTCCATGAACGGCGAGCTACAGACGCTTCACGTTTTTGCAGCAGAATCAGAACAAGATGGTACCGGATCATTGTACGTCGACAATCCCGGACCCGCAGTCACTCTCGACTCCCAGAGTGTCGCCGTGGCATTTGGAAATCGAGTCAAGGTCGTCCGAAGTTCCCGCAGGGGCACCGGATCTAGGAGGTCCACTATCACAATACTCGACAGGCAGGGAAGTGTGTCAAAGCGGACGCTGGGAAGGAAGGTAAATTGAGGAGATTCAGCATTCCTTTCACGGGTCGCGAGTACTACTGCTCTCTGCCGAGCTTACAGTATGTCGCCTTCGGGACGCAAAGGCTCTCAACCCACTGCTTCGGACATCACTCATTGACCTCTACCCGACTTTCGGCCGATCAGGTTGGTCGAATGCCACCAGCGGGCAATTTAGCGCGCCCCAGTTTCAGCGCTCGAACCATTAGTTCGACAGGGGCTGAATCGGCATTCATTGGATGCTGGCGTCCCTCTGGACTTCGCGCAACATCGATGACTGTCACGCCTGCTCATTATATAAGAATGCGAATGAGAATCGGATCCGGGACGAAGAAAACTACAAATGACACTACAGTAAGAGGTACAGCACCTCGAGGGTGCATATGCCAAACAATCATCTAGGGAAGGGGTGCAAAAAGGAAACCACCCACAAGTGTCTGGAAACAGAGACCACCTCATCTCACAAGAACGCTTGTCGCAAGCAAGCTTTTTCGTCACCATTCGTCATTCTTCTGACATGGGATGTCTCCAACTCTCTGAAGATCTTGCGGACGATGACGGCAGAATACAGTAGCCAACCAAGACTTGAGCGCTCTGTCTGCCAAGAAAATCGGCCGGAATTGAGAAGTTGAGCAATTGATAAGACGGTAGCACGTCTACCGCACAAAAAAATGTTTCCAGAAGACGAAGTGGCGTCTCCGAATCAGAGTTCCCCCAGCCACGGGCGTTAGCATATTGCGGAAGGTACTTTCAAGAAAAAACGGAGCACAAATAATCGACATACGCACACAACGATGGATGTTACTGTATAAAATATCGACCATGCACCACATTCTTCCAACAACCACAATATCTGCATTCCAATCGAGCTAACTACAGATGAGATACCACCTCCTACTTGATAGACCACCACCACCCAGGAGGAAGTCCATCCCCACCCAACCTCCCACTCCCACTCACACTCCTATCCCCCACCCATCCTCACCATCAACATAACAATCATTACCAATATTTATTTCGCAGCCCCGAAAGAAATTGGACAAACGACCTACAAAGCCAAAACACCAACAAAACCTGCAAATCCCGCCATGCCCGCCACCACAGCCCCCGTCGCAGCAGCATTTCCCGCACCCGCCTCGCTAGTCCTCGAAGCACTCTTCTCCGTTTCGGTACTCGTTTTGCTGCTGCTGGTGCTGTGTTGAGTTGTCGCGTGATCTGCAAACATCAGCCATACATATTTCCAACGCAATTGAAAAGTAGAAAGGAGTAGGAGATGGGGGAAGGGCAAGGAAAAGAAAGGTAAGTCCCACCAGTCGTCATGCTACCCGTCTCACTCGCCGTCGTTGGCAAATCCGTCAAAGTCGGAACCAAGTAGGTTTTGACTCCATTGGGCAAACTAGAAAACCAGGCTGGAGTTTCGCCTGCGTTGAACTGGGAGGCGAGTTCGGCGGAGACGCCGGCGCTGTTGGTTAGGGCTTCGTTGAGGAGGGTTGAGGGGAGGGCGGTTTGGAGGATGGAGACGACGTTGAGGCTAAATGGGACAAAGTTAGTGCGAAGTAGTTTTGATTGTTTGAGGTGTGGTTTGGGAGAGTGATCGTACAGTTCTGCGGCATCTGATGTTTGGGAGCCAGATGCGTCTCCGCCTTGGTTGTGGTCTTGGGCGGTTGTGAGGGCTGCGAGGGCTGCGGTTGCTGTGAGGAGGCGGGTGGTGGTGAGGAGCATTTTTGCTGCTGCTAGGGTGGAACGTGGAGTGGGACGGTTGTGAATGACGATTTCTCGCGGGAAGACGTGAAGCTCGCGCAGATCGACGGGAATGGAAGTGGGAAAGGGAAAAGACTAAATTGTTAGTGAGGCAGCGGAGTCCGCGGATGATGAAGTCGCATCGCGTGGTCAACTTGCTGTGGCGAGGGCTGAGTGAGGGAAATGGTTTCATAATGCGTTTAGTATTAGACGGGAAGATGCTTGTTTCGAAGCCACGTTTGCAGTAGGAGAAAGTGGTGTTTAATCATTGAATTTCCCCGGATGATTGGTGTGGAGAGTCAGGACACTGAAGCAATCTTGCGAGTCGGCATCGCGAGTGCCGCCACGGACCTGGACTGCATCTGTGTGCTCATGGCTTTCTCAAGGAACGCAGGGTAAGCAGAAATAGTCTTGTGACATCTGCCCACGCGAGATCTGCAGCCCGCTGTCGTGACATCAAGCAATAGACGAGAGAGGATGTTCTTCAGTGACACGAGTAAGAATCGCGCAATCCAGATTTGCGCCTCATCGGGGTATCCGCAGGTTCTTTGGCGGATTCAGTTGACGAGTAGATGTCGTATGGAAGACGTGACGATAAGACGAGACGGTGCGATTTCCGTGGCGCAAAGCTCGTGCTGTGGCCGCGCACGGTAATAAGCGTTTCGATGCTCGAAAGTCGGACGATGTAGAAACCGCCATGGCCACCAAGATGCGCAGGCCTTCTCCAGTGTCCACTTCCGACTCTGCAACGCCCAGCCTGCGCAGAACTTTCGAGTTGTCCTGTTTCCTGCAGTGCCAGATCTTATCGCTGATGATACGCTTGCGTCTGAAAGCTTTCTCGCCTCTTCACGAAGAACTGGTCTTCCCCCATTGGTGCTTCAATTTTAGATTCCAGACGAAACACGATTCCGGGACGCGTGGTAGCTCAACGGTCGGCACATCATCTCTCCCACTCGTTGACAATTTCTCCACGGGTAGACTAGAAGGAAGCAGGCGGCACTTTTATTTCGGAGGATGTGAGGCGCAAGTTCCGTCTGCATGGCGCAGGGTGAACCGATGTCTGCAGACGACGAGGACAGGAGGAGATGGTGTGGCTGTCGAACGCGACTGCCGAATTTCAGCCGAAGCGCGTAGAATACACGTCAACGGCAACAACGGACTCGCGGTGACGTGTCGGCAGGAAGAGGCCGTGTTGACAGACACACAGAGAGACATGAGGTCTGGAAGCCTCCATCCCGAATTGCCGAGACTGAGCGGCTCAAAGGCAATGCTTGATGCTTCCGAACATCATCACACACCCGCGTACCTGAACTTGGCTACGTCACGATGAAGGAGCTCTCGCCCTTCGGCCTCCCGCGCAACCAACCACAAGGCCACAAAACAGAAAGAAAAGACCCTGTCAAGCCATCATCACAGCAGTCGAAGAAGAATCAAGCTGCGGTGTGCCATCATCGTACTGCGTAGTACACAGTAGTCTCCCCCGATAGTTTTTACAAGAACACTTCTCGTTGATAATCTTTCTCAATGGCCTCCCGACTCCTCGCCAACCCCACAACTCCTCTCCGAAGAGCTCAACAAGTCACATCGCATCTCAGCAGCAACAGTCCCTTCAAGGCCACGACGCAACAACTCAGAATGGCGTCTACCACCCAGCTGAAGCTCAACACGGGCGCTTCGATTCCTGCCATCGGCTTCGGAACATGGCAAGACAAAGACGCGCAAGAAGAAGCAGTGTACCTAGCGTTGAAAGCTGGATACAGACACATTGATACCGCGAGAATTTATGGTACGGAGCCTGCGGTGGCAAAGGGAATCAAGAAGTCTGGTGTTCCACGTGAGGAGATCTTCATCACGACCAAGTTGTGGAACAATTCGCATGAGCCGGAGAGTGTGGAGAAGGTGAGCATCGACTTTGTGTATAGAGCAGTGATGAGGTGGTTTGCAACAACTTTGCTCACGTCCTTTGGTGACCTAGGCTCTCGATGCAAGTCTGAAAGATCTCGACACAGACTACGTCGACCTATATCTCATGCACTGGCCTTCACGTAAGTCCTGCCAGCCCACCCTCACGCCCAGCCTCACTCACATTTTATTTCCACATCTAGCCTTCAAAGATGGCGACTCCATGTTCCCCAAAGAAAACGACAAAGTCATTCCCGGCACGGCCGACTACACCGCCACCTACGCCGCAATGGAAGCACTCCAAAAGAAAGGCAAAACCCGTGCAATCGGAGTTTCCAACTTCTCCCACTCCGAACTCCAACGTCTCCTCCAAACCTGCACCATCGTCCCCGCGGCGCACCAATACGAATGCCACCCTTACCTCCAACAAACCTCCTTCTACAACTTCCACAAACAACACAACATCCACGTCACCCAATACTCGCCCTTTGGCAACTCGAACGAAATCTACGACAGCGGGAAAGAAATTGGAAAATTGATCGAGGATCCTGTACTCAAAGAGATCGGAGACAAGTATGGGAAATCCGGAGCGCAAGTGGCGTTGGCGTGGGGTGTTACGCTGGGGAGGAGCGTGATTCCGAAGAGTAAGACGGAGTCGAGAATAAAAGCGAATTTGGAAGGGGATTTTGTGTTGAGTGAGGAGGATGTGAAGAGGATTGGAGAAGTGGATAGGAAGTTGAGGTTTAATGATCCCAGTGGGAATTTTGGGTGGGAGTTTTATGGGGATTTGGAGGGGAAGAAGAAGGGGAAGTAGGCGTGCTTCCTGTTACGGTTGGAGAGGTTGAAGATGTGTTGATAGGGTTTGGTATGCAGTAGATGAGGGACGTGATGCGAGGAGGGGATTTGGTGGCAATGTTGTGATGCGGGTTTGCATATCTCAGCGGTAGAATCGTACATGTAGTCGAAGCATTGTGTTGATGAATGACAGTCTTTCGCGCCCCGTGGAAGATGATGATGATGGACATTGATGAACATTTGATAATGATGATGATCGAGCATATTCATTAGCCTCTGCGAGTTGCTTTCCTCTTACCGTCTAGCTCTTGGCTAACAGTACAGTAGGGGACTAGTACCTCCTATAAGTCTCCGGCAAATCTCTGGACGCTGGAGTCCACTCCTTAATAGCCAACAAGCGCCGCTAGGAGGTACGCTCCTTCGTCAGCACAGGGAGCGGGATTGTTTTTGTATTTGCCGCATTCGGATTGAAATAGAGAGCGATGGGAGAGTCACAGCTTCTTGTTCCACAGTGGACTTGGACTGACATGTGTAGCCCGTAAAAGCTGTGCTGTAGGCTGTTAGGAGAAGTCGCAGGTAGGTCTACATCTCATCAGCGGCGCCACTTCCGTGTACTCATCATATTAGGATGGTGAGATAAATCGATGATCGACGAGGAGGGAGTTGTTTCACGTGCGTGCTGGATAGTTTCTGCGCTGCCAAGGATGTGGCGTGGCGTGGCGTGTGTTCGTAAAGATTGCGAAGTTTGGGCAGACGAGAGTGTCTTGGTGTTGTTGTGTGTTGAGGAAGTTTAGAGGACTTGGGAGAGAGAGGTGGTAAAAAGAAACACCAGTCTCTGCGATCGTGATGTGGTGATGAGCGAAAGAGCATGGCCTCACGCTCGGTGTGTGTAGAGTGATGATGAGAAAGGTTGCTCTGACACATGGCGGCCTACTGTTGCAGCAGTCTGCGCTCTCCAAACACGTGTCACACAGGTGCGGATGTTGTTCGTTCAGCAGCCGAGAAGATATTGGAGGATGGCGTTGCAACGGCGATGATGATATGGCAGAGGAGACGTGTATCGGAGGGATCGAGGGCTTGGCATTGCAGGTCTGTCGACGTTGTGGCCGTGTGTGAGAGGCGGGCGTGAAGTGTGCAGTGGAGGAGGTGACGGGCGGCGATCTCCTTGTCTGTCGGTCGTATGCGGTTAGGGTGGAGGCGATTGAGTTTGTGCCCCTGGCGGTCGGCGACGACTAAGGGGGGCGCGCAATTGTGCATGCGCGCGCAGGAAGTGACAGCCGTTGATGACAGTGTGTAGACAGACCGGCGACGGCCAACGAGGTGGTGGGAGATGAGCGTGATGATGAGAGTGGTGGGAGAGGAATGTAGTTGGAGGAGCATGTCGCAGCAACAGGGCACCGCCAACCGCGGCGTCGTGATTTGCTCCTCCGAGGCGCTGCGTGCGGTCTGTTGGTGTGATCAAGCATCGTCCAGACCATGCCCGAAACAGCGTCGGCGCGTCTGTTGGGTGAGCGTTGGCGCTTGCCATTGGCGCCCTGCATGCTCGCTTTGGGAAACGTCACGGTCGGCGGTCCAAGTCACACAATTTCGACACGCTCCCTCTGCTCGAGCTCGTACTAGCGGTCCGACGCCCTCGATGGTGATCATCATGGACCACTACGCTGACCACGCCGCCGCTACGGCGCCTAGCATCACCACCACCACGACGCCGCCGCGCATCGTGCACCCTGCTGAGCCTGCTCCTCCTGCTGCCGCCGCGGGCCTCGAACACCTCCATACCGCCTCTCCCACCCCCTTCGACCGCGACACCCTCGTCCACTACTCCTCCAGCAACTACGACTCCAGCCGCCCGCCCTCTGCGCAATCCGCCGCGCCCGCCGTCGCTCTGGTAGCCGCAACAGCACCACCAGCACTCGACGCGCGCAAGAAGCCGTCTCTCGCCGCCATCAACGCGCCCTCCTTCTCCGCATTCCGCTCGCAAGTCCCGAGCGCTGCCCGCCCGAACGCGCTTCTCGCCGCATTCCAGCCGTCCAAGTCTCCCCGCGCCGCTTCGTTCTCCGTGATTGAGAAAGCATCATCACGGCTTGCCGACCCGCCGTCGAGGCCCCACTCCCTCGCCAGTCTGCTCCCGTTGCAGACTGCACCAACCGCCCACCCGCGGCAGAGCAGTGAGGTCGTAGGACCCCTGTTCAGCCACGAGCACGTACACACGCGCGACGACCTGGATGGGTATGCAACTTCAACGCGAATGCGAGACGGATTGGCAGCTGACAGGGAACAGGTCGTCGTACACGATTCCCGTTGGGTACTCCAGCCACGACCGGAGTGCTTCAATAGACTCGCAAATCGCCAGCACTGTCCCCTCGTCGGCGTACAGCAGCCCTCGGCCCTCGAGTCCCCCTCTTCACGCGAAGCATGAACATACGACATCCCACGCACATAAGCATTCAGTTGCCAGTATTGATAGTAACGAACAACAATTATCCGATTCCGACGCAAGCAGGCGATCCTCCATGCTCTCCCTAAGCAAAGCGCCCACCATGACTCTACAAATGGACGGTGTACAGAGGAGGTTGACGGACGAAGAGCTCGAAGCCTATTCGCAAGGCTCGACGGGGTCTGCGAAGAGACCCAAGTCACCCACAGGCGCTGGAGGCCTGGGGAGGTTCTTTGGATGGAGCGGTTCAGGAGGGACTGAAGGCACGTCGTCTCCCACAACTACTTTCTCCGATCGATCCTTCTCTCCCATGCCATCTCCCAGCGTGGCTAAGACCTTGCCCATCGAGATGGCGGGGGAGCGAGTATATGCTCGGCTGACTCCGCCAGGCCTGGACGTACACAAAGCAAATGCCTCCTACTTCCACAATCCGGAAACTCCCTTGCTCCTTGGTGACAGTACATCGAACGCACATGTCCGCGAACTGGAACGAGAATTAAAACACATCAGCGAAGAGCTCGCCAATTCGATACGACGGGAAATGGAATTGGAAGATGAACTCGATCACGTTCGTGCCGAAATCCCCATCATCCCACAATCCGAGATCGGCGCACAACGAAGTAGCGACTACTTTTCCGATAGCGGTGCTAGCTCGACCAAGTTCCCCATCACGGATGTCGATGCGAGGCTCGATCAGTTAGACAAAAAGGTGCGCAGAGTTGAACAAGAAAAGGCGAATATCAAATTGGAAATGGCTTCGAAATTACAGATTGAGTTGAACCGGCGACGAGACCTGGAAGAGTTGGTCAGGGACTTGGAAGATCAACTGGACAAGAAGGAGAATCAGCAGGACTTGGCGGTCAAGGTCAACGAGCTTGAAACCACCCTCGACGAGACCAGGAGGCGTCTGGGGCAAGAGAAGATGACCAAGGAGAACTTTGAAGATCTGTACACTGCCACGATGGAGGAGCTCAAGAGATTCCGCAATGAGGCAGAAAATCTCCGAAACGAGGTGGTTCCATCCCTGAAGTCGCGATTGGAGGGGCTAGAGGCAGAAGCAGCAGACAGTCAGGCTGTGGTATACGAGAACTCGCGCCTGCAACAGGAACTTGCAAACCTCAAGGGCGACAACCGACGCTCTGGATTCAACAGCATTGCTGAGGAAGGAATCGCAAATGCTGGCCGCATGAGCATGCACCGATCTGGTCCTCTGGCCAGGACTAGTAGTCTGCGCCGCGTTGGATCAGTCAAGCAGGATCGTGCTGGTGGCGGCCGAGAACGCGCTGGATCTCTTGACGGCGACAAGGACACGATTGATCAGAGAGATGCTTTGCACAAGGCGCTGCAGCTACTGATCAAGCGCTACGACAGACAACAAAAGGAGCACGAGCGGGCCATGAAGAAGATTATTGCGGCAAAAGACAAGGCGGAGAGCTCTACCCCAAGACGTGCAGTCTACGCAAAAGAGGTCGCCTTCCTGAAGGCCGAGGTCTCAACTTTGCGGAAACGCACTGAAGATGCTCTGGAGCAGAAGTGGCAATATGAAAAGAATTTGGGTGGACTGAAGATGGATTTGGATCGTGCCGAACAAGAGACTCGAGGCCTCCGCAACATGCTGTCCGATGGAGACGATCTGAGTCCGTCCACTCCATCTGAAGGCAAAGAGGATGATAACCAGCTCAGACTGACCATCTCGCGCGCAGAAGGCGAAAGGGATCATGCCAAACATGTGGCCAATGACTATCGCGAAAAGGCCAAGGGAGCGGATCCAGAGACTGCGAAAGAATTGATGGCGTCAGCTACTCGGATGGACGAACTTGCAGTGGCTCTTGAGGCACAAGTGCAAGCCAACACCAAGCTGCGTGAGCGCCTTGCGGCGGCCATTGCCAAGGGTGAGCAGGAGCAGAAATTGTCCACGAAGCGGATTGAAGAGATGCAGAAACGTCTGGCTGGCATGGAGGACAGCGTGCTCGCTGCACAGCAACATTCCGAGACCACGCTCGCCAATCACGATGCCCAAGTCAAGCGCATCGACGAAGCCGATTCGCCTGCGCTATCCCGGCTGACCGTCTCCATTCCCGACTCCAGCAAGCTTTCCCCCAGGTCGCCCATGCTCCGAGTGAGCCCTAGATTGGGAAGTAAGAAACTCAGCGAGACATCTCTGCTCGAAATGAGCCGCACCCAACTCCTGGAGCGCAAAGTTCGAGAACTGGAAGGCTTGCTGCGTGAAGCGGAAGAGGACGTGCAAAATGTTGTAGAAAGGGTCAATAGCAGCCAGATGGAAGTCGAGGAGCTTCGGACCGCACGCGATGCGGCGCTCACGCAAATGCACAAGCTGCAGGCGCAGATTGTTGAGGCGAGGGAGAAGGCTGAGAGTCTGGTGCACTGAACCTGATCAGCACCACGTTTTTTACTGGACCTTGGAACGTTACCGGATTCACGAAAGACGAACTTATCGAACAACGAACAACATCTTGGAAACATTCGAAAAATTAATCTTGGCTTTTGGGGCTCTCTCTCTCTCCCTCACTCGAGAAGTTGGGGTTCATCATTTACACTTTACGCCGGGCGCCGTCCTCTATCCATTCATGATACACATACGGGCTACTGGCGGCGCAATCTGCTTTCATGGAACTGGGATCCGTACGGATCACTTATTAGAGAACCTAGTTTTTTGTGGGAGATTTCTATCATCACCATCTTCATCATCACCATCAGAACTGGATCATTTGGCAGCATCTTTTCGAGGCATCTTCTCGGGAGTCTAGGTCGGGAATATGATAATAAGATAGATGGGGGATTTTACTTTTTTACAAATTTTATTGTTAGAGATATCCAATCGAGATTCGATCGAACCGGAGACAGAAAGTGGATAGAGTTAGGGAGATTTTTCAAAAAGCTTCACCGAGGCAAGATGCGCATGACTGGTCAGAGGGTAGTAGAGAGCAGAGAGAAGAGAACAGGGAAAGCCCAAAGAGAGAGATGCTTTGCTCCCAGAAGGAAGAAGGAAGGGAAGAAGCGAATTCAACCATGTACAGATATAACCATTAATAACACTCACACTTTTGTATATTTGTGGGTTCTTCTTTTCCTGTTTCTTTTTCTTTGGAAAATTTTGGGTGATGGATAGGGATGGATGCATGCTGCATTGCATTGCATGGGGACAATAATGTGCGGGGTTCCTCAAGTGAAAGAAAGGACTCCGTTTCGCTGTTCTTTTTTTTTTGTTTCATTGACTGGGGTTTTTCTGGTTTTCGGGGGGTTTTCTTCTTCTGTGCAGTAGGAAGATAGCAAGTGTTCAGAGAGAGGGAGTGTGAGGTGTCAGGCGCAGGGAGTAGCGAGTGGTTAAGTACTTTTGTTCACCGCTTATAGGCAAATCATGCAGTGAAGTGCAGTGGAATGGAATGGAATGGAATGGAATGCGAGCGTCGCTCGCTTTTACATGTGTGGGTTGCTAATGGCGAAAAAAAAATGTATTATCAATTAACCTTACGACAGAAAAGTACATTGTCATTATTGACGCTTGTCGATTTACTTGACACGCGTGAGCTTTTCCGTAGCAGAACAGGTTTGTTTTTGTATAATGTGGAAAGAATGGAAATTGTTTCGAGAGGACTCGGAGGTTGTTTTGTTTTTTCTTGAATAATATGGAGTTATAGTAGATGGATGGACAGCTGTAGAGATGCTTAGGGGAAAGGAGAGATGTAGGTAGATAGAGCTGGATTGAGTTCTGTTTTCATCCAATAACTATTTGAAACGAAGTGAAGTGAAGTGAAGCGAACAAGATGAGCTACTTCATGGACAGAGAAACATCTCGTTTGATCATCGTATCTTGCAACTCAAAATCTTGATGTCGGGGGTCGATTGACAAAGATGACAGAAGGTTCAGAAAAATGAATATCGACGTTTTTTCCGCATTGCTGATTTTGTGATTGCGTTGGTTAGCATTTCATTTATCTTGCTTGGGAAATGGCAAGGGTAGTCTTTGGATGCTGGTCAGGAGATGGATATAGGACGTACTTTTATCAACTAGGTCCTGTAGATCGTATATCTCGCCCCGATTTCTGCTGCGGTGCTTTTTGCGGCCGCGGATATGGTGGTGAAGCGGGATTTCGTATATGATGTCGTCGTCGTGGTGGTGTTCTCCTTCCTCTTCGGTTACGATGCTGAGGTCGGAGGAGCCCGGGTGTTTGTGTTTTTGTTTGAGATGGAGGTGCGGATGCTCGTGTTTGTGGTGGCTGAGGTGCTTGTGGTGCTTGATTTCGTGCTTTTCGATGGCGGCTGGGAGGCTGTGGTTATGGGATGGGTCGCTTATTACTGTTGAGGTATCAAAGGGAGTAACTTCGACGATGCGCGGTTCTTCTGTCTTCGCTCGTTCTGTACGCATCTTGATGGGTAGCGCGTGGTAGAGTGATGAGTTTGAAGGCTTGACTGTGCTTGCTGTTGGCACGGACCGGGTTGGAGATCGTGGAGGACTGTTCAGATTGGGTGGTTCGAATTTGGGTGGAAACGGCCACCATCTGTGATCGCGCCAGAGGATGCGACGAGTTTGCATGTCGTATTGATACCAGTCCTTTCGTCGCGAGTCCCAGAACAAGATCTCGCCGGTTTGGTAGACTCGGTATTCGGGGTAGGTACTTGCAAAGATCAATCGCTGCACGCCGTCCGGGCGGAAGTGTTCTCGTTTGACTGAGTCATAGTGAATGCGTCCGAGCCTTGCGTATATATAGCAAGTCGTCTCGGCTTCGTAGCAGAAGTAGTCTCTGTTGATGGGATCCCACACGAACGGAAGAGGTGCAGTTTCCGGGCAGTGTTTGACGAGTGGTTTGGAGAGTGAGACCGGGTTTGGCGAGGGCAGATCATACCATGGACTGAGCTGACGCGCGATCCCTGGCGTGGACAGTGCTCTCGTCGTGAAGTGCAGTGTTGGAGCCTTTCCGTCCGGCCATTCGTGGTATTTGAACTGTGGTATCGCTGCTCGAGTCATGGTCGCGCTCATCTTGACATTAGGATTGCGGAGAACGGTTGAGCTAACAGCGCAGAGGGTGCAGCGGATTGCTCGGTACTTACAGCAGATTGCGCATTCCGACAAGAAGCTTCGCGTGGTTGGTCACAAGGACCGGTCAAGTCAATCAAAACTGGGTGAGCAGATCAAGCCACGCACCCACGTCGACGGCCGTTGGTCGCTAGCTGACTGCGGCGACCGATGACAGGCAGAGTGGCATTTCACACCATGTCTGGCAGCAAGCCTCTCATAGGTCGACGCCGGCTCGCAGCCCAACCAGGCGACAGCCTTCATGCACGACGCTGCGGGTGAACTAGACGATCGATCATGTTCTTCAGGACAGAGAGGCGTATTCGGCCGGAGGAGATAGGCCACATGAACCGGTATTGCAGATGTCGTGCATAGTGCATACGTCGACGGTGATTGAGTGGATTGGCTGGAGCGAGACAGATTCCCATGTGCTCGCTGAGAGAGGGAGCCGGAGCTTGGAAAGGGTGGTGGATTGCGTACGTCCTCGCGCCGCTCCAGCCGACCCAAACTTGCGAGCGGTACATTCAATACTTGTAAGCGAAGAGCAGGCAGCTCATGTTGCTTGGAAAAACAAGTGAAGTGACAAGTGATGTCGCGGGTGTTCGGCGAGCATGAACGTTGTTGCCAAGGCTGCAGCTGGCGCGAATTGCAACCGTAGAAACTTTGAAGCTCGCTCGCGACAGGTGCTGCCGCCTCGACAACCACCTCTGCAATCGCCCGCGACCATCAGCCACTGCTCGGGAATCGATGTGGAACGTACTGATGACACCTTGATCACTAGTTTCGCGTACTCTTAGCACAATGAGCGACTGGGCCGCGGCGCAGACCGCCGAAGGCCGCACGTACTACTACAACAAAATAACCAAGGAAACTCGATGGGACCCGCCGCCGAATGTCGAGGTCGCGCCTCCTGCTAAGCCACAGACACCCACAGGACCAGCTGGCAGTGCTGCAGATTGGGCTGAAGCGAAAGCGGGCGATGGAAAGACGTATTACTATAATAAAGTCACCAAGGAGACCAGTTGGAGTCTTCCCGAAGCTGTACGCAGGCAGCAGGAACAGCAGCAACAAAACGGACGTCCGGACTTCGTAGCTGGCGGTGGAGGAGGTTATGGCGGACGCGATGACTACCACGGCGGCCGCAGCAGGCGCGATGACCGCGATCATGGACTGCCGCAGAAGCCGGCATTCGATCGAGGCGGCGATCGCGGCGACCGCGGCGGAAATCCATGGGAGTCGCGTCGAGAGCAGAGTGGATACGGCGGTCCAATGCCCGTCAAGACAGACGAGCCCGAGTACAGCACCGCCGAGGCTGCCGAGGAGGCTTTCTTCAAGCTGTTGAAGCGCAACAACATCACGCCTGGCACCGAGTGGACAGATGCACTACGTCTCGTCATTCGCGATCGCGAGTATCGTGCAATCAAAGATCCAAAGGAGCGCAAGAATGCCTTTGAAAAGTACTGCACCGAGATGCGTGCGGAGCAAAAGAGCAAGGAGAAGGAGCGCAAGGAGAGGGCGCGCGAAGAATTTCGCCGCATGCTCTCAACGCACGACAATATTGAGCATTTTACCCGCTTGAAGACAGCTCGTCCCACCATCGAGCACGAGTCGGCATTCAAGAGTGTTGGAGACGAGGACGAGCGTCGAAACATCTTCGATGAATATGTGCTTGAGCTTAAGAAGCAGCACGTTGAGAATGAAGCGAAGCGGCGTAAGGATGCCATGTACGAGCTGCAGAAGACTCTTGAAGTGCTGATACTTGACCCAAACACCACGTGGACCGATGCGGAAGAGAAGATTGACAACAACGAGCGGTTCATCTCGAACGAAACCCTGAAAGGTGTACACAAGCTTGACATCTTCCTCGCGTTCGAGAACCACATGAAGGCGCTCGAGCGATTTGCCAACGAGGCGACGCAGAAGGAGAAGCAATTGAAGAAACGCAAGCAGCGAAAGGCTCGGGATGCTTACCAGCAGCTTCTCAACGAGAAACTGCAAGAAGGCAAGATCAAAGCCGGTTCGAAGTGGTCAGACTTCTTCCCCGTGATCAAAGATGATGAGCGCTTCCTCAACTATCTTACAGTTCCCGTCCCACCTTATCCGGGTGCCACAGCTTCGAACGCTCGGGAACTCTTCTGGGATGTGGTTGAGGACGAGGAACGCAAGCTGCGCTCAAAGCGAAATGATGCACTAGATGTGCTTGAAGAGCAACGCTTCGAGGTAACTCTTGACACATCACTCAACGAATTTGCAGAGATCATGCATTCTCACCCAAAGACGGCAAATCTGAACCAAGACGAATTGAACATGATCTTCGACAGGATCCTGCAGAAGGTTAAGCGCCGTGAAGAGGAAAAGCAGATTGGGGCCGAGCGACAACAAAAGGCCGTCGTCGACAGCATTCGCACCGCATTGAGGAAGGTTCATCCTCCGATTCGTTTGGGCGACAGCTACGAGGATGTGGTTGCCAGGATTTCGGGCATTCGTGACTGGGACACAGCTGAGGAAGAAGTTCGACGCCGAGCATATGATAAGTACATGGGCCGTCTTAGAGAGAAGGATGATGACCGTCGTCGCGACCGCGAGCGAGACCGCAGCAGAGACTATCGCAATGGATCTCGTCGAGATGACCGCGATGACCGGAGAGATCGTGACCGCCGCAACCGCACACGTACGCCTGAGATCGATGCATACGAGGCCGACCGACGTAAAGCTCAAGCCGATCGTGAGAGACAGTACAGAAAGGCTTCGTTTGGCCTCACGCCTCCTCCTCGTGGCGCCGACCGCTACGACGAACGTGACCGACGCGATGATCGAAGAGATGATCGCAGACGGCCAACGAGAGATGATCTATACGAGAGCGAGCGTCGTGCTCGCGAAGCAGAACGTGAGAGAAACTACATGTCTCGCGCTGATCCTCGCGACAAGGGTAGAACTCTTGATTACGGTGACGACGACGTGGTCGGCAGCCGGCCGCCGAGCGTGAGGAAGAGAAGAGAGAGCGATGCCAGCATGGCTAGTCGACGCGATAACAAGGTGAGTTTTGCAGATCAAAATCACTTACTGGCTTTGGCTAATATTGATCGCAGCGACCACGCCGCGATGGCGGTCAGGCCCGTTCTCCTGAACCCGATACCAGCTTGCTGAAGGAAGAACCTGCCCTACAGAGTGGCTCGGAGGAAGGTGAGATTGAAGAGATCTAGTAGACTTCTTCACGCAACAGCTTTCGATCACGGGATCTACTCGCGCTGCTATTGCATCCGAACGAGCGAACAGGACGGAAGGAAAAGAGAAGAGGAGCGAGAGTCTGAAACCGCGTACGTCCTTCTCCTCACAGAGATATGGTTCTTCTGAAAATGCCTCGGCAGTGTCAGCAATGGAGCCGCAAATCCGTCATTGAGACGAGTAGCTTTCTTCAGCTTCCTGCTCGAGGGAACTCCCGCCGAAGATGACAAAAACGAGAAACGTCGAAGAGCATTGCTGGGAAAGCATTCCAACCGATATTACGTACGTGATCCTTGTGGAGAGTTGTCCTTTTGGAAAGGAGTGTACGAGGATGTAACACTAAAGAATGTCTTTTCCCCGCAGCATTCACTCGCACACTACTACACGCGTTGGCATATGGAATAAGGCCGGAAGGAAAGCAAAACGAGTGACTTGTTTGATTCCATTCGGTACGTGTCATAAAAAAGCACCAAAGCAAAATTGTTGACTTCGTTTCTTGAAATATTCGTTCTCCTCCTCCGCCATCACTTCGTGCCAGCACTGGCCGGTAAGCAGTGCTGCACAACTCTGATCACCGCTTCTGGCATCCTTGTTGGCTTTTTCCTTCTCACGTACAGCTGATTGACTCGACAATTCAACTCGTACGTAAACCTTTTCCCCGCGGTCCGATGACCATGCCCTAACAACGGTTCCAGTCGCCCTCGCGTCTTTGGCCCTCTTGTTCATTGCTCATCATCCCTCCCATCATACCATCGTTGGAAATTTTTCGCCCGAATATGGGAAACGGAGTATGCTGAAGCGGGAAGGAAGCCGCGTTCTGGTATGTCGCAAATCATCTCTTCGTCAATGTCATCGTCGTCGTCACCGTCGTCACCGTCGTCGCCTCGCTCCAGAGCCTCATCGGCGCCGCTCTTGACGGAAGCTCGGCGCTTGGTGCCGACACGGGACTTCTTCAACAGGCCCTTCAAGAGAAGGCTGTTGGTATTAAACTCTTCAAAGTTGCCTTTCAGGAATCGTCTTCCAAGAAGAAGTAGTTGCCCGAAGACTTCTGGTCGGTATCGAGCTGCGAGTTCAGCTTGTTGATACGCGGGCGGTAAGTGTTTGGGTCACGACGGAAAGTGACATCCAAGTTCTTCAAGAACGTGTTGCAGCCGGTCAAGAGAGATTGAGGCCTGTTGGCGCGAGCCTTGACGGATGGCTGGCCGTCGAAGACGATGACGCGGTCGGCGAGGTAGGTGGCCATGATGAAATCATGCTCGACGATGAAGGCTGTCTTTTTGGCGTGCATGATGAAACGCTTGATGACACGTGCTGCGACGATACGTTGTTCGGAGTCCAAATAGGCCGAAGGCTCGTCGATGAGGTAGATGTCGGCTGGGAGACCGAGCGCCAGTACAATAGCGACACGCTGCAATTCACCACCGGACAGGTTCTGGACCTCCTGATCGATGAAGTCGTCCATCTTCAATGGCTTGTAGACGTCTGTCTGGAATTGTGGGGAGAGGAAAGCAGCCTTGATCTTCTTGAAAAAGAGCTGGCGCACGGTGCCCTGGAACTTGGGGGTTATCTTTTGTGGCTTCATCGAGATGTTCATAGAGGGGATCTTCTTGCCATCGTCCGGTGGCAAAGCTCCAGCAAGCATCTTACAAAAGGTCGTCTTTCCGGTACCGTTCTCGCCCATCATGACAATGATCTCGGAGTCGGTGAACTCACCAGACTCAATAGTGAGGTTGAAGCCGCCCATGGTCTTGCTCATCTTTGGATAGGCGTAGTCGCGGTTCTTGTCAGCCATGAACTCGTCGCTGGCATCACCGATACGGAACTGAAGCGACTCCTCTCTGAATCGCAAGTTTTCGGTGGGAATGTTGCCATCCAAGAAGATGTTGATGCCTTCACGGACCGAAAAGGGGGCGGTAACCACACCATACACAGCTGGCTTTCCGTAGAGACAGCAAATGTAGTCGGAAAGATAATCCAGGATGGACAAATCGTGCTCGACGACAATCACATAGCAGTCTGGGCGGAGGAGACTGCGGATGATTCGACCAGCGGCAAGACGTTGCTTGACATCCAAGAACGAGGAAGGCTCGTCGAACATGTAGACGTCGGCCTTTTGGACGCAGACCATGGCAATGGCGAAACGCTGCAATTCACCACCAGACAAGAGGTCGATGTCGCGGTCCCAGACTTGGATCAGCTCTGCAGCAGTGTTAGTTGTAGCCATTCGAGAGCACACATGATAATGTCTCACCTAACGCCTCGGTGATCTCTTGAAGTCTCTCCTTCTCGACCTGAGCGCGCTCGGTGATCAGGTGGCCAACACTTCTGTTGGTGCCTTTCACGGCCTTTGGAATTTGGTCGACATATTGAGGCTTGGTGACCGCCTTCAGGTCGTCCTCGAGGACCTTGGTGAAGTAGTCTGCCCTGGCGTCAGTGTGTGCTCCTCCACTTCCCGAAGGTATTTGGTGAATTTCTCACTTTGTAATTCCGATCCTCTGTAGTACTTCAGAATCTCTTCCCAATCCGGAGGATCATCGTATCGTCCCAAGTTTGGCTTCAGTTTTCCAGCCAAGATCTTCAATGCCGTACTCTTTCCAATACCGTTGGTTCCCACCAAACCCAACACTTGTCCCGGTCGCGGCAAGGGCAGTCGGTGCAGCTTGAAGCTGTTGGCGCTGTAGCGGTGGGCGACCTGTGTTTCGAGGTTCGTGGGCAAGTTGATGATGTTGATGGCGTCGAAGGGGCACTTCTTGGGGCAAATACCGCAACCGATGCAGAGGCGCTCAGAAATGAAGGCGATTTTGCTGGCGGGATCGACTTCGATGCACAGCTTGCCTGTCCGCACCACGGGACAGGACTTTTTGCACTCTTGACGACATTTCTTCGGCTTGCACTTGTCTGAGTTGACAATTGCAATACTGCGAGCGGCGGTCAGCGCTGTGTTTGTGGTGTGTCAGTCGGTGTGGTGGGGCAGAGCGCACCGTGTCAATTTGTCCGACATGGTGCTGGAGGCCTCAAGGCTGCGCCAACAATACGAAGGAGTGGCACGACGGGAAGGTGGACGGAGTGGGCGCCGCGCTTGTTGTCGGCCGGGCGCAGCAGCTGAAGTGTGAGTCGAGCAGAGGAGCAGAAAGGTATGGAGTTCGGCAAAATTCCCGGGGCGAGTAAGAAGTTCAGGCTGGTGCTGATAGGTGGGCTGTGTGGGCACTCGACGGTTTTGGAGGGGTCCAGCAGGAAGCGGTGGATTTTCCCACGCTTTGGCGACGGCGAAGGTGCGATCCGGGCGGAGGTGGATGCGATTCCTCGTCACGACAGCAGTTTGCTACGACCACAAGACCGACATCGTCTCGCCACGACCGCAGGCCGCAACTGCGCTGCAAAACCGCCGTTCTGGGCTGGTGCGTCGGCCATCATTTCGCATTGTCCCACCATCGGCTCCCAATTGTTGGCCTGACGCCCCGACTCCCGGCTCAGGCATCCGCCCGTCCAGCGTTCTCGGTCTTCAGACGAGCGTGCACGCCTTCACTTCACCCAGACCAGACGCACTCCCGCACTCTCTCCTTGTTATTGCTGCCGCCGAGGCCAGTGCAGCCATGGCCTGTAAGTAGCCCTCCTCTCCATTGCTCGCATGAATTTTTGCGCCCTCTCTCTGCCTGGAGCGACCGAGGACATTGCCCACGTCGGCCATCGAAAGACCATCGCAACGGACATATTCATCGCCAGAACACCTCGAGACGTCCCAAGACGCCGATAGCAAGCGCTTCGAGCCCCCCGCGAGCCAGCGCAGCGCCAGCGAGCCACCTCCTGCCGCCGGAGACCGCCAGCCATCCGGCCGAGTCATCATCTCCATACCATCACGAGGGCGCATATCACGGTCGGACATATCATATACGGCATGGGACTCGACTCCAGCGACATTTGAGCGGGGAAACCGGTCGCGTAGTGCTGTTCGACCGATGTGCAAATTTTCAGCTCGCAGGCGCTGCTCCGTCCTGAGATATCACGCTAACACTTTCATCTCCCAGCGGCTTCCATTCATGTCCCTACACACCCAAAGCCCTCACACGATATCTCCATGGCGAATGGGCACTCAAATAATGTCGATGAAGACCTCCTGAAGCCGCCCACCCAGCCGCGTCGAAGCGCGAGCGAAATTTCCGACACGAACGATTTTCCCACCGTCATGGACTCGCCCGATGCCGCGAACGAAGGCATGTTCTCGGATGACGATGCTGTGCACGATATGGCCACTTCTGAGCTAGATGACGACGAGGACGCGCCTGGCGAAGAAGACGCAGATTTTGACATGGAGAGTCCTCGACCCGAGCAAGACGACGCGCATCGACACGATAGATCATCATCCGAGCCCACATCGAGACCCGGGAAGCGGAAAGCGGATATTGATGACGAGGAATACATGAAACAGAATCCAGAGTTGTACGGGCTCCGACGCAGCGTACGCGCCTTCACCCCACGTTCTCCATCACTCTTGCTGACATCCCATCGACAGGGCCGAGCCCGACCAGCCAGACGTGTGGTGAGGACACACTGCATTCACATACACGATGCGCATACTAACACGTTGTATAGGTCGACAGCTCTGATGAGGAAGAAGAGGACGACGACGACGACGAAGATGCTGTCAACACTGGCAGCCGGCGGAAACGCCAAAAAACTGCCACTGCCAGACCAGGTATGGCGTCCTACGCTCAGCGGCTGCCATACCACCGAAGAAAATGCTGATCTTTTTTCTCATAGCTTCCATTCGGGAGTCCTCGCGCGCCGCCACCTCAGACGTCTCCGACTCAGATCAGGATACTTATGGTGGTCAGCGCGGCCGCACGTTTGCGAAAAAGCACAGGCAAAAGATGCAGGACATGGCCTCCGGCTCAGGGACACCTAACCTGGGAGAGGTGCGCTTCTCGTCACGACGCGCAGCCAAAGTCACCACTTACAACGAGGATGAGAATTTCGACGAATTCGAAGAGGACGATACCGAGAACTTGACGCCGAACTACTGGACCTACGCCGAAGAGGAAAACACGCCGGCGATCGACGCTATCCTCAACCATCGCGTGCTCGAGGGCGTTGGTGCGTAAAGCCTTCTCTTCATACCGTGACTGAGTTAACACACATTCGCAGAAAAAGATCTTCCAGACAAGCACGACTACGAGTTCTACGTGAGTATTTACCGGCATCGACTGTACATGTGACACGTACTGACATGAGCTCAGATCAAATGGCAAGGCAAGGCACACTATCATGCAACGTGGCATACATGGAAAGAGCTCGCCGACTCTGGATACAAAGGCTTCCGCCGACTAGAGAACTATTTTCGGAAGATTGTCAAGATCGAACAACAGGTGAAGACCGATTCCGATGTTGCCGCCGAAGATAAAGAGCGATGGAACCTCGATCGAGAATCATATCTGGACTCCCTGAATGACTATGTGCAAGTGGAGCGCGTCATCGGTTCAAGAGAGGGAGACGACGGTATCGAGTACTTCGTGAAGTGGAAGAGCTTGTTCTACGATGCGTGCACGTGGGAGACTGCCGAGTTGATCAGCAGCATAGCGCAGACGGAGATTGATCGATACCTCGATCGCTCTGCTAAGCTCCCAGTGTCGGACAAGACTGAGCAAAGCCTCAGCACCCGCTCGCCGTACAAACCATTCCGAGTACAACCCTCCTACATCAAGGGTGGAGACCTCCGAGAGTTCCAGATACACGGCCTGAACTTCTTGGCCCATCACTGGTGCAGAGGCAACAATGTCATTCTGGCAGATGAGATGGGTCTCGGCAAGACCGTGCAGACGGTATCGTTCATGAACTGGCTTCGCCACGATCGACGTCAGCAAGGGCCATTCATCGTGGTTGTGCCGTTGTCGACTATGCCAGCTTGGGCCGACACCTTCAATCACTGGACGCCTGACTTGAACTACGTCGTCTACAATGGCAACGAAGCTGCCCGGAAGATCATTCGCGAGTACGAGCTGCTCGTCGATGGTAACCCGAAGAAGGTCAAATTCAACGTGCTCCTCACCACCTACGAGTACATCCTTGCAGACGCCTCTTTCCTCTCGCAGCTGAAGTGGCAATTCATGGCAGTCGATGAAGCTCACCGCCTGAAGAACCGCGAGTCGCAGCTTTACGCCAAGTTGATGGACTTTGGAGCTGCCAGCAGGTTGCTGATCACTGGTACACCCATGCAAAACACACTGGGTGAACTCTCTGCGCTCATGGACTTCCTCATGCCTGGCAAAATCCAAGTTGACGAGAACATCGACCTGATGTCTGAAGATGCCAGCAGGAAGCTCGCTGAACTCACTGATGCCATCTCGCCTTACATGATCCGGCGGACAAAACAGAAGGTGGAGAACGACTTGCCGCCCAAGACCGAGAAGATCATTCGTGTCGAACTGTCGGATGTGCAGCTCGAGTACTACAAGAACATTCTCACTCGCAACTACGCAGCCCTCAACGCTGGCTCCAAGGCACAGAAGACATCTCTGCTGAACATCATGATGGAGCTGAAGAAAGCCTCGAATCATCCCTTCATGTTTCCCAATGCGGAAGAGCGAATACTGGCAGGAAGTGAAGCCCGCGAAGACCAGCTCAAAGCGCTCATCACATCCAGCGGCAAGATGATGCTGCTCGATCAGCTGCTCACCAAGATGAAGAAGGATGGCCATCGGGTGCTGATCTTCAGTCAGATGGTCAAGATGCTTGACCTGCTCGGTGATTATCTCCAGCTTAGAGGCTATCAGTTCCAACGACTGGATGGCACCATTGCCGCGGGTCCTCGTCGCATGGCCATCGACCACTTCAATGCTCCGGACAGCCAGGACTTCTGCTTTCTGCTATCTACTCGGGCCGGTGGTCTCGGTATCAATTTGATGACTGCTGACACGGTCATTCTCTTCGACTCCGACTGGAACCCACAGGCGGACTTGCAAGCCATGGCTCGTGCGCATCGTATTGGTCAGAAGAAGCCCGTCACCATCTATCGATTTGTCTCGAAGGACACTGTCGAAGAAGAAGTTCTTGAACGTGCTCGCAACAAGTTGATGTTGGAGTTCATTACGATCCAGCGCGGTGTTACCGACAAAGATGCACGCGATCTCGGGGATCGCATGCAGCGCATTGGTGCAAACACTGCTGAGCCAACGTCATCTGACGACATCTCAAATATTCTCAAGAAGCGAGGACAGAAGATGTTTGAGCAGTCTGGCAACCAAAAGAAGCTGGAAGAGCTTGATATCGATGCCGTCCTTGAGAATGCCGAAGAGCACCAGACAGAACAGCCTCAGGGCATGACCACGGATGGTGGAGAGGAATTTCTGCGCAGTTTCGAGTACACCGATGTCAAGATCGATCTGGAATGGGATGACATTATCCCCAAAGCCGAATTGGACAAGATTAAGGAAGAAGAGCGCAAGAAGCAGGAAGCCGATTACCTTGAGTCTGTCATTGAGCAAAACCAGCCACGGAAACGCAAATCCGCCATGGAAGATGGCCGTGATCAGCGTGCGGCAAAGAAGCGAGCTCGTGAGGCCAACATGCAGCACCTGGACGATGAAGGCTCTGGTCCCGACGACGACTCCGATCAAGGCCAGGACCCGAAACGTGCATTGGGCGAGAAAGAGTGTCGGCACCTCATTCGCGCGTATGAACGCTTTGGCGCCATGGAAGAAAAGCAAGACGAAATCATCAAGGCAGCACGACTACTGGGACGCGACGTCAACGTTGTTCGGGACACCCTTCAAGAAGTCATCGATACCGCAGTCCGTTTACAACAAGAAGAAGTTGATCGCCAGAACGACATTGAGAGGGCTACGGGCAAGCCTGTCACGAAGAAAGAGAAGAAGGCAGTGCTTTTTGACTTCCGCGGGGTCAAGCGACTCAATGCTGAGACGCTCACGGAGCGCCCAGAAGAAATGCGCATGATTCGCACATGCGTTGATCAGTGTCCTGACTGGCGAAACTTTCGTGTGCCCGAGGCCTCCAAGCCCGCCACATACACCAGCGAATGGGGTGCGAAAGAAGATGGCATGCTTTGCGTCGGCATTGCTCGCCATGGCTACGGTGCCTGGGTTCCCATCCGTGATGATACTGAGCTGGGTCTGGGCGAAAAGTTCTTCCTCGAGGAACATCGTGTTGGGGCCAAGGAAGAGCGCAGCAAGGCAGGTGATGAGAAGACAATTGCCAAGTCCCCTGGGGCTGTGCATCTTGTTCGTCGAGCCAACTACTTGCTCAGCGTGCTCAAAGACAAGATGAGCAATGGGACAAATCAGGCCGCTAAGAAAGCCCTGGAGAACCACCATCGCAACAACAGAAAGCATCTTGGTCAGTTCCACGGCCGCATGAATACGCCTGGACAGTCCGGAAGTCCTGGTCCCATGCGTAACAAGCATTCGAGCGACGGGCGAAGGCTCCACCAGTCCGATATTCGTAACAGCATGGATCGACGTACGCCGTATGCAGGCTCGCCGAACGGCCATCATCCACGTGGTTCTGAAGATCGACGACCCGGACATCATCGTAATGGCAGTTCTCATACAAACGGAGTGCCGAAGCCGTTGACCGAGTCAGAGCAAAAGGCACGTCGCATCCTGGATGCTGTGAGCCCAACGCTTCTGAAGGTCTCCGGCGCCACGAAGAAACGCATGCCGGACGATGAGGCTCGGCTCAAGCTCATCAAGGCCGGTATCGTAGCGATCGGAAACCACATCAATGCTCAAATATCCCAGTACGGTAAAGACATGGTCGATACCCTCTGGAACTATGTAAGTGAGCATCACTGGCCACAGTCCAAGGCAGTGGAGAAGCGTGTTCCTGGAAATAAGCTGCGTGACATGTACACCAAACTTGCAGGCAAAGAAATTGCGACCAAGAGCAGCCCTGTCAAGCCCAAGCCGGGTGCAAGCACGAATGGCACATCGAAGACCGAGGAGGGGCCAAAGACGGAGCCGAAGGCAGTGGCAAAAGAGATGTCAGAAGAGAAGCCAACGGCAGAGCCAAAAGAGGAGCCAATAGAGGGGCCAAAAGAGGAGTCAAAAGAGGAGCCTAAATTGGAGACCAAAGTGGTGCCCAAGGTCGAGGAGGCAGAAAGCTCCAAGGCCGAAAGCAAGGCCGACGACGAGCCTCCGTCCAAGGCAGGGAGCGACAGGCCGGTGTCGAATCACGAGCCCAGAGAAGAGTTTCACTCTCCCGAGTCGAAGCAAGAAGCTACTACCGTCCAGGACCAGGAGTAGTGCATCTTGGAGATTTGTGCCCCTCTTCGAATCTCCTGCGGCTCGATATACTGAAGGATTACAGCATTACTACTCACGACTGGTACTGGACACGAGAACTGAAGATGGCGTACAGAAAGCGATAAAGTGCAGGAAATCACTACTGCGATTTGCGTGCATACACAGGGATAGCTTTTGCAGCTCTGTACGGGAAAGCGTTGGCGCTGGCGGGTGTGATTTTCTACTATTGACATTCGAGTTGCATGCACAGTAAGACGACGCCGGCGACGCGTAGGTCTCTGTAGGGAGTTTGTGGTTCGATGCTCGCCTGTAATGATGGAGCAAAAGCTTTGAGCGAGCTGAAAGAGAGCAAAAACGTACGATTGCCTCCGTACAGATGTACTTGTACTAGATACTAAGCAGAGCGCCATCAGAGGCTGTGCCGCAAAAAAAGCTTATCACAATACCTCGATATACCGTGATTCAATGCGGTTGACTTTTGCAAATGTGGTGTGAATGATATTGAAGCTGCTTCTGGCTGCTCCTCACTGCATGACTCGCGCGGCTTTGGAGCTTTGGACCTCGAACTTCTCCAAACTTCGCGAACCTCACTCCACGCACAAATCTTCATGTGACTCGACTTGCTCCCTGTCATTGCGCACGCGCCCTCAATTCAAGCTGGGCCGATTTGCGTTTAACGACAAAGTACCACCCGGGAAATCGTGTTTGCGCGCGTCCAGCGCAGCGTACTGAAACAGCCATGTCGCTGAACAGCTACCTCAACAGTAAGTCTGTCCTTTTGCCCCCTTCTGACACACTACACCTTCTGCCTGACTGTTCGTTCAATCCTCTCCTTTCTATTGCTCGCTCACACGAAACGCTTTCTTCGCAGAGCGATAGCCCCTCCCCTTCCACCTCCGCCTCCCCCGCAGCAGCAGAAAATCCCAAATCCGAACAAATGCCAAATCAGTAACAACTTTCTAACGACACTTGCGTTTGTTCCGCCACAACAGAAAAAGTCCTCCTCATACTCGTCGACGGCCGCTGCATGGTCGGCAATCTGATTTCCTGTGATCAAGTCACGAATCTGGCGCTGGAGAACTGCGTGGAAAGGATTATAAAGAGTCCGGATGATGATGAAGAGAGCGAGGAAGAGGCGAGGGGCTTGTTTATGGTGAGAGGGGATAATGTGGTCGTTTGTGGGTTGGTTGATGAGGAGTTGGACGGGAAGATTGATTGGACGAAAGTTAAGGGGAGTGAGATTGGGACGACGAAACATGTGTAGATGAGAAGCGGGAGGAGATGGGAGAGGTGGAGAGGGAAGGAGAAGAGAGTCGGAGTCTGTGGGAGAGAAGATGTATGGCCTGGAGGCCGGCAAACAAGGGGCAAGACTGGGCAAGCACGAGATGCTTTGCAATACCAATCAGCTGGGGCAGCGGACTGGTCGTATCGCGCGGAGGTATAGGGTCATCAGCGAAGAACCGAATCCACCATTTCGCAACTGTCTACGTGGGTCTTGGGTATGGTGGCGTGCTGATGACTCTGTCCAGTCATCTGCTCCTGGTTCCATCTGTGCTGATCTGCTGAGACTCGACTGTTCCGAATCGCGACCTTCTATTCAAGAACAAACGTCCTTGACTAGTCATTGGTCCCGAATGCCAGCTCATCACGCCCTGCGCGACCGATCACCAGCACTCTGCTGCGCTTGCTGGCCTCCACCGCCTGCCTCTCCACCAACGCGCCCATCTTGACCACGATCTAAGCCAACGGCCTAATCAGCAAACACGACCCCCAAATCAAACAATCCAAAGCGCCAAACTTACCTCCCACATCCCCACCATTCCCATCCCCGTGGATAATCGTCAAATCCAACCGGTACAGCACAGCCGTGCGCCGGCCTCGAGCGAGATTGTTCGATCTTCTGTACAGCACCTCGCGGTCTACCGGACAAGTATTGTTCACGGTCAACCAGATGAAGACACAGGATTTGCAGAAGGCGTGCTGCTTCGAGCAGGCGATTTTGACTGGTTCGGTGACGGGGTTGTGGCAGATTGGGCATGCGCCAGAGGACTCGGACTCGGAGGCGCAGGCTGGGAGCACGCCTGTCGTGATGAAGGTGTGTTGGGTCGGAAGGGTGGTCGTCGACATGGTGGGTTGAGGTCGGTTGGAATTGTTTGTGTGTGTGGAGAGGGGAGAGCTTGACAGTGAGGAGTGAGGAGTTGTTGAAGAAGTTGGAGGGTTGGGCTGGAGAGGTGAATGGTCATGTCCCGTTAGGCTTTGCGTGAATGATAGATCAGTATCACATGTCAAGTATGGCTCGAGCTTCGGTAGCCTATCAGTGGGTGAATGTGCTGCCTAGAGCCTCAACTTCACTTTAGGAGGGAAGAATGTAGAGCAAACGGGAGATGTGATGTAGAGCAGACATGATGTAAACCGTGAAGTTTCTTGAGCTACTATGTTGATAATCTCAATACGAATGTAAACCAAGTAGAGTAGATGTGTGGAACCAGCGCGGAGGTATCTCAAGGGCCATATCTCAAGAACCCCTTGCTGCTGTCGCCTCTGGAGTCCGGCTTTGTGGTGTCGTGCGCTATTCGGCAAGCCAGTAGCAATGATCCTTCCACGCTTATTGCGAGCGCATTCTCCGCCATTGATCTGGAGAGTCTTCGTGTTTCGAATGTGCGGTAGCCATGAGCCCTAGTGGAGTAACAATGTGCACATGCCTAACCAAGTCAGATGAAGTCAGGAAACTCGCTCCAGGCAGAGTCCACGACCTCGATCAGGTGCTTCAGATCCGCAGACATATCATCTGATTCTGCACCCGTCGCTTTCACCATGAGCGTTGCGAGCTGTTTGAGCGCATGAATAGCCGCTTCAAGTTGTCTCTTTCTGGCCTGTGCGAGAATGAGGGCATCGTAGACCTGATTAGGATCTAGGTTGTTGGCGTCGAATCCATGGTGTTCCGCAGCTTCCGTCAGGTAACCCGAGTAGACGACGCTACACTGATCTTGCTCTGCAAAGCGCATCTTTTGCATGTTCTCTCGAATCTCCATTCGAGCTTCGCACGCATCCTTGAACTCCGTTTGAGACTTTGCTTTCTTGATCGACTTCTGGAAAGACTCGTGGCAGCTCCGCTCAATGGCACGACGCATTTCGCGAGCGGACCCCTGAATCTGCGCGAGGGCATTCTCCATGGTCCTTCTGAGCTCGTTTGCCACGAGAATGTTGTAAGCATTCATGGCCGGATAATCTTCCTCATCCTCAACCGCAGGATCATCTTCATCCTCGGCTTCGAAGAGGATGACGCGATCAAATGGACAAGTCTTCTTGCCTGTGAGCCAGAGGAAGATGCATTCTTTGCAGAAAATGTGGCCGCACGGGAGCTCGACGGGCTCTTTGAAAACATCATGGCAAATTCCGCAGTTCGCGTCGCTTTCTACAGTGGTGCTCTTGAGCTGCGTGGAGAGGAAGCTCTCGCGATCGTGTGGCGAGGAAGCCATTGCCGCTTTCGATGTTCACGAGTGCGAGACGTCAGATACGCATTGCGTGGTGGTGGCGGCGGCGGTAGTGGAGGTGAAGTTCCAGTCGTTTGTAAGGGGGCAGCTGAAGTGCTATGGGGAGCGAGATAGTGTTGCTCGAGTCGTCGCGGTGAACACTTGATGTTATGTTCATCAAATTCTGGTGGTGTTGAAGTTGCAAGTCGAAAAGTGCTTGCTGCAAAAGCGGACCATGTTCAAGCAAGCTGCAGGTGCCAAGTGAACCGAAAGTGAGCAAACGCGGCATCGACCATGTTCCGTTCGTTCACCAAACAAGGCACCAACAGCGGCGAATCAACAGCGGCGAACCAACAGCGGCGAACGGCTAGTGTTCGTTATTATCACGTGCCAAGTCGCTCTGTATCGGAGAGCTTTGGTCATTATCAAAGCACCTGCGCTTTCGTTTGCAAAACAAGTCTGATCGTGCCAGATGAAAGCCGATGAATTTGGACAATGTCGAATCCAGGAACAATGCAGCTCCATTGCTGCGGCATGTTGCAGTCTCATATATCGTCCGATGAACAGAGTAGCATGATCTCTTTGCCGCACGAGCTGCATGACTTGGGACCGTTGCGCCACTCATGGAAGCCGCCATTCTGTTGTTGGATGAATCTCACGAACTTGATCACCGCTTGAATCAGAAGCTCGCCTTCCTCGCGCAAGGCGTCCACGAACTCAGCTACTGACCACGGCTTGTTGAGGTTCCAGCTCGGACAGTGCATGTACATGAAATCTTCGATGTCGCAGTTGCATACTGCCGGATCGAATTTGCCGCCTCTTCTTGTGAGGCGTATGAGACCGGTTGGCAGTAATGACAGGACGGTCTCATCGGCGGCATGTTCCCAATGACCGTATGGTGTACGCCACCATGTCCAGTGTCTGATGCTGATGGATCTTGCTGCTGAAGTCTCCTCCTCGTTCTCTTCGATCCATCGATGGAGCGCTTCGATACCGTCATCGTCGCGCACGTCAAAGCGGAAAGTATTCGATCTGTAAAACACCGGCAGCATCGTCTTCAATTCATTGCTAAACGTTGGAAGAAGTTGGGCCAATGTAGAGAGACCAGTATTGAAGAAGTGTGCCTCGATCGAAAGAGAGTAGCTGACGGAATGTCGTAGCAGTGGGGGAATCGGCTCTGGTTCGAAGATGCAGTATTTGTAAATCGCAGCTCGTGCCTCGCGTGGTATGTCAACTAAGCCGAGGCAATCGGGTTCGCAAGTGAAAGTATGAGATCTTGTAGATGTAGCGGGTGACGATATGGACGCTCTGCGAAGTCTCTCCTCGAGAAATGCTTGACTTGTGGGAGAAAGGGGCAAGTCTGCTAGCGCTTGTTGAAGCCAAGATGTATTTGCCAGCGTGGTACGAAGCTCCGCTGTCGGTTGCTCAATAGAGAGGATGTCATCTTTCGTGACATGGGCACCTAGGCTGAGGTGACCCTTGCTTCTGAGAGGGGTGTGAATATCAAAGTGGCTCCTCCGATGCAGGAGTCTGTTCGTAAGTTCCATGTCCTCCATGGCTTCACTATAGCAATGAAAATGACGAGGGAAAGGCGAGCCACTACGGAAGTGAGTGGCATTGAGTAAATTGCAGCATGGTGCTTCGTTCTTGGCCATATCATCGGATCAAGATTATGGAATAGACTTTATGGAGGACAAGCTGCTTACTGCTCTGCCATGGATAGCTCATTTCAAGACCAGATAACAACAGCCAGGTCTCCACAGACCACGGTGGTCATCTCGATCATGATATGTACGGACTGGGCCAGCGTGATGGAAGGTCCATTTGCCAACAGTAAATGGCTACGTGTATTTTGTCAGTCGCGGTGCAAGGCAATAATAAGCGGTGACAATCGTTCGCCACGCATGACCGCATACGCAAAGTCTTGCCCTGGCCGGAGTGTGGGCGATTCATTTCATGGCTGTACGTAAGCTTGATTAAGGTATCCTTATCTGTTCAGCAAAGTCCGAGCGTTCCCGACCCTGCGGGAACACTACGCCTATAAACGCTAGTAATTAGCCTGACACCTTGGGACCTACTAATCTTACCCTCCTTATTTCCGCTAATTTCTATAGTAATTTCTAAAGTAACCTCTATAAAGAACGCCGGACCTTTATAGTAGTAGAAGAAGAGCATTTTATAGTATACTAGCACTGCAGAACGCCCGCTAAGTGCCCTTCTTAAAATCTCTCTATCTCTAATATTTCTAATATTATAATTCTAGATATATAGATGCCTATAGCGGAGTAAGTAATACGTAGAATACGCGATACCTTCGTACGCTAAATAGCGCGATCTTTGCTACGCTACTAGTAATCGTTTAGTCGTCGTAAATAGTCGTCTTATTACTACTTAATATAGTTAGCGCGTTAATAAGGGTAGATTCCTTCTAGTATATATACTTCTAGTATAGAATACTCGTTAAATAGCTCTAGAATTAGCGACTAACGTAATTATTAACGGTTAAGTTAAGAAGCGTTATACGTAAGCGCTTAAGAGTAACTAAAGTTAATATCGTTAATAATACTAATATAACCCTATAATCGTTTACTATAATTAGCTAGATAATAAACTCGCTATATATATACTACTATTACTACTACTAGCGATATATTATTAAATATTAACGCGCTAACGTCGAATTCGCTATTATCGCTATAAGTAGCTAGCTTAAACAAGTCTACTACTACGCGATTAACGATAACTATCTCCTCTATTCTTTATAAACTAGTAGTAGTAGGCCGTAAAGAAGAGACTATAGAAGGAGGTAATATATCTAACTATAGCGTATACTTAGAAACGTCTACTATAAGCGGCGTAGCCGTAAGTAGCGTAACTATAAGCGGTATTAGCGTTAGTAGCGGCGCTACTACTATTAGCCGCGTACGTATAAGAGTTATATAAAGGCGCTCGGCGCTATTATCCTTCGTAGGCCCGCTCGCGGAGCGAATAGTAGCGGTTTTATAGTATAATTCCGCCTTCTTAATACTATCGAGATAGGTATATATAGGTATAGTATTAATCTCTACTCGCTACTTCTTTATAAGTATTAGAATACTCTTCTTAGCGCCTTCGGCGAGCTACTAATTAAACGTTATCGCGTAGGTCTAGCGGATAGTCGTACGTAACTATATTATATACTAAGCGAGGAACTATTAATAAGCGGAACCTATACTACTTAGTAGGGTAGGGGCCTATAAAAACTCGTTATCTAGTAGCTCTTCGTAGACTAATACACCTCTACGATACGTTTTTATACCTATTTTTAATTACTATAGTTCCGTTTCTTAAAGAGCTAGCACGCGTATACGAGTAGCGGTTTAGCTAGTAACTATATAACTAGATATAGGTATTTAATAGATTGCTAACGCTATAGGCACGGTTATACCTATCGATTCTAGAGCGATTTAGTTCTAGCTATACGTAGATAGTACCTCGGAGTAGTATATTATTCGCTTATTAAAATAGAGCCGAAGGTAGGGCTATATAATAACTTCTATAGATAAGATTATCGATAATAAGAAGAAGATATTATTCGTAGCTTAAGGCGCGAACCGTAGCAGACGAAGAAATTAAGCTACTAAGACAATAAGCTATTATATAGGCGTAATACTATATAGGCTATAGTAAGCGCTAGCAAACTCGAAGGCAAGTATACCTTCTATATAGAGAGCTACTAGAACTCCGAAAAGTCTAAGAACCCTTAATCTATTACGACTTAGAACGTACTAGTTATATAACCGTATATTAGTATAGAAAGGAATAGTACTACGGCATCTAACTAATCTCGGCCGTTAAGGAATTACTTAGGGTTACTATACTTATATAGAGGGATTACCTAGGCTTTTAGGCTAAAAACGATAATAATACGAGCTATAGAAGATAATAGGAACGAACTAACCGCGCGGAAGTCCTATATTAGCTCTCTCTCTCTAGAAACGCTAGTAATAGCCTTATATAGCAAATTGCTATTTGCCCTCGTTACTATAGTATTAACTACTCCGAACTAGCGAAGCTAATACTAAGCCTCTTATTAATAAAGCTAAGAAAAGGGAGATCCTCGCTCTCTTATATTAGTTTACTTAAAAGGTCTAGGATTAGCTACCTAAGGAATAGCGCGCTATTAGAATAAGATAAAAGACTACGATATAAGCCTAGAGTGCCCTTATATCGTCCCTATTACTCTAGATTAGAAGGAAACCTACTCGCTAGAAGAGAAGAAGCTATCTAAGTATAGGCTCGTTACTTACCTCGAAGATATATAGAACTAACCTTCCCTACTATAAATATTTAGAGGATACGACTCCGTAAATAACGCTTAATAATAATACGAATCTCCTATATTTATTACTATTCTTCCTTTATTCCTTTTATACTAATTTATAAGTAGTTAATAACTAGAACATAAAATAATAATAAAATATCTAACTTTTAATTAAACTAACTAGTTTAATTACTAAGTCTAAACATCGGCCGAATAATATCCGCTATACTAAATAATAAAAGAGCCTTCGGGGCCTTCTATAGGATAGGTATCGATAGTCTAGAAAGACTAGAAGTTATTTACGCTAATAATAACTCTAATTACTCCCTACTCTACTCCTCTATCTCTACCTTCTTTATTTTAGTAGAAACCGACGACTCTAAAGAGGACGGTAAGAATACTAATAATTCTAGTAACTCCGAGGCAAAACTAGATAGTTAGAACGAAGCTATCTACCGATAGGAAACTTAGTTCGAACTTACTTAAGAACTAGTAGCTAAACCCTTACGGCTAGCCGCTATACCGAACTCTATTAACCGTACTACTTAAGTAGTTTAGACTTTAGCTAGTTTTATCTAAGTACTAGAAGGCGGCACTAGCGACTATATAGCGTTACTATCGTTTTAGGATTTCCTCGAAGGAGTAGGCCTAACTCCGTCCTTAGTTCTAGAACTAGTCTTTAGCCTACGTAACGAAGTAGTACTATTTAGAGTTAAAAACAGGTATGCTGCGGCCGTTACTAAGAAGCTCGAACTAGAAATATAAACTAAGTTCCGACTAGTATACGTGCCTCGACGCTCTATACGTATCTATAACTATAATACTAGTTATAAACTATTTCGTAAACCCTTTTCTACTCGTACTAAAGGAAAGGGTAGAACCTTTAAACTATAAGTACCTATTAACCTAACCTATTTAAATATATAACTAAGTTTGCTAGCCGAAGCGAATAACGCTAGAATTAGCCTAAACTAGCTAAACTAAATTCTTAGAATAATCCGTCTAAGTATACTAGTTCTAGGTATAGATAAGGTTAAGTAGTTCTAAGGTAAGGACGTAACCGAATTCCTTAATCGCTTTAATACTATATATCGTAGCTATAGTTTAACTAGAGAAACTAGAGTAACTAACTAAGAGCGATTAGACTAATTATTAGACTATATCTACCTTAATTATAAAGAATCGGTTCGTCGTCTCCTAGGCTTCTATACTAGGAACTAGGCGCTACTCTATATAAGCTTATAGGAGGAATTCTATAACTTCGATAGTTATAGACTTCTTTAAGATAGGTCGTACCTTGCTAAGCTATTAGAATAGTATTATAAAGGTAATAAGGAGCTAAATAACTACGTAAGGTTATTCGAGATCTTATTTAACTAGATTAAGGAAATATAGCTTAATTATATTACTAGAACCTAGTATTTACTAAAACTATTCCCTAAAAATCTACGTCGCTAGATTTAGAAACGAGCTCGCCTTAATTAAGATAGACTAGATACCTTCTACGACTTTAAGAACATTCTACGAGTTACTAAAGAAGTCCTCCGTTACGAGAAGAGTTATATTAATATCTTTAAGGAAGGGTTAGCTAAACCTATAAAGACTCTTACTAAAGCTATAAAAGGATCCGGTCTAAAGCTAGAACCTACTTCTATAGTATTTAAGACCGGCAAGTCGGATATTAATAAGATAATAGAATAAATAGTAGTAATAGTAATAATATTTAGTAAGAAATAGGAAGCCGAATATAGTCCGCTAAAGAACCTAAAGTATAAGTAAGATCTTAAGAAGAAAGCTACGATCGCCGCGTATACCGCTATCGATATTAGGATAGGCGAGAACTACTAGATATATAACTAGCGAGGCTATATCTCGTCTAGCTACTAGGACTTTAAGTAGCTAGAAGCTAATAAGTTCCTCTACTAGAATAAAGACTAGAGGATCTACTATAGCGAGGTAGGTAAGGGTCGCTCCGAAATTATCCGATACGTATAGGATAAGCGCTCTACGAAACTCGGAGCTATTATTCTAGCCCTTAAGGAGCGCTTTAGGCCTATTAATATAAGTATATAGCCGAGCCTATAGAGGTTTAAGGCGATACTAGAGGTTAGAGCGCATAATATAATCTTCGTTAGTATTAAAGCGGGAAGTTTTAATATTAGTATAGACGTAAAGAGAGAGGAAGGACTTACTAGGGCATACGCTACCTCCTAGCTAGTTATATTCTCCTCGCGAAAGAGTAAAGCGCTAGAGAACCCTTCCCGCCTATAAGTTAAAGTTATAAAGGCTATAGAGTAGAAAGCTAAGAAGTAAGTAGATACTACTCGTATCTACTAATCTATCGCGAGATTCGAGTAGGATATTATCGATAATATAGTAGGAAGCTAAGTAGTATAACCTATAAAGAGTTAAACTTAAGGTCGTACTCGGGCGACGGACGTAACTATAGAAGACGAAGCGCTAGGACCGGCGGCGCTACTATATATAAAGGCTAAAGAGACGCGTAGTCCTACGAAAAGTCTATAACTAGATAATTATTTAAGGTAAGCTACTACTAAGGAGGAATAGGAAGCGTTCTAGGCTAAGAAGATTCTTAATCTAACTCTACTAATCGAAATTAGTAAGCTATAGCTTTTTAGTTAGAAAGGAGCACTAAACCGTTTTATTTATAGCCGAAAATTAACGACTTCTACTTACTACCTTACTTTTTCTCGATACTATATATCTAAGCGAACTATTAAACCGACTACTATAGCTATAGTAAATTTCGAAGAAATTAGTACTAGGCTAGAAGTAGCAACGTAAGACTATACTAATAAAGAAGATATTAAGGAAGATAAGAAGAGTAATATAGGATCCTATAAGTAAGATAGCGATAATAATAATAAGGACTAACTACTACTATAGAGAGGTCTTTTCTATATAGGCGCTCTTAGAAGAGCTAATTAGGACTTAGACTTAGTTAGAAAAGCTATAATAGCCGCAAGCGAGCTCTACTAGGATCCTAGTAGTATTAATCTAGATTTCCGTATCCCGTATACGCTAGTTCCTAGCGTTACTATCGTCGGAAGATTTAGTAACTACCAGGTTAAGTATAAGGCCTTAATCGACGAAGGAGTAGAATATATTATTATAAGTATCGCTAGCGCTTAAGCTATACGCTTACCTATCGAATACGAGAGCTTTACGAGGATATATAGTATTTTAGGACTAGTAGCCTTTTCTAGGATCTATAAAGATATTCGCGTCGAAGTTTATAGTATAGTAGTTAGGACTCTAGTTTTTATTACCTCTATTCTAGATATACCGCTACTTCTAGAAAGACCCTAGATATATTAGGTCCGCCTAGCAGTTTAAAATTACGATAATAGTTTATAAGAGGGATCCTTAGCTAATAAGAAGAGTAACTAGGTATTCTTCTATAGTACTTAAGGAAATACTAGATACCTAACGTTAGAAGACGTTTACTAACGCTCGAAAAAAGAGCGCGCGCTAAGGGATACTATCTAAGCTAGTCTCTAAGCGCGACTATACCTATAGCTCGCTATTAGTAGAATAACGCTAGAACCGTAACTATCGTAAGAGTATTTCTTACTCTTAATACGACTATATTTTTATAACTCGTTAGCGAGTTACGCTAAACCGATCTAGACCGGTTTAGAGATTCTACGTAAGAGAACCTACCGAATAGTCCTCTTTTCTTCTCTAAAGACTTATTAGAGTATAACTTTCTCTACTTATATTATATTTCGTTTTTTAGAGATCCGATACTAGAAGACCTCGTATTTAAAAACCCTATATAGTACGAGCTCTTTCTATTCTACTATATAGACTCTTTAAGCTAGGACCGCTCTAATAAAATAAGAGAAAATCTAGGCTTATAACGCCGGTTTCCTTTATAGCTACTCCTAGCTTCGGAACTATTAGTTAAGCCCTAGAACTCGTAGTATCGGGCTTAGTAGTTTAAGTATACGTAGAATCTAGACTTAATACTACGACTTCTAGAGATATACCTTCGAGAACTTATATACGCCGACTAAAGTAACTACGTACGTAGTATTAAGCTCTCGCTAGAGGAAGTATCTACTAGATCTAGAGACGAATAGAGTTAGAATAAGGTCGAGAAGATACTAATAGCCTTAAGGGAGTATTAGATAGACTAGGAAGAACGCTCGGGATTAGGCGCGCTAGCTATAGACGAAGCTAGAGGAACTAGCTAGGATACTACTAGGATATCTATAAAGTAAGCTAGGGAGCTAGCTAGGTAAGCTAGGGAGCTAGCTAAGTAAGCTAGGGAGCTAACTAGGACACCTATAGGAATAGCTTAGGCAGCTATTAGGCAGACCTAGAATATATATATATAAATATAAGTAAACGAGAAATTAAGGGCCTAAAGCCTCGGGCCGAGCCGAATAAACTAATTAGTTTATTTAACCGATTACGTAATCGCTTAGGCAACCTTACCTTCTCGGGATATAGAAATTAGCTAGAGTAGCCTATAGGGCAGGCTAGGATTAGTAGCTTAACTCTAGATCCTAATAATCGAGAGATTCTTAAATACCTCTAGGTGCCTAAGTAGGTAATCTTAGGGACAGCTATTATAAAACCGAATATACTCTTAGTAGAAACTATTAAAAACGACCTAGAATAGTAGGAAAATCTAGTATATTTATTTATAGTACGGAATAATTAAATAATCGAAGAGGAATATAAAAAGTAAGACCGGAGGCGTACGGATCCCTCTTTAATTATACTCGAACGAATCTAGAAGTTCCTAGAACTATCGCTAGAGATTAGAGTATTTACTTTATATAAGAGAGTAGCTAATAAGATTAAGCTAGTAGATATAGATATTACGATAATAGACGGATCTATACCTAGAAAGGATCCTAGCTAGAGGGATAAGGCGCTCGTACGAGAAGTATCTATACCTCTAAGGACGGGACCGTTTAACTAAAAATATCTAATTAAAAAGTTCTCGAATATACCTCGAGGATCTCGATTAACTCTAGAAATTCTAGGTTAGATCGAGACCGGAATCGAGCTACTACTTAAAGAAAGGAAGCTTATACTAGAGATAGCTTTTAATCGAGAGAAGGTCTTTACTAATAGCTAGTCCTACGTTAGAGGAATCCTACTAGAAGTCTTCCTACTATAAAAGATCCTTACTATTCTATATAAGCTATAGTAAGCGAGACCGTTTTATCTTCTGCCCTCGTTAATATAGGAAGTTAAATAGATAATTCGAGAGCGAGAAAATACTAGTACTATTACGGTCTAGCCGGGCCTATACGGACGGCTTAGTACTTAGTATATAGACGCTTCCTTTAATAGACGTAGATAGATAGACATTAACCTTTAGTATACCTAGTCGTCCGATATAGACGTAATAACTAGTAGCTCGGAAGCGTTAATCTCGACCTTATTCGAATACCTAACCGATTAACGAACGAGGCTACGCCTATTCGGACGACCGAATATTAAGAACGTACCGACGGCTTAATTAGTAGCTAGACTCGTATTCTACGTAGATCGTAGACGCCCTATATATTCTATAAGATTATACGAGAATAACGAGGCATATATATATAAGAACGAGTAGAGTAGTTAGAGAGTTAGCCGTCGGTTATCCGCGGCCTCTAGCTACTTAGACGCCCTCTATTTTTTTCCTAGGGCCGTCTATAGGTAGTCGCGACGCCCGTAGGCAGCCGCGTAAATAACGGCCTCTACTAGTCTAGACGTACCTATTTTATAGGAGTAGGAACTAGCCCTACTACCTATCCTAGTAGCTCTAATCCTACTAGACATCGACGTAGCTTCCTTATTAACTACCTTCTTCTTTTAAGTCTTCTTAATATAGGACGCGCTCTTAAGAAGGATTAGATATAGTAAGCCTAACCTCTAGCGCTTAGTAGCGTTTATTACGAATAACTACGTACCGCTATCTAAGTACGAGCTCTTAGTTACCTCGATAGAGCGTAGGATATTATAGCTAGAGTATCCCTAAGACTAGGTTATAAATTTATCTAGCGTTAACGAAGTAGCGAAACTCGTCCTTATATACCTTCTACTTATTTAAGATCTACTATAGTATACGGCGACTATACCTTAGCTAGCTACCTTCGCCTTAGACGAGATACTATAAGTAGTTATTCTACGTAACCGCCTAATAAAAGCTTAGAACGAAGCTCGACGTAGATAAAGCCGCATAGCTAGACGCTTGCGTTAACTAGTAGATAGGATCCTATATATAGAACTATATCCCTTCTAAGAATAGCCTAACGATCCTATTTAGTAGCGCCTCGAGCGACCTCTATAGATACTAGTATAGCCGTACGAGCGACCTCTATAGATACTAGTATAGCCGCACGAGCGACCTTTATAGATACTAGTATAGCTATACGAGCGACCTCTATAGACGCTAGTATAGGAATAGAGCCGGTCCCCGAACTAGCTAGTAGCGCCGCCCTAAGAACGATAGACGGTTTACCTAGTCTAGTAGCTATACGTACTACGTAACCCGCCTATAAAGACGTTCTCTAATTCCTTTTTCTAACGCTTACTACTAATAGACTCCTCGCTCTAGGAATCGTCGGCACGAGCGTTACCTAATACGACTATTCTATACTCGCTAGTTACTTCTAGCTCGAGGGCGCGTATACCGGAATATCTTCTAATTACGCCGCGTCGAGCCCCTTCGACTTTACTATATAATATACTATACGATAACGCTACTAGTCGTAATAATATTAACTTCCTATACTAGTATAGAGACGAGTAGCGTTATAGACGTAACTATAACGACTACTATAACGCCCTCTTTAGACGCTAGCCTTGCTATAACTTTACGCTTCTAAGGATATCTTCTTATAGGAACGTACTACTAGGTAGCGCTCTACTATAAGGGGACGTACTACTTTAAGAAGTAGATGCTAGCCTAGCTCTACTACCTTTATCGCCGTAGCGACCTCCTATACTAGCTCTAGTAGTTCTAGACCTAGATCGCTTCCTAACGCAAATTAGAGATACGCTTAGAGTATACGTAGTATAAGCTTAGGAGCGTTTTAACGAGTTCTAGGGCCGTTAAGATAAGTAGCTCGGCTATATAGAACGTAATTTCGACGCTCGTTTTAAGCGTTTAGAAGCGCACGCTAGAAGCTAACTACTAGACGCTCTACGATATAGTATTAACTTAAAGGCTAATCGCTAGTAATATCTATAGCGAGCGGGGCTAGTCCCTTCTCTTAGTAGAGGAGACCTACTACTACTAGATAGTAGAGAGAACGGAGGAATATATTTACGTTATAGGGGACGCTATAACCGTAGTCGGAATAATTATAGCTATAACTAGAGGCGAGATAGCTACTATAGCAGACGGGGACGCCGAGATCCCTCGTTATCTTTTAGCGATAGTAATAGCTCCTTACCTAATCTATATTATAATAGTAGTTAGCGTCCTAGCCGCTCGCTAAACTAGTTATATAGCCGTAGTCGATCTAAAGATAGCTACTTTAAGCCGAAGGAAGTAGGTTTCTTCTATCTAGCTACTATAACTACTAAGCTCCCTATAGAGAATATAGCTAACTAAGAAAGTAAAACCTTCTATAGGTTAGTCTACCTATTCTTAGACTCGGCTAAAGATTACGCGATAACTATAGGGTCCTAGACGACCCGATAATAGCTAGTTAAATGCCTTCGTAGTTCGGTAATAACTTAGTTCTTCTTAGAGCTTATAGAAGACGACTACTATAGAATCTATAGTAGGAAGAGCATCGAGTATTAGAAGAAAGCCCTCCGCGATAAGTTCTCTCTTCGCCTAGCTAAAGCCTTAGTACGACTAGCCGATAAGCGTTTTAGCTAGAAGGAGGTCGCCGCTAACCGTCTACCGGCCGAGTTCGTCTTAAACGTAGTTCGCTAAATAAGAGAGGCTAAGACGATTAACTAGACCGCCTAGTTAAACGTAGCGTAGATAAAAATCTATCTAGACCTCTAGCTTAATATAGACTTACTTATAGATAGAACGACTATCGACGCCTTTATAAAAAGTATAGAAATACGAATATTCTCCTAGCGCTATCTTAACTCTAAGACAAGAATAGATAAGTATCGTACTAAATATATTAATAGGAGGGATAGGCGCCGCTAATAGAATACCCCTTACGAGTACGACTATACTTATAAATAATACTCGGATAGGCTCTAGTAGTATAACGACTATCCGCGTCGGAATAACTAGAACGCTACTAACGACAGACTTTAGCGCTATAAGAGACGAGACGACCGCCGAAGTAGACGCGATTAAGATCGCTAGAACTACTATCTAAAAGAAGATACGCCTAATAATACTCGAGCTAAGGCTCCTAACCTAGACCTAGTAAAGCGAGAGCCTATATACTATAACTATAATAAGTCCGGCTACTACTCTTACGAATATAAGGAACTAAGACGTTAGCGCTCCTATAGTAGAGACCTATTCTATAGAAGGAAGGATAATAATACGTACGTCGCCTAAGGCGATCGATTAGTATTACGCGATAGCGACTATACTATCGTCTTATAGCCGTCTAGCTATAGCTATAGCCCCTTACCTATCGACGCGTACGCTAGACTAGTATAGATAGTAGACTTTATAGATATAGGTACCGAACTCGTAGCGACCTCCGCTCTTATCTATACGTCTAATATAGCCTCCTTCTTAGGTTCTTTTATACTAGCCTTATTATTATACGTATACGAATACCCTACTTACGACGAGACCTTCCTCTTTATAAAAGCGCTATTTACTTATAGGGATAGCACGTATCCTAGCGGCCGCAAGCTAAACCTAGACTCGTCTCGTATAGTTAACTCGTCCGCTATACTTAGCTACTTACTAGGTCTCCCTATTCGTTTCTTTTAGTATTTATATCTAGCTCTATATATAAGTATCGACGGCCCCGATTTCGAGATTACGCTCGATATAGGCGCTAGCTACTCTATCGTTAATCTTTACTTTCTAACGAAGTACTACTCGGATATATAGCTTCGTCCTCTAAACTAGCTATTTAAGATCGGCGAGATCTCCGGCTCCTAAGAGTATATCTAATATATAGTAGTAGATATATAAGCTCTAGCTCTAATCGACGGCGACTACGTCCTAGTATACTTCTACTATGCCGCGTATATCGTTACGGATCTTCTAGTTAAGATCCTCCTCGGTATAGATATAATCGTAATAAAGCGTATTCTTATTAACGTTCCCCGATAGTAAGCTACCCTCGCTTTATATAAAGGCGCTAAGGTGCCCCTCCTAGTCGCTAGGAAGGCGTAGACGCCGTTCCGTACTATACTAACTACGAGAGACGCCTTTACTATCCCTCTATATACTAAGTCTAGAGTCCTTATTATTCTATAGTACCTACTACTAAACGACCGCGACTTTAACTTTATACTAGAACCCTAGTATCTTAGCGGCCTTTAGAAGAGTTTAGATATCTATTACTCTCTAGTAGACTCGTAGATAATACCTAGGCATCGGCCTATAATATCCGTTTTTAGCGCGAATAAGACACTCCTACTACGAGAGTTTTTTAGCCTAGAAGGCTTTTCTCTCTCTTCTACGACCGGTTAGGTATTAGGCCTACCCGTGCTATATAGTCTTCGACTCCTATAGTACGTTAATAGAACAAATAAACAAATAATAAACAAATAAACTCGTAGATAACCTACGTTTTAATCGCTAACTAGATAAATACGGAGATTATCCTACTACTAGCTACGCGTCTCGGTTTGTTTATTTATTTGTTTATTTGTTCTATTAACGTGCTATAGGAGTCGAAGACTATATAGTACGGGTAGGCCTAATACCTAACCGGTCGTAGGAGAGAGAGAAAAGCCTTTTAGGCTAAAAAACTCTCGTAGTAGGAGTGTCTTATTCGCGCTAAAAACGGATATTATAGGCCGATGCCTAAGGGAACTAGAATTTCGCTTAGTGCGCCTTAGCGCTAAGCGCTAAGCCCTATATATAGAATTTTAGCATCTAAAATTAGTTCTAGTAGATATAGCTAGTATAGTGCCTCGAGTTAGTATAGAAGGCTTTATATCTATCCGAGTTATCCTAGAGGGCCCCTAAATCCTCTAGGCTATATATATTCTAGGTAGGAAGAGTCTGCCTTTCTCCCTTCCTTCTATAGCTTCTTTTAGCTATTAGATAGCTTCTCTCTACCTTAGTAGCTACCTCCTCTCTCTGCTCCTATCCTACCTACCTCTATTCTATTCTCTCTTTTCTACTTTTTCTACGGTAGGGTTCTACCTTAGTTCGTAGAGTAGTCTTAGGGTGGTCTTAGGGTTGTCTTAGAGTAGTTCTTATCTTATTAGGTATGCGGCGGCTAGTAGTAGCGAAGTAGGATTATCTTATATACCCTTATACTTTGCTAGTATGCTCGAGAGCATCTATTTCTACCTACGGCCGCGTAGAGGCGTATAATAGGACTTCGTAGGCTACGCGTCTCGGTATAGTAGGCGAGGCTACGTTCGAGGGCGCCTTCGTAACGACCCCGACGTCTAACTAGGAAGATCTAGCTATAATACCGGATTTTCTATAGTAGAGTTTAAACTAGCTTATAAGCTCGAGACCTCTATACTAGTACTACTCGCTACGCCTCTATTATATATAGAAAAGAGAATAGTAGAAGGCTATATACTATATAGTATAGCGAATAGGCAGGCTACGTACGCCGCCCTTATATAGAGGTAGTAACGCTTATAGGTCGATAAAGATATAGTAGTCCGAGTCCCGGAAACCGACTATATACCTATTCTACTACTACCTAGTAGCGATACCTATCGCCTTCCTACTATAGTCTACTTATTATCTAAACCTAACCGAGAGGTCGTCGATAAGGCCTTCGATAGCTTATATTAATAAGGTAAAATATTATTTACTACTAAGCCTACTCTATTCGGCTTCTTAGTCTTCGTAGTATAGAAGACGATACTATTAAACGGCTAGTTAGTACGAAAAGGTAGGGCTATAGTTAATATCCGCGGCTTAAATAAGATAGCCGTTAAGGACTCCTACCTACTACTATAATAAGACGAAATTATAGACGTACTAAGAGGCGCTAAGTATATTACTACTATAGATATAGTTTCTTTCTTTTACTAGTAGGCGGTCGCAAAGGCCGACTAGTATAAGCTCGCTATTAACTCTTACTAGAGATAGGAATTAATATACGTCGCTACTATAAGCTATTTAAGTAGTATATAGTACGTATAGAGATAGCTAGATAGAATCTTAAAGCCGTATAGATCCTACTACTATATATATATCGACGATATTATAATCTTCTCCTATACGTTCGATAACTATCTACTATACCTCGACTAGCTATTTTAGCTACTCGACTCGTACGATATTAGTATCTTCTCCTAGAAGACGTTTATTAGTTACCTATTCGCGACTCTACTTAGTTAGCGCGTTAGTAGCCTAGGCTATTCTATATATAAGAAAAAAGTTAAGGCTATCCTCGACCTTCTCTTTCTCTAGACTCTAAAAGACCTCGAATTCTACGTTAGCTTAACGAGTTAGTAGCGATACTATATTCCGTACTTCTCGTAGATCGTCGCTCTATTCGAGAAGCGTAAGAGATAGCTCCTCTATTAGGCCCTTATCTATAGTAATTCTAGGAAGAGGTTAGCTACGAGGATATAGGTATAGAACGAGGATAATAACTTAGTAAGATAGTATCGTAGTTACGATATCCTACGCGAGATATATAGGATAGCTAATTTCCTATACTATTTAGATCCGGATTATCTACTATATATCGACCTAGATTTAAGTGCTCTCGGCTACGCTACTATCGTATATATAGTCTAGGATAATCCTACCTTAACGGACGGTAGTAAAGCCGTCCGATTCCCTACTACTAAGGTCTAGCCGGTAATATACCTTAGTAAGGCCTTATCCGACGTAGAATCCCGATATCCCGCTATAGAATTAAAGGTCTCGGGGCTCTTATAGACGGTTCGAAAGCTCCGTTATATCCTATAGATAACTAGGAGGCTAGTCTTTATATTTACTAACTATACGGCCGCCTTAGGTATAATCGGGTCTAACTTATTAACGTCTACTATATCCCTAAATAAGATAAACCTTCGCCTCGTCTAAGCTAGTTAGTATCTTTCGTAGTTTCTTAGGTTAGTAGCCTTCTACTGCCCTAGACGGCTATATAGTATACCTAACGCTCTTAGTCGCTTTATTAACGACTTTAGAAAGGGTAATATAGATACCCTAGATCCGCTCGTATATAATAACTTTAACTAAGCTAGAGATATAATCGATAATCTCGTCTACCTCTACTCGAGGGTTTACGAGAACGCTTAATACTTCCTAGCGTCCTTAATTAATAAGTATAGTAGCCGCCTCTTTATATCCCTAGAAGTACTCGTCTTCTATTCCCTACTCGTTAAGCTATTACCTAAGTTTAAGGCCGATTTAGTATAGGGCTACTAAGATAACTCCGCTTAGTTATAGCGGCTATAGTAACTAAGAGCCGCGGAGGATCGACGCGTTCGTAAGTTAGAAGAGGACGATAATAATCGAGAATAAAACGAACCTAAGGCCGTACTATTAGGCTTATAATTTTTCTTAAGGGATAGTTTAATTTATTTTAAGGACGATATAGATAGTCGCGAACGCTTATATATCCTTATAGCTATATATAAGGAGGTTTTTAAAATAGTATACGACGACTACTACTATTTAGGCTTCTACCGCGCCTACGCCTACGTTTTTACGTCGTTCTATATCTACTAACTTTCGAGGGAACTCCGCCGTTATATTAAATATTACCTAGACTACCTACTTAACTAAACTTATTAGTATAGGCCTTATAGCGAATTAAACCCGATCTATATAGTCGCCGTGCCTAACTATACGATTATTATAGACTAGGTCTATAGCTTACTATCTATTAGCGATTACGACGGCTTCCTTACCGAGATATATAAGTTCTTTAAGAGAGTAATCCTTACTAAAGTTTAGTCTACTTAGACTATTATAGAATATAGCGCGGCTTAGATCTATAGCTACGTAGTATCCGAACGGTCCCTCCTATTCGTTATAATTAGAGACCGCGATCCGATCTAAATATCGGACTTTATAAAGGTAGCCTTTTAGAAGCTAGGTACTTAGTTCCTCGCTACTACTACCTATTACCTCTAGGCTAACGGCTAGAGTAAACGGATAAACTAGACTATAGAGATCGCGCTACGCTACTTTATTACGTTCTTCCCGAACGCTAAGTAGCCCGACGCGCTTCTATTTATCTAGGCCGAGCTAAATAACTCTAGAAATACCTCCTCGGGCAAGATCCCGAACGTTATTCTATAGGGTTTTAAGAATAATCTAGACGCGTTACTCTCTTTAGTAGAGCTACCGATAGCCGACTATATCGCCTTATAGTAGAAGGCTAGGGACTAAGTAGTAGACGCCTTAAGGTAGGCGGCTACTATAATAAAGGATAGGTACGACGCGATATACTACCCTATTCGCTTCTATTCTAGCTAATAGGTACTACTTCGCCTATATAAGAGATACTAGAACGCTAGCTAGACTAACCGGAAATTTAGTTACTAGCGCTCTAGCCCTTATACGATCGACTACCTAGTAGGACGGTTAGCGTACCGACTCTACCTACTACTAGTAATAAAAATATACCCTATTATCTTCGTAGTATAGTTAGAACCCTAGCTAGAGAGCTAAGACCTATACGACCGACAGCCGCTAGAGCTCGGCCCGGTCGAGACTAGTATAGATACTAACGATAGGGCGCCCTTATACGAGATCGAGTAGCTACTTAACTACTATACGTCTCGCGGTCGTCTATAGTACCTCGTTAAGTAGAGAGACTAGTATTACGGCTATAATATCTAGTATAATATTAATAACCTTAGGGACGTAGCCGACCTAATCGTAGCTTACGACTACGCCTATTCTTTTCCTTTACTATATCGGCGCTATAGCTATAGATAACGTCGTAGCTCTTTTTTAGACTATTAATTAGCGTCGCTATCGCCGCTCCGATCCCTACTAGTAGACGCGAACGTCGCGCGTCGCGTATACGTAGAACGCCGGCTACGCTATTAACTCTTCTATTTACTTCCTCTACTTTAGTATTAGTTTTATAGTACGCTAAGCGAATAAATAGTCTACCTATTACTTTCTAGTAATATAGTTCTCCTTATATCTTATCTCTTCTATTTCTATATCTTTCTACTACTATTACTACTAATAGTACTACTTATATAGCTATCGAAGATAGCGCTACTAATACTATCGCTACTACTACTCCCGACGATACTACTACTACTATCGCTAGTCGCGCTACTACGTAAACCGCCGTAGGTATATCTAGTAGCTATTTCGACGGCCGCGATATTATTCTTAGTAAATCCGCTACTCTAGTAAAGTCTAATAACTACTAGCGCTACGTCCTCGCCTTACGTAACGATAGCGCTTAGTAATATAACCTACTCTACGAACGCGACTTTAAATATACTCTAGCTATAGCGACGACGGACTATACTAGCGCTCTAGCGCGAATACGCGTCGAGATCTATAGTAAGTTCGACGCTAGCTAGGCTATAGTTATCGATATCGCGGCCCTACTATACGTCTCTATCGTCGCTTAGCTAATACTATAAGTCGACCCTTTAATAGCTAGCTATATATTAACGTATACTATCGAATTTACGTACTTTATTAAGGTCGTAGAAATTAAGGGCTAGTAGATATAGTAGTCGCGCGACGCGGTATACCCTTCTCTAGTTATATCTCTTATACTACTAAATCTAATAATAGTACTACTACTAAAGACGGAGGAATTCCTCGATACGGTCGCTACTATACTAGTATCCGGTCGTAGCGACGTCGTTCTAGCGTACGCTTATATACTAGAGGAAGCCTAGGTCCTCGCCTACTACTCTCTTAGTACTTAGACCCTCCCTTTCTTCTAATACGAGCTGCGCGACTTCTTCTATCTATAGAAGGTTTTAGACGCCTCGCTCGTTCTCTCTTATCTACTATCTAAGGCCTTATTCGCTAGCCGCGACTATATTCCTCTAATAACGATCTTCTAAATATATAACGCGGTTATATATAGCCTAGTTATACTACTTCTAGAGATATAGGCGACGAAACTAGATACGACGACGTTCCCTTTCTAACTATAAGACCCTATACTACTAATAACTAGCATCTCGTAGGCGCTCCTACTTTAGCTAATAGACGATAGTATACTCGACGATATAGTCGTACTAATAGCGTTCTTTAACTATAGCGCTAACTTCGTCTTCCTCTCTCGTATATAGCTTATATTAGTACCGAAGCTACGTATTTATCTCTCGACTATATAGGAAATTTAGATAGTCGTCGATACGCGAGATAGTTATACCTACGTCTTCTATTATAACTTATAGCTTACGCTCTAGTTCCTCTCTCGCCTACGACTTCGCTATACTTAGATAGCTTAACTATTAGCTAACGTACTTATCTTCGGCTTTAACTTTACTCTCTTAGTAGTCTGCTATTTATTAGCGCTAATCCTTATTAACTCGACTTAAGAGCTCGACCTTATTAGTATAGACGACGCGGTCGACTAGGTCGCTATAGTCGCCTATATAGAAGGCTACGACTTTAGTAGATCGGTAGATAAACTAAAAGCCCCTAGGGCAGCCCTACCCTTCTACTAGCTTAGAACCTTCGCTCTCGGCGATATACGAGCCTTCTAGGTCGCGGCTAAGACGGCCGTCTACTAGGTACGCATCGATAGGCTACTAAAGTAGGATTCTTTCGCTAACTCTTCGCTCTAGTTAGAGGTTAGAATAGGTCCCCGACTTTAGATTAGTTCCGGGTCTAGGTCGGTTCCTAAGGGAACCGACCTAAGACCTAAATCGATAGAGTCCCCGACCTAATACGAAATTAATAGGTCGGGTCTAAATACTACTAGTTCCTATATAGGTCTTTATAGGGACCTAAGTTTAGAAAGATAGGTCTAATGCCGGAGAATAAGACTAAGTCGCTATAGGGATAATAGAATTACTCTAATACTAAATATACGTATATATAGAACTAAGCGTTATAGTATATTAAAAGCGCTAGTTAAACTAGCGACTATAGTTACGGAGAAAAATAAGGATACTAACTATACTTACTAACTATACTTACTAACTACGAGATATCGGAATTAAATACTATTTATAATATCGACTACGAAGTCTACTCTACTCTATAGGTATAACGTAAAAGTAAATACTTCCTTTGCCGAGTACTATAGCGAAGATATATTAGTACTATATCCTCCTCGTTATTACTAATCGAGTCGAAGTTGCTCTATATAGTAGTTGCTAACGTCTCCTAATCTGCCTCGAGCTACTTCTACTACTAATTTACTATATTATTCGAAGGCTCGAATATAGTTAATATTAGTAGCGCCTCCTCTATAAGCGAATCCCGAGCTTATTACTACGTATTACGCTCTCGAGAACGATAGTATATAATATTACTAAACGTCGAGGGATCGTAGGACCGATTATATCGGCTCTAATAACGCGCTATACTAAAGTCGCGCTTATAACTAGTTCTAGCTACTAGGATAGAGAGGATATCCCGGGCTATTAGCGCGTAACCTAGATATTCTAATGCGATTATCTTCTATAACCGGAGCGGATACTCTATAGAATAGGCAGCCGAGTCCTTAAATCTAGCGTAGCGATAACGAGATACCTCGTCCGAATTAGCTAAAGGCTATACGGTCTACCGCGGCCGTCTAGATACCCTTTAATTAAAGTCGGAGTTATTACTATCTAATCTACTATAGAGACCTATTACGAATAATATTATAGAGCGGTATAAGGCCTTTTTCGGCCTAAACTAGAACGTAGCTACGAGAGGCTTATATCGCGCGTATTCGACCTAGAATTTTAACTAGTAGTAATCCTCGAAGGAGGAATCGAGCCCCTCGCTAGAGAAGGCCTCGTAGTCCTAGAACGCCCGTTTTATTACTAGATTAAAAAGAATCGTAATGCTATATATATTACCGAATCGCTCTTAGGTAGTAGTATAGTACTTCTCGAGCTTTATCTATATAGCCTATAAGGTAGAATAAATCTCCTTTTACTAGAGTTATGTTTTATATTTAAGTTTCTTATTTATAATATCTAGGATATCGAATAAGGTATTATAGTAGCTAAGAACGAGATAGATTATTAGCCCCTTTATCGTACCGATCTATATTATAGCCTCTACGAAAGGAGTAGTAAGGTTAATAATATATTTAACCCTCTTCTATTCCGTAGCGGTTAGCTTTAGTTCGGGCTAACTCTTATTCTTAATATACTCGTCGATAATATCTCGTAGTTAAGAACTACGTATTAGTATAATCGTAGTTAAGCTCTAACGGGTCTTTATATCTTATATTAGGCGTAAAACCCTTTAAAGCGTCTTCTTCTACTATTTATACTATTTTAGGTATAGATATAGATCTATAATCCTCTTTCGCTATAGTACTATAAAACTCTCGAAGCGTTAAGTACTAGAGTTTACCTTAATTATAAGTTTCCGGAACTTTATAAGGAGCGGTTATTAGTATAGCTTCTACTAACTACGTTTGCCGACTATATATACTTCGTAGAGAGAATAAATAGTACCTTTATTAGAACTATAGCTAGACTTCCTACTTTAAGCCGACGTAACGCGTTCGTATCTATCTCCTCGTCCTATTATTCTTATCTCTCGTTTCTTAGCTCGATCTTAAGAGTAGCGAAGAACTTCTCTAAGGAGAGCTAGATTATATATATAAAGCATAGGAACTGTTCTAGACGGGAGAACTCGTAGTCTTTAGTATCTAATATCTCTCTTATATCCCCGTCTATTCCTTAAAAAAGAAGTTATTTAATCGAGACTAATAGCTTCGCTATATATATACGCTCGTAGGAGTAAATATCGATAGCCTCGACGCTAGAACTCGTTAGTTAGAAGGTATATATATAGTAAGGATATATATATAGCTATATATAGTATATTATTATTAGAAGTATTATCTACTATTAGCGCTATAAGCCTATTAAAGATCTCGAAATAGGTAAGTACGTCGAATAGTAGGTCTACTAGGACTTCGCCTATATAATAGCCCGAAATATATAGAAAGGCTAGTATAGCCTTATACTAGGCCTACTCGCTATCGATCTAGTAGCCTTATATCGTAAGGAATAATACTCGGAGCACCCTAGTATACTAACTATCGAGGGCAATAGCTACCTAGAAGGTTCTAGATAGCTAACGTTTTAGATTGTCCTCGGAGTAATCGACCGCGTCCTAGATATATAACTTAATCGTAGTAGCGCTCTTAAAGTCGATAGATCTAGTCTCCTCTAATAGATATTCGTAGGTACGCCGAACTACGGGACTTTCGAAGAAGTTTAAGAGTAAGCCTAGCTAGGAAACTATAAGCCTATATAACTCTAGAAACTTTAATCGTTCTAGGTGCTCTATTCTAGTAAAACTTTTCTTAAGCCGTTCCTATAAATAAGAGCCGTTAGTATATCTACGTTATATATCTCCGTAAAGCGTAGTCGGCGAGCGTAGTCGGTAAGCGTAGTCGGCACCTTATTCCCGTATTAACGAACACTAAACTTATAGATTAATCTTTAGTAGCCTTAATAACTTCTCTAGTAACTCTACGCTCCTAGGAGGCTCCTTCGTAGCCTACTAAATCGAGGTGCTTTTAGAGAGCTTTTATTCTATTACCTAGTCCTAGGTATTTAATAACTCTATTATATCCCTTATATATAACTCTTAGAGCGTACGTTTCCTAGTCTATACCTTTAACGAAAAATCTCTAGGCTTATAACGTTTATATATTCGAGTTTTATTTTATAGAGTTCGAAGATATTCTACTATACTTATTATAATGCCTTGCCTCTTCGAGCTACTAATAGTAGTAGTAAAAGCCCTCGAACGACTAGGTATACTCCCGCTACTATATCTATACGCTATTAGTTTCGACCTAGTCTTTAGAATCCTCTAGTAGCTTAGTAAGGTTAGCTAGAGGTAGTATCCTATCTCGCGTACTAGCTCGACTACTCGAGGTATTCGTAATTAGATAGCATCCTTTCCTCTACTATTATACTACCTTCTTAATCGGACTAGAGTTAACGAGAGATAGCTGCGATTCGAAGTTAGTCTATCGTTCGCGAAGCTATATACTTATATATCTTAAGAAAGAAGGAAGTATAGTACTACTACGTCGTATTAGAGTTATAAGATATACTAGTAATACTATAATATAAAGTATATAGTACTAAGAAGGAATCGTAGAACTAGAGAGTAAAAGCTAGCGGAGTAATAGAGGTAAATAATATTTATAAAGGCGATTAAGTTTTATTAGTATAAGTACTAGCGAGGTATCTCTATTATAGGCCGACGGCCTATCCTAGTAGCGTTATAGAGACGGGCACCTCTAGTACTCTTATTAAGCTCGTAATAGTCGCGACTAATAAATATACTAAGTACTCTTTAATTATAGTAACGCTATAGTCGCCTTTAAGGGCAAGCATCTTACTAGCGCAAGAGGCTAGTAGCGTTAATAAAGCTTAAGTCGAAAAAGCAGAGTTAGACTTAGCCTAAGTAGATAAACCTATCGTAGAGAGAATTTAGAAACTACCTAAAGACTACGTAAAGCGATATAATACTATATAGTAGAAGGCTAGAAATAATACTAAAGATAAGAAGAGGAAAAAGAATATAGCGAGCTAGAAGTTTAAGGTATAGCTAGAGCTCCTAGATCTAGTACTAGCTCTAAAGACAAAGTAGCAATATATCTCTAAAGGTATAACTACTAGCTCGCTATATTCTTTTTCCTCTTCTTACCCTTAGTATTATTTCTAGCCTTCTGCCGTATAGTATTATATCGCTTTGCGTAGTCTTTAGGCAGTTTCTAAATTCTCTCTACGATAGGTTTATCTACTTAGTATACTGTCGGCGGCTATAACTAATCTTAACTTACGAGATATATCTATATTCTATCTAGCCTAAGAGGAGTTATAGAGCTTCTATATAAACCCTATCTCTAGCGACTAGAATTTGCGTATAAAGGTCTCGGAGATAGCGAGCTTATCCGTAGATATACCTAGAAGCTACTCGACGATGTTCTAAAAGCTAAGTCCTCCTTCTTACTTAGAATCGAGCTATATTTCCTATAGAAGCTCTCTATATACTAACTCCTTTATATCGAACTTATAAGCGCATAACTAGAACGCTAGCCTATTTCGCTTAGCCTATACTTTAGACGTAACTAGCTTCCGGAACCTATTACTATTCTAATTATATCCTAACGAGATAAGCTAATCTAGGACTTTTAAAGTTTAAGCAAAGCGATTAGCTATATTAAACTTAGAGGACTTCTAGGAGAGATAGTTGCGATATACTACGTAGTAATAGGGCAGGAAAATTTCTATTATAGTTAGAAGACGGCCTTCTACTATTAGCTCCTACTATTAGTTAGTATATAGTCGGCAGGCGTAGTCGGTACTAATTTACCTTCGCTTTCGCTATAGATACTAATATACGGACTAATTTTATAAGCCCTCTATAAGGCTCCGTAGAGCATAGAGTATACTTCTAGTCTAATTAGAAGTACTCGAATGCGTCCTAAAGAAGCTATTAGTTCTAGTAGCGATATACTCTTAATAAGAGCTACTTACGTCCGCTTTAGATACTTAGAATACGTATCTCCTCTTATTCCTAGATTATAGCCTCTCGATAAGGTCTATTTCTTACTATAAGGAACTCGGCCTCTTCTTAATTAGTTATACGATAAACTCGGCTTAACTCCTATATTACGCGCGTAGTATTATAAGTATATACACCTTCTTCTTAAACTATCGAATAGCCTTATTCTAAAAGGCGTAGACGGCGTAGCTCCTCTATACGGCCTACTCGCTCTTAGTAGCGACTCGAAGGCGGAGGTTAGTTATTTTATAGCTAGTACTAGCTAACCTTACTAGTAATACGTAGGGTACCTCCGGACCCGACTTAGACTAATTAGTATTATACTAGTAGTTATAGTTATAGTACGAGTCGTCCGCGCTCTTCTCCTTCTTAATATTAAAATAGAAGCTTTCCTTATTCCGGTTCGCTACCTATATAGTAGGCCTATCCTACGCGCGCTTGCGTTTCTTATCGTCCTTATTATACGTTAGTACTACTAACTATATTAGCCGACTATATAGATTATTACTTACGCTATCCGGTCGTATTAAGCGTAGTACTCCTCTCTTTAGGCCTTAATCTTCTTCTACTACTACTCCTTCGATAGGGAGCTCTATATATTATTAAAGCTAATTAAAAGCTTCTTCTACTAAGCAAAAGACTTATTTCTAGCTTTACGCTACTTATCTACTATAGCTCTCTTAGGCGATATATCTATGCGCTAGCTACGCTCGCGAAGGGTATTAAGATTAGAAGAGTAGCTATCTATATCTTTCCTTATAGCGCTTAGTTATATCTAAAGTATAGAAGTACTTATACTATCTAAATCCTTATTTATAAAGTAGGGATACTTTTATAAACTATTAGAGAGCGCGGCACTTATTAGATATTGCTTTTATTACGCTATTATTATAAGTTTAGTCGCTAAGAAGAAATAAGTATCGCGAGGTATATAGTAAATATACGCTTAAAATTCGGTAGTAATATAGGTATAGTAGCAATTAAAGTAGTAGTTATTATAGTAGGAGCTAAGTGCGATAAATTCTAGCTTTAGGTGCGCTAGAAGCTTAGTACGCGGCTGTTCCCGCCTAGCTACTAGCTTACCTCTATATATAGAGATTAGCTTCTTATACTATAGTCGGCTACTATAGTTAGCGATATTATATAATATATCGCTTGCCTAATATAGCGTATACTAATATATACGACTATATATAAATAGCGATAGCTATAGACGTACTCTAGAGCTAGAATCTATCGTATGCGTTACTTAGATTAACCTTACTATCGCCGGCCGAAAAGAGTAACTACTATATACTTATACCCTCGACGACTACTTATCTACTCGTCGCTAATAGTTACTTCTTAGCTTATACTATTAACGACTACTTATCTCCTTAGCGTAGACGGCTACTTCTTAGCTTATATTATCGACGACCGCTCGTCTCCTTAGCGTAGACGATTGCTTTTTAGTTTATACTATTAACGACCGCTAGTCTCCTTAGCGCCGACGGTTGCTTCTTAGCTTATACTATCGATAACTACTTCTCTCCTTAGTATCGAAGTAGTATCGATAATTATTTCTTCTCTTCTACTATTATAACGACTTAGTTCCTCGATATAAAAGTAGGCTAGAGAGTCTATTTTTCTATTCTACTACTATATTACGACTACTTAACTAGTAATACTATAGAGTACTAGTAAGTCTAGCTCTTTCTCTTCTATAGTATTTTATATATTCGTAAAGAACTTCGAATAACGAAATATATATACTATAGTCGATATTATCTATATAATACTTAGATATAATCTATACTATAGTAAATATTTGCGTCTATTACTAACTTGCTATATTCTATAAAGTAGCAAAAGCGATTATAGCGTTCGCGTAACTATAACTTCTACTAGATAAAGATCGGTAGGGGTGTCCTAATATAGTAGTAGAATATAATATAGTTCTACTATATAGCGCTATCGAACTCTAACCCCCCCTCCCTATAGGCCTACGTATTCCGGCGGTCGTGCACGATTTTCTAGTACTCCTATCTGCCCTAGCCCTTCTCTCTCGTACCTCTACCTATCCGCTTCTTCTAACCCTTTAATATCTCTATCTATACTACTCGATGCCTTCTTTTATTTCCTAAGCGGACTCTAATATAGAGTTTAACTCGAGCCCTCCTCTACGAGTATATTCTAATATAGATACTAATATACTGCTATTAGTACTACCTTTACGCGTAGGAAACAAGGCTACTAAGTAGCGGCGAATATAGCTACTAAAGGCTATAGTACTAGACGACGAGTCTTATAGGAAGGTAGTAGTTCTATAGAAAAAAGTAATAGCTATAAGAACGATATAGCGACGAACGAGAGCTAGTAAGTCTAGTATCTCGAAAAGGCGGTTAATACTAAGAATAGTAGCCTTACGAGAGATCCGTAAGCTTTAGCAAACGATAGCTTTATATATCCGGAGGGTCCCTTTTTAGCGCGTTATCTACGAGATTATAATAGATAGAAGTAGTAGCGATATTATTAGAATTTAGGTAGTAGCACTTAAATGCTTATAAGAAGCAGCGGAGGCATTTCTCGTTATAGAGTTCGAGATTTCTAACCTTCTAGCGATCTATATAAAGCGCGTTACCCTATAAGTAAAGGATATATACCTATATAGTTATCTACGCTACTAGTTTACTAGCTAGGACAGAGGAGGGAATAATAATATAGGTATATAATACTAGGTTGCCGACTATAATTGCCGACTATAAAGAGCCTAGTATACGTTACTATACTTAGAAGCTTAGAATTAATATATATAGCGCAGGTAAAGCTATAGCTAGCGCGCTAGCGAGCCTAACGTCCGCCTTAGCTAACCTATATACCCTTACTAAACTATTAGTAATACTATTACCTCTACTACCTTAGAACTTCTCGGCGGTCGCGCTTTATTAGCCTATTATTATCGCCTTCCTTTTTTATACCTTCTAACGAATTTTCGTATTATATATATAAAGGATACTACTATATACGTTAATCGTAGCTTAATCGACTGCTTTTCTCTTAGCCCTCCGCGCATTTATAATAGCTTAACTTCCTACTAATAAGCCTAGCTAGTTCGCCGAGTAACACTTCTCTAGCCGAGATATAGTATCTACTCCTCCTTTATCTAGAAACTCTCCCTTACTCGAAAACTCTCCTACGGATAATAGTAATATCGACCCTAGACTTCTTAGTAACTAGGCGCCCTCTTCTAGCTAACGCGGCGCTTCTACCCCTCCTCCTCTAATTTCTAACCTCTTTACTTATAATAGTAACGACTAAGAGGCTACTAGCGATAACGACTAGAATAGTTCTCGTAGAAACGCGAATAGCGATAATAGAAATAACGAAGATAACGTCTCTATTATTATTATCGACGATAGTAATAGTAAGGAAAGTAATAGCGACGAGAGTAATAGCGATAAGAGTATTATACTACCTGCCCCTCCCTCTTAGCTTTCTAGGAAGGCTCTATAGAAAACTATACTAAGCGGTCGGCCTCGTCTTAATAAGTAGAAGCTCGCTTACTAAATAGCTCGTAAGAGATAGATCGAGAGGAATAATATAGTAATAGTAGTAGTAGTAGTAGTAGCTAGAGGAGTAGTAGGTAGAAAACGATTACTAGGTAGAAAACGAGTAGCGAAAAAGGGACTAGCTAGAAAGAGAATAGCTAGAAAAGCACCGGCTAAAATAGTAGTAGTAGATAGAGGAGGTCTAGCTCGTAGAGCTAGTATATAGAAGACTTATCGCTATAAGCTAGGTAGTAATTTATATAGTCGGTATTTATAGTTAGTATTACTAACTTATACTCTAGCTATCGCGCTCCGAGAGATCTATAAGTACTAGAAGTCTACGGATCTACTTATACTAAAGCTACCCTTTAGCTACCTCGTCTACGAAGTTTACTACGACGTTTCTAGAGGCTTAGCTATTTCTTAAGAAGGTTACTATTAGTAGGCGAGCGCCCTTAGTACTCTATAGGAAGCCGCCGAGAGTGCTCTAGTCTACCTCTTCTCGAGTATATATACTCCTAGTCGTTCTATATTCGATCGATATTAACTATATTATAAGTACTAATATTACTACGATTTATATAAAGCGAGTAACTATTTAGTAGAGGGATATAAAGTTTATTATTAGCCTGCTCTTATCTTAGGGAATTAATATATTTAGTAAGAGATAAATCTCTATAGTATATATAAGGAAAATCGTTATAACTATAAAGGGTATATATAGTAAAAATCGGTATAAGTAGAGAGGTTACTATAGTTAGTATTCGTAGTCGGCATACTTATAGTTGCCCTAAAACGTATAATTTGCTATATTAAATTAAATATGCCTTTAAAACCCGTTACTTTTTATACTTTCTACTTCCTCCGGTTTCTATCTATTTATAACCCTCGATTTTCTATACTATATTCTATCGAATCTTATATTTCTATTAGGACCTATCTTTAGACCTATCGTTAGACCCGAGTCGGACCTATCTAATACCTATATTTGTTAGATAGGTCCGGAACTAGGTAGGAACCGGCTAGGACCCGACCTAACTATTATAGTTCTATATATTTAGGTCCTAGACCCGACTCGGACCCGTCCTAACCTATTCTAACCTCTAGCTCTAGTAAACCCTACTACTAGCGTAGACTAACGCCGCTAGATTTAACGAGGTATTTCGATATTACGCTATATAGACGACGGTTTACGAGGACTATAAGCTTGCCCGTAAGGTTAGTAAAGACGGCGTCCTAAACTAGTTAATTAGTAATAGAGAGAGCTAGAGCGACGAGGAACTTATAAGCGCTATAGATAACGCTACTAACGAGGCCTTAGAGAGACTACCTCTACTACTAATAAGTAAGGGTAAGAGTAAGAATAAGACCTTAACGACTAAGGACAAGCCTATTATAAGACTACTCTCGCTACTAATAAGTAAGGTTAAAGCTCTAACTAGTAAAGATAAGGCCGTTATAAGACTACCTCTACTACTAATAGGCGAGGATAAGACCTTAACGAGTCTACTACTAATACTACTACTACTACCTCCGTTAACCGACCTGCCTACTCGCTACTCTATTAATAATACTATAGAGTAGGAATCTAACTAGGCGTCCTTCGACGAGGCGACTCTATAGCCTACCGACGACACGGCTTAGCGGACGGCGCTAATTACTATAGATATCCTCTATAGTCGAATAGTCGTACTATCTTAAACGCTATAATATAGTATAGTAGCTAAGAGTCTAGCAGACCTTCTTAACGCTCTTTAGACCGTCTAGCTTACTATATATCCGTACGTATTAACTAGCTAGGCGCTCCTTCGCGATAGCGACTATCTCTTAACCTTTATCCTACCCGAGTTTTTATAGCTATACGAGTAGACCGCTAGCTACGACGAGGACTAGCTAATAGACTACGTTATAGACGCTATAAAGCGATATATAAAGTAGGAGAGAGTAGCCTACTAGGCTACTAACGATAGTATAACTAAGCGATACGACTACGAGATTATAGTACTCTACGCTCGATACGCGCGTAAGCGCGACGGTACTATCCCCTCTTAGGCTATAAACGAGGATAGCTTTTTCGACCTTATCTACTAATAATTCTATACGGGCGTCTAGGCTAACGCCGATAGCTAGGTAGTAGTATAAGTCGCGACGTCTTACCTTTTATAGTTAATATAAATAGCTATCTAGAATAGCGATTCCTAGCTTAGTATACTAGCTAGCCTTAATCGTATTACCGACGATCTTAGGTTCGATATCGGCGACGTCTATTTAGTAGGTTTCTAATTCTAGACCCGCTCGTATATAATCGACTCTATTATTTAGTACGTTATAGACAAACTCTAAGTCTTACTCTCTAAGCCTTACTAGAGTAAGCTAGTAGAAGCGCGATCCTTACTTTACTACCTCTATACCTATACCGCCGGCGACCTAGTTAATCTCGTTAATAGCGACTAGCCTACGTATATTAGCTTTGCTATACGCGACGGAGTAGCCCGTCGCCTAATAGAGAACTCGTCTCTAGAGGTAGTACTATTACGCCTTCTAGCTAGAGATAGTAGTAGATATTAGGTAGTTCGTAACGACTTCTTCTAGACGTTATCCGACGATAATAGTATATAAGGTAGAGATAGCCTAGCAAAGGCCTCTAATCTACTAGACTACGAGGACGACGTCTATAATTCCGCGTCTATAGTCTTTAACGCCCTCGCTCTACCCCTAAGCGACGACCTACTACCCGATAGCTAAGCCGCTACGCCTACTCTTAATGCTACTAATAATACTACTAGCGAAGCCCTAGCTTCCTCTAACGCGTCCGATAAGTTAGACGATCCCTTCTACTAATACTAAGGAGACTTTATCTAGTATAAGGACATCGAGCTATAGTAGCGCTTTAGTTAGGATATCGATAATTCCTACTATGTTTTTAACTATATTATCTATTTTAAGGCTTTAGAGCTTACCTATATAGATACGCTACTACTAAACGGCTTATAGATAGAGAACTATTACGTTAGTCGTATCTATAAGCTACTCTAGAGAAAGTACATTTCTATAGATTCTATATATAAGATATAGCCTACCGTTTTCGACTCTAAGAGGAGCGTATTAAACGCCCGCCTATCTATAGGGCGCCTCTACGTACTTAACGAGTACTACGCTATAGTATATAGCCGTTATATCCTCTATAGCGGCGCTAAATTCTAGAAGCTCCGCGACTATAGCGCTAACTAGGACTGCTTTATTCTTAAGAATAGCTACTCCTCTAACCGTAAGTTTGCTAATACTATAAAAGGCGTCCGACGCATCGGACTATCTACGTTCCTAGCCGCTAGTAACCTTATCGATTAGCCTATCTATATCGACTATATAGGTATCCCTCCTAATATTCTTAATAACCTTCGTTAGTAGCTAATAATACTAGTACTAAAGTACTTCCTTAGTACTATCTACGTCCTAGACGCTATAGCGGACGCCTACGGCCTACCGAGGCGTAGTAAGTTAGTAGAGCTTAGTATTAACTCCTATAATTTCGACTATAATATAGGCTCCGACCCTAACTCTCTTAGTCTATCTACCTATTCTATTTATAGTCGTTACTAGGCCCTAACGTCTAAGTAGCGCAACGACTCTACTCTAAGCGTCTACTCCGAGCTCTATCCTAGTATATATAGTAGTAGACGAGAGACTCTAAGCGGCAGGTAAGAATTAGACGGCGAAGACCTACTAGGCGACCTCGAGCGCGCTACTATACTAGGCGACGACGATACTATAGAACGTACTACTATAGGTAACGACGATACTATAACCGGCCTCCTTATTAATAATAGCGACGACGGCGACGCGTAGAAGAAAGCTCCTCTACTAAAGAGAAAACCTATAGCTAACGCTATCGTACCTAAGAGGAAGAAGGCTAAGCTATCGCTAGCTATACCTAAGGCGAAGAATATACTAGTACTACGTAGCGTACGTAGTACCCTAAAAACTACTAGAACTCTAAGGACGACTAAAGCTCTAAAGAAAGACGGTAGGAAGGCGAAGGGCGCGATCGTTACTAGCTCTATCGCTAAGAAGTAGTTATCCTACTTAAACTAAAGTACGAAGGCGAAGAATAGTTTAATAGGAGTTTAAGAAGAGTTTAGAAGGAAGAAGAGCGATTAAGATACGGATTAATATAGATTAAGAAAGTAATTATAATATAGATTAATATAGATTAGGAAAGGCGACTTTACGTCGCGAACGATACCTTTTTTCTAGACGGACCGAGGGAGATTATTATAGTCTAGCCGGGCCTATACGGACGGCTTAGCACTTAGTATATAGACGCTTCCTTTAATAGATATAGATAGATAGATATTAACCTTTAGTATACCTAGTCGTCCGATATAGACGTAATAAGTACGCTAGAAAGATATTATAGATCGTACTATAATTCGTACTTCTTAGTTAAAAAGAAGATAGAGCCTAGAAAGAAGTAGAAATTCCGACTTTTTAACGCTACGTAATAGATTAACGAGGTTACTATCCGTAATACTAATTTGCTACTAGATACGGATAGATTTTTAGAAGTATTTATAGGATACGTAATTGCGTCGCTAGTAGATATCTTTTCTAGCTACGACTAAATTCTACTTAACTCGAGCTATAGGGACCTAACTAGTTTTAATATACCTCTAGGACTCTATCGCTAAACTACGCTACTATAAGGAGCGACGAACTCTCTAGCCTAGTTTATAAGAGCGATATATACGGTCTTATATAAGTAGATCTCGCCTACGAAGTCCTATTATACGCCTCTACGCGGCCGCAGGTAGAAATAGGTGCTCTCGAGCATACTAGCAAAGTATAAGGGCATATAAGACAATCCTACTTCGCTACTACTAGCTATATACCCGACCTAATAAGATAAGAACTACTATAAGACAACCCTAAGATAACCTAACGAACTAAGGTAGAACCCTACTATAGAAGAGGTAGAAAAGAGAGGATAGATAGAGGTAGGCAGAATAGGAGTAGAGAGAGGAGGTAGCTACTAAGGTAGAGAGAAGCTATCTAATAGCTAAAAGGAGCTATAGAAGGAAGGGAGAAAGGTAGACTCTTCCTACCTAGAATATATATAGCCTAGAGGATTTAGGGGCCCTCTAGGACAACTCGAAGAGATATAAAGCCTTCTTTACCGACTCGATACACTGCACTAGCTATACCTACTACTAGAACTAATTTTAGATATTAAAATTCTATATATAGGGGCTTAGCACTTAGTAGCTCGGCGCTTGGCGCCAAGCTACACTAAGTGAAATTCTAGTTCCCCTAGGTATCGGCCTATAATATCTATTTTTAGCGCGAATAAGGCACCCCTACTACGAGAGTTTTTTAGCCTAGGAGGCTTTTCTCTCTCTTCTACGACCGGTTAGGCATTAGGCCTACCCGTACTATATAGTCTTCGACTCCTATAGCACGTTAATAGAATAAACAAATAAATAAATAATAAGTAGATCTCGTATACTACGAAACCCTTTATAGATAATATTAGAATCCTTAGACCTAAGATATAATATAATAATAAAGAAGTAGAACCTAGCATCCGTCGCTTTATCTAAGAGCATCTAATAAACCTAAATAACGTTCTAGCGGATCTTAAACGAGCTAGATTAATAGTTTATACGCGAAAGCTCTAGATTTACTACCCGCGGATTAAGATTATTAGCTATATTACGGACGCTAATAGCAGACACTATAAGAGCGATAGCTTAGGGGGCTAATAGCTTAGGGGGGCGTCTAAGTTAGACGCCGAAGTATCCGGCTTACGCCGCGTATACTCGGCGTAAGATAAAAGTACGCTAAATATATATAGAGGAATCGGTAAGAATTAGTCTCTTAATATCTCTAACGGGTATAGTTAGGGGCGCTTAATATATTGCTATATACTAACCTTTTATAATACTAATTCTTCTACCTTATCGAGGGTAGCGATCTATTAAGGCCTACTATACTTACGCGAGGAGCATCCGTAGAGGTTAGAATAGGTCGGGACGGGTCTAGGTCGGGTCTAGGACCTAAATATATAGAACTATAATAGTTAGGTCGGGTCCTAGCCGGTTCCTACCTAGTTCCGGACCTATCTAATAAATATAGGTATTAGATAGGTCCGACTCGGGTCTAACGATAGGTCTAAAGATAGGTCTTAATAGAAATATAAGATTCGATAGAATATAGTATAGAAAATCGAGGGTTATAAATAGATAGAAACCGGAGGAAGTAGAAAGTATAGAAAGCGATAGGTTTTAAAGGCATATTTAATTTAATACGGCAAATTATACGTTTTAGGGCAACTATAGGTATGCCGACTATAAATACCGACTACGGCAACCTCTCTACTTATACCGATTTTTACTATATATGCCCTTTATAGTTATAACGATTTTCCCTATATATACTATAGAGATTTATCTCTTACTAAATATATTAATTCCCTAAGACGAGAGTAGGCTAATAATAAACTTTATATCCCTCTACTAAATAGTTACTCGCTTTACGTAAATCGTAGCAATATTAGTACCTATAATATAGTTAATATCGATCGAATATAGAATAACTAAGAGTATATATACTCGAGAAGAGGTAGACTAGAGCACTCTCGGCGGCTTCCTATAGAGTACTAAGGGCGCTCGCCTACTAATAGTAACTTCCTTAAGAAATAGCTAAGCCTCTAGAAACGTTATAGTAAACTTTATAAATAAGGTAGCTAAAGGGTAGCTTTAGTATAAGTAGATCCGTAGACTTCTAGTACTTATAGATCTCTTAGAGCGCGATAGCTAGAGTATAAGTTAGTAATACCGACTATAAATGCCGACTATATAACTTACTACCTAGCTTATAGCGATAAGTCTTCTATATACTAGCTCTACGAGCTAGACCTCCTCTATCTACTACTACTATTTTAGCCGGTGCTTTTCTAGCCGTTCTCTTTCTAGCTAGTCTCTTTTTCGCTACTTGTTTTCTATCTAGTAATCGTTTTCTACCTACTGCTCCTCTAGCTACTACTACTACTACTACTATTACTATATTATCCCTCTCGATCTATTTCTTATAGGCTATTTAGTAAGCGAGCTTCTACTTATTAAGACGAGGCCGACCGCCTAGTATAGTTTTCTATAGAGCCTTCCTAGAAAGCTAAGAGAGAGGGGCAGGCGGTATAATACTCTCGTCGCTATTACTCTCGTTACTATTACTCTCTTTGCTATTACTATCGTCGATAATAATAACGGAGACGTTGTCTTCGTTATTTCTATTATCGCTATTCGCGTTTCTACGAGAACTATTCTAGTCGTTTCTACTAGTAGCCTCTTAGTCGTTACTATTATAAGTAGAGGGGTTAGAAATTAAAAGAGGAGGAGTAGAAGCGCTACGTTAGCCGGAAGAGGGCGCCTAGTTACTAAGAAGTCTAGGGTCGATATTACTATTATTCGTAGGAGGGTTTTCGAGTAGAGAAGAGTTTCTAGATAGAGAAGGAGCGGACGCCGTATCTTAGCTAAAGAAGTATTACTCGGCGAACTAGCTAGGCTTATTAGTAGGAACTTAAGCTATTATAAATACGTAGAGAGCCGAGAGAAAAGTAGTCGATTAAGCTATAATTAACGTACGTAGTAGTATCCTTTATACGCGCGATACGAAAATTCGTTAGAAGGTATAAAAAAGGAAGGCGATAATAATAGGCTAATAAAGCGCGACTGCTAATAAGTTCTAAGGTAGTAGAGGTAGTAGTATTACTAATAGTTTAGTAAGAGTATATAAGTTAGCTAAGGCGGACGTTAGGCTCGCTAGCGCGCTAGCTATAGCTTTACCCGCGCTATATATATTAATTCTAAGCTTCTAAGTATAGTAACGTATACTAGGCTCTTTATAGTCGGCAATTGTAGTTAGCAACCTAGTATTATATACCTATATTATTATTCCCTCCTCTATCCTAGCTAGTAAACTAGTAGCGTAAATAACTATATAGGTATATATCCTTTACTTATAGGGTAACGCGCTTCGCGTAGATCGCTAGAAGGTTAGAAATCTCGAACTCTATAACGAGAAATACCTCCGCTACTTCCTATAAGTATTTAAGTGCTACTACTTAAATTCTAATAATATCGCTACTACCTCTATCTATTATAATCTTATAGATAACGCGCTAAAAAGAGACCTTCTAAATATATAAAGCTATCGTTCGCTAAAGCTTACGAATCTCTCGTAAGGCTACCGTTCCTAGTATTAACTACCTTTTCGAGATACTAGACTTACTAGCTCTCGTTCGTCGCTATATCGTCCTTATAGCTATCGCTTTTTTCTATAGAACTACTACCTTCCTACGAGACTCGTCGTCTAGTACTATAGCCTTTAGTAGCTATATTCGCCGCTACTTAGTAGCCTTATTTCCTACGTATAGAGGTAGTACTAACGGCGGTATATTAGTATCTATATTAGGATATACTCGTAGAGGAGGGCTCGAGTTAAACTCTATATTAGAGTCTGCTTAAGAAATAAGAGAAGGCATTAAGTAGTATAGATAGAGATATCGAAGGGTTAGAAGAAGTAGATAGGTAGAGGTATAAGAGAGAAGGGCTAGAGCAGATAGGAGTACTAGAAAATCGTATACGACCGCCGGAATATATAGGCCTATAAGAGGGGGGTTAGAGTTCGATAGCGCTATATAGTAGAACTATATCGCATTTTACTACTATATCGGGATACCTCTACCGATCTTTACCTAGTAGAAGTTATAGTTACGCGAATGCTATAATTGCTTTCGCTACTCTATAGAATATAGTAAGTTAGTAATAGACGCAAATATTTACTATAGTATAGATTATATCTAGGCATTATATAGATAACATCGACTATAGTATATATATTTCGTTATTTAAAGTTCTCTACGAATATATAAAATACTATAGAAGGGAAAGAGCTAGACTTACTAGTACTCTATAGTATTACTAGTTAAGTAGTCGTAATATAGTAGTAGAATAGAAAAATAGACTCTCTAGCCTACTTTTATATCGAGGAACCGAGTCGTTATAATAGTAGAAGAGAAGAAATAATTATCGATACTACTTTAATACTAAGAAGAGGAGTAGTTATCGATAGTATAAGCTAAGAAGCAACTATTAGCGCTAAGAAGACTAGCGGTCGTCGATAGTATAAACTAAAAAGCAATCGTCCGTATTAAGAAGACGAGCGGTCGTTAATAATATAAGCTAAGAAGTAGCCGTTTACGCTAAGAAGATAAGTAGTCGTCGATAGTATAAGCTAAGAAGTAACTATTAGTAACGAGTAGACGAGCGGTCGTCGAGGGTATAAGTATATAGTAGTTACTCTTTTCGGCCGGCGATAGTAAGGTTAATCTAAGTAATATATACGACGGATTCTAGCTCTAGAGTATATCTATAGCTATCGCTATCTATATATAGTCGTATATATTAGTATACGCTATATTAGGCAAGCGATATATTATATAATATCGCTAACTATAGTAGCTAACTATAGTATAAGAAGCTAATCTCTACGTATAGAGGTAAGCTAGCGGCTAGGCGGGAACAGCCGCGTACTAAGCTTCTAGTATACCTAAAGCTAGAATTCGTCGTACTTAGCTTCTACTATAATAACTACTACCTTAACTGCTACTATACCTATATTACTACTAAATTTTAAGCGTATATTTACTATATACCTCGCGATACTTATCTCTTCTTAGCGACCGAACTTATAATAATAGTATAATAAAAGCAACGTCTAATAAGTACTACGCCCTTTAATAGTCTATAGAAGCGTTCCCGCCTCGTAGATAAGGATTTAGATAGTATAAGTACTTCTATACTTTAGATACGACTAGGCGCTATAAGGAAAGATATAGATACCTACTCTTCTAATCCTAATACCCTTCGCGAGTATAGCTAGCGCGTAAATATATCGCCTAAGAGAGCTATAGTAGATAAGTAGCGCAAAGCTAGAAATAAGTCCTTTACTTAGTAGAAGAAGCTTTTAATCGGCTTTAATAATATATAGAGCTCCCTATCGAAGGAATAGTAGTAGAAGAAGATTAAAGCTTAAAGAGAGGAGTACTACGCTTAGTACGACCGGATAGCGTAAGTAATAATCTATATAGTCGGCTAATATAGTCGGTAGTACTAATATATAATAGGGACTATAAGAAACGTAAGCGCGCGCGGGATAGGCCTACTATATAAGTAGCGAACTAGGATAAGGAAAGCTTCTATTTTAATATTAAGAAGGAGAAGGGCGCGGACGACCTGCACTATAACTATAACTACTAGTATAATACTAATTAGTCTAAGTCGGGTCCGGAGGCACCTTACGTATTACTAGTAAGGTCGGCCGGTACTAGCTATAAAATAACTAACCTCTGCCTTCGAGTCGCTACTAAGAGCGAGTAGGCTATATAGAGGAGCTACGCTATCTACGCCTTTTAGAATAAGGCTATTTAATAGTTTAAGAAGAAGGTATATACGCTTGCGATACTATACGCGTAATATAGGAGTTAAGCCGAGTTTATCGTATAACTAATTAAGAAGAGGCCGAGTTCCTCGTAGTAAGAAATAGACCTTATTAAGAGGCTATAATCTAGGAATAAGAGGAGATACGTATTCTAAGTATCTAGAGCGGACGTAAGTAGCTCTTATTAAGAGTATATCGCTACTAGAACTAATAGCTTCTTTAGGACGCATTCGAGTACCTCTAATTAGACTAGAAGTATACTCTACGCTCTATAGAGCCTTATAGAGAGCTTATAAAATTAGTCCGCATATTAGTATCTATAGCGAAAGCGAAGGTAAATTAGTACCGACTACGCCTACCGACTATATACTAACTAGTAGTAGGAGCTAATAGTAGAAGGCCGTCTTCTAACTATAACGGAAATTTTCCTACTCTATTACTACGTAGTATATCGTAACTATCTCTCCTAGAAGTCCTCTAAGTTTAATATAGCTAATCGCTTTACTTAGACTCTAGAAGTCCTAGATTAGCTTATCCTATTAGGATACGATTAGGATAGTAATAGGTTCCGGAAGCTAGTTACGTCTAAAGTATAGGCTAAGCGAAATAGGCTAGTATTCTAGTTATACGCTTATAAGTTCGATATAAAGAAGTTAGTATACGGAGAGCTTCTATAGGAAATATAGCTCGATTCTAAGTAAGAAGGAGGACTTAGCTTTTAGGACATCGTCGAGTAGCTTCTAGGTACGTCTACGGATAAGCTCGCTATCTTCGAGACCTTTATACGTAAATTCTAGTCGCTAGAGATAGGGTTTATATAGAAGCTCTATAACTCCTCTTAGGCTAGGTAGAATACGGATATATCTCGTTAGAAACTACCTAAAGACTACGTAAAGCGATATAATACTATACGGTAGAAGGCTAGAAATAATACTAAGGGTAAGAAGAGGAAAAAGAATATAGCGAGCTAGAAGTTTAAGGTATAGCTAGAGCTCCTAGATCTAGTACTAGCTCTAAAGACAAAGTAGTAACATATCTCTAAAGGCGTAACTTCTAGCTCGCTATATTCTTTTTTCCCTTCTTACCCTTAGTATTATTTCTAGCCTTCTACTATATAGTATTATATCGCTTTACGTAATCTTTAGGTAGTTTCTAAATTCTCTTTACGATAGGTTTATCTACTTAGGCTAAGTCTAACTCTGCTTTTTCGACTTAAGCTTTATTAATACTACTAGCCTCTTATGCTAGTAAGATACTTGCCCTCGAAGGCGACTATAGCGTTACTATAATTAAAGAGTACTTAGTACGTTTATTAGTCGCGACTATTACGAGCTTAATAAGAGTACTAGAGGTGCCCGTCTCTATAACGCTACTAGGATAGGCCGTCGGCCTATAATAGAGACACCTCGCTAGTACTTATACTAATAAAACTTAATCGCCCTTATAAATATTATTTACCTCTATTACTCTACTAGCTTTTACTCTCTAGTTCTACGATTCCTTCTTAGTACTATATACTTTATATTATAGTATTACTAGTATATCCTACGACTCTAATATAATATAGTAGTACTATACTTCCTTCTTCCTTAAGATATATAAGTATATAGCTTTACGAACGATAGACTAACTCCGAATTATAGCTATCTCTCGTCGACTTTAGTCTAATTAAGAAGGTAGTATAATAGTAGAAGAAGGGACGCTATCTAATTACGAATACCTCGAGTAGTTAAGCTAGTATACGAGATAGGATACTACCTCTAGCTAACCTTACTAAGCTACTAGAGGATTCTAAGGACTAGGTCGAAACTAATAGTATATAAATATAGTAGCGGGAGTATACCTAGTCGTTCGAGGGCTTTTACTACTACTATTAGTAGCTCGAAGAGGCGAAGTATTACGATAAGTATAATAGAATATCTTCGAACCCTATAAAATAGAACTCGAATATACGAACGTTATAGGCTTAGAGATTTTTCGTTAAAGGTATAGACTAGGAAACGTACGCCCTAAGGGTTATATATAGGGGATATAATAGAGTTATTAAATACCTAGGACTAAGTAATAGAATAAAAGCTCTCTAAAAGCACCTCGATTTAGTAGGCTACGAAGGAGCCTCCTAGGAGCGTAGAGTTACTAGAGAAGTTATTAAGGCTACTAAAGATTAATCTATAAGTTTAGTATTCGTTAATACGGGAATAAGGTGCCGACTACGCTTACTAACTACGCTTACCGACTACGCTCGCCGACTATACTTTATAGAGATATATAACGTAGATATACTAACGGCTCTTATTTATAGGAACGGCTTAAGAAAAGTTTTACTAGAATAGAGTACCTAGAACGATTAAAGTTTCTAGAGTTATATAGGCTTATAGTTTCCTAGCTAGGCTTACTCTTAAACTTCTTCGAAAGTCCTATAGTTTAGCGTACCTACGAATATCTATTAGAGAAGACTAGATCTATCGACTTTAAGAGCGCTGCTATAATTAAGTTATATATCTAGGACGCGGTCGATTACTTCGAGGATAATCTAAAACGTTAGCTATCTAGAACCTTCTAGGTAGCTATCGCTCTCGACGGTTAGTACGCCGGGGTGCTCCGAGTATTATTCCTTACGATATAAGGCTACTAGATCGATAGCGAGTAGGCCTAGTATAAGGCTATACTAGCCTTTCTATATATTTCGGGCCGTTATATAGGCGAAGTCCTAGCAGACCTACTATTCGACGTACTTACTCGTTTCGAGATCTCTAATAGGCTTATAGCGCTAATAGCGGACAATGCTTCTAATAATAATATACTATATATAGCTATATACGTATCCTTACTATATATATACCTTCTAACTAATAAGTTCTAGCGTCGAGGCTATCGATATTTGCTCCTATAAGCGTATACGTATAGCGAAGCTATTAGTCTCGATTAAATAACTTCCTCTTTAAGGAATAGATAGGGATATAGGAGAGATATTAGATACTAAAGACTACGAGTTCTCCCGTCTAGAACGGTTCCTATACTTTATATATATAATCTAGCTCTCCTTAGGGAAGTTCTTTACTACTCTTAAGATCGAGCTAAGAAACGAGAGATAGGAATAATAGGACGAGGAGATAGATACGAACGTATTACGTCGGCTTAAAGTAGGAAGTCTAGCTACGGTTCTAATAAAGGTACTATTTATTCTCCCTACGAAGTATATATAGTTAATAAACGTAGTTAGTAGAAGCTATACTAATAACCGCTCCCTATAAAGTTCTAGAAACTTATAGTTAAGGTAAACTCTAGTACTTAACGCTTCGAGAGTTTTATAGTACTATAGCGAAAGAGGATCGCAGATCTATATCTATACCTAAAACGGTATAAATAGTAGAAGAAGACGCTTTAAAGGGTTTTACGCCTAATATAAAATATAAAGACCTGTTAGAGCTTAACTACGATTATACTAATATATAGTTCTTAACTACGAGATATTATCGACGAGTATATTAAGAATAAGGGTTAGCCCGAACTAAAGCTAACTGCTATAGAATAGAAGAGGGTTAAATATATTATTAACCTTACTACTTCTTTCGTAGAGGCTACGATATAGATTAGTACGATAAAGAGGCTAATAATCTACCTCGTTCTTAGCTACTATAATACCTTATTCGATATCTTAGATATTATAGATAAGAAACTTAAATATAAAACATAACTCTAGTAAAAGGAGATTTATTCTACTTTATAAGCTATATAGATAAAGCTCGAGAAGTACTATACTACTACCTAGAAGCGATTCGGTAATATATATAGCATTGCGATTCTTCTTAATCTAGTAATAAAATAGGCGTTCTAGGACCGCGAGGCCTTCTCTAGCGAGGGGCTCGATTCCTCCTTCGAGGATTACTACTAGTTAAAATTCTAAGTTAAATACGCGCGATATAAGCCTCTCGTAGCTACGTCTTAGTTTAGGCCGAAAAAGGCCTTATACCGCTCTACGATATTATTCGTAATAGGTCTCTATAGTAGATTAGATAGTAATAACTCTAACTTTAATTAAAGGGTATCTAGACGGCCGCGGCAGACCGTATAGCCTTTAGCTAATTCGGACGAGGTATCTCGTTATCGCTACGCTAGATTTAAGGACTCGGCTACCTATTCTATAGAGTATCCGCTCTAGTTATAGAAGATAATCGCATTAGAATATCTAGGTTACGCGCTAATAGCCCGGGATATCCTCTCTATCCTAGTAGCTAGAACTAGTTATAAGCGCGACTTTAGTATAGCGCGTTATTAGAGCCGATATAATCGGTCCTACGATCCCTCGACGTTTAGTAATATTATATACTATCGTTCTCGAGAGCGTAATACGTAGTAATAGGCTCGGGATTCGCTTATAGAGGAGGCGCTACTAATATTAACTACGTTCGAGCCTTCGAATAATATAGTAAATTAGTAGTAGAAGTAGCTCGAGGCAGATTAGGAGACGTTAGCAACTACTATATAGAGCAACTTCGACTCGATTAGTAATAACAAGGAGGATATAGTACTAATATATCTTCGCCGTAGTACTCGGTAAAGGAAGTATTTACTTTTACGTTATACTCGTAGAGTAGAGTAGACTTCGTAGTCGATATTATAAATAGTATTTAATTCTAATATCTCGTAGTCGGTAAGTATAGTTAGCAAGTATAGTCGGTATCCTTATTTTTCTTTATAACTATAGTCGCTAGTTTAACTAGCGCTTCTAATATACTATAACGCTTAGTTCTATATATATATATATTTAGTATTAGAGCAATTCTATAATCCCTATAGTAACTTAGTCTTATTCTCTAGCATTAGACCTATCTTTCTAAACTTAGGTCCCTATAAAGACCTATATAGGAACCGGTAGTATTTAGACCCGACCTATCGATTTCGTATTAGGTCGGGGACCCTATCGATTTAGGTCTTAGGTCGGTTCCCTTAGGAACCGACCTAGACCTAGAACCGACTTAAAGTCGGGGACCTATTCTAACCTCTAAGCATCCGTATAGCTAGGTAACCGCAGCGAACGTACTAGGTCTATAGTACTACTATTAGGCTATATAGGAGAGTTGCTAGACTCTAAAGCTAAAGAAGATAAGGAGATAAACGACGCTAATAATACGTAGGCGAGGCGCGAGCGTCTCGAACGAGAGAACGCTACGCTACGCGAATAGCTCGAACTCCGCGCCCTCTAGGTAGAGAATAAACGCTTAACGCGAGAAGTTAGGACGACTACTCTACTAATACGCTTAAGTACGATAGTAAGAAGCCTTAGCTCGAGGTACTCTAGTACGACAAGCATTACTAGAGATACTAAGGATAGTACGCGTTATAGTAGCGACGAATATACGCTCTACGAATCTATTAAGCTCCGCTCTCCTAAGCTATTTAAGGGCGAGACTATTAAGAAAGCCCGGGAATACGTCTACGTATATAAAGTAAACTTTATAGCCGCGCCGAGGAAGTTTATAATAAAATACTAGAAAGTAATCGCTAGTATTATATTCCTTATAGGCGAAGCGTAAGAAGCCTAGTATAACGAGCACCCTAGTATACTTCTAGTAGGGTATACTTAGGCGTAGTTCTATAAGTTCCTATACGATATCGTTAGGGATTAAGCGAACTACTAGCTACTCGTAACTATTAAATACGAGATAATACGCTAAGGCGAAAATTAGAGTATACGACAATTCGTAATAGACCTTAGTAACCTCGAGGTATAGCTCGGCGACTATACCGAGGCGTAGTTAGTTCGCTAGCTTCTCGTAAAGTTAAAGCCGTCGCTATAGAAGGATATTATTAAGAACTATATTATCCTAGCGAAGCGCGCCGACCTCGTTACTCTAGTACGACGCCTTAAATAAGTAGAAAGGTTAATACTACGTAATATAGGCTTACGCGACCGTAATAAGGACGCGTTATACTAGTAGTTAAAGCGCAAGAGGGTCGATAGTAATATATATACCTCTAAAGGTAGTTATAGGTCTAGCTCGAAGGAGAAGAACCTTTAGGACAAGCGCAAAGGCAAAGACAAGGACTAGCAACTTAGGTATTATAGTTATAACGAGGTAGGCTATATCTATCTAAATTATCTAAATAAGAATAAGGATAGTAATAAGCTAGTAGTCTATAAGGTAGCTATAGGCAAGTTAAAAAAAGCAGAAGCGATAGAGACATTACGTAAGTCTCTGCTACTAAAGTAGATAGTATAGGGTACCTGCCTATATAATATATACTAGTAGTATAAGTATAGGGAGAAGTTAAATCTTAGAAGAGCCGTAGGCTAGCCGAGTTCCTTCTCGATAATACTACGGATATTAATATAGTATTACGAGCCTTCGTGCTCTAGTATAAGTTGCCCTTGCGGCCGAACGCGGCCTTACTACTAGCTACTACCTTTATAGGTAAACTAGGTTATTATTACGGTACGCACTATATACGTATAAGGCTCGTAGACTCCTTAGGGATCGAGCGCGTAACCGGAGGGATCTTCTACGTATATAATATACTAGATCCCGATATTATCCTTAGCTATCTATAGCGACGTATATAATAGATAAGTATCGATAGTAGTATAAATAAATAGCGTTATAGTAACGATCGTTTCGGCTAATTTAAGGTCCGAGAGGCCTATAAGTTCCTTAAAGACCTCTAGAAGGCACCCGCTATATTTATAGTTAGCCTAAGTAGGATAGGCGAGGAGCCTACTCTAATACTAGAGAAGTTCCGTTAGTTCGACGACGTCCTTAATCTAATAAAGGAAATACGAAGCAGACCTATTAATAGCGCTAAGTATACGATCGACCTAAAGCCGGGCACTATACTACCCTTTAGGCCGCTATACTACTAGTTAGGTAGAGAGCTCGAAGAGCTTAAGGAGTACCTAAAGACTAGGCTCGAGTATAATTAGATCGAGCGTTCCGATAGCGAGGCGGGTACGCCTATTCTATTTATACTAAAGAAGAATAGCAAGCTATAGTTATACGTAGACTACTATAGGCTAAACGAGATTACGATTAAGAATCGGTACCTACTACCTCTTATTAGCGAAACGCTAGATAGACTTATAGGAGCTACGTAGTTTACGTCGCTAGATCTTATAGACGCGTATTATCGCATCTATATTAAACTAAGCGACTACTAGAAGACTACGTTCCGTACGTAATATAGTTACTACTAATACCGGGTAATACCCTTTAGTTTAACGAACGCCCTAGTAACGTTCTAGGCGTATATTAACCGCGCGCTAGTAGGGCTAGTAGATATAAGCTACGTAGTATATCTAGATAACATCCTAATCTATAGTAAGACTCGTAAGGACTACGCGCGAGACGTATACGCTATGCTTAAGAGGCTCTATAAATTCGGACTCTACGTATAACGCGCTAAGTGCAAGTTCTTCTAGAAACAAGTTAACTTCCTTAGGTTCGTAGTTATAACTAGAGGCGTAGCGATAGACCCTAGTAGGGTAGCTATAATCGCCTCGTAGCTAAGGCCGACTACTCTAATAGAGGTTTAATCGTTCCTTAGGTTCGCGAACTTCTACTACTACTTTATCTTCGGATATTCGAGAGTTATAGTACTACTAACTATACTCTCGAAGGGCGTAAAGAATAGTAGGAAGCTAGGGCCTATTAGTTAGGGCAAAGCTAAGGAGTAGGCTTTCCTAAAGTTAAAAGAACGCTTCTAGACCGCGCCGCTCCTTAGGTACTTTAACCCTACGTTACGCCTACGAGTCGAGACCGATGCGTCTAATTTCGCTATCGCCGGTATTCTAAGCTAGCTATTCAAGTCGGAATAGTACCTAATCGCGTTCTTCTTATAGAAGATAATTAACGCTAAGTATAACTACGAGGTCTATAATAAGGAACTCCTTATAGTAGTAGAATCCTTTAAGGTATAGAGGCCTTACCTCGAAGGCGCTACGTATAAGGTAGAGGTGCTAGTCGACTACGCTAACCTAAAGGCCTTTATAGGCATAAAGTAGTTAACGGGCTAATAGGCTAGGTAGGCTACGTTCTTAGCTCCGTATAACTTTATAATTAGTTATAGAGCGGGCAAGCTAAACGTAGCCGATACGCTATCGAGGCGTAGTAATTACGTAAAAGATACGCAGGCGATAAATAACCTATTACTATTACTATAGCGGAAACTCTAAGTTTAGAGCGACCTCCGAGTAGGCGGACCGGTTATAAATCGTATTAAGGCCGCCTATAACCGCTAGTATATAATAAACTAGAGGGCAGCAACGATAGTAGCTAATAGGACGTAGTCTGCTAGCCCCGAACGCTATAAGCCGGGCCCGTAGGGATTCGCGCTACTAATATAGGTCGCTAGCGCTATTATTATAGAGGAATAGCTATACGCTAATACCTTAGACCTAGTAATCGGGTACGCAGCTGCGCTAGTCTAGCTAGACCCGATAGCGAAGGAGCTATATACGTAGGCGGAGAGTAATAGAGCCGAAGGCGATAAGTATACTATCCGAGATAGATATATATATCGCGATAGGGTATTATACCTTCCCTATAACCCTATATTACGAACGTAAGTAATTCGTATATACTACGACGACTTCCTAGCTAGCTATTTCGATAAGGATAAGACTACGGAACTCGTTAAGAGAAAGTACTAGTAGCTAGAGGTTAACGAGGATATTAAGTAATACGTCGAATCGTATAGTAGCTATTAGAAGGCGAAAGCGAGGCGCTACTATCCTTATAGCGAGATAGTTACGCTTCCTCTACTAGAATAGCTATAGAAAGATCTATCTATAGACTTTATTATAGACCTTCCTCTAAGTAAGCGTAATAGTCGTATATTTAACGCGATCTTTATAATTGTCGACTACTATTCTAAGATAGTAACTTTCGTTTAGATAACAAAGCGCTATATAAGCGTAGAGCTTATAGATATTCTACTTAATAAAGTTATACGACTTCGAGGTATACCTAGTAGTATTATCTCTAATAGAGGGTCTATATTTACTAGCTAGTTCTAGTTAGACTTCTATTTCGAGGTATACGTAAAACGTAGGCTAAGTATAGCATTTTACCCGCAAACGGATAGCTAGACTAAACGCGTAAACTAGACGCTTAAGTAGTACCTACGTATCTATTACGAGGAGAACTAAGACGACTAGGCGTCTATACTAGCCTCTATAGAATTCGCGTATAATAATAGCCTAAATACGATACTAAAGATATCGCTATTCTATATTATCTATAGGTTCGACTAGGACCTAACGACGAAGACCTATAAGAGGGACGTAACTAAATCTTAGAACGCGATTCTATAAAGAGAAGTACTAGTAGTAAAGGACGCTATAGAAAGGTTAAAGTAGAATTACGAGGAGTTAATAAAGCGCTAGTAGCAAGCAAGCGAGTCGTAGGCTAAGTATTATAACTAGAAGTATTAGCTAAAGAAATATAAGGTCGGCGATATAGTCCTCCTATCTACGAAGAACCTAAAACTAAAGATGCTATTAAAGAAGCTAGCGGATAAGTTCGCTAGACTATTTAAAGTAATTAACGTAGTCGGGAAGTAGGCGTACCGCCTAGCTCTTCTAATAGGATTACGTATCTATAATATCTTCTACGTATCCCTCTTAGAACCCTAGTATAGTAGCGAATCTTAGGAGACTAGCTTGCCTCTCGTAGATAATAAGGGCGAGTAAATAGTCGAGAAAGTACTAGAAACCCGAGTCGAGAAGGGTAAGAGGAAGTAGCTAGTCTAGTAGAAAGGCTAGCTAGAAGAATACGATATATAGGAACCGATCGAATATATTAGAGAATATAAAGCGCTCGAGGAATTTAAGGCGCAAGAGCAGAGCAAGAGGAGCTTACGTAAGCTATAAAGTCGACTATCGTAGCTACTATACTACTAATTAACCGTCGCGACTACTATAATTTATAACGAGTACGCGCTAAGCGCTAAGGCTATAACGAAATATTACGTTACGAAAAGCTACTAAAAGGAATAGAGGATATAGAGTAGAGAGAAATTATTTATTTATAGCGCCTATAGGCGTAGCGCAAACGGGCTATAGCGCCGGCGTAGAATAGAAGTATAAAATAAGGTAGTAGACTATATAAGTAGTATAGGAGGAGCGTAAGGAGAGAGTATAAGGAGAGCGCGCGATACGCTAGCTTACTCCTCTATACTCTCGTCCTTCTTCTTCTTATCGTCCTCTTTCTTCTTATCCTTCTTATTATTATCCTCCTTCTCCTTCTCTACTATAGAGGCCTCGTTATTAGAGACCTCCTCTACCTAGCTAGTAAGGTAGTCGGCGTAGGTAGTATAGACTACCGTATCGAGCGCCTCTTTCGAGGCGCTAAGTAGGCGTAAACGCTACGAAGAATATTAGTAACGCGTACGAGGAGCATATAACTCGTAAGATATATCTTATACTTAAGCTTAAAGAGCCTAGAGAATAGGGCGATCTACTTACTAGCTATAAGTAGCTTAGTAGTAGAAGGATCGCTACTAGCTAGTAACGCGCTAGCCCTACTCTTCTTTAAGGTCTTAAAGACCCTAGCTAACTTGCCCTTATTAGACTATAGGACCTTAAGGCTATCGGCGATTAGAGCCTATAGATTAGTATAGTAGTAGCGGAGCTACGTAGCGCGTACGGCTAGCCTACCCTCGGCTAGCTTAGCGAGGTAGAAATATAAGCGCCTCGCCTATATAATAATATCGGGGTTAGTATAGCGTTCGTAGAAGTAGTTATTATTATTATAGCACTAGTAATTCTTCTTCTTATCTAGTTTTATAACCCTATCGCACGGCCGAACGCTAGCTATACGTACTATATTAGTAAGGAACTCGTAGCTAATATATACGTAGAACGCTAGACTTACCTATTACTAAATATAAGAGGCAACGATAATAGTCGTCGTCCTCTATAGTAGGGAGGTTAGTAGTAGTATAGGGATTAGCTAAGATTATAGGAGTAGTAATCTTCTTAGGAGGTATAATACTTACGGATCGGGTACTAGAAAGAGGCTAGGGAGATACGTAGATAGTACGAGGCGGGAGTAGGGCGCTTATCTAAAGATAGTATACTAGAACAAGTATTAATATAATAGGGCGCGAACTTATAGCCCGCACCTACTCTATAATCGACGCGCGGCCTATATAGGGTCTATAATATAAAAGTCCCTTAAGATCTAGTACGTTACTATAGTACTACTAAAAATCGCGTACGACTATAGAGCGGTAGAGCAACGCAACTATAACGTAATAAGAACGCAAGCGGCCGGCTACTATATTAATATAGACTTTCCTACGAGCTAAAGTAGCTCTATAGAAGAGAGGAGATAATTATAAGAGCGATAGCTTAGAGGGCTAATAGCTTAGAGGGGCGTCTAAGTTAGACGCCGAAGCATCCGGCTTACGCTACGTATACTCGGCGTAAGACAAAAGCACGCTAAATATATATAGAGGAATCGGTAAGAATTAGTCTCTTAATATCTCTAACGGGTATAGTTAGGGGCGCTTAATATATTACTATATACTAACCTTTTATAGATACCTAGATACTCTACGAGTAATTAAGATTATAGAATAGCCTAAACCTAAGGATTAGAAAGGCGTTCGCGTATTCTTTAGTATAGTAGTTTACTACTAGATCTAGATTAACGAATTTATAGTTATCCTTTAACTTCTATTTAAGTTACTAAAGAAGGATACGGAATTTAAATAGACCGAAGAATATAGATAAGCAAAGCAGAAGGTTATAGAAATACTCGTTAGCGCTCTAGCGCTAATCTCTATTAACTATTCGTATAGTTATTACCTAATTATTATAGTAATTAATACTAGTAAAGAAGGTTAGGGAGCTATATTATCCTAAATTAGAGCGGATAGACTTCGTTATCCTACCCGATTTAAGTCTAGGCTATTCTTAGTATACGAGCGCAAATACAACGCTAGTAAGCGCGAAATACTTAGAGTATTAAAGGTATTAAAGAAGTGCCGGCCGTAGCTATTTAAAGTTTTCTTCTAGCTAGAGGTCGACGCTAATACGCTTATATACTAACTTAATAGCGCTACGTTAGACCTGCCTAACGTAGCGACTACCCGGTAGCTAGCGTAGATTTAGCTATTCGATTTTAATATAGTCTATATTCTAGGGAAATACTATACTAGCCTAGACGTATTATCTCGTAAGCTACTAACCGACTATAATTTAGAGGAGCTTTAAGATAAATCGGATGTCGACGATCTAGTTAATAGCGCCTTCTTTGCCTACGTAGCTATAGTAGAGCTAGATGCCTTTTTAGCTAAGATAGATTAAGATAAGGAAATACTAACTAGAACGTATTTAAACGATTTAAAGAATATTACTTATTTCCTTATATATCTTCGAAAACCTTAAGGAATAAGCGATACGTAGTACTAGTCTTTAAGGAAACATACTCGTTTCTTTTATATTAGCGACGAAGGTTAGCTAATATAGTAGCTATCTCTAGAAGTAATCCCTTAGAGAGTAGTAGACGATTCGAAGTATTAGGATCGAATTATTAAAGCCTACTACGACTTCTACGGCTACTCTAGCCTAGAACGTACGTTTTATATAGTACGAAAGCGCTAGTAGTAGGACGGTATATATACGTCCGTTTACTAGTAGTATAAAGGATGTCCGTAATACTTATACTAGAATAGTACTCGTAGGCCTAGACTACTATTCCTACCGGAAAAACGGTTCTTAGAAGAACGTTAGTATATCGATACCGTCTAGCTATACGAGCGCTTAATCTTAATTAATATAAGAGAAGCTATTTCCCGATAGCTAGAAGTACGAGTAGTATAAGTCTAACTAAACTAGAAGGTTTCTACTACGTAGTATATAAAGTTTATCTATAAAGAGCTTTTCTACTAATAGGAAGTAATAGCTAAGATCGTAATAGACGGTAGCCTAGAAAACAAGAAAGAAGTTCTACCTTTACTAGCCTCGTATAGAGTATAGAATATTAAGATTTCGACGTATTATTCGTAATTAAATAGGATAATCGAGCGTAGCTATCGGACGATACTCGTAGCGCTTTCGAAGCTAACGAATAGTAGATTATAGAACGCTCGATCTTATATCCTAGCGTTACTATAAGCTATTCGGACGACGATAGTATAAATAATAGAGCTAACGCCCGTAGAGATTATAATTAGGAGGGATGCCGTTCTCCTATTAGAACTAGAATTTCGTACGTATTTAGTTACTAATTAGGGAAAAGTTAGAGACTAGCCTTCGCTGCTCGCTATAAGGGCTAAGTTAATAGCGAAGATAAATACGACCTTAGAAGAAGCTCGTTCTAGGTAGAAGAGACTATAGGAGCATAATGCTAAGTATTTCTTTAACTATATACGTGCGGATTAGCGAATATTAAAACTAGGGGATATAGTCGTAGTATTTTATTTAGAGCTAAAAACTAGCTTTACTAATAAGCTTAACTATTAGTAGCGAGGGCCGTACCTAGTATACGCTATAGTCTAGGAGGGCAAGAGCTATAAGCTCTAGGAACTTAATAGAGTAGTATTATAGTATACCTTCCTACGGTTTAATCTTAAGCCTATATTATACTAGAGAGATCCGAAGGAGCGGCTACTAAAGAATATAGTCCTAGAAGGCGAGGAGTACGTCTATCCGCAAGTATATATTAGTAAGCTATTAGGTATAACTTAAGAAGAAAGGGAGGAATATATCTAGTAGCTACCTACGAACCTAGAATAGAATTAAGGGAAAATTTAAAAATTTAGACTTTATAGAAAACCTAGTAAGAGAGAACTAATACGGGTAATACTTACTCTAAACCGGCTAATAGCTACCTAAATAGGGCCGGAGTTAAGACGAAATCACGTTACCTTAATAATTTCGGATAAATAAACTAATTAGTTTATTCGTCTAATTACGTAATCTTCCGGACTTTACTTTAAATAAAGGCGTGCGACGCCCCTACCTTAGTAATACGGACGAAGTAGTATAAGAATAGCGGACTTCGAACCTCTTTAACTAATCTACTAAACTCCTCTAATAACTAATAAAGAACCTAGTTACTATAGTAACCGCTTTAAAGAACTCTACCTAAACGGCAACGTTACTAGGATAGCGCGTCTATTTATTTACTATAATAAGCTTAGACAAGCGCGTCGTCCTAGGCTACCTATAAATAACTAGCTAGCACCTTACTAAAAATACTAACCGCGCGTATATAAAGATTTTTTTTATATAATAGTTCTCGCTTCGCCTAGCTATTATAGCGCCTCTTTTTAGTACTCGCCTACTCTCGCTTCTCTAAATATAAGAACTCTACCTAGTAAGATAGCTACTTCTAGTAAGGTTATTAAGCTAAAGATCCCGTTAGCGAGACTAGCTTATATATAGTCTAACTACTTTGCTCGCCCGCCTCTTCCTCTACCTACTTGTCTTCTAGAACCTATACTTACTATTACGTAACTACGTACTAAGACTATCTAGACCGCTAATAACGCTCTCGACGTAGTCGGCTAGAAAGAAGCCCTCGCCTATAAGAGATTTAAGAGCGTAAGTAGTATAGAAGAAATTATTCGTAGAATCGGCGCTCTCGTACCTAAGGCTTAGTTAGAGGCTATTAAGCAATTCTATACTAATATCGAGACTACTATAAATTAAGTCGCGTTAAAAGTATATAACCTAGGTAATAAGCTAGAGGAATTCGTTAGTAAAGAAGAATATAATCGAATTCTTAGTAAGAATAATACTATAAAGGAGCTCTAGAAGAATAGTAAAGAATAGTTAAGAAACCGCGTCTCGATTAAAGATACGCTAGATAGTCGCTTTAGTAATAAGAGCGCTTTTGCCTATCGCGATATATTCTTTAAAACTCGCTCGCTTATAGAGAAGGCGTTACTATAGCTTCGCCGCTTTAATATTCTCGAACCGTAAGACAATCTAGTCTATATTAGGCTTATATTAGCGAAGGCTATTATTAACTAGTAGCCTACTACGGTTCTAATAGGGGGTCTAAAAAGCTAAGAGTACTTAGAATATAGAATAAAGAGAGAAAAAGGATATCGAATAAGTAGAAAGGAAGAGGATATTAACGACGAGCCTTCGGGTAACTCGAGGAGATTAGACGCCTTACTACTTTATCTATACTCTTTACGACTTTTCTTCTACGATTAGATACTTTCGGAAAGCGATTTGCCTCTCTATTTACTACCTATTATATTATTAGAGACCTCTAGTATAACGATTCCTCCTTTTACTTATAATAATAGAACACCTATATCTTTTCGCCTCTATCTTAAGTATCTACTACTCGAACCTTATAACTCTAAGATTAGAACGAATTAGAAAGACGAGCGTATAAGGCCTAATATTAAGAAGTAGCATATCGAGAGGTTTACCTTACTATTAAGTTAGAAACTAGCGTCTTCTAGATATAGGATAGGATCTTAGCGTCGTCTATAGGTCTTTTAGGCCTCTCTAGTATTAGAGAGACAATATAATATAAGAGCGGATATTATATAATACCGCTACTCTTACTAGAACTAGCGTACGTATAATAAGCTACCGATTTTAGTATATATAGGTTTAGGTCTATATTTTTAGAGCTAAAGGTAGGGCCCGACTAATATAAACGCCTACTTTACTTTAAAGGATCTTCTAGAAGAACGATATTTATTTCTAACTACTACGAACTTACTTTCTAAACGACGACGACCTTAGAAAACTATAGAGAAGCCGGGCTTCTTTTAAGCTCTATAGTAGGTATACGAAAGACTCTAACGAGCGTAATAGCTTACTACTATTCGATTCTAGAAGCTATACCTAGGCGGAAAATCGTACGACTTTATATAGATACGAACTTTTTCTAATAGCTTTTTCTTTTAAGAAGAGCTAAGAGACGTAGAGCAGAGAGCGTTTAACCTCGCTACTCTCTACTCTTAGCCGATTACCTCTAGAGACTCGATTCTAAATAGTAGGGTAGAGAGCGTTTAATATCGCTACTATTTAAGATCGACGGATTACTTTTCTAAACTTATTTAAACTATAGGGCAGAGAGCGTTTAATATCGCTACTATCTAAAACTACTAGATTGCTTTTCTAAACCCGGTTAGACTAGCCTTACTTTATAGCTACGACGATATAGCCCCTCTCGAGTACTAAATATAGTACCTTAAGAAGGGAAAATAAGAATCTTACTTACGTAGCTTTCTTCTATCTAACTCTAAGGCTTCTAATACTTTCTAGACGACTAGGCGATAGCGCTAGATCCCCTAGATACGATTAGAGACCTCGGGATCGAAACTAGACCCTTTAGCTTCTAACGACTTTTTTCTACTTCTAAGGTATACTATACCGAGTAGTAGCTTCTAGAAGTAGCGTTCTAGTAAGGTATCCTATAATATAAGTATAAGGGCCTATATATATACTCGATACGAGCCTACTAGCGTTTATTAGCTTCTAAACGAACTTCTTTAACTTCTAGACGTACGACGAATAGTAGAGTATTCTCTAAGGACTAACTAGTCTCTTAAGAACTAGGGAGCTTTCTACTCTTATTAGAGGAACCTAGGAGACGTACTACTACCTTCTAGTAACTTATATACTTTCCTAACCTTCTAATTAATCGCGATAATAAGTCTTACGAATATACTTATAGCTTTAAAAATAAGGAGAAGAGTATAAAAAGAGGCGATCTCTTATACTCTTCTAATAAAAAATAATTAGGCTCTCGCATTTGCTTCTAGGCTTCCTACTCTTAGTATTAGACCTCTTAATACTAACGAACTTAATTACTTCTTCTTAACTTAACTAACGCTTACTTACTACCTTTCCTCCTTCGATTTTAGGTACTCTCGGAGGCTAGTAGGCTTCTAATTATTTCTAAAATTAATCTTTTCTCTCTCTACTCTACGAAACGACGACGACTCTTTTCTCTTTACCGGACTCCTTCTTATAGCTCTCGTAGTCTAACTATACCTCCGGAAAACCTTCTAATTCTTTAGTTAGACTAAGAATCTTCTTTTATCTCCCTACTTCTTTCTTCTTTATATATCTAGACGTCTCTAGATACGACCTATTCTTTAGATAGATTAGTAAATAAACTTGCTAATCCGTCTTAAGAAAGTAGATTTAGATTTATCCGACTCTAATACTACTAAAATTAATCTACGAAACCTTCCTTTACTAGAATTACTTTCTTTAGAAGACGCTTAGCTCTATAGTACCCTCGAGATAAGTACTTCTACTATAAATATATCGGACTCTCGAAATAATTACGATTAGCTAATTTCGGCTAAAGATAGACGTACTATAGCTCTTACGTAATCTCTTATCGAAGCCTTATATAACTTACTTAAGAATCTTAGACCTAATATTATAAAGGGATTAGCCGAAAATCTCGGGACTCTAATAGCTCGACCTCTAGAAAAGAATACGCCTAGAAATCTAAGTTTTTCGGGCGCTAGCGTATTAGAATAGCTTTTTAGAATAGATAAGTTTACCGAGGACTATCGTTTAAACTAAGAGGATTCTACTAGAATTAAACGTCTTTTAAATAACTGCGACTATATTATTAAAATCGAGATTAAGACTCTAGACGAGTATTTAGATAATAACTACCCTATTCTCTATAAGTCGATTCTAGATAGGTAGGCTAAGTTTAATACTTAAATACTTTTCTAGATACGCGCAAGCCTCGAGACCTTATTAAAAAGAGCTTAAGCGAAAGGAAAAGACATAAATATACTCGAGTACTATAAGTAATTTAAGCTAATTTAATCTACGATTCCTACTAAAGAGCTAGATAACTATACGAGATATTACGCCTACGAAGTCCTATTATACGCCTCTACGCGGCCGCAGGTAGAAACAGATGCTCTCGAGCATACTAGCTAAGTATAAGGGCATATAAGACAATCCTACTTCGCTGCCGCTAGCCGTATATCCGATAAGATAAGAACTAAGATAAGAACTACCCTAAGACAACCCTAAGACTACCTAACGAACTAAGGCAGAACCCTACCGTAGAAGAGGTAGAAAAGAGAGGATAGAATAGAATAGGCAGGATAGGAGCAGAGAGAGGAGGTAGCTACTAGGCAAGAGATTAGCTATTTACCTACTAAAAAAGGCTATAGAAGGAAGGGAGAAAGGTAGACCCTTCCTACCTAGAATATATATTCCTAGAGACGACCCTCTAGGTCCGAGACGAAGAGAAATAGAGGCCTCTATACCGACTCGATATACTATACTAGCTATATCTGCTACTAGAACTAATTTTAGATGCTAAAATTCTATATATAGGGCTTAGCGCTTGGCGCTAAGGCGCACTAAGCAAAATTCTAGTTCCCCTAGGCATCGGCCTATAATATCCGTTTTTAGCGCGAATAAGACACCTCTACGACCGAGAGTTTTTTAGCCTAGGAGGCTTTTCTCTCTCCTACGACCGGTTAGGCATTAGGCCTACCCGTGCTATATAGTCTTCGACTCCTATAGTACGTTAATAGAATAAATAAATAAATAATAATATACGAGATATTAGCTTTTCCTTTCTAGACTTCTAAACTAGATTATAAAGAAGGTCTTTAACTATCTTCGAATCGATTATACCGGAAAGCTCTTTAAACCTTTTACTAAGGTTTATAAAGAAGCTTATAAGATTGCGACCGGAGATAATAGCTTTAGAAAGTTCTAGACTAGTTAAGGATCGATACTCGAAAAGATTTAAGAAGTCGTTAACTAGAAGCGACTAACCTTTACGCTAAAGTTTAATATAGAAATAAGACCCTCGCTACTAGTCTCTAAGCTTACCGAACTCTTTAAGAATCTAGTAATAAATTAAGCTTCTCTTTAGGCGCAAATTAATTAGAAGACCGCCGCGGCTATACCTATTAACCCTCCTAGGCTTAACTCGTACTATACTTCCCTTTAGAACTAATTAGAAGCCTAGACGACTAATTAGACTAAAGCATACCTCGGTTCCTACGCTACTAGTTTCTAGAAAAGAAAGATTAACTCTTCTATCGAAGGAAAATACTATATATACGGCGAAGGTTCTTACTTTTAAGAGGAATATAGTCCTACTCTTAACTTAATTAATAGAGGCTATATATAGATAGATAGATTAATCTTATTGCTAGTCTACCTCTTTATATAGAGTAAGCAGCTTTGCTCTAGTATTATATAAAAGGGAAAATTCTATAAAAAACCCCTTATCTTCCTCTTTGTTTTTATAGTTAGTAGTTACTTCTTCTATCTTGCCTTTCTTTAAGTAAAATTAGGCTCTTTTATTGCCTTACTCTCCTTCTTAGACTCCTCTTTATCTCCTTATTCCTTTATAGCTTTATTCTCCCTTATTAATCTCTTTCTTAGCTAGGGAGAACTAGTTTAATACTCTCTCTTAGATTAGCTACTTAGCTATAGTATTAAGGCCTCTTAGTATTAAGTATATATCTTCCTATAAGCTAGTTCCTACTACTATAAATAGCTAATATCTATTACTTTAATAGTTTTAGTAGGATATATAAATATACTTAGTATCTTAAATACCTTAGTTATATAAGTATATTAGGATAACTCCTAGGACTCTCCTCTTTATTAGGTATACTCTAAGTCTAATATATCCTATCCTAATTAGGGTAATTATCGTGCTTATAGGCCTTAGGGCCTCCTTATAAATCTCTTTAGCCTTAAATTGTCCTACTATAGCCTATACTACTAGTTGCTCCCTTATTATACCTCTCTTTTATTTAGCCTTCTCCTATTCTTAGTCTTATTTAGTAAGCTCCTACTAGTCCTTAACTCCTATCCTTATTTAAGGTAGCTTTTAGCTTAAAGTTATCTCTTAAATTTCCTATACTCTTATCTTATATTATCTACTATACTAGTTACCTCTTCTCCTTACCTTTTATTCCTTCTAAGTAATTCCCTTATATACTTACTTAATATACTAGTAGGTTAAGTTATCTACTTTATTCTCTATATATTATTTAGTAAGGTCTTAAGTATAGAGCTAGATTAGAGAGATGCTTGCTTCCCTCTAAAGGACTATAGCTATAACTAACTTATATATACCTATAATATTTCTTAGAGCTTAGTTCTAGACTTACTTAATTAGTTTAGTAAGGCCTTTATTATATTCTCTTATTCCTTCTAGGTTAGACTAGGTTTAGTATCTATATACTAGGGCTAGCTTAATAACTATAGTATAGATATGTCTTGCTTTCTTAAATAATGCTCTTTAAGTAGACTTATATAGCTTCTATAAGGACTAGATCTAGTATATACCTTTCTTAGCTACCTTCTTAATATATAAGCCCTACTTAAGTTTAGTATCTACCTAAACTCCTAATAGTCTTAGAGATAGGATAGGTTTATCTCTAAAGCTAGGGATTTAGACTATAGCTCTAAGGTTATAGTTCCTTCCTCTTATAAAGTAGATAAGCTAATACTTCTATAGTATAAAGGCTGCTCTATATCTTATTACTTACTTTATATATTTATTATAAGCTTTCTTTAATTATTTATAGTTCTCCTTTATAGATATACTATATATAAGGATATTAGAATTATTAATAAACCCTATTATTATAGTATTACCTTCTTAGAGTAATAGGAGAAGTATAGATATAAAGAATAGGAATAGGATTAGTAATAGTATTAATCCTTAGGGGATTCTAGTATCTTGCTTTCTCTTTTAGTCTATAAATTCTCCTAGCTTAAGATAAGTTATTCTATCTTAGAGGAATAACTAGATAAACCTAATTAGCTAGTCTAGATAGCCCTATATCCTAATATTATAAAGGAGTCTTTAGTAGGATACTTTATTAAATGCTCTAGATATATCTAGGTAGAGTATTAAGGCTACTACTCTAGGCTTAGCTTTCTAGATTATCCTAACTTATTTAGTAATAAGGTTAAGTACTATAATCGTAGATCTTCCTAGTCTTATACCTATTTATAATTCTAGTAGTAGGCCTCTCTCTTCTACTACTTTAGATATTCTCTTTATAACTACTACTTCTAGCACCTTAGCTAAAGTATTAAGAAGTACTATTAGCTTATATACTCCTAGCTTAGTATAGTTAGGCTTCTATAGCTTCTTAATAACTATAGTAATAGAGTATTTAAATAGCTTTAGGTAGTATACTTAGCTAATATAGGCTATAAAGAGCTTAGCTAGGAATAGTATAATCTCCTATTAGTACTTCTTAAGTAGTATATTCTAGATCTAGTCTAGGCTTAGAGCCTTCTTACTCGGGATCTTTTTAAGTATTATAAAGACCTCTCCTTTAGATACCTTTTCTTCTATTTAGAACTAGGCTAAGAGGTCTATATTTAGAATATCTCTTAGGTTTACTTTAACTAGTAGTAGGAGGAAGTAGTTTATAAGAATTCTTACTTTGCCTTCGTTTATATAACTATCTTAGTATATACTACTACTTAGTATAGGAAATTATAGTAGTATATATTCTTATTATACTTTTTCTCTTACTTATCTTACTAGCTTCTATATCCTACTCGGGTCCTTAGTAATCTTACTAACTATTTATCTCTAAGATATATTTATTACCTTCCTAACTAGCTTGTTCTTCCTATAGTTAGTATCTAGGTAGTATCTATAGTTCTCTTTAGACTTTATAGCCTTCTAGGCTCTTCTTACTACCCTAGTAGCCTTAATTACTTTACTATACTCTATTAGCTATTCTGCTTTTATATATTATAATAGCTTTATATATAGGACTACCTCTTTTACTACTTCCTAAAGGGCTTTCTAGAGAGCTTATACTACCTTATCTAGCTCTTAGTAGTTTCTAAGTAGTAGTAGCTCTAGCTTCTTTATAGCTTTTTAAACCGTTTGCCTTACCTTCTCTTACTTTACTTTTATCTATTATAGTCTTAGGCTCTAGTTTTTCTAGTATAGGTTTGTAGGCTAGTCTATAATAGTTAGAATTAGGATATAGTCTAATTTAAATACGTTATTAGCTATTACCTTATAGCTCTATAGTTTCTATTAGATAGCTTAGCTAGCTAGGATTAGGTTAAGTGTTTAGTAGCTAGAGTTATATCTCTCCTATATAATAGTTCCTAGTTCTAGTAGGAGATATAGGCCTACCTATATAGCTATCTAGATAAGAGTATCTACTATATTATATTATAACTAGACTAGGTTTCCTCCTTATAGTAGGTAATAGAGATTAAAGTTTCTAACTACTATAGTCTTACCTATAGCTGCTTCTTAGGCCTCCTAGATAGCTATTTCTAGCTATATAAGTATACCTATTATATTATAAGATTTAGAGCCTAATAGGTTATAGTAGTTATAGATAGTAATAGGTTTCCCTTAGGTTATTACTATAATAGAGAGAAGGTCTCCTAACTAGCTATCTATAATATCCTACTTTAATATATCTAGCTCTTCTAATACTAGGAATATAACTCTTAGGTACCTATTCGTTAGAAGGACTTAGTAGTAGCCCTTTTTTGTTTTAGTTTTCCTATTTACTAGATTAATCTATAGTTCTTATAGTACTATAATCTAGGTAGTTCTTAAGTCTAGGCTATCTACTAGTAGTACTTAGGTAGTAGGTATATAGTTTATATTATATTAGTAGATCTATAGGTTGTATCTATTTATCTTATTTAGTTATAATAGTCTCCTCTAGCTTAGCTCCCTCTTCTTATTAGGCTTTTTATATACTCTTAGCTTATATATATATTAGGAGCTTATTTATCTATCTCTTACTATTTATAATAGTAGAGTTAGATCTTAATAGCTTTCTTAGTAGCTTATTCTATCTTACTTAACTGCTTTATAGTACCTCCTTAGCTTAGAGCTATTCTACTAAGCTTATTAGTTTCCTCTTCTTATTAGTTACTATAGTAAATCCTTCTTTATTATAGGTTAGTTATACTAGAGTTTGCTTTCCTTTAAAGAACTTTAAGAATATTCTAGCCTTAGCTATTATTACTTGTTTATATTTATATATCCTTGCTTATACTAGGTAGTCTCCTTTATAGTTATAGTATTTCCTCTCTTATATAGTATAATTAGATGTTTTATAGTTTATAGAGCAGGCTCTATATCTGTCCTTAGCTTCCTTATAGTATATAGTAATATATCTAAACTTATTATACTTTATATACTATATAACTCTTTATTATAAGTAGTAGATTTCTATTAAGTAGAAGTTTACTTTAATAATAAATCCTTTCTAAGCTATAGCCCTTACTATTTGCTTATCCTAGAACCTAATAACTATTATAAAGTATCTTTAGCCTTCTCTAGCTTTAAGGCTCTTTATTTATATAGCCTACTTAATCCTTATATTTAAGAACTATAAGATATTCTCCTCCTTTATTACCTTAATATATTCCTTAGCTCTAGTATCCTAGTTTGCTCTAACTCTATATATAAGTACTTTATAGAGATATTTAGTAACCTAGGCTCTAGGCTAGGCTATATATATCTAATCCTAGTTCTCCTCTAGCTTTACTCTTTCTTACTTCTTATAAAGAAGTACTCTAAAGTCCCTACTAGATAGCTTCTAGACTATAGCTACCTACTAGATTCTAAGCTTTACTCTAATTTCCTTCCTACTTATTCCTTTAATCTTATCTCTTTCTTCTTATATACCTATCTTAACTATAATTACTATAGTTACTTAAGGTATTATCTATATCGGGGTCTAGATTTAGGCTGCCTTTTAGGCCTATAATTGTCCTATATTATAGCTATTTAGCTTCTTCTAGAGAGTTCTCTAGATACTCTAGAGAGTAGAGGAGATAGCCTAGGTCTAGGCCTAATAAAGAAGGGCCTATTAAGCTCTTTAAAGAAAGGAAAGGAGAGAGGAGTTAGAGTAGTCGTAGAGAGAGTTAAGGGCTTTTTAAATAGTTTCTATAAGGGTTATTAGGTTCTTTTAGAGCTAGGTGCTTACTATATTAGTCTCTAGTAGTATCTTCTAGCTCTAAGGGCTAGTTTAGTAGTTTCTAAGAGGTTATTACTATCCTTAGGTTCTAAGAGTGCTAGCCTCTTCTTCCTTAGGCGCTATAACTCCTCTAAAGTTCTTCTATCGCTCTAGATAGATAGTCGTATGCTATAAGGCCTTAAGGCCTCCTAGTAGCTAATTCTTCGCCTACTAGAGGTATATATTAGGCTATATATATAAAGGCGAACGGAATATCCTATACTTCGGCCGTACGAATACTAGCTATCTAGAAAAGATTATCTTTAGCTAAGACTAGAAGACGCTAAAGCTAAAGTTTATTACTACGCGGATCTAAGAACGAATTAGAAGTCCTATTAAGTAGATATATCCCGAGGAGATTAAGAGGATTATAGAAAGTTAGCCGTCGCTACGAGATATATCTTACTACTAGAATACGCCTTATAATCTAGGATACTAGATCCCTGCTATAAAGCTTAACTATTCTAATAGCAAGTAGCTAATTATTCTTTAGCGATAAAAAGAATTAGAGATAAAGTCTTTAGCCTTAGTAATAAGCTATTACTAGATACTATAGTTCGGGGGTTCGCCGATTTCCCTTATCTCCTCTACTACTTAAATAAGAAGTCGTATATTACCTAAACCTAGTATAAGCTCTACTAGTACGGCTATCTCTAAGAGAGACCGAAAAATAGTATAAGAAAAACTCTAAGAGTAGAGTCGTACTATAAAAGTAAAAGGAAAACGTCTCGAAGAAATTATACGTAGTATTAAAACTCCGATAATTCTAGAAGTCGTAAAAGAGTTATTAGAGGAACTCGAAAGCTAGACTTAAGGCTAAGAAACTACGAAGACTCCTTTATTTATTTAAGAATTTCTAGACGATATTAAAGATATAGATATACTCGAAAGCGAAGAAAACGAGCCTAGGCCTATTAATCTACTAAAGCGAAAGGTTCCCGAGAAACGTTCTCTTAAGAACTATCTTTAAGATTAGACTAAAAAGGTTAACGAAGATATAAGCTATAATATCGGCGAAGTTCGGACTCTAAATAAGCTTATATAAGTAAAGGTCGAGTTCTCGGTCGGAGAGCTACTAGCCTACTATAATATACTTTCTAAACTCCTCTAGAAGAGAGTAATAAACGATTAGAAGCTTCTTTAGAGGCTTTATATAATAGACGTCTAGAATACCGATATTTTTAAGAGTCTAGAAGTTCCCGAAGAATTTAAACTATCCGCGAATATAAATCTAATAATCTAATTAACGTATTAAGCCTTCTAAGTCGAGAATCGGCTCCCTCTACTAAGGATCTTTATAGTCCTAGCGAAGAAATCGATCTATCTACTATCTTCGAAGATTTCGTACGAGTACTATTAATCTAGGTACTAGTAGAAGTCGGAATACCTACTAGAATAGTTAATACGCTTATCGACGAAGGTTCTAAATACTATATTATTATAGATTACTTTACGAAATAGTATAAGCTAGCAATTATTCCTTAGAAGTAGAGTATTATAATATATAGTACTATCGGAAACATATAGATCGTTAGCCTTACTAAAGATATTCGAATAAACGTTTATAACGTTATTATTAAACTTTCCTATATTATAGTACGAGGAGAAGTAGATGCGGTAATCTAGCTTATCCTTAGGCGCTCTTAGACTCGTAGAACTCGACTTACTAGTAGAAACTACGACGACGGCTCCTAAGAAGGAACTATTACTACCGTAGGAGGTAAACTTATTACCTTTACTACTCTAGATAGCAACGACGGCTATATAACTCTCGACTAGCTATTAAGAAAAGCAGAGAGCCGAGAATCGAAGCTATAATAATCTCTATAGCCCTACTTACCTTAGCGGAAAATAGACTTTATTAGAAGTTATTAGAAGGCTAGCGCTACTACTACCTCTAGTACCTAAAAGAGCTTAAGTAACTAAGCGCTCTAAAGAGAGGAGACCCTACTTATTAACTTCGAATTCTTATAGTATATAAATCTAGAAGAGTACTTACGCGCGCCTACGTAAACGATAAGGACGAACTAGTCGAAGAAAACCTTTTCGACTTAGTCTTAGACGTCGATAACCTCTACTACTAAGATTAGGAAGAGTCTACCTTCTAGTCTACTTTCTACCTTACTAAACTTACTCGAAAGGCCTAGTAGCTAATAAGAAAGGTTCTCTATAATATACTCTATAAAAGAGTAGCTAATAAGGTTAAACTAGTTAACGTAGATATCTTAATAACGGATAGTAAGGCCTTAGAAGCAAATCTAAAGTAGAAATAAAAATACCTCGACTGCGAATCCCTTTTACTTAAAGGTTCTAAACTATTCGATTAGAAGTATATCGTTTAGAAGTTCTCGACGATAGAAAGAGGTAGCTAGCTAACGCTATAAGTCCTATCTACTCTCGACCTTAGTATAGAACTTTTAGAAAACGAATTATATCTACTCTATAAGATACTCTTTAACCGAGAAGCTGTTTTTGCTTTAGACTTTCGATATCTTAGACGCCTAAATCTAGAAGTAGCGCTACCTTAAAAGATTAGAACGGTGCCTTATTCGCTATTATAATACTTAGGTTTTTAGCTTAATCTAGCTCTAAAAGAGACGATAGAAGAAATAATTAAGTAGCGCTTAGACGCTAGCACGCTCGAATTCTACTATAGATCTTATAGCAATCCTTGCTTTCTAGTCCGTAAAGTAGATACGAATAAGTATCGTCTAATAAACGCTACTTAGAAGATTAACGAGGTTACTATCTAAGATATAAATACGCTATTAGATATAGATAGCTTTTTAGAAGAGATAGCTAGCTATATAGTCTCGAGCCTTGCTAATATCTTCTCCGGATACGATTAGATTCCTCTAGATAAAGGAAGCTATAACCTAATAGGTTTTATAACGCCTCTAGAGTTAGTTCGATAGACGACCCTACCTTAAGGAGCTACGAATTTAGTTGCCTAGTTCTGCCGGATTATAGCTATTATACTATACGACTATTTCTCGTATACGGCTATTCCGTTCCTCGACGATATTATAATTAAAGGGCTAAAAAGTCGCTATAACGATAAAGAAATTAAACTAAGAATCTACTAGTTTATTATAGAAGCGGTTACTATACTTAATTCTATTCTTACGGATCTAGAGCGAGCTAGTCTAACGGTAGTATTTAAGAAGTTTAAAGTCTTCTACGAATAGCTAGAAGTCGTCGAGTATATTAGCGGGCCTAAAGAATAGTAGCTAAATATATAACGAGTATAGAAGATCTTAAACTAGCTAGACCCTACCTATTAGAAAGATGTTCGCGTATATCTTAGGCTTCTAGTCTACTTTAAGTTTATAATCGAGATATATAGCTTAATTATAGCGCCTCTCTATAAGCTCTTTTAGAAGAATACTAAGTTTATTTAGACTAAAGCCTATTAGAAAGTAAAGGCAGCTCTTAGACACGCTCTAGTTAACTATCCTTAGCTTATTTCTATCGACTATAGACTTAATAGTAGCGAAATTATTCTAGCTATAGATATAAGTAGAAATAGATACGGCTATGTCCTTATATAAGTTATCGACGGCCGTCGCTACTCTATACGTTTCGAAAGCGGCCTCTAGAACGATATAAAGAGAAGATACGATATAGGAAAACTTAAATGCCTCGCGGTTCTAAAAAGTCTAAAAAAGCTAAAACCTTAGCTTTTTAGCGTCTACTTTACTCTAGAAGTAGATATAAAGACTCTAGCTTACTAGCTTAGTCGACCTACTTCTAATCTCTCGAATTCTATAATAGTACGATAGGTAGCCTAGATACGGCTCTTTACGTTTACTATCTAATACGTTCCGAGTTCGAAATATACTAGACTAGATACCTTATCTCGACGACTACTAAATCCCGATATAGATATAGAATCTAAGGGTAAATATAAATCGGCAATTAATAACGACTTATTTTAAGACTAGGAACTAATTTCCGTAGTAGCTACCTTTAGAGATTATAATCTAATAGGTTCTACTAATCTTCTAGAGGAACCTAATAGTTCTACGCTAGATAGAGAATAGTCCTACGACTCTCTAGTCTACGCTTATATCCTTTTTAGAGGTTAGAGAGTCCGTACGATTAGCCGCGGAAAATAGCGTTCTTATACTCGAGAATTACGCCGTTTCTTTATTCGAGAATAATATCTCTAGAGATAAGAACGTCTAAATTTACTAGTTGTTCGAGTCGTTAATAACCCTCGGAAACGATTAGAGATTATACGAGAAATCTACGATATTTCTAGATATAAAAGTACGGATTTATACTAGTAGATAATTAGGCGGATATACTAGTAGTCCGGAATATACGGCGACGTTTCTAATTATATCCGAAGATGCCGACCTTATAATCTAAGAGATAGTCGGCGCTATCCTATATAAATAGTCTTATAATAGATTTAAACTATTAGAGAAGTCTAGTATTACGATATAGTCTACTATATAGGCGATATTCTAGGGACTAGAGTTAAGAAAGGTTGTCTCTTTATTACCTACGAAGGCCTTAGCCGATAGGTCGAAGGTAAAACGTTTTCTTATATAGCGAAGGACTTAATAGCTAAGTAGATCGTAAATTTTATCTAACGCTAGATCTTTTATAAATAGGGTCTACCGTATAGAATAGTTCTAGACGGCGCTCGGGCCTATCTAAAAGAAGTCGAAGACCTTCTAAACTCGTATAGCGTTAAGCGTACTAGGATCTCGCCTTATAATCTAGAATTAAATAGCTGCGTTAAAGTTAGGTATCGTCCTATCCTTTTAGCTCTTATAAAGATATTAGATAGCACTTAGAAGGGCTAGATAAAGCACGTTCTAGTAGTACTTTAGGCCGAGAGGACTACTATCTATAGTACGACTAGCTAAACTCCGTTTTTACTTATATATAGCTAAGAAGTAGTCCTTCTAATCGAACTCTCTATTACGACCTTTAGTCTTCTAGATTAAAGGAAGGTTAGAACGTACGAAGACCTTATTTAGAAGAGAGTAGAAGCTCTAGAAGCTATAGACGCTATAAAGGTAGAAGCGCTAGCTCGCGAAGAACGACTTTAGGAATAAGCTTCTCTTTATATAGACGATAAGAGGAACGTAACCGACGTAGTCTTTACGAAAGGCTAGCTTATTATTCTCTAGAGAGGAGATATTAAAGATTTACGTTCCTAGAAGCTTTCTTTCTAGTAGAAAAGCTCTTACTAAGTATCGAGTTATACGAAGAACTATTCTACTTACTATCTAGAAGAGCTTAGTAGCGCTAAAATAAATAGGACGGTTAATAAGCGTAATCTAAGAGCTATACTTTTATTCTATAAGTAAGAAGACCTAGTAAGATACTAAGTAAGGGAGGCGTCTTAAAACCTAAAAGAGGAAAATAAGATCGAACTAGTTCTAGAAGGAGTCTATAAAATCTCGAGCGAAGAGGATATAGTCGACGAAGTCGAATACGAGGAAGAACGATATCCTACGATAGTATAACTCTAATATATTCTAGAAGAAGAACTATAAGAATACTAGAGAATATAAAAACTCTTATTTTAGCGTTTAGCGGGGACGGCGTTTAATAGTCTTTAGAAACGGTTAGAAGCTCTAACTTTACTAAAGGAAAGATAACCGTTCGTAATAACGTTAAACTAAAGAAGCTCCGACCTTACTAAAGGAAAGATAACTATTTATAATAACGTTAAACTAAAGAAGCTCCGACCTTACTAAAGGAAAGATAACCGTCCGTAATAACGTTAAACTAAAGAAGCTCCGACCTTACTAAAGGAAAAATAAACGTCTATAATAACGTTAAACTAAAGAAAAAAAAGGTTCCCGACGAAGATAAACGTCTATAATAACGTTAAACTAGCGATATAGCTTAGTAATAGTCTTTAGAAGCAATTAGAAGTTCCGCCCTTTTTAGAAAATATATCGACTAGAGTCCGAGACGACGTTAAACTAAGTCTTATATAAAGAAGACTAAAAACCTTAACTAGTTTTAAGTTTCTAGAACTTAGAATTAATCTCCCGGAAATAAAATAACTCGATAATACCGAATATAATACCTAGGTAGTATACGTATTCGTAAAGACTTAAAACTACGGACGAAAAATATAAAATACTATATAGTATTCTTAGCTTTCTTTTTCTAGAATAATTAGACCTTCGTTTTCTATCTTTCTACGAATATCCGACGACCTAGGCAACTCTCTAGATTTACTTCTTAACCCTTCTAAGATCTAACTGCTTCTAAGACTATATACCTAGGCATACCTTCTAAATCTAGAAGTCTAAAGGCTAAATCCCTAGCTCTCTTATACTTAGACTTTAGTTTCTCTTTCCTAGCCTTCTCTAGGTTTACCTTCCCTAGCTTTTTCTATTACCTAGTCCTTAGCTTAGTTATTAGAATCTAAGTTAGAATTAGAATTAGAATTAGATTAGGCATATAGACTATTTTTAGATTAGGTATTAGATTTACTACTAACTATAGCCTCTAGGTCCCTCTTAGGTACCTTTTCTATATTAGAAGATTATTCTAGTATAGGGCTAGTTAGTGCTACTTTCTTCTTCCTAAGTTAAGAAGAGGATTAACTTAAGAACTAGGAACTAGTAGCTCTAGTTACCTAATTAGTTAACTTTACTAAGGAAGTACTAAGACTAAGTAAATTCTCTTCCTTTAAAACCTTTTAATTAACTAGAAAGAGGAAGGTTAGATAGCTAGAACTAAAGGCTATACTATCTAGATAATTCTACTTAGTATAGTAAAACTAGTATAGGAGCAAAGGGCTTGTTTTTAGAATATAATCTAAATTAGTAGGGTTTAGTAAGTTCTCTAAGTCTAGGAATTTCTAAAATCTATTAAAGGCTATATAGTATCTAGTAGCATCTAGGACAATCCTATTAGCCTAGGCCTTTAAACTTAAGACTTAGACTAATAGCTTAGATCTAGTTAATCTATTATACTTTATATTAGAAAGAACCTCTTTCTAAATAACTTTAGGTCCTCTAACTACTTTTAGCTAGGTACTTAGACTATATCTAGAAGAGGAAGATTAGTTATACTAGCTATTATATAGATAGTTAGTATAAGTACCTCTAAAAAGCTACTTATTATCTAAATCTTCCTAGCTAAGGCTTAGTACTCTTCTATAAGCTAGAAATAGAGTAGTTTTGCTCTTTTTATAATAGTTATAAAGACCTTTAGAATCCTTAGCCTACTCTAGAAAATAAGTAATAATAGATACTACTTTATAGAAGGAACTATAGGGCCTATACTCTTTAACTCTTCTCTAGGAACCTTTAGATAGTTTTATCTTAGAAAGAAGCTAGTATTCTAGCCCTAGGATTCCTCTAATACTTAAGTATAGCCTTCTATTTTTATAAGAATTTAGGAATAGCCTAGGAAATATATCTAGGACACCTAGTAATCTAAATAGGTCTAAGAAGTAGCTAGCCCTTTCCTAGATATCCTAATTAGAGAGTATAGTCTTATCCTACTAGCCTTAGACCTCCTTAGAATACTACCTCTTCTAGACCTTCTTTAATAGCTTTCTAGCCTACTTATCCTTCTTAAAGACCTAGTACTTAGAGTTTATCTTAATAATATTCTCTAGAAAGAGCAAGGTACTAAAGGCCTTTAAGCTCTCTAATAGGATCTAAACCTTAGCCTTTAGCTTCTAGATAGACTTTATTAGTACTATTTAAAAGTAGGATATAAAGTCTAAAGGAAGTAAGAGGATATTAAAAAGGGAAGAAATTAGGTAGAAGATAAAGGTTTCTAAATTTTAAAGTAGTAGAAGTTAGCTAGCTACTTAGTACTTAATTAACGAAACTTAAAAAGCTAAGGCTACCTAATTTAGATAACCTAGACCTTAGAAACTTCCGGAGTATCTAAACCTTCCTAGTAGTTCTAGAGCGGATCTAAGATAAGAAATAATACTAGAAGTAAAGAGGAAACCTTTTCTATTACTAGATCTAGGTAAAAACCTCCCTCTATCTACTTATAGTAGAAAAGAGCCGTGCCTATATTCTAATCTCTTTAGAATAAGTATAAAATAAGAAAATAGAACGCCGAAAGACTTTTCTTTAAAAAACTTCTAGAATTAGAAGGTATTAGATCTAATAAAACCGGAGAAACTACTTTCTCTACTAGATATCGCTATTCTCGTTACTAGAGTTATACTCTAACTTAGTACCTAAACCTCCTTCGATTACGTTATCGTATCTATTAATAGCTTTACTACTAGAGTTCGGTAGACTAATCTCTATAAAGGCCTTTAGACGGGTATCTAAAATAGCCTTAAACGCCTCTTCTATTATAATTACTATTCTCTAAAGAATACGTAAGATACTATTAGAACCTAGGTTATAGGGCACGCGGATAATAATTAGGATTATTATAGCCTTAGCTAGTAGAACTAGAGGAATAGTAGTTAGAACGTATTAAAATACCGAACTAGTCTAATCCTTAAGACTTCTAGGAATAGGATTAAGTATATTAATCGTAGAATAAAGTTCCTAACGAAGGTTCTATATAGCGTTACTCGTATTATTTAGCGCTATACCTTATAGTTCTAATAGAAGGTTAGAAGCCGATATCGGAAAGGCTCTCCTAGTAGGCAGATCGTTCTAAAGGTTCCGAGAAGAACTAGAGATTAGAGGAATAGAAGTAGTAGCGCTCTAAGGCGGTAGATTCTAGCGATTAGTACCGTACTAGCGTATCGGCGCTCGACTAGAAAAAGAATAACCGGATTTTGCCTTTATATTATATATAGTCTTGCCGTCGTAAACGTAGTTCGTATAAGTACTATTCTAGAGATACGGCTAATTAGTCGAGGAAGCTAGGACTCTCGGATTATACGACTAGTCTAGAACGTAGATATAAATCTTAGCCTTACTAGACCCCTTTCTATAGTATATATAGATATCGTCGTCTAATATATACTCTAAATCTATACCGTACGAACTAATAAGAGTAGGAAGTCGATACTCTATTAATCTTAGATTTATTTCCTAACCTAGAGGAAAGATTAGTCTCGGTAGCTAGTCTAGATCGATAAGACGAAAATTTAGATTAAAGAAGTTATTAATACTATAGTATATCTTTCCGCTAGTACTGCCGAGAAAGCCGTAGATTATTTCCTAGAAATCGCCCTAATATACGTCTCTCTAGATTAGAAGGACTATTCTTTCTAGAAAGGAGCGTAGATCTTTTTAGTTTAGAAATTTAATTAATAAAGCGCGGAACTACTTTTCCTAGAGTATATTTAGTAGATTTTCTATCTAACTCGAGCCGTACGTAGAAGAGCGCGAGCCTTAGTTTAGCTTCTTCGAAGGATCGCTACTACTACTATACTACTAGAGCTAGAACCGAGGCTTAGACTAGTAAGTTTCCTACTAGACGATCCGCCTATATACTAGGACCGACGCGAAGTAGTAGTTATCTTAGCCGACAATTCTAATAAGCTATTAGTACGCTCGAGAAAGGGTTTACGTATAGGGAAATCTTACTATAAGCTACCGCGGATATTAAGAAAGCTTTTTAGAGTCTCCTAAAAAGAGTACTATTAGGCCGAGAAGGGTTCTAAAAGCTAGAAGAGGTTATTAAAGTTATTATTTAGAAGTAGATATTCGAGAGAAAGTTAGAAGCGAAGGGCTGCTTTTCTAATAGGCTTACTAGTATATAATTAACGTTTTCTAATTATTATAAGCATTTATTATAGGATAGCAAACATATAACGCGTTCTAAGAGTTTAATTCTAGAATTACCGACGTTCTAATTAGCTACCGGCTAGGTAGTAGATTAATATAGTCTTCTAATAAACTATAACTTTCTAGAAGTAAATAAAATAGTAAAAATTAGATAAGTAAAGAATTCTAAGGATTCTAACGGCTTCTAGACTAGTTCTAGGCGCGCGGTAAAAGGCGTAGTAGTATTTCCTCGAGTTACCTTAGGTTCTTCGAAGAGTATACGCTATCGTTCGGAGCTAATATAGCTAGTAAAGATAGGAACTACGTCGTTACTCGCGATCCGCGCTATATCTCTAAGAAGATATTCGAGTAACTTACGCTCTTCGGAGAGTATACGCTATTATTCGAAGCTAATATAGCTAGTAGAGATAGGAACTATATCGTTACTCGCGATCCGCGCTATATCTCTAAAGAGATATTCGAGTAAGGGAGGGATATATTAACTAGTAGCCTACTACGGTTCTAATAGGGGGTCTAAAAAGCTAAGAGTACTTAGAATATAGAATAAAAGAAGAAAAAGGATATCGAATAAGTAGGAAGGAAGAAGATATTAATAATAAGCCTTCGAGCGACTCGAGGAGATTAGATGCCTTACTACTTTATTTATACTCTTTACGACTTTTCTTCTACGATTAAATACTTTCGGAAAGCGATTTGCTTCTCTATCTACTACTCGTCGTATTATTAAAGACCTTTAATATAACGATTCCTTCTTTTACTTATAATAATAGGACACCTATATCTTTTCGCCTCTATCTTAAGTATCCGCTACTCGAACCTTATAACTCTAAGATTAGAACGAATTAGAAAGACGAGCGTATAAGGCCTAATATTAAGAAGTAGCGTATCGAGAGGTTTACCTTACTATTAGATTAGAAACTAGCGTCTTCTAGATATAGAATAAGATCTCGGCGTCGTCTATAAGTCTTTTAGGCCTCTCTAGTATCGGAGAGACAATATAATATAAGGGCGGATATCGTATAATACCGCTACTCTTACTAGAACTAGCGTACGTATAATAAGCTACCGATTTCGGTATATATAAGTTTAGGTCTATACTATTTATTTTTAGTATCTTAAGAATAAAGGAGGCCGGAAGCGGCTAGATATAAGACCTACGTAGGCGGAGATAACCGTACGCTTCTAGAAGAAAGATAGATAGTCGGTCGCGTATAAGATTATATAGATCGATATATAGGATAATAAGTATATATAGTTACGTAAGGAATCGAGAACGCGCTTTAACGCGTATTACTTCTTAGTAGACGATAATATCTACGATCCGGAGGATAAAAGTAGTATACTTAAAGACTATAAGCTCGGCTATAACTTTATAGGAAAAATTAAAGTAGGTATAGAAGCTTTCGTCGCGCTTTATAATAGAGAGCTATAATAGCTTAAGAAGTAGCTAGAAACTAAGACTAGTAAAGAGGATCCTATATATATTACGTATATCTACTAGAAAATACGCTAGTTATACTTTAAGAACCTTATTACTTAAGATTAAAAGAAAGGCGAAGGACCTATAAAGTATACTCGGAAATAGCTCGCTACGCTTACTAAGCTAAGAGGTAGAATTACTACTCTCTCTACCTCTGCCTTTCTTATACCTAAAGAGGACATCCTCTATACTAGCTATAGCTATAGCGCTAAGCCTCTCTCGACCTTATTAGTATACGAGGATAGAGACTACGATACTATAGAGCTACGCTAGGTAATACTAGTAATTCCGTATTATTAGCTACTAGAGAGACGCGCTAAATTAGGTCTCTACGAGCTAGAGGATCTCGCGCTAACTAATCTATCGTTAGAAGTTTTAAAGCCTCCTCTCTACTATTCTTATATAACTTAATTAGTAGAAATTCTAGGCGTTCTCTACGACCTTAATAATAAGATAGCTACGAAAAGACTAGAAGATTCTTAGGATATATCTAAGGCTATCTACGCGCTCGGTACCTCTCGTAGTATAATAGTATATAGTATCGTAGTAGAATAGAAGTCGTAAGACAAGGTATCTAAGAAGAGCGCGAGAGAACGCGCGACTAAATATAAGAGACGCGTCGCGGGACGTACCGTGCCGCGATAAACCTACGGGGTTACGTATCGATAAAGACCGTTTACTACTATATCGTAGGCGAGGTCGTAATACTACCCTTCTCTAAAGATGCCTCTATCCTTAGAGGTTAACTAATTAGAGCCTTAGAAATACCTCTAACTTGTCGTTAGCCGTGCTAAACGCCTTGTTTACTAATCTAAACTCCTCCGTCCGAATCTCTATCTAAATCCTACTATTCCGGCGTGCCGCTAACTTAGCCTATTTAGAACTCGCGTATATAGTCTACTATATCGCGCTCGCTACTAGCCTCTATTAGGCAGCTACTAGCCTCTACTAGTGCACTCGTACTAGTAGTACTACTCTAAGAGGTAGCGCTTCTACGTAGGTCTAAGCTTAGTATAGGTACCTACTAATCCCCTTAGAGCCTTAGCGTAAAGTAGCTTGTCCGTATCGTAGCGCGGTCTAAAGTCGAGATAGTACTCGCTTATATAGAGGCTAAAGCCGTCGAATATATTACGCGTCGCGCCTCTACGCTCGGAGTAATACGTCGCTTGCTAGATTCGCTAAACTCCTTTGCTTCCGTCGCCTAGTTAGGGTTAGAGTATATAGACATACTATCGAGTTGCCTCGTATAGAACGCGGCTACCTCTTCGGATGCTCCTTCGAGATACTCTATCGGCTCCTAAGTCGGCTTAGTATATCTAACCTATTTTACCCTATATATTAGTCTCGGTTCCTTACCTAACTCTTTCTACTACGCTTGCGCTAGTTGTCGAACAGCGCTATTAGTAATCTCCTTAACGTCCTATTCTTCTTTAGTTCTATCTTTATAAGTAACTTCGATCGGCGGTAGTAGGCTAGCTACGGGCGACTCTTATCTAAGTAGCGGATCGTTATCGGCTTTACGTAGGAGATTAGAATAGAAGACTAGGTGTTTCTAAATATTAGGTAGGAGATTAATACGGTAGGTATTACGTAGAAGTACTTCGAGTACTTTATACGGGCCTAAGAATTTAAAGTTAAGCTTCTTAGCAGGTCTATGCGTCGCCTAGTTCTTAGTACTAACGTAAACTAATTTACCTACTTAGTAGGTAGGGGCAGGCAATCGGTGCTAGTTAGCGTTATCGGCCTAAAGTGCTTATACTAGGTATATATTTTATCGAATAAACTTATAAATCTAGTTTAGTCGTATACTATATACGTTAGTAGCGGCGAAGTCGATTCGTAGCTTACCTAGTAGAATTATACCGTACGCAGCGTCCGTATTAGCTAGCTTAGTATCGTTAGCTAGGCGTAGATTATAGCCGTAGTTCGCGAAGAACGGAGATACGGTTATAACTTCTAAGGCATAGTTATTAATCGCAAACTTAGCGATAGGTAGGTAGTCTATCTAGTCTATCTAAGTATAGTTATAGAACGAACGAAGGTACTACTCTAGTCCCTTATTAGAGTTCTTAGACTATCCGTTAGTTTCGAGGTAGAACGCTATAGAAGGTTTCTACTTAGTTCCTAGGATTATACTAACTCTCTTAAAGAACGTTAAGAGCTAGTTAGTACCTCTATTAATTACTATAGTTTAGTACGGCCTATGTCGTAATACTACGTATTTAATAAATAGTCGCGCTACGTACTTAGCGTTAAGTTTCTAAGCTAGTACGAAATGTCTTTCCTTTATTAAGCGGTTAGTAATAGTTAGAATATTCTTATACACTACCCCTTTAATGCTCTTACTTGCTAGTAGATCTATAATAAAGTCTATTACGATATCCTACTATAGTCGATACGGTACTAGTAGTAGAGCGAGAAGACTACTATACGCTTAGTAGGTTAGTTTAGTAGTGCGGCATGTCTTATAGTTATAGATGTATCGCTTTATAGTCTACTAGGTATAAGGCTATATATAGGCTCGCGTTACTAACTAAAATGTTTTAGCTACACCTAGGTAGCCTACTAGAGGGGTGTTATAGCAGCTCCGGATTATCTTAGTACGGACGAAGTATATAGCCTTAGAGTCTATAAGTAGGACTAAGAGGCTTAATTCGCCGTAGCGGTTCGTAATAAAGAACCTATCCTATTAAACTCGGACTAGCGCTTAATCGATCTTATATCGGCGTAATATATCGACTGTTTCGCTATTTCGGTATTAGTAGAGAGCCTACTATACTATTAGTTCTTAGTATAGCTACTCGATTATGTCCGCTAGAGAAGCTAGTTCTAGGATGTCCTTATCGTTAAGTATTATCGCAGCTACTATAAGCAGGTCTAATCGATGTTCTAGTAGCAATACCTAGTTTTAGTATTAGTTTCGCGGGTCGTTTAGCGACGATAGGAGATCCTAAGATCTTCTCGTTAAACTATTAGGTTTAGTGCCCTAAACTCCGGGTCTATACGTAATCTTAAAGTTAAACTGCGATAAGAACTTAGCCTATCTCGCTTAACGGTAGTTAAGCTACTTTATAGTTATAAAATACTCTAGATTCTTATAGTCTAATAGCACTTAATATAGTTATCCTAAAAGCGTTCGAAGTCGCTATCTTCTTCCCTCCCCTCCGATATAAGCTCGGGGCGCTATTCTTTAAAGGCCTATATAATAGCGAGAAGTTCCTTATTATAGATCTCGTAATTATACTCTATAGGCGATATCTTCTTAGACATATACGCTATCGGGTGCTAAACTCTAGTCTTAGGGTTCTATTATAATAGTATAGCCGCGGTTATAAAGTCTAACGCGTCCGTCTCGAGCAACGTCTTCTAACCTAGCCGGAATAGCGTAAGGACCGGCGCGTTAAGGAAGGCGAGCTTTAGCGCTTAAAACGCTACCTCGCACGCCTAGGTCTATATAAACTATACGTACTTTTTCTTATTAGAGACTACGTTAGTTTCCTTTTTAGTTAGCGCTATTAATAGTATAGCGATCCGGCCGAACTTATTAATAAATTTGCGATAAAAGTTTATAAAGCCGAGGAAGGCTTATACGTCCTTAACGTAGAATAGGGTTTACTAGTTCTATACCGCTTAAACCTTCTCTAGATCTATCCGGACGCTATTACGGCTAATAATTATGCCTAGGTACTTAGTCTCGTATACGAAGAATTCGTATTTATTAATATTAAGCTATAAGCCGGCCGATCTTAGCCTCCCTATTATACGCTATATATATTATACGTGCTACTCGCGTAAATCGGAGAAGACGAGATAGTCGTCTAGGTAAGCTAAGTAGAAGTTATTAAGAAACTCTCTTAGCGTATTATTAATATAACTCTAGAATGTTCCTAGTGCGTTATAGAGGCTAAAGGGTATTACTACGCACTCGAATTGTCCGTATCTAGTAGTAAATACTATCTTCTATTTATCTCTAGCTGCGATACGAATGCGGTTAAACGCTACTATTACGTCTATTTTAGTAAACTACTCTTTTCTAGCAATACGGTTAAGAGTTTCTTATACTAAAGGTATCGGGTACTACGATTTAATCGTTAAGGTATTAAGTCCTCGATAGTTAAGATATACTCGCAAGCCGCTATTAGGCTTCTTTACGATTAGGATAGGAGCTGCCGTAGGTAATACCGAGGCTCGAATATTGCTTTTCTTAAGCTAGTTATTAATCTACTTCTTAATAACCTTATTCTATTGCTATAATATCGGGTATAGTCGCTTAAATAGTAGAATAGCGCCTTCCTTAAGCTTAATTTTATAATCGGAGCTAGGACGGTAGGGTAGTAGTTTATCCGCCTTACGCCTATTAAACAAGTCGGCGAAGTCTTAATACTTAGTAGGCAGGCGGTCTAAGATTGTCCTTAGATCTACCTAATTCGTAGTACTAGTTATAAACTTCTCGAAATCGGTAGCAGCTATTATATTAGCGTATACCTATCGGATATACTAATTAATTACGATAGTAGCGGAGCCCCCTTAATAAGGTACTAATTAAGACTTAATAGTTCCTATTGCGTATACTATTAGGCTATCGAGCGGTACTTTACGTTACTTATCCTCTCCGGCTATCTATAGGGCATATACTTCTATACCTTATTGCTATACTATATAGTATAAAGCCGTAGGGCTAATTTCTTCGATGTCGACGACCGGTACGCTGCCTAACACGTGTTCGCTTAAGACTCTAACGGGGTAATAGGCCGTATATTCCTAGTAGTCGTCGTATTTAGAGAAAGTAATCTAATCTTATAGCTACGTAATATTAGGGTCGTGTTAGTTAAACTACTCTTTGCCGAGGACGAGATTATACGCTAGGCTTAGGTATATAACAAAAGCATAGAATAGCTCTTTATAGTCGCTAATATCTAGTTTAACCTCGGCGATAGAGGTAATGTCTAATAGTACTATAACCTTAGATTCTAGTCCGAGTCTTCTAGCTTATTTAAGTAGGATTAAAGGGAAATTATATTTGTATACGAAAGATAAGTTAATATAACGAGAGTTCGTACTATAGTTAAGGTAGGCTTTTGCCTAGATACTATTAATTACTACGTCTATAATAAACTAGTTAGTAATTTCTAGTATTACCCTAAGGCTCTTAGCTATACCTAGCGTAGTTAGTAAGTATGCCTTTAGTATCTTTTATATATTAACTTTATCGCTATAACCTTCGCTCGTCGTGCTCGAGAGAAGGTCTAGGCATTTCCCTAGTTCTAAGAGGTGCTAGTAGTATTACTAGCCGTATCGCTAGTGCCGGAACCTACTATTATAGCGTTAGCGTTCGGTCCCGAGTACTTCTTAAGAATATAAGTAGGATTACGAGAGTAGTAACCTAGCTTACGGCAGCGGAGATAGTAACTACTACGGATTAGGGCGTTACGCTAGTCTTTAGATAGAGCCTTTAAATTCTTATACTTGTCGGGGAGGTTAGCGTACGGAAGTAGGTTAGACGAGGACGTATTATTATTACTACGTCTATTGCTATAGTTGCGGCCATTGCCGCCGTTATTATTATTACTATTGCCGTTGCTATTACTATTACCGTCCTTCTTAGAGGGAGGCTTGCTTATATCGAGACGCGTAAACCTATCCTCGATATAGTATAGCGTCTTAATAAGTTCCTTAAGGGTATTAGGTAGCGCGCTATTAACGAGGCGGTTCTAGTAGCGGTAGCTAAGCGAGTTCTCGAGCGTCTATATTTCGTTCTCCTTAGTTATAAAGATATAGGCGCGGAGGCGCTAGAACTTAGTATAGTACTCGGTAAAGGTCTGCTTCTTAGACTACTTAAGCTTAGCGAGCTTAAGGAAGGACTTATAGGATACGTCGCGCTAACTAAAGCGGTCGACGAGCAAGGTAATTATCTCGTTAACAGAGGTAAATATATTAGTTATAAACGAATACTTAACGTAGGAAGATAGTCGAGTAGGAACCCGCGGCTTAAGCAAGGCGCGAACATTGCCCTTAGTCTTAGATAGCAACTAACCTATAGCCTATTCGTTAGATTAGAACGTAGTATAGGCGAGCTTATTATTAACGTTACCTAACTACTCGTTAAATTTAGGTTTACTATTAGTACCGAACTTGTCTAGATTACGGATGCTACGGCTAGTCTCTATACTAGTCTTTAAGTGCGGATTAATACGTAATAGTGCGGTAGCGCTTAAGTTAGCGCCTAGTATATCGAAGCGGACGTTAGTAAGTAGAACGCTGCCCTCGCGGCTATATAGTAGTTCGCGACTATCGTTACGACTATAGTCGGAGTCGGACTCTAAACTAGAGTCGGAATCGTCTAAACCTAGGTTTGACTAGCTACGCTAATCGCGCGACTACGAGGATAACGAGCGACTCTACTTACGGCTACGGCCGCGCTTATCGCTACGCTTATTACCGTCCTTACTAGTCTTTAGTTTTATCTTAGCTTTCTCGAGCTTCTTAGTAAGGGTAGCGTTGTCGCTTCTTAATACCGCTAGTATATAATCTATATCCTAGCTCTCGGCCGACTCTCGCTCCTTAAGTTACGTAATATTCGCTTCGAGTTCTTTAATCTTAGTCTTAGCGTCCTTACTCTAGGTGCGATAATATACTACTATCTCCTTATACTTACTCTTACTAGCCTAAAGATTCTCGGCTATCTTCTTAGATGCTACGTCGGCTAGAAGCTTAGCGAGCTCTTCGAGTTACTTCTCGAGAGTAGCGTTATCGGATTTAAGGCGGTCTACTTACTTAGAGAGGTTCTAGTACTTCTCTATATTAAGGTCGTACGTAGACTAGAGGCCTTTAAGCTAGTAAAGGGCTATGCGATAGTCGAAGTAAAAGTAACGAATAACGCTATAGATACCCTCTAGAGTAGCCTTAGCTTAGTTACGGAGCTTAAAGGCGCTTAGATTCTCGAGCTAGGTAGTAGAGACGAGGACATCGTTACCTATCTTATCGTAGAAGGTAATAGCTGCTTCTATAGCTAGTTCGAGTTAGAACTCGAGGAGGTTAATCGGTTCCTTATCTTCGAGTTCGGTAGCTTCTTTAATAGCGGCGAGGCGTTCCTTAATAGCCTTCTAGCGTCGAGCGAATATGCCGTCTAGGTCGCGGCCCTAGGTCTATAACTATAACTATAATTCTACGTAGTCGGCTTTTAAAAGCGATACGCGGAAAGAGTAGCGACGGCCTATCTTGCTACCGGTACTACTCGGCTTCGCTATATTAAGGTAACGAGCTAGCTATATACCGTATACGTATAATAAGAGAAAGAGTCGCGCTTATCGCGGCGACCTACTATATTTATACTATATACCGTATAACTCTCGACGTCGTGCTCGATTATAGCGACCTACCGTATGCCGTATGCCGTAAGCTATATACCGTATAGGAACGTATAAACGTATAAACCTAGTCGTATAGATAGGTCTTACGAAGTATAATAGTGCATAGTGTCGTAGTAGAATAGAAGTCGTAAGACAAGATATCTAAGAAGAGCGTAAGAGAACGCGCGACTAAATATAAGAGACGCGTCGCGGGACGTACTATGCCGCGATAAACCTACGGGGTTACGTGTCGACAAAGACCGTTTACTACTATATCGTAGGCGAGGTCGTAATATATAGAGAGGATAAAATAAAGAAGTATATACTAGGAGATCGAGTCTTAAGTCCTTCTCGATTTAAGCCTTCTATAATAGACGACTTAATCCCTAGTTAGTATTTAGAGATAATCGCCCTCTACCTACGCGACTCTAAGCCTAAGCCTACTAGTATTAAGAAGAACGTATCGCCTAAGAAGCTATAGTTAAAGATATTAAAGAAGAAGTCTAAGACTAAGCCGCGCCTCTAAGCTAATAAAGAATAAGCTCTAGAGGAGTAGAATAAGAATAATAACGCTAAGATAGGCGATATTAGAGACGAATTAGAGTATAAATCGGACGCCTTACTACCTAATAAGAAGAATATTTTTACTAGTTCTCGTTTTAAGTACGTTACCTCTACTTGCCGGCTCTCTAATACTAAGCGAGATAAGCTACGCGAACGCTAGCTAGGCTCTTCTATCCCTTTAATATATATAGGTATATAGCTCGTCCTAGAAGCACGCGACTAGCTATAGGATCCCGAGATCCTAGAAATTATATAGACGGAGTTTAAGCTTTACCGTTACTATAATAACCGTACTAGCTCCGCCTATAGTAACCTATAGAATATGTTCTTCTCGTTAACCTAGTAGTTATTACGTTAGGACATTATACTATAGTTATATAATATCGTTCTATAGGATAGTAACTCTAGAAATACGGTCTAGTCGCTAATTTCCTTTCTAATAGCTACTTACTACTATCGACCGGGTAAAATTATATACTATAGCGATAACTAGAAGCTGCAACTTAATAGTAATATAGGCCTTAGTTCTTTATTTTTACGTATAGACGTCGCTCGCTTACTTTAATCTTACCTAAACCTTCTTATCTCGACTATTACTCTAGATAATAATAAGACTAGCGATGCGCTTAGTTTAGTACTAAGGAAACCTAGTAGCTACGACGTAACCGACCTATACGACTATCTAGAATACGTTTTTAAGACTTAGGTCGATCTAATAGGCGACGAACCTAGTACTAATATTAGGTTGCTCTATATACCGAGAGTAGTAAAAGAAGAACTAAGAAATGCCGAGACGGTTTTTCTTCGAGGATTTAGCGTTCGGATTAGAGATGCGCTCTTCTTATACCCTATACTTTTCTATAGTAACTAACCGAGCTTAAGAGTCCGTCGTATCGTCCTACCTATACTAATAAAAGTTAAGAAAGGCTAGCTACTTATTAATAATAAGGATCGGCTAAAAGAAGTTAGAGCTATATACGCCTCTTACGAACCTCTAGCGTTTTCCTTTACTAGGCGCGAACTCGACTATACCGTCTATAGTTAGATTCTTCTATAGGAGCACTATATCTACTATATTAATATTATATCTAATACTATTATTAGAGTTCGAGACTAGTTAGAAAAGTAGGTATAAATAGAGGCTCGACGCCTACTATACTTATCCTATAATAAGTTCCTCTAGACTTACTAGAACTAGACCGAGGCAGCTAAAAAGAAGCTTAAGACGACCTAGGCTTAGGTCTAAGCTACTAAGAAAGAGGCCTTTAAGAAGGATAGCTTCTTTACTATTAAAGAGCGTATTACGTAAGAAGACGCTACTATATTATTTAAGTAGGAATTATAGAACTAGTCTAAAGAAGATATAGGCGTTCTACGCGAGTTCGATTAGCGTAGAGATAAAGTATAGTAAATAAACTAGTTAGTTTATTCGGGTCCGTACGTAGGCTTAACTTTAAGAAAAGAATAGATAAAACTTACGAAAGTTAAAGTAGGATTTTATAAATTCTAACTAGTTTTAACTATTTATTTGCTTTAATTAATATAGAGAGTATCTAGTTAAATACTAAGAAAGGGAGGATTAATAAGCGGAACCTATACTACTTAGTAGAGTAGGAGCCTATAAAAACTCGTTATCTAGTAGCTCTTCGTAGACTAATATACCTCTACGATACGTTTTTATACTTATTTTTAATTACTATAGTTTTGTTTCTTAAAGAGCTAGCACGCGTATACGAGTAGCAGTTTAGCTAGTAACTATATAACTGGGTATAGGTATTTAATAGATTCCTAACGCTATAGGCACGGTTATACCTATCGATTCTAGAGCGATTTAGTTCTAGCTACGCGTAGATAGCACCTTAGAGTAGTATATTATTCGCTTATTACTATATACGTTACGTAACTAGTAGTAACTCGTTATTTATAATATTATAGTAGACGACGTAATTGCTCTTAACGCTATATAAATTAACGCGTTAGATAAACGAGATAATCTAAGCCTTTAGATCCGTACGACTCGTCTTATTACTATTCCGGTTATTATACCTCGCTAGCGGCGCTAGGTTATATATATTATAGTAGTTTAGGTAGCGGCTACCTTCTTAGCGCTATTCTATACTATTTTTAATACGCTAATAGACTCTAGTAACGTCGTTCGTAGCTAATAACGCGTTCTTTATTCTAGTAGTTAAACTACTATAATTAAACCGATAGTTATAAATCGCTAGTTCGTAGCTATACTATACTACCTTTAAATCGCTAATTCCTTTACTACTAATCTATATTAATACTACGCGGTAACGCGATCGAATTCTACTAGATTGCCGGCTTCTCGTTTATAGCTAATATAGTAATCTTACTACTATTTCCTATTATATAGAAATACTAGAGCCGTAGTAGTATTATATACTACTATTAAGTTAGCGAACGATTCTACGAATACGATTCTATAAACTTACGACTACTATTAGCGTTATTCGCCTCTACTTATACCCTCTTCCGTACTAAACTACTATCTAAATTATCTTTATTTTTACTACTATCGTAGTAAAACTAATAATTTAAATTCTATCTTAAACTAGCTCCGGACGCGATACGGCCTTACTTAGTAGTTACGAACTAGAAGTTATTAAAGAATAGCTATAACGCGTTAAATTAGCGCTAAGAATATACGATTCCGCGATATTACTTTTCGTATATATTAGCTACGGTACTAAATTCTAACTAATTAATACTAAACGCTTTTAACTATTTATTCTATAGATTAGCTAGTACTACTATTTTAGTAAAGTAAAATAATAGAAGAAATAAATATAAATAAGAGATAAGTAAAAAGAAGTATAAAAGATAGAAGAATTAGACGATAAATAAATAAATAATACGTAGCTTACGTAACGTAATCTCGCGATTATTACGCTAATTTACTTAGTTAGCGCTAGCGCTAATTAATAAGTAACTTAGTATTACGGCACGTAAGCGTATAAATTAGTAAGTATATAGACTTTATTAAATAACTAAGAATACTATTTAATTAGGGATATACTAAGGCCTTATATATATCTTTATAAGAGCGAAATCCCCTTATAAGCCGTATATAAGCCTTATAAGGCTATAAGGTAGCTAAGGCTTAGCTTTTTTTATACTACTTAATTAAGATATTAATATTTAATTTAGACTTATAATAATATCTCGTAATCTAAAGAATTTAACGAACTTTATTTCTAGCTCGTCGCTTTATAACGTCACGCTGCATCTCTATCTATATTAGAGATATATACTTTAAAATACTAGAGTAAAGAGAAAAAGTACCTCTCTATTATACTTAAGTATTTATAAAGCGTAAAAGATAGATATGCGCGTATAATAGTATCCTCACGTAGCTTATAAGCGAGTTTTAGCCCTTACAAGGCGACTTGTAAGGCCTTACCGTAAGTTACCCACCCCTAAGCTTGATATCTCTTGCAGCCAAAACCGGGAGCCGGCGCCTGCCGAGCTGCAGATCCGGACAAACACGAAACTGTCACGTCGTTGTGCGGTTACAAGCATCACGATCAAAGATTGACGTACGCCCTTGTGCATCAAGTCCTTCGCCGCCCGTTTGATCAGTGAATCCGACGTGTCACATCGAGCAGAGTCCACAGAGATCGCGCGCATCATGCCCGGGCGAAAGTCGAACGTGTCAACCACCTCAAATGGACCAGAAGAGATTCCCGATGGCACACCAGTGGCACAATCGAAAACCAGCAAGGACAAGGATGGGCTCAGCGTGGAGGATTTGTCCCTACCAAAGTCGATGGTCGCGAGATTGGTACGTTGTTGTTGCATGCTGCGAGTGCAATGTGGACTAACGCCCCTTCTTCAGGCAAAAGGAGTGCTACCACCAAACACACAAATACACAAGGACGCATTACTGGCACTGCACAAGAGCGCAACCGTTTTCGTGAACTTCATCGCTTCCAAGTGAGTTGTGGTCGCATCTTTGGTGCAATATTTCTTCGCCACTTGTGGCAGCAGGACTGACTCGCCACCAGCTCGAATGACAATGCACAGGCCGCAGGAAAGAAGACGATAGCACCGCAAGATGTAATGGCTGCTCTGAAAGACTCTGAATATGAGATGTTCATACCTCGTTTGGAAGCCGAGCTGAAGAGTAAGCCTCAGACTTCAGCTTGTGCTCCCATCCCTCAACACCTTCGACTAACATGATGCAGAATACAACGATACGCAATGTGATAAGCGCAACACGTACCGAAGGAAAGTCAAAGCAGACAAAGATGCTGCTACTGAAAAACCCACGGATGAGGGCGATGCATCGGAAATCGGCAAGGACGGAGAAGAACATACGACAGCAACAAACGGCGCCAACGATGCAGATGCCGCAGACGACACCGATCGACCAGCCAAAAAGCTCAAGGCGGAAAATGGTGCAGCAATACCACCGAGTGGCGATGACGACATGGGAGACGATGATGGAGATGATGAGCAAGACGCCAACGACCCGGATGACGACGAAGATGAAGAGGACGAAGGAGCAGAAGACGAAGTTCCTGACGAAGAAGAGTCCGAAGATGACCAGCCGATGGAAGACGCGCTGGAGGAGCAAGTAGAAGCCGCAGGAAGGATTCGAGACGAGGCTCTGGACCAATCTGACAGCGACTAGACCCCTCTGGCAGCAGTGGTCTGAGTATTTCAGCCGTATCACGACTTTCTCCCCCGAGGAGAACAGTATGCAGTGTCGTATGTACGATATGCCAAGTTTCGGGGAGCTCCGTGAGCAGATGTTACTTCGGAAGCTTGGCGACTTCACCCCACCACCCCAAAAAGTTTCTCCCACCTATCGACCTGAACAAATCATCTTGGCTGTCCGGTTCCATTGCTGCTCTATCAGGCATGCTCTCGGCGCTTCCTAAATTCTAGTGGTCATATTCAAATTGTCGTATTGCTGACCAATCGTTTCACTACGATCTTCGTGGCCCGTAAGTCGACTTCACTCAACACCTCCGCTATTCCAGCGCTAATCGCCCACAGTGCTGGCGCAATGGTAGCGCGCAAGACTTCTAAGCCCTGATATCTTGAGGTTGTGGGTTCGAGTCCCACGTAGGGTGTCCTTGTAGTACGCTACAGAGTTCAATACGTCCCCTCGTACGCCTGGCATACCAGGTGTATGCAGACTCGATCCTTCTTTTTGCTCTTTTGAACAGCTCTCCATTCCATTTCTGCTCTTTTGAACAGCCCTTTATTCCATTTCTGCTCTTTTGAACTCAGATAACTCATACGAGACGAGAGAAATGGGGTTGGTTGATGGTATGCCTAAGCATCTAGGAGTGAAAGATGCTCACCCCACGGGCCGCCTCCCTAAGCTGCAAACATGGAACGCAAGTCGAACAGCTTCGTGACCAGCCTCTTCCAGCTTCAGACTTTTGCTAGACAAGTCACATTTCTACTTTGACTGCTATCAATCGTCCAATAATCCGAGTGCGTAGCAGCATCGTAGATTTGATCCTAAGAGAAAGGATCGTTAGTCTCTCTCAGTCAGCTATAGCAAAATTCAACCCACTTCAGATCCAAGTATGAGCAGCAGTTGTCTTCATAATTATGCTAATATTTGATCTAGCGACAGCGGATAGTACGAGAACGATTGTACAAGAACGTGTTTTGAAATCGTGGAGCAGGGAAGGGACAGATCTTTGAATGGTTAATGCTCGACGCTTTCAATACGACGGGCAATACGATCGCGCGATACCATCGAAACATGCTTTTCGATCTATGCCATAGTCGTCGAGCGAACTTCTCGTACCTCTCGTGCCCCTCGTGCCTCTTTTCCCGAACTGCATGCAACTCTCCCCCTACCTCGACAAAACACCCTTCACAACGCCCTCCAACTCCACATTTCCCTTCACAGCCATCTCATAGATACCATTGCCCTGTGCCTCACCAGCGCCCTGCTGCAACCACATCGCTAAAAGGTCATTCGATTCCTTCGGCTTGATGTCCGGGGAAGCTGTGCCCACAGTGATATGGGCAGCAGCGTTCGTGGACTGGAACTGCTCGCTGCTCCCCTCGAACGGCGACAGCCTCACCACGAATGCCATCACTCGATGATTCCATACCAGACGTTCAAGACGCACTCGTGCCATGCCAATTTTAGGGTCCGGCAGTGAGTAAGCACGCTCTTCGTTCGGAGCTGCGGCCTTAGCGTGTAGATCTGCAAGACGTGTCCACATTTCTTGGTGATCCGTGGAATTGGCGCGATGTATCAGAGTGACATGGAACTCGCTTTGGATGCGGCGTTGATTGCGAAGGGTGTTGTACATTCTGGAAGTCTGGGCAGGAGCATCGGCAAACATGGCGTTGAGAATTGGTACCACGCGTCCTGCAGCGACCTGCACGCAGAAGTACTCAATCTTCTTCTCCTTGGGACGGGCTTGCCCATTCTGCTGTGCCTTGGGAGCATTGTTGCCCTTTGGCTTCTTGTTTTCGAAGCCTTTGATTTCGTGCTTAAGGTCGACCGTGTAGTCGCTCAGTACCCACTGGATGGCTTCATCCATATCGTCCGCTGTAGGCATTTCTCGATTGTGGAACAAGGCCGGATACTCGGTGTAGAGCGTGGTGATGACAGTCTCCAAGTTCTGACGCGACTCAAGGACTGGATCGAGGTTGATGACAACGTCGAAACCATCATCGGGAGGTGCTTCGCTGTTGACGGGCTCGAATCGATGCAGAAAGCCTTCCATGATTCCAATGATCTCGTCCGCGCCTTTGCTGGTATGGATCGTCTGGTGATTATCGCCCCGCGATAGTACCCTGTCTCGTAGTGCGGTCCTGATACGTTCGTAATTCCCTCGATCATGTACAAAATGTAGCGCGACGAAACGTGCATTGGGCACAACTCTCTGAACGTCTTGAATCAACTGCTGTCGTTCACGTCGCTGGTGGTTGTTGCGATCAGCAATCATCGCATCGTATTTTTCCAGTTCCGCACAGCATGCGTTGGCGAACGCCTGCGGCTTGCCTCGCTTGACCGTGATGTTGTCATTTTGTATGTGTCCCCATCCAAACAGCTTGCATAACGCCAACGCAATAGTGGTCTTGCCGCACCCAATGGTGGCAACAGGCACAAGAACTACGTCTCCAGACACTGCGTCATTCGAGACTTGGCCTTGCTGAGCCTCGAGACGGATGATCTCTGCACCTGTGAGACCTCGTTGGGCCAGAAACTCGTCACGCATCTTGATGATTCCATGGTTGTGTTGGTATGCTCTGGCGAGAGCAGGGTTGCCGTGTAACTTCTTCCTAGCGAAGGCAATGTATTCTGCCGTAATCTCTTTGTGCTTCTTATATCTGGGCTCCTTTTGGGAGATGATGGCTTTCGTGCACTCACGCCATTGTCGGTACATGAGGTATGGTTCCTGGTTGCGGAGGTCAGTGAAGGCTGTAACGCCGAGACGGACACAATCTTACCTCGAATTTGTATTTGAAGAACCAGTCGTGCCACTCGTTGGTATTGGCTTTCGAATGGCAGCGAATAACAAAGCCTTCTGTGTCTCGGCCCTCGAAATGCCCAGTCTCCGCCACCTTATCGAGAAATGATTTGACATCGTTGATGTCGTATTTGATGAGGTATGTCGTCTTCTTGAAACCCCAGTCATCTGCAAAACGATCCACTAGAGGGTGGGGGTAAGTAGCAAATTCGGGCAAGTTGAGGTTGATGCCGTGCAAGTAAAGTCCAGCGGCCTGTACTATCATCAGCCAACTTGCAGTTCTAGACCTCGACTCGAGTGCAGCGATCGTAAGAAATCGCATGTCTTGGAAAGAGTCAGGCTTACCTCCGGCGTATATGCCAGCACATGCTCCTCGAACTCGTCGTCGCACAGCTCCGCAACTGCCGTGGCATTCATTGCTCGAAGTTGTGCCGCAAGCTGCTGTCTAGTCTTCCCAACACTCGCAAGATGCCGGTCAACCCATCGCTCTCCTGCGGACGCGTGGCTGGTCTCGACATCACCTCGGTCACCAGTAGAGTGCTTGCTGCAAACAATCAGAGTACCATCTTCGAGTCCAGCAATGAAGATGATGCACCCGTTCTCCTTGACACTCAGCTCGTATGGACCACAAGTATTGACTGTAACATTCTTCCACTCGGTTTCCGATACTTCGCCGTGGTTGAAAAACTTGTCGTATCCTCGCACGGCGATTTCGGGCGTGCCTTTCCGCGTTCTCGTAGTAAACAGACCTCTGGCGTAGCTGGGTAGGTTGGGCTTCTTGTAGTCCCAGTCTTGCATGCGCCACGAGTCGACTTGAATGTCAGTGCCATTGACAGCGAATGTGGCCTTCTTGCATGAGAAGCCGCCTTTTCCTTTGCCTTTGCCTTTGTGCGCTTCGAAGCCTTGCAGCATCTCCGCAATCTCGTGAGGATCTTGTGTCCGATACGGAGCACCCTCGTAGAGCGCCATGATTGTCACGTCTGTGTCACTTTGCGATGCGGCCTGGGGATCCGTGCACCTGATGTCCCGTTTGGTGTCGAGGCTGTTCAACTCAAGCCAGAGAAACCCACCGTTAGGCAGCGATGGTGCAAATTCCGATTGTCTGAACTCGTTGTCTTGATCCTGAGCCTGACAATGTGCGAGCTCAAAACTGTGCGGCAAAAGCTGTTTCTCAAATTTGGAAGTGTGATTGAAAGGAATGTCGAGAGGGAAGTGCCGCTCGTTTAAGGAAGCGCTCCTGAGGCCACCAACCTGAGTCACTTCCACGGGAAAGCAGGCAAGAGACACCGCCGCTGCTTTGGGGCAAAAGTGCTGCCGCAGATGAAGGTGAGCGTTTGCAGAGTTGTTTGACGCAGGAACACAGTCATCCACAAAGTGTGGCTGTGTGTGGCGTTGGAGCTTGGCGTTGCAGACACGGTTCTGTTCCAATCCCACGACAATCTCGAGCGAAGTGCCACTCTGAACAAGAATATTGAACATCAAACCAAACCAGGTGGTCCACGAGTGCGCTTCAAGATGTCGGCGCGACCACCAGCAGGGACGCGTCGCTCGACAAAGTCCGAATACATCACGACAGTGAGCCTGCATTGGCCCACAAACAGCTGAGCACAAACTAACGCGTGCAGGACACGGGAAACAAAATCTCAAGACGTTCCGCCATCGAGGGAAAGCAAAATATCATGCTCGGCGGCAAGTCTGTCGTGATGGCGGGCGTTCACATGCGAGGCGATCTGCATTTGATTGAAAAGCCGCCAGCAGAAGGCGAGAAGCCCAGAGCGCCACGAACAGCCATCAGCATTGGAAAGTAGGTGTTGTCCAATCTTACAGTCATAATTGAAGGCTAACATAAGAACAGAGCCAGCATCATATCTACAAATTGCATTCTGCACCCTCCCATGCGGTTACACCACGGCGAGATGACGTTCTACCCCATGCGCATCGGCGACAACGTGTTCATCGGAGCTGAAACGCACGTCTCCTCGGCCATGATCTCCTCTCACGTGCATGTTGGTGAGAACTGTGTTTTGGGTTCTTTTAGCATGCTCAAGGAAAGCTGCAAAGTCTTGCCCAACACCGTCGTCCCGCCAAACATGATTGTGCCGCCGGGCTGTATTGTTGCGGGTCGACCAGCACGCATCATTGGTGAAGTTGGCGATGGGTGGGGTCAGCCAATTGGCGGTGGTGAGGGAGAAGAGCTCGTCGAGGGTGGCGACCTCCGACCACTTGTCAGGAAGATTGAATGATGCCCTATGAGACATCAGGTCGACACGCTCTTCGCGAGCAAGACGTCTTGCAGACTTTCGATCACTCTTCGAGCGAGATTGGGAGACTGGATCCCTGCTCTTCGAGTACGGAAGCTGAAGTCCAGCACGAATGCGTGCCGCAGACAAATCGCGCTTGCCACATCGCTAAGTGCTATGTTTTGTAGCAGGCACTGCCGCAGAGCTGCGTTCTTGCGAAATGTGGCTGCTGCCGATCGAGGCTTCAGATGTCATACCAGCGATTACAGAGCAAGTGCTTGGGGAGCAGCCGTTCGCCGAGCAGAAGTTGGAGCAAAGCATCCATCGTCACGCCAAACTTGCATGTATCGTGATACATTACTCCTCGGACCCAGCGCTGACCGTTCGAGAACAACACCATCCAAGACTAGAGCCGAGCTCATACTGGAGGCAACATTTCTCAACACCATTTCCGTGGACTCTGTGCAGCATTTCATACCGAAAGACCTCGGCGGAACGGGGGCTTCCTACATACGTTATTTCTTACTGACAACATCGCGCTGCAACTAAAGATGGCGGGGAACCGCAGGGGCAACAAAGCGTAAGTCAATAGTAAGCACGCTTTGGCTTTCCTGACAGGAGACTCGTAGTCCTCGCAACATGCTCAACATTGGGTATTCGGTTCAGACCGGCCACGCGCCCCTTCCGATATTAAATGCGGATCAGACCGCAAGACTGTCACGCGCCGCTTTCGACCGGATATGTTCAATGGGCAGACTCCGCGAGCGCCGACCCAATTTATTGCTTCTCGACATACACGACAGCGAAGCTCACCATTACGCAGTTGTCAGCCGCACTATACAATGGGCGTCGGAAGGCACGTATCCTCCAAGCGAAGGCGCCTTGCGTGCGGGAAGCCGTGTGAAGATACGGGCCAGCGGTGCACTTGTTCCCTATCATCCCAACCTGCGACACAATGATAGCTTTTACGAAAGCGAAGAGTGGACTCACAACCAAACCAGATATGACATAAAGGTGTACGCTTTCGCAGTAGCCACAGGCATGACCAGGCTTCAAGCCTATGCACGCAAGCGGTTGATGGGGATCCGCCCCATATTTGTGGCAGAGATTCGACTTATTTTGTCAGAGATGGGTCCAGACGGGCTAGTTTACCTGGCCAAGAAGGACTCTTTATTTGCAGAGTTCGTCTTCAGACACATCACTCAGGCCCAACAACAATTCAACGATACCGATGACCGTCATTTACTGTGTGAAAGCGTCAGTGCTGAGTCAGCTGGTCTTGCCATCGCAGAACAGATACTGGGCGAAGATTGGAGGGGACTGCTAAGAAGGCTATACTGCAGAAGTTCCGAAATTATACCCTTCCTGTTGAAGATACTGGAGCCATGTACCGCGAACATGAACAGCAATCCCAACAGCGCAGGGAATGGTCAGACCCCCACAACAAGCTCAATGGGTGAGAAACCATTGGGCAAAGTTGCCGTCATCGGGGCGATCGTAAGGGAACGGGTCGTCTTCGCGACGAAGACCATCGATGGGACACTCGTGTACGCCGCCAGGACCGCAAGACTCTCCTCTGCTGGCAACTTCCGGGTCGAGTGCAACCAGTTCCTGATCCTACTAGTCGATGAAGGAGAGACTTCCTTGGTCATGGATGAGACGGGCGTGGTTGGCCGCATTCCTGTGAACTCCGGCACAAGAAGCGTTTGTGAATTCATTCGCGCAAACGATGCGCCATTGCTCAAGAAACGTCGAGCATCCACCGAAGCGCACTCGCCCAATTCTGCGCAGCGCAGGACCCCTCCCACTGCGCCTGTCGCTACGGCGTCTCCCTCAGCTGCTTCGCCTGAACGTCGAGCATCCACCGAAGCTCACTCGCCCGAGTCTGCGCAGTGTAGGCTCCCTCCCACTGCGCTTGTCGCTACGGAGTCTCCCTCAACTGCTTCACCTTCGGTGGACCCAACGCATCCAGGTCAATGGGAGGAGGAGGAAGACTATGCACGTACCAAGGAAATGTAAGCAATTCTGGTATTCATCGGCAGGCTTACAAATGGGAATATGTCTGAAGTGGCCTCAATGTTCACGAATAGAATTAGAGTCAGAAGTACTTCGGCGAATGTCGACTGACTGAGCCTCGAGATGACAACATAAGCTCTCAGTAGTCATGGCTTAGCTTGATACTATTTTCTCGTACAGAACAGATGTTCCTCTCCACCGCGCTGGGGTCCGGAACAGCGGCACAAGTGAGACTCGGCCTATCGGAAAGAATGTGCGACTTGCGTGATTCACAACTAGAAGAGGCACGATTGCTGTACGGAAAGCTTCTGGTTACCACTTGTGGTTCGGGCGTGGTGTGCTGGTGAGAAGTGGATACCGTGGAGCGTGCCTCCTACGCACTAAGTTCTACCTTTTGGACTGAGTGTCATTATAGGAGCTTCCGATGGAGCCTTCGAGGTCGGCTCATCAGCAGGAACTTGGAAAGATCCATTGTCATCTTTACGGCAGACGACTGTGGACACCCCAACAGGATGCAGACACGTGGCCGAGCAAGGATGAGCTCTGGATCCTTGTCCATGTATGCAGTTAACATGTTACGTTGCGGGCTTCTCTGCTTCCACTCCCTTCTTTTGCATGGCTTGCATTTGCCGCTTTGCGCGACGTGTTTGCGTTTGGGTTACGTTTCACAGGTTTCGAAGCGTGGTGTAGGGAGTGGTACGGGAGTACATGGTGTGAGACGGATGCACGACATCTCTCGTGGGTTTTCGGAGAATTTCTTCCTCTCGAAATGCTTGCAGCTGCTTGTAGCTCGTTCCACAGGAATGGATGGGGGAGCTCTACTACAGCTTCTCCGTTGCTTGCCTCCGACGAAGCCTGTCTGGCTGTGGCTGTGGCGGTGGCGATGATACGATCGCAGTGATGAGCTGGCATGCGCCGTGGATACGTAGGGCTGAAAGCTGGGTCGTGGTCGCGGTGAGAGCATCCTGTCGTTGCAGATTCGCGACGACGTTGGCCGCACAGATCATGCAGCTGGCGGATACGGGCTGGCAGGCAGGGCCGGCTCATCTTGCGGACGGAGGCACAATAATGCATATATGGTCAAACACCGAGCGCAGAGTCAGGCAGACAGACTTTCGTTTCCCACGCGCTGGTCACGCGAGAAGTGAGCGCCGTCGTGAGTCGTAGGCTTCCCCTCCGGCTTCCAGAATAGCAGCAAACGGGGTCATGTTGCCGGCTATGTCGCGAGTGCTTTCGTATGGCGTGAGCGGAGGCGACACTTCCGGCCCTGGCGCTGGAGCCAATGCAATGCGTGTGAGATGGTGGCATGAGTGCAATATGGAGTAGCATCGTCATCATCATCACCGCCCACTGCATCACCGCCGCCGCGCTCCGCTGCTTACCGCTGACGCTCGGCCACGGCAAAGACTCGGACGCAGCGTGCGTGCAGCACATGGTGAAAAGACCGGGCGGTTGACGTATGTCGATAGAGCTCAGTGCTGGGGGCGTGCATGGTTGGGAGAGAGAGTCAACTTGGCCGTACTTGCCGCCGCCGCCGCTGCCAGCCCCCAGCGCTGCTTGGCAATAGAACTCTCCTCCTCCGCTAGTGTCAGTGCAATCTTCCGGCCGCTGCATCTATACATCACCGAGCCCGCACGCTCGCACGCACAGCTCTCTGCTGCGTACACGCGTTGCACAGCCGACACACACTCACAGGCACAGCTGCGCCCACGCACCACCACCCGAAACGCCATCATCTCCACGCGGCCGCGACCCCAGCATCCCACCCTGCCGCCCGCTCCCCCGACAGACCCAGCCGCGCCAAATTCGCGACCCGAACGCTACCGCCTCGAGGTGGATGGCATTTGGGAGCATCATGTGCTTCGGAAGCAGCAACAAAGATGACCCGAACGCGAAGAAGAGCAGGGAGATTGAGAAGCAGCTGCGCGAGGACCAGAAGCGTCTGGCTAAGGAGGTGAAGCTGCTGCTGCTGGGTAAGCACGCATCACGACACGGCGAGCAGCCGTGAAGGGGTCGCTGACACGCTGTCTACAGGCGCCGGCGAGTCGGGCAAGTCCACCGTGCTGAAGCAGATGCGCCTGATCCACACCAAAGGCTTCTCCAAGGAAGAACGGAAACAATGGAAGGTGACCATCTTCCAAAACCTGCTGCACGCCTTCCAGGTCGTGTTTGGCGCCATGGAGGAGCAGGAGGTCGATTTCGCCGACCCAAGCAATATCGTATGTCACAAATGTCCCGATTCGGTGAACATGCATGAATTGACATCTGCCAGCGATATGCCGAGATTATTGCTGCAGACCCGGACATTGGTCCTGAAGACCCCATGCCGTTGGACTGTTTGAAGGCCCTCAACAGCTTGTGGCGCGATGCGGGTGTGCAAGTTGCCATTAAGAAGGGCAACGAATACGCACTGCACGACAATTTGACATATTACTTTTCAGACATCGAGAAACTATTCGCTAAAGACTACCTACCATCAGACCAAGACATTCTGCGAGCACGCCTACGAACGACCGGCATCAGCGAGACCATTTTCGAGACCGGCAACCTCACGTACCGCATGTTCGATGTCGGTGGACAGAGATCAGAACGAAAGAAGTGGATTCATGTCTTCGACAACGTGCAAGTGGTGCTCTTCCTCGTCGCAATCAGTGGTTTCGACCATGTCTTGGTGGAAGACCGAAATGGCGTACGTACCAACATATACGCCATGGCGGGGTACGCGCTAATTGAATCCAGAACCAAATGCATGAAGCACTGATGCTTTTCGAGAGCATCGCCAACAGCAAGTACTTTGAGAAGTCCGCGCTGATCTTATTTTTGAACAAGATCGATCTGTTCAAAGAAAAGGTGCAGACAGGCAAGGCCCGCATCAAGGATCACTTCCCCGACTTTCCAGGAGGAGACCGAGACGTCGACGGCGGACAGCAGTTTTTCGCATCCAAATTCAGGAACCTGGTCCGAGACCCCGAGAAGGATGCATATGTACACTTTACGAACGCCACCGACACGAACCTCCTCGACAAGACGATGAAGAGTGTGCAAGATATGATTGTGCAACGCAACCTGCATAATTTGATGTTGTAAGGACAGTGAGGATATCCGATTCGAGCATATCATTCTTGTGATACCCAACGGCTTGGGCCATCGGCGACGCGAGAGGACGTCGTACCTTGGGATGCGAGACATCCGATGCAGAGAAGCGAAGTACGAACCACCAAACTTTTATTGGCATGGCGAGTTCGTTTCATGGAAGGACACCAAGGCTATATTTTCCACCACGGCTGAAGTTGAAGCCCTCCGATGAACAACGACGGCAGAACTTTCGGCGCCACGATGATCACTGCAGGCCATCCGCGCTCGAGACTACTAAGGGAGACCGTTTTTTGTGTGATGATGAGAAACTACCGCACGCCGTGATGCTATCAGGCTGAAACTGGACTGGGGCGGCGTCTACACAAAGCAAAGCAAAAAAAAAAACAAACACCCTTTCTCCCCCCCCATCTTCCAACCCTGGCGAAGCATATTCCCCCATCATCACCACTACCGGAGTAGGAGACGACTGCGTGGAATAGGGGAAGAAACGCAGTTGAAGGGATCTGAATTGGCTCGTGGGTTCGTTCTTTTTTTGTTTGTTTGTCCCTAGCAATGTGTAGCTCTAATCGGTTCTTTTGGAGGGGCGCACTTCGCGGTGATGGGGGCCAAATGGTGGGTCGGGGTGGAGGAGAATTGAAATGATGGGTAGCAGCGTGGGCGGGCGGGCGGTCAAGCGTTGAAGGCGTCAAAAACTGGCTACCATGAGCGCGGACTTTATCTGATCGCGCAGCAGTCACATAGAGATGTTGCAGGCCTCAAGGCATTGGCAGGTTGATTGCAATGGTTCTTTCTGAAAGTGTTCTGGAGCTTTTTTCTTTCCTATCATACGCTGTGTGAGAGGTTCGTGGGTGGCTGGCTGACTGGGGTGGTTGTTTGTTTGCTTGCATGTGCAAAACGGTTGGCTTCACTTGTGATGTCGCGGGCGTGTCAACTTTAGCGAACTAAGTGACTGCCTGTTCTGCTCATCGCTCACTTACTTTGACATCTTTCTTCTCACTTGGGGCAGGCCTTGGTTTTCACAAGTCCAGCTCGCTTCTCACTTCACAGTCTCCTTCCAGCGGCCACTCACTCACCCACGCACCCACCGAGCGGAGCATGCTCTAACGCCCACGACACCTGGACAGCACTCTTCTTCACAGGTAGGTAAGACCCACACACACAACATTGCGATTCAGTCAGCGGCAGGCGGCGGCGGCAAAGGAACAACAAGAACATCATGGACACTCCATTCGACCCCTCTCAATGGCAGCCCACTCGAAGCTACGAGACGTGGGAGAAGCAGCACTCGAAAGCAGAGACTCGACAGCTGAGCGCGATTCTCGTTTCCAATACCAAAGAGATTCAATCGAAGCCGTATGATGCCAAGGCATGGATCAAGCGAGGCCACACGTTGAATCTTTTGCGGTACCCCGAGTTGGCTGTTGGTGATGGATTCAAGGCTGCGAAGCTTTGTAGGGATGTGGTAGAGATCTTGGAGAGTAATACCAAGCCGAATTACCGTTTGGGGGCGAATATGGGGTTTTGGATGAGGCATGAGGATGAGGATGAGGTGTTCGAGGCCGGCGGATGGAAAGGTGATGACGACGAACTATATTCGACGATTTCGAGTGAGGGCCACTACATCATCGACCTTGATGAAGAACATGATTTGCAAGCTGTCCAGTTTACCGCGCTGTTGGCTGAGGCGGAGAAGCTCGTTCTGGACAACCTCGATTATGCGCCAAACCGAGAAGAAGGGCTTTATTCTCCACGCCCGTATCCCTGGATGAAGAAGGAGCATTGGGGACGAAGCGACAAGACACTCCAGGAGATCGAGCAGGAGTTTCGCGAAGCCCACAAGAACAATTCTGGGACATATGACGGCCTGACTTGCCTCCCGCAACCATACGCGTTTGGTATTGGAGTTGGTCCGACCGATGGCAAGGATGTGATTGGTGTTTTTGCTCATCGCGACCTGGACTCGAATGAGGTTGTGCTGGTTGACAAGAGCAGACTCTGGGTATGTGTTCAAATTGTGAAGCTTACGACTGATTCGATGCGAGTTCTGCTAACGTGGTCAAAGGGATGTGCTGGTCCCGGAACGAAGGAGGAGAAGCTGGATGCCCACAGAGGCAGATCTTCGAACCTGTACGGTGGCGTCGGTTGCGTTGATGAGCTGCATCCGAACGACAAGGACGATGCTGTCGAGCACGACTTGCGCTGGGTATGGACGACTCCACGTGCAACTTCCCCTTACAAGCTGACGTTCTCCTCAGATCCGCGACTGCACTGGCGCCGAAGCACCTCATGTCATTCTCATGGCACGTTGCCTCCTCGTCTGCGTCCAAGACAACATCTCGAACCCTCTCGATCACACCCTGATTGCTCGTCTGACGCCTCACTACAATCCCAACTTGCGCAAGGTCTTCTGCCTCGACAAAGACATATCCCTCCTCAACTCCACTCTCACACGCCTCGGCATCGACATCTTCGCAAACCACAACTTCGACACTTGGGTTCTCTTCACCCTCGAAGCGCGCGTGGCCAACAACGCCTGGAGTGATCCCCAAACCGCATGCCTCAGTCCCCTCTTCGCTCTGATCAATCACTCGTGCGACCCAAACCTGAGTTGGCGCTCGCTGCCCGACCACCGAACCTTGCTTCTGGAAGCAAAGCAACCAATCAAGAAAGGCGAGCAGCTTTCAATCGAGTACGACGCTTTCCAGCACCACAAGCCGCTCAAGGAGCGGAGGGAGAAACTGAGACGGTGGTTAAGTGGAGATTGCGTGTGCACGAGATGTGTGAGGGAGGCGGAGACAGAAGCGGAGGAAGAAAGTGACAGTGAGGAGCAAGTGATGCCGGGCTGGATGGAGGAGAAGCCGGCTGAGTTGCCGGAAGATGGCGTCAAGGAGGGGAAGTGGGAGGGGTTGTGGAAGAAGAAGGGGAGGAAGGGGCGGGGGAGGCAGGATAGTTTGTGGCCATAAAACGGCACCAACTCGCTTGAGTGTTTCTTGGGCTCAGTTGGCAGAATTCTGCCGTTGTTTTGAGAAGTAAGCGATAGATATTGAAACTTTTTTTCGTCGCTCTCTCTGATTCAACGAGGTGTAAAGCCGTGGAAGCAAGAAATCGGTATCGTGAGGCCAAAGCTGATTTTCAGAGGCATACTCATCCGGCAGCGTATCCCCAGAACCAGCTGTGCTTGAAAGCTGCCGAAGGTCAGTCTCCTGGCGAATCGACAGTCCATCGATGTGCAGAGGCATGTCAAATGCGCTACGTTCTCCAGAATAAGAACGAGTTGAGAGCTACCTGGGCTGGAGTTCGGGTCGGTTTGGCCGTCTATCAATGGACAGAGGCATGCAAAGTCGGCAACCTTTCTCTAGGATTGGATTACAGCGAACGCTACCAAAGATGGAGTTTCGGAGAAATTGGCGTTTGGTCAACGTACAGAGGCATGTCAGATTGGTAACCTTTCTCCAGTATAAGATCACGATAGAGGCTGCGAGAGATGGAGTTTCCAGCGATTCAATAGTCTGTCGATATACAGAGGCAATTCCAAATGAACGCTTGACTCCAGCGTGGGATCAGACTAGACGCTACTAAGAGTAGATCTCTGTCGAATTTGGCAGACTTTCGATTTTCAGAGATATCCGTAACTGGCAACCTTTCTCCAGTACCAGATCGAATTGAACGCCACTCGAGCCAGATCTTCCTTCGAAATCACAGTTCCTCAATTCCCAGAAGCAGCCCAGTTGCTCCTCCTCACCTCACCAAGGCTCGACCCTCATCCCCGCCGGCGTCCTAACCTCCCCAACCCTCCTCTCCCCCCTCCCCAAATCATCCACATCAACCCCTTCCGCATCAACCCTCTCATCCCTCCTCGCATCCCCCTTCCCATCCTTCCCCTTCTTCCCCCGATCCCTCCAAACCCTCCTCCACCCCAACTTCCCCACCCCCCAAACCACACCCATCACCGCCCCGCCCACAATCCCCGTCGGAGCAACCACAAACCCCACTCCACTAACTACAGAGCCCACAGCAGTCGTGGCCAACGCAGCCGTAAGAGCTCCTACTGCCGCGTATTTTGCATAGCGCACCAGACGCCAGAAGATGAAAATGGTAAAGTATCGCAGGGTGCGGAGCAGAGCTCGAGTGCGGAATTGCGAGGGCTGATGGGCGGCGTTTCTCTTGGGGTCGAAGAGGTATTTGATGTTGGATTTTGTGGTTGTGAGGCGGGAGTCTTGTTGTCGTTGATGTTGTTGGGAAAGTTCGCCTCGAGGAGCGGTGGTGGCGCTGGTTTCGGACATCTTTCTTTCTTGTCTTGCGGGTGCGATGAGATATGAGCTGTCGGTGCAGTTGATACCCGACGTGGAGTTGGGGAACAAACTATCTGATCATGTTTGTTATATGAGGAAGTGCATGCATGGAAGTCCTCGATAACATGAATGCAGACGAGAAGAGAAGTGACGACAGTACATCTCAAATGTCGCCGAAGCCACCCGAGGAATGGCCGAGGCAAACATATGGGGCATGACAAGTTGAGTGGAAAACGGGCAAAGCTCGACATAGTAATAGCATTATTCGCAATCTCTCCTTCTTACATGAGCCGTCTGCGATGCGCAACATGGGGTATAATGTAATACATGCTCCAGAAGCCGGCTTGCGCCGCTCTCGCCTCACCATACCAAAGAACGCCTCATCGACTCAATGACATAACAAACGTTACTTCCCTTTCCCATCTCGTTCAGCCCCGCAAATTAAACGAGAATTCACTGGCAGAAGCGCTTGTCAGATGCTGTGGTTCGGGTGCTCCTCGGTCTCTGGCCTGAGTAGGGCTCGCAAGACGATGAAAACTCGCGCTCGAGCTGTGGATGCCGCTACTCGTTGGTCGATGGAGATCAGCTTTGGAAGCAGCACCTTTTCGCACATCGGTCTTATCGTATGCGTTCTGCTGCCGTCGGTCACGGGCACTGGCGGAATCCCATTCCTTTCCGCCGATGTTTGACGAAACGGGCGGCGCTTGCCTAAAGCGTCGACCGGATGAGCCACCAGGTGTTGATCCCTCCTCATCGACAAGTACTACCATCCAAACTCCGACGGCGCCAGAGTGGCCGAGCAGCGGAGTGCAATGTATCCAGCGTGGACGGCCTTCTCCTTCGCCAGCTTCGTCAGGTCGAGTGAGCCATCTGATCTTAGCTGTGACGCCACGACCTTCAGCCAGCGCAGCCGCTAAGTCTGTGCGAACGCGACTTGAGCCTCCGATGCGATTCAGGAATGGAGATTGAAGGATACCAGGGACTCGCAGCGAGGGTGAGGTAAAGAGAATCCGCAATGAGGGTGCCGGTCGGATGAGCAGATACTGTCAGGTATGTCAGCCAATGGCACACAGATAAATTCGACTTGTTCTTCCAACTCACATTCTGGTACAGTCCTTCCAGTTTGCCGTTGAGACGCTCCTTGAGAGCTGAAGGGCTGTCATCGTACATGCTGCGCTGCTTTTCTAGCCTCTCATTGCTCGGGTCTTTGAGCAGCAAACGAGGTCGATTTACGCTCTCGCGGTCGCCGTCGTCCACATATTCCTTGTGCATGCGCCCGCCGTACTTCCGTACACTGTCCAGCTCGGCGCCATTGAACATTTCGCTTAGCTCTTGGAATTCGTCTTTTAGCTCTTCCGCAATTTCGTGACCTTCACGTTCTGCCCGCTCGTTTTCGAGCAAATGTACAAGCCCCTCCATCTCGCTACAGTCTTTGATCAGACCAGAAACGTCCACTTGAGCACCGATGAAGTATCGGATCTTTCCACGACTGTCCATTAAAGGCGCAGTCATCAAGAGGTTCATGAATGGGCTGCCATCTCTGCGATAATTCACCGTCACCTCGACGTGCTCTTTGCCATTGGTATTTGCGATGGCCATTCTACGCACGGCATGCGGTGAAGTTTTGGGTCCTTGCAAGAAACGACAATTTCTGCCAATCACGTAATTCATGCCATACTGTGTCGTCCTGGTGAATTCCTCCGAGGCAAACACTATGGGGTTATCTGCTCGGCTGGGATCCGTCAGGCAGAAAACCTCAGCGAGTCCTTCACTGGCCTCTCGGAGATGCGGGGCCAGCGTGCCAGTGATCCTTCGCTGGATGCTGACACCGACGACTTGCGTCCAGATGTGAGCAACGTACGCAGGAAGGTCTTCTTGCACGAGCGATTCAAACGCGCGGTTTGCCTTCTCTTCCAGCATAACGTTGATCGTGGGTTTCGAGGGCTCGTCGGTGAAGCTCTGACCCTTAATCGGCTCCAATGCTTCGGAAATTGCATTGGCATAATTGATCGCCCTCAGGGCCTTCAGGGCATCCAAGTAGTATATCAATACAGGAATGCTCTGAGGTCTGTGAGAGTTTAGGTACCCTGTGAACCGGAGGAGCAAGCGCGGGTCTTCAAAGATGATTCTTAAATGCTCAGCGCTGAACAGCTGATCCGCTCGATTCTCGAGCGCGTATTGTTCTTCTTCTTGACCTTCTTCGATAGGTGCCACGAGATCCCACGATCTCGGATCGTCTTCCAATACTGGCTCCAAATACGTGGGGTCGGCATTGTCTGGTCCTTTCGTTTGCAGGGGCGGCAAAGTGTGGACTGATGTCGCGACTGTTTCCTGGGACAACATGGAGCCTGCGCTGCTACGAGCTCCGGCATCGTAGACCAGCTCGTCTGGCGTGTCAGGTGAGGGCGGAATGGCTTCGACGCTGGCGTCCTGCCACGTCGCTGGCTTCGCTGGAGGAGGCAATGGCTGCACAAGCGACGATCTGTCTTTGCTGCTGCTGCATCACAGGGTCAGCACATTGGCGCGTGTAAGCCTCGCCATTCACATATTGGGTGCAGGGACATACCTGGTTCTGGTGGGGATATGGATACCTCGTTTACTGAGCTCGGCCGGCGCGGCTACCGCCACCACGCCTGGCGCGTCGTCCATATCGACGTTCGGCGGTCGTGGCAAATCGGTGTCAACGCTGTGTATGCTCTTTGATTGCGTTGCATTGCCGTCGGAGTGAGTCGAATTTCGCCCCAACGATCGTCGAGTGTTGCCAGCATCCTGACCTGGAACGCCGTTTGCCAGTTCATGAAGTGCTGTAGGTAAGTAGATGGCGGTATCGACAGTGTCAAAACTGTTCATCTTGCTGCGGTCGCGCAACAGCGACGCGGTGGCCTGCGGGCGCTCCTTCTGATTCTCCTTCTCCATCGCGCGCAGTTCACGCCGGCCACCGGAGGATTGTTGCGGATACTGTTTCACATATTCGTAAGCGGAACTGAACGCCTTCAGACGAATCTCGCGCGTTGGTTTGCGAGGCATGGGCGCTCAAGGCGCAAACGTTGGAAGTCGCGGTGCGGGGAGTACGGTCCTGGTGTGCAGAAAGCGCAACAGTATGACGAGACGCCTATGTAGTGGTGGTCGGGTAGGGGTCGCGCAAGCGGCTGAGATCGATCCAGGACGCAAAAGACCTGCTTTGGGGCCCATGCAGCTGCGAGAAGTATGCGGCGGACCGGGGTCGGGGATGGGATCTCGATCGGGGTTGTCGAGGATGACGGATGTATGTGATAGAGCAGCGGTGTATGCGGTCGAACAGCACAGCACGAAGCGAAGCAGAGTGCCGCGCAGGGCTAGTATGGTGACTATAGTCACGTATAGGCAAGGCTGGAGGGCAGGACTTATGGTGACGTTATCTTACCAATCTGTAGACCGGGGCCATGGTTTCGTGACTCGGCGATTGCGAGGTTGGTCGTTTCAAGGATATCTTGCGGACAAGACCTCCCAGGGCAATGGCAGAATCGCGCTTGTTGTTGTTGCTGGACGCCTTCGACCCACTGCTCTCCGTCCGGCCCAGTATCAACGGCAATGGCAGGACCTGCTGGGTCACCGAGGCGCGCGAGGAGTGCATCGGTCATTCGAGCATGTTCCGCTGGGTCGTGGTCCGATTCGAGGCTGTGACAGGGCCGGCAGGATAAGAATAATGCAGAACAGCGGGAAGAGATGCGACAAGGTCTCGCACACAGCGCCCGCATGCAGGCTGGCCATTGCTCTATATCTGTGCGTCTCGTATACACACCACTGAGAGTGATCAATCCTCCTTGCTGTTGCGTCCAGCTGCAGAGATCTGCGCCCAAGCACCGCCGCGTCCTGCGTGGGTTGATGAAGCGATCGTCGGCAGATGACAGCTAATAAGGTGTGCGCGAGAGCCACCGCGAGGACATGTAGCCAGTCGCGACGGCTTCCGCGCATGCCAACAGAGTTTGGTCCTGCATCGGTCAGTGGCGGCGGCGGGCGGCGCACGTCGTCGTGGAAAGTCTTTTCAGGCCAGTGCAGTAGTGTAGTCCGCCATGCGCGTGGCATTACTCGCAGCAAGTTGGGTACAGGAGCAGCAAAATCGGACGAGAAGTGCGCGACGAAGTGAAGTCTTCGCCACTGCAGCTCCCTTGCGCGACTCCACGCAGGTACGCGAGGATGAGCCGCTAGTCTATGCGATGCGCTGCGATGCCTCACTGGTCCGGTGTGCAGCTAGCGAAAATCACCAACGAAGCGTGCACTGTTCATACCCAGATCCGACTCTCCTGACACCTCAAGAAATCGATCACCAGTTCGTTTCGAAGCATGTTCGAAGTCCACGAGCGCGCGCGACGTGCCACTGAGAATCTGTCACACAAAACGTGGAAACTTGCTTCCAGAACTCTGCCGGAGCAGCTCGTCCAGGTACATGGCTGTCTGAATCGTGGGAGCTGCGCAACTGCTCTGCATGCTGCGGTCTGTGCATCTCGAATGGCGCTATCTCCTACAGTACATCCCAGGGGGCATGCCGGTATGGCATGGCTCTCTGAGAGAGCACGCGACAATCATTGGCCGCCTCACATGCCACGCACACTCTGACTCCGACCTGTTGGAGAGCTCGGGCACGGGGTTCCCCGCATACACAGATATCGCGGAGGCTGGACTCTGTCTTTCATAACCTGTGTGGAAGGCAGACAGTCTTGATTGAACTTTTAGCACCTTTGTCTTCCAGATACCAGACCGTGTGGGGTCGGCATTCGACCATTGCACTGGTAGTGTCGCACTGTCCATTCGCGTGCCATACTGCCGCGCGGTGTCATGTAGATATCTGTTCACAACGGACGACGTGCAGCAAAGCAGCACACCCTGAAACACGCCGAAACTTTGACATCGTAACTCAGAGCTTGCTGTCTCAAGTGTCAGCATCTAACTTCCTCAACTACATAACTCTCTCAATATTTGGCAGCTACGCCGCCTCATCTGCGTTCGTCGGGCAGCAGAGCGTCTTCTTCGTCTCCTGACCGCTCCCTCGCTGAATCGTGAGAGACAGAACGCTCTTCGACAGGTCCGAAGAGTACATAATGCTGTAAGATGAAAATGATGTCGAAGACGAGAGAGATATTCGCCAGGCCAAGTTTGAGGGGGTTGCCCGTCAGCCCACTCCAATCGGACTGAAGACTACTGTCAATGAGCAGTTGCGCAAGACTGAGGGTGCCGCCCGTGAAATCAAGCAGCTGCTGTTCGATGGACCATCCGATCGTAGACCTTCGCCGGAAATTCGACAACACTTGCGGCACGTATTTGAAAATGGTGTACATGAGCTTGATGTACTCCAGACCGTATACCACGTCGATCCATGCCCATCCGCGACCGGAGTGGTCGCCATGCTTTCCCACAACGATAAGGATCAGAATGATCAGAGCGAGCAAGCCGCCGTAGATCAGACCAAGTGTGACCTTGGTGGCATGTCGGTGAATAGTGGCTTTAGGATCCCATCCCCAAAGACGGGGCCAGAATTGTGAGTACGTCACAAGGCTCATGATTAGGGCCAGCAGTCCAAACGCCAGGTCGTTGAAGCGGACTGTTGGCTCGGGAGACGCAGGATGTCGCACGGCATATTGATCGCGGATCGTGGGAGAGTACAGGAAAAGAACAGTGCTGATGGTGTAGCACGAGAATCCGAAGCAGTTGAGTAGAGGGAAATCTGGCATGAGTCCATGTGTCGTTTGCCGGCGCCAGTTCAAAATAGCTTGTGGAAAGAACGAAATCGTCCAGGCTGAAAAGTAGACCCAACCAAAAACCCTAGCGGCGGTCAGAATAGATATAGTCGGAGGATGTTGCTTTCGTATACCAGGAAATGATATGCGCGAAGTGTGTTAGCTCGCCGGAGGCCATCTCTTCTTGCTGCTCTTCTGCGGGTGTCGAACGTGGGAGAGCGAGTGAAACTGCCTATGAAGAAGTCGCTATCGCCTTACGAAGAGGAAGAAACGCCATCGAGATACGATAACTCACGCCTGCAGACTAAGGCATTCCGTCATCGCCCATGTGTCGAGAGAAGAGTGAGCACGCGTTCGTAGAAAGCAATCCCGTGACCATGTGGAGACGATCGGATCCCGGCTCTGTCGTGCCTGGCCGCCTTCGCTTGGGCCGCCTTCCCTGGCAGACTCTCCACTTCATCGAACTCGCCATCCGAGCACGCACGTACGCGCCGATGTTCCAATGATCACTTTTCCCTTGGCAGCCGGAACTGTAGCGCCAGCGCATGCGCAGCGGTGGAGCAGCCAACAAGCGGCAGAAGACGCACGTTCACCCGCGCTTTAGTGACAGCACCAACGACGGCCAAAATGGCAGGCTCCGATACCTCTCCGCGACGCGCTGTCCGCACTCCACGCGCCCTAGCCTCCATCGAACCCACCACTGAGCCCGCGCAGAAGAAGCAGCGACTGCGCTTCGAGCCAGGAGGACCGGGCGGCGGAGGGCGGTACATCGATGAGCAGGGCAACGAGATGACACGCGCCGAAGCTGTGGAGCGCGGTCTGATCTCCAGCGCGCCAAGAAGTCGATCGAGACGGCCAGCAAGTGGACGACCCAACATCGTCGCCAAAGCCCCCAAGCATCGTGCTGTGGCTGCTGCTGATGGCCAAACACCTTCGGTAACGCGCTCGACCATGACCACCAGGCCGCGTCGTGAACGACCGGAGCGCTACGCGCCGCCCCCAACCACACCACGACCCCGGTACAGCAACGCTGCAGCTGCGGCAGCTGCCAGTCAAGCCAGCGATGGATACAAACCGCGGGAAGAGAGGAGTTGGGATGAATTCCACCCGGAGCTGGATCTGGCTGCGGGGCTCATGGTTTTCTCGGCAGATGAGGTAGATGGAAGGACAAGCAAACATGACCCAAGGCTACAGAACTTGAAATTGAACGGACTGGAGACGAACGGGGACTCGGACATGCAGGACGTTTCAGATGATGGACAGTCTGGTCGGAATGGTACGCCCAACAGGCGCAAACCTGGACGGCCGCCGAGGAGGCCAGAGTCCATGTTGAGCGGCTTAGGCTCTCCGCCCGCACCACGCATAACACCACTACCCACACACAATCCCAAAGAACGTCTGAACTTGCCGAAACCGTCCTACCGACACTACAATCACTTTCTGCAATACGAGGAAGACCAGTTACAAAACAAAGTCAATTACGTCGATCGTACGATGGCGGGCGTCGGATACCAAGAGAGTGATCGCTTCGAGCTCCCTCCAAACGTATTGATACGCTTGGCCGAGAATCAGCATGTGGAAGATGAAGCAGACGTCAGTCTGAGACTGGCAAGCGACGGGCCTGTAGAGGTTGGTTTGGGCCATCCAGTTGTTGGCAAGGTGGAATACGACATGGACGAGCAGGATGTGGCTTGGCTGGAAGAGGTGAATGAACATCGCAAAGCTGAGGAGCTGCCAGCAATCAAGCCAGCGATCTTTGAGATCACCATGACACAAATCGAGAAGGAATACCATGCCCTAGAGAAGCGCATACCTAAGCCTCAACCCCGACACGCGCAGACACATCGGCCTCGATCTAGCTCGCAAGCTGCGGTCAATGGAGATCCCAATCCGTCGGGGGATGAGCCGGACAGCAAGTGCTCAATCTGTGACGATGGAGATTGCGAGAACGCTAATGCGATCATATTCTGCGACGGCTGCGACCTTGCAGTCCATCAGGAATGCTATGGTGTGCCTTTCATCCCAGAGGGCCAATGGTTTTGCCGGAAGTGCAAAGAGATAGGTCGCGGCACTCCTACCTGCATCTTCTGCCCCAATGTTGACGGTGCGTTCAAACAAACGAGCACTCTACGCTGGAGCCATCTGTTGTGCGCCATCTGGATCCCGGAAGTGAACATTGCTAATATGACTTTTATGGAGCCAATTCAGGATGTGGACAAAGTACCGAAGGGGCGATGGAAACTGAGCTGTTATATTTGCAACCAGAGAATGGGCGCTTGCATTCAGTGCGGGAACAAGAATTGCTATCAGGCTTTTCATGTTACGTGTGCTCGTCGAGCGAGGTTGTTTCTAAAAATGAAGTCGCAGACACAGGGCGGGATTGACACAACAGCACTCAAAGCGTTTTGTGATAAGCATGTTCCGCAGGAGTGGCGACGCAACAACGACACGGAAAATGCGACTATCGAGGCCAAGCGTTGGTACAAGCATGCTTTCAAGGATCGAAAGTGGGCAGATAGTCAGACTGCTGCCCTTGAGCTGGGGGCCCCTCCTCCGCCAGACGGAGGGCTAGCGACCGACGCCCACGGCACCGAAGATACAATTGCTGTGTCCAAGCGGCGCAGCAAGAAGGACCAAAAATGCAGTTGGCGGCTTCCTTCGGGGGCACCGGTTGTGCCTCAGGTAGTCTATACCACGGTCGAAGCGAGCCTTACTCGCTTCACGATCCGCAAGAAGAAGGAGTTCGTCGAGAATGTGTGCAAATACTGGACCTTGAAGCGCGAGGCAAGGCGTGGTGCAGCTCTGTTGAAACGACTGCAATTGCAACTGGAAGGCTTCTCTAGCATGGAAGTCACACGTCGCAGCTTTGCCGGCATGGGTGCTGCTGGTGGGCCCAGACTTCAGAGACGTATCGACTTTGCCGAGATGCTACAGAAAGATATGGGTTTCTTGAAAGACCTCACGGCGAAAGTAAGGCAACGAGAAGAACTTCGTCTGAAGGAGGTTGAGCTTCTCCGAGAGCTGGTCGACACTGTATACTTTCCCATCCCTCCTCTGCTGCGACCGATCCTCCTGCGAGCACAGAAGTGAGTAACAACCCAGGAATGGTGCACAAGCACTTCACTGACTAGATGTACAGGTTGGACGAGAAGTCGCGGTCTTTTCGAACGGGCTTCGAACTGCTTGCGCAGAGGTTGCGGGAACGCTACTACACTTCTGTATCTGACTTCTCCCGTGACCTTTCGAAGATTTTCGCAGAAGCTCTAGCAGCGGTGGGCAGTTCTGAAGAGCCAACCGAAGCTGACATCGAGGCCATCCACAACCAGCTGAACGAAGTGAAGCCTGGAAGTGCCGCGCACATGGCGCTGACACAAGAACAAAAAGACTTGAAACGACTCGCCAAGCGTATCGTCAAGGCTGTAAAGGAACCATTAGAAGCCGCGATGAAGAAGGAAGCCGAATTGAGGGGCCTTGAACTGGAAGAACAGCTCAGGAAGCTGGACTCGATGGGAATCTTTGCATCAGCGACCTCCAAATCCGGCGATGCAGATGGTGAGGACGAAATTCAAACACCACACACGCATCGTAGGACAGGTTCTGATATTTCGGTTGTGGCAGGTGCTGAAGATCAAGATAACATCGACACCGACATGCCGGACGCCGAAGCCGTGGACAACGAGATAGACCCAAAGCTCGCCAAGGACAGCATGATCCCATTCGCCAATGACAGCCACACACCTGCATCCAAGGCTGGTAGCCATACGTCTTCCAACCTCAATCTGTCGAGCAAGACTCGCAGCGACAAACCCACGACCGAACCTTTGTCTCCGCCCATCTCTCGATCCTCATCACGGCCTTCCGGCGCGCCTGCTTCTGCCAGCGACGAATTCAGTAATACCAACGGCGAGAATCACGATGTGTTCGCTCAAGGCGGTGTCCCTTGGTATCTCGAGCCCTTTGATCCCGTCGGCACCACCATTCACGAAGAACGATATACTGGACGGGAGGTGCTACGCGCCATGTCCGAAGAACTCTCCGACATGGACGAGGATACTCTGGGCGAACTTGCGGGCATTAGTACGGATGCCGCGGTCAATGGTGGTGGTGGTGGTGGTTCTCACACTGCGTCTTCGACTACGTCGGGTGCTGGCTCGAGGTCTCGAGCTAATAGCAGTAGGAAGAAGAGACCGAAGCGATCGCATTGGTCTCGTTGAAATGGACGAGGGAGTGGCGGGGTGTGAAAGGAAGGCAAACAATGGATATTTTTTGTTCGAGGCACGGCACAGCACACAAGGGCCAGTATACCAACGCGTATTTGTATATGATAAGACCGGGATTGCAAGCAGATGATACCTAGCGCTGGAGTTGGAGGACGTTTTTGTGATGATGAATTACAATGTTTTTGCACGGGGACCTCTGAGATTTGTGAGGATTGAGACGATACTTTTCTTTTCAGAATGGTTCACGGACTTGTCTGTATGAGTAAATACAGCGTGGCTGGCGCAGATGGCTCTGCAGGACTACTCGTAGATAGATGACCGAACCCAGTGGTCGGTCTGGCCGTCTGCGATGCAGCTCTACTACCTATCTCGTCTTCCAAAAATCTCATTTCTACGCGTTCATTGGCGGCATTCCTTCAACGCCATTGTGCGTGCAGCCTGTTCGTCTCTTTTACTCTACGGACGAATTTTGATACTTGGAGTAGACTGCTCGGTGGTTGGACCTCTTTTTATGCGCTTGTTCTTGAACATTGCCAGGCAAGGCGCGGAGAGAGAGAGAGAGAGAGGGATACGCGTCTAGCACTCGCTCTGCTTATTAGACTTGTCATCGGAGCCCCGCCCGAGCCGTAGATATCGTGTCGGACTTGAATCCGAAGAGCGTGTATCCTAGGAGGTAGCTCTAGCACGCACACATTGCGATCTTCGTGCTAACAACAAGCGGGTTTTCTCGAGATCTCACGTGCTTGCTCGAGATGTATATTTTCCCTTGTTTTCTGTTCTTCTTCTTCTTCTTCTTCTTCTTCTTCTTCTTCTTCTTCTTCTTCTTCTTCTTCTTCTTCTTCTTCTTCTTCTTCTTCTTCTTCATCATCACGAGTCGCTCATTCGTCAACCCCCCGCTTCCAAATTCGCGACCTGTTTCGCCAATGTTGCGAAAAAGGGCTGGCCGTTGGCCATTTTGTCTCCGGTGACTCTTCCGCTGCTGCTGCTGCTTGCGCCTCCTGCGCCTCCTGTTGCTGTTGCTGTTGCTGCGGAAGAGGAAGATGGTTTGTAGGGTGTTGCGGTGGGCTTTTTGTTGATTAGGAGGGCTTTGGCTTCTTCGATGTTGAAGGTGCTGCTGGTGCTGCTGGTGGTTTGTTGTTGTTGTTGTTGTTGTTGCTGCTGCTGGGTGGAAGCTGTAGGGGAAGCGTTGTTGATGGGAGAGGGGCCATTGGATGCGGCGCGTTCTTGTTGCTTGGAGAGCCAGACGTTGCGGGGTGGTGGGTGGGTGGGTGTTGTGTCTTGGGGTTTTGATTGCTGTTGGGTTGGAGGTTGGGTGGGGTTCGAGGATTGGGATGGAGAGGCGACGGCGCTCGAGCGGTTGCTGTTGCTTTGGGGCGCGTTGCGCGTGGAGTGATTGGCGGTATTGTTGTTGTTGCGGATGTTCGCGCTTCGTGTCTGCCAGACGCTGTAGGAGGTGGGATGTTAGCTGATGGTTCTCAGGCTGCGATGCGCGCGTGGACTTGCTTTTGCTGCGGAGCGGACATGATGGCGGAGATGCTGCTGATGCGCTGCGTCGAGGGGAGTGAAGATCAGTCGACACGCCTGTTCCTGTGGTCAAGCGGATGTGTAGAGCGACTGATCATGACGCTTTCTGGTGTTTGGCGGTGATCGACAACGGAAGCTGGAGCTTGGACAGGGACGTGCGCTGAGGCATCAACCGGCACGCGCCTGGCTCTTCATCGGCCTTCTTCCCGCCGTGCTTCTCCATCCCCTTCTCGCCTTGGACACTGCTCGATTCCACAGAACCGATGAAATGACGCACGAGCACTTCACGCTGACCGACTGGAGACAATATATTTGAGGGCTGCTTTGGTGGCTGCCGCCCACTCCACGCGACCACCACCGAACCAACTTCTACGAGGGATATACATACGGAACAATGTCCTGCATGGCGGCCCCTTCACACCGTCCACCGTCTTTGCCTGGCGGGCGGGAGGCTGCATAGTGGCGGAAATATTGGCTGCGAGATGAGTGGACCGGCCATTCGACCAATCGTGCGGCATGATGATTGTGGGCGGACGACATGGTTCTTGCCCGGGCGACACTATTACATATGCGGACGCGCACCACAGCCGCGTGGTATTGATTTGCAGGCGTCCGTCGGCTGCATTAGCTGGTGATAGTCTGATTGCCTCGACCGTTTTGAGTAACCAACTAGCCGAAGCCGCTTCACGCTTCCACCGCGACTCCGCCCGCGCACTCACCACATAATGACCACCGACAATCATCTCATCTCTGTGCGATCGTCGTTCTTCTAGTCCGCTTCTTCGACGACCAACCGCTGCCGGGATCTGGCCCGCACGAAACGAAACATCCGGACCGTCGCCAACCGACACACGAGGCTGCAAGGGATCCCATTTCACCTCGTTCTAGGCCTCGCCCGACTCGCGCGCCTGTTCAAAGACGCTTGTTGACCTCTGCTTTGACACACCTCAACAGTTCTGCCGCTTCCACCACTCTTCCCCTCGCAGGATTGGACCTGCAGACTGGACATGCGACGGCAGCACGGCGCATGGAAACCAGTGCGATGACAACGGCCACCCGCGCCTTCTCGTCCTGCAGCGCAACTACTTCTCCACTCGCTGCGGTGCCGCCACAGCCACCATGGATTGCTCGGCATCAGGAACCGGCCTGGGATGAGTTCAATCTGACACACAGAGCTTCATCAACGATACGACAAAGCCGGCTGCAATCGTACAGCTCGTATCCATTGTCCGGGGGAGCCAAGCTGGCACAGAAATTTACGATATCGCTGCTGTTCTGTTTCCTCTTGTTATGTCGCGCATCCCATGCCTACCAAACACTAGGCCAGGACGATAATCTGCCGACGCAGCTCCTCTACGACCGGCGTGCACCGCCACCGTTGCCCGTGATGCATCTGGAGGTGAGAGACGAGGCATCCGTGCTGGCATCGACAATCATCCGACCCAGCGGCTCTGCTACAGCTACTGGGAATATTCAAGTCGCGACGGAGACTGCAACTGCATTACCCCGACCATTTGACTCGAATCTGGGCAACAACTTCACAACAAGCTCCTGCCCCACATTCTTTGGGCGCTTTCTGAACGACCAAGCTTTCGCGTCTTGTTCGCCTCTATCATTACTTCTCCAGGTATGCCAGAGAAAAGTGAGCATCTTTGAGCCTCCACTGACAGCATTCATCAGACATCCACTGGCTTCTTCACAGCTTCGCGATCTCTCGTGCGACTCACGACAATCATCGATAGTACATGCAACGTCGACTTCCCCAAATGCTCGGCCTTGATGGCCAACTATGCCCAACAGGTGAAACAGACCGCGAATTGCGGCTCTGACCTCGCAATGGGCAATCCCTCTGTCGTGCAAGCATATAATGGCTTCCTAGCTTACGATGCCTTGTACCACGCCGGATGCCTCGACGATTCCAGTGGACGGTACTGTTACGCCAACGCCGTCACCAATGCATCATCTCCCACGAGCAGCTACATTTACTACCTACCGCTCGGCGTGGAACTGCCCGGGGGCTCACGACCTGCATGCACAACTTGTCTTCAGAACACCATGGCCATCTTCGCCCAGGCAGCGACCAATCGCACTCAACCCCTCAACGGAGACTACCAGTCTGCTGCATCACAAATCCAAATGAATTGTGGACCGACTTTCGTTCAAGCCACGGTACAAAACTCTGGGGCCGGGCCTGCGCGCTTTACGCTGCCGCCTTGGGCATCCCTCGTCACTCTTTTGACTTTGTCATTGAGCTATGTCGGGTAAAACCTAATAAGAGGATCGAATCGAGACGAACGACGAATGGAGAAGATCAAGCGCTGATCTTCCACTATACGGGGAAATTGTGATGGAGACGCATTGCATGACACGGCAATGAGACGACATTTATCATCTTTACTTCGATGGAACCACCGGGCAGGGGATTGTTTTGATGATTTAGCGCGGCGTTACCAGCTTCGAAGACCCCTTCTTCTACTTCTTCTTCTTCTTCTTCTTCTTCTTCGATGGGACACCTCAAAGATTTCGTTTCATGTTTATTTTGCACGTAACTGCAAAAAGAAAATCGACAGCGACAGCGACAGTTTGGTGGACCGAAGAAAACAGGAATTAAGATACGGAGAGAGAGAGAGAGCGAGGGAGAAAGAACGATGAAGAACAAGAGCGTGTCGAAAAGATGTGGATGATGATGAACATGGGACAAATCTGCTCTCTCTCTCTCTCTCTCTCTCTCTCTCTCTCTCTCTCTCTCTCTCTCTCTCTCTCTCTGCTTTTATCTTTTTTTTTGCACATGTGCTCGCTCTTACTATTCATACAATGGTGCGAACAGCAGCAGTACGGTATGAATTTCTGACATGGAAATTTTTATGTAGTATTAATATATTATTATTAGTGTTATTATCTAGTGATGATGGTGATGATGATGACGTGTCTGTTCATTTTTTTTTTACATGTTTCTTACTTCACTTCACTACAATTGTACTACTCATTAGACTACGAACCCCGTCTCTCTCTCTCTCTCGCAGCACATGCTACGAGAAGTTGATGACTGCAAGACGCTTCGATTGTCTCTTTCTCTTTCCCCTCGGGGTGACAGAGGCTTGTGAGCTGTCAAGAGACGACACTTCGCCGGCGCGAACCTGCCTCGGTCTGCGGCAAGTTCTGGTACGCCTCACGTTCTCGGAGCGCGCGCGTCTCTGCGAGAAGGGGTGGACCGTTGGATGTGAAAATTTGGGCAGCGAAGACAGAGCGTTATGAGAGAGAGAGAGAGGGAGAGGAGAGAGAGAGAGAGAGAGAGAGAGAGGGAGAGGAGAGAGAGAGAGAGAGAGAGAGAGAGAGAGAGAGAGAGAGAGAGAGAGAGAGAGAGAGAGAGAGAGAGAGAGAGAGAGAGAGAGAGAGAGAGAGAGAGAGAGAGTGAGAGAGTGTGTGTGTGTGCTAGACGATTTCTCTATATTCATTCCTCGGCCCTTCACCATTCGCTCCGAATTATCGGCGTCAGGACAAAAGTTTCTTGCCCGCGGATTTCGATCTCGTTGTACCAGAATTTCTGTACGAGACGTCGCAGTTCACTCCGTTGACTTTGTTTGCTGAGGGAGGCGTCAATTTGTATTGCTAGCCGCGGCGGATGTGGAGAGGGTGGAGCCGGATTTGTAGTTGTGGGGGTTGTTGTTGGGGTCGGTTCCGTCGCAGCTGTCTATGACGGCGTTTGGGAATTGGATGAGGCAGTTGGGGTCGTCTTGGGGGCTTTTGGAGGGGTCGGCGAGGTTTGGGATGGAGAGCGAGAGTTCGTTGACGGAGCCGGCGTTGTAGGTTTTGGTTTTGTCGGGTTGGGAGCAGAAGTCTTTGGCGTTTTCGACTGCTGTGTCGCGAGACATGACCCAGTAATCGCCGCTGATGCCATGGCAGGCATTGATATTTGGTGGTGCAGGGGTGGCGATTGGTGCATCGGTTGTTGTTGGCGTGTCAGGGTTTGATGGCGTTTCTGTATGACCTCCTAATTTTTGTAGCCAAGTTGTCTGCTGGCCCACATAGTCAGACGGGTAGGACGTGAGGGGTAAAAGGTCGTTGATAGCGATCACTGTCTCACTGCTTGGGTCTGTACGGTCCCCACAGCCAGGGTAGTCCCCGAGATTAGGCAGCGCATCGCCGAGGGTACTTGCATCCGTATCTAGAATCATTGCGAAAGACAAAGATGCCATTGCTCCCAGATCTGTCCTTTCAGGGTGGGCCCAAGGCAAAGTTGTCAGCGTTTCGTTGCACATAATAACCTGGGTCCGTTGCCGTACGAGCCAGCGATTGGTGGCGAGCCCGCCGTATGCAACGAAGTTGGCGGTTCGACCACTTGAGCCAAGCTTGATAGCTATGGTCAAGTCATCGATCGAGGGATTAGGTTGGCCATTGGCGGAGTCTGCTGCGAGGTCCAGATGTGTCAACTCGTGGAAGAAGGTCGTTGCTCGGTTGTTATACTGGTCGGTGTCGTATTTCGCAGGGGCAATCAATCTGTTGCCATAACTGTAACCATCTGCGAAACTCCGCAAGTTCATGAAACCCTCGCAGAAGTTAATCATGGGGTAGCCGTCGTCAAAGTCTGTATTGGTAGAGTAGGCATTAGGCAGTTTCTTGGGTTTGTCTCCTGGGTTAGGAGGATTTGGTTGACAAGGATCATCTTGAGGACGATTCTGACAGCGCTTTCCGGGATCGTCACACCGCACGTGCAAGGCGTGTTGGAAGGGGTTGACGTAGGAATAAACCACCGTTGCCATATTTGCCAGTACCGCTTGGATCTGAATGAGAAGACTGCATTCTGCGCTTCGATCGTTCATGATGCATAGCACCGTAGTCCGATCATTCCTTCGTGGAGCGGCGTGCGGCACAGTCAGTACAATCACTTGACGGAGTTCCTCGAAACGTCGAAGCGGTTTAACGCTACTTTGGTGGGGAGTCAGACTATTTCGAGAGGCATTGTAGGATTGAGCGAACAGCCAAGGCGGCGGCTAGTTGATTCCATTGGAGCGCGTCTACACCGGCAGTTTGTGTTGATGAGCTGATTGTAAGTCGTTTGAGATGGCATGCAGGTACATTGTGAGTGGGCATTGAATGGAATGCTGACGAAACAGAGTCTGTGATGACCAGGTACACTCGGCGTGGAAGATCCTCCGCTCCGGGCCGCACAGACCACTTTGGTTCTCTTTATCACAACGTGCCCAAGGATTCGATCCTTCCAAAAACGCGGGATAGTAAGAAGGATTGCGAGAGACGTCTACTGATATATATATATATGCTTACCTACTTCCAACTTCCCGCTCACTCCACATCCAACCCAAAGAACTAGCAAATTGCTCATACCTTTTGATTGGAAACCCCTCGCAAGCACACCCAGCTACGGTGCCAACGAACAATATCAAAAGCTCCACAGACAGTCACAGGAGGTATGTAAATGTTAAAACGAAACCAAATACTCCGTAGTCCGAGTTTCGGGATGTGAAAACGTTCGCGCCAAGAAGACAAGCTTAGATGGGTGTAGTAGTAGTAAATCGACATGATAATACTCAAACATTCATTCCAGAGATATGTACACGTAATTCCAATTCCAGCTTGACTTGAAAACCCCCACAAAGATTTGCCTTTTCGCCCTGTTTTCGCCTGCTAGAATTTCCGTTCCATGATTGATGATGCGCAGATGATTGGTATCTCAAAAGTGTTAAAGAAAAGGGAAACATGAAATGCAGAAATCAGAATATCACCATCTCCACCACCACCACCACCACGAGAGGAGGAGGATAAATAGATACGTAGTGATTTATCAGTCTTTGTTTGTCCTTCCTCAATGGGAGACCTCGAGATGAGGAGCCAAGGTGCAGAGAGATGATGATACGCCACCTAATATCTCCCTCTCGCATCCAGTTTTGTCATCGTCGTCGTCATCGTGGTTGGTGAAAATCCCGATGCGCCGTTTTGAATGACTTTGAAGCTGAGAGAGATAGAAAGGTACGAATAAGGAAAGGAGTGAACGCCGAATCCTCGGATGCCGTTCGGTTGTGATGCATCGTGGGTCTCATTAAGGTCGTCGTAGTTTGTGGTGAGTCGTGGTAATGTATATGCAGAAGCACTTCGTGTGTGTGTTCCGCTGGCGCAGATAAACGTTCACGCGATGAGGGAGTCGGCTCTGGAGTCTGACGAGTCTCATTTCTCAATGCGATGCTCAAAAACAAAATACCACGCCATGCACGTCTGCGGGACTGACACTCGCTGACGTCGTCTGTTGCAAGCGATGTGACTTTGACTCTTCTTCAGTGATCGTCGTCGGAGATTGCCCCGATTGAGTGGCGATCTTGTCACCGGCATTCGTCATGTTCGAGACCAATTTTGTGAGCTGTAGCGCGTCCATGGAAGTCTCCAGAGGCAGGATCTGATCACACTCTCCGAGTATGGAACTGGAAGACTGCGGGTCGGGGCCTTGGCCTGCGGATGCTGATGATGAGCGCTGAGAAGTGGCTCGCTGAAGCTGATCCGTTGTGCCATCGCTGAAGTTGTGGGCTTTGTAGGTTGGTGGCTGCAGCTCCCATTGCTCGAGGAGCTCCATTCGCCAATTCAATTTCATGCGCCGACCATCTACCACAAGGACATCGCTTGCTCGTGGAGCATCAGCGTTGAGTGTGGGCATGCATCTTCGAACATATCTTTGTGCTTGATGTGCCGTGCGCAGATGCGGAGGCTGCCACTTCCCGTCTTCATTGAAATTGGTTGTAGGGGTGGCGTAGATCATGTCCGGGGCTAGGGTTGAATTCATGGTCGTGCTGGTCGTCTGCCTTCCGTTCGGTGGGCGCGTCGTGATATCCGCGGTGTTTGCGCCTGAAGTGGCGGAAGCAGCAAAGTACTCGCGCATCATTGACAGATCGACTTCGTCCTCTTCGCGTCCAGGCGTGGTCGGTATCGTCGTTTGAGTATCTAGTCGTGGAAGTTCAGGCCGCGTGGGGTTCATAGCGGCGAAGTCGGGATACATTTGGCGGAAGAGACGTTCCTGTTCGGCCAGTAACCCAGGATCCGCGATATTGCCATTGTAATGTGGCCGGTGACGCCTTCTCCTCCGTGGTACAGTGCATTGCCTCGGTATGCTCCGCTCGTCAATAGCATGTGAAATGTCAATCGCCGCACTGATGGTGTGAACCAGGTGGAAAATGAGGTCCTCGCTGCTATCCGCCAGCAAAATCTGATCCGTTTCAACGCGCAGACGCAGAATCGTCTGTGGCACCGACTTGTACATTCCCGGATCCTTTTGCCACGCTCGCTTCCGTGCAGATGAAGGAATCAAATGCGCCAATTTCGTTTGCGGGACCAGGATCGTGTGCTCGGTATCAGTCGCCAGTCCAACTTCGGCGTGTTGCAGCGTGTATGATTTGAGCAGCTTCCCAGCGCGTCCGTCTTTGACTCTGTGAAAATTGACCATGGTGCCACACACCACGACATGAACTTCCCTCCACTCGCCCTCGCAGTGCCCATGCAGTGGGTTCAACGATTCCAGGTTCAGCAAAACTTTGGCCTCATCTCCCACAGTACACGTGTAGCTGGGCAATTGTTCTCGTCCATCCTGCGACGTACGCAACGGCGGCGCGGGCGTTCGTGCAGCGGCAGCGTAGGCAGGCGGTCTGTCGCTGGACACGTCACATTTTGTTTGAAAGCTGTTGTAGTAGCTCGTAGCTCGCCGCGATCTCCCAGGTCGAGCTTGTTCCGCAGGCTGATGATCCTGGACGGCGACTGGCCTGGCAAGCTCGGCCCCGTCCGGTGTAACTCTCCTCCGCAGCTCCCCCAGGGTGGATGCCATGGCCATGATGATTCTCTGTTTCTTGCGCGTTCACACGAAAGGCAAGCGCGAGGTTGAGTTTCGTGCAATCTGACACCCCGGCCCAAAGCCTTTCACGCCCGAGTTCATGAGGGTCTTCGTCCGTCGCTATCTGATCGGCTTCCGACACTAGAGATAGCCGGGCTGATCCCGCATCGAATAATGTCGGCGGTGTTCCGGTCGCGGTGGATGATGGTGTCGCCGCTCTTGCCTCTGCTTCTGGGCCGCAGGTAGATGGGGTTTGGGGGAAGAGGTGCGGCCGTGAGAGACGGATGTCCAATGGGTATATGTCTCTTGGAGCGTGTTCCGCGGGCTATAATCGGCAGGCGCACATCCAGGTCTCGCTTGTCGCAGTCTTAATATCGTGCCACGTGCGTTGGTGGGCGGGTCGCAGATGGGTGGGAGTTGGATGATGATGCAGAGGAAATAGTGGTAGTTGAGATGAAGAGAGACAGCACACAAAGACCGACGCTAGATTCGCGCCCCTCCTTCGGCGTGCCGCGTGGTGCTGCTGCTGCATGCGCTCGTGGACAACAACACCAGGCGGTGATCTAGAAACGCCACGGGCAAAGCCCGCTGAAGACCGGGTCCTTCGAGCGAGGCGACTTGGCGCCAATCGCAAGCCAACCGCACCACGTCTCCGTCACAAGAACACTGCTGTGACCGGACCCTGCAGCCAACCTTCTGCAGGGCTGCGGGTTGATGCCTCGAGCGTCGCGACTCTCTGCGCACATCCTCGCCGCACTCGGTCAGCGATGTGCATTTCCTCGTCGTATCCCTCCTGCCTCATCACCTCCGCAATTCCGTGCCGTCATCCGCTCTGTGCACTGTTCGGCAGAGCAGAGCAGAACCAAACAAAAAGACCCCACCAAAACACCTCACCGTCTGGAGCCGTCCGCCCGTTCTAGAGCCCGCTCGGCAGCATATTCCCAGTCTGTCTCATGCACGCCCCGAGACTTGCCGAGCCAGCGACGACGCCTTTCTCATGTCACATGCGTTCGCCGCCAAAAACTCACAGAGTTTGGCCGGACTCACTCGCCCGTCCCCACCAGCGCGTCGCGACACATGGGAGAGCTGCAGGCTGCAAGTGTCATGAGAGCTGACACTACTCTGCTTTCATCAGCACACATCCAACGTCTGTCTCATCCTCAGCAGCAGCTGTCACGTTACATCAAACACGAAAGTCAGATGGCCGTAGAATTCGGCGTCACTGACCACATCAAAGCCGTCGTCGCATCGCTGCGACCGTGCCGCACCGGATGCACGCATTTGCAAGCATCCAGCTTGTCCTGTAACAGTACGGTAGTCCCGTAGACTCCTCCGCGTACGTGTTTTTAGCATCTCACTCGCGCGCGTGCTAACGGTGCTAGACCTCGCCATGATCCCATCCCATCCATCGCAGTGATCGCGCGTGATACCGCAACTTTTCGCGCTGATTACGCACCAACAACTCGCGATCGAACACCTCCTCTCTCGGAGTGGCCGCCAGCCAGCGCAGCCAGTGTTCATCATCACCGCTCATCATCACCGCTCATCATCAAATCAGATCATCAGCAGCTGTATGAGATGAGAGAACCACCTCCAGCTTACAGTCATCACAGCATCCTCTCATTTCGCACAAGTCACGTGCCCATCCATGTGCCAAGCTGCAAGGGGGGTGCAGATTCGATTTCTTTTTGGGAATATGTGGTGATAATAATATCGTCGACCGCACGAGGCAGTCGGTGGTGTCATTCCATCCCATCAATCCGAGAATACAAAGTATTCGACACAGCCAACAAATGGATACCTTAGATGAGGCACAATCCCAACCTGTGCCCACTCGGGCTTCCCCGATTTCGAATTCTTACAAGACAAGACACACTCGTGATGAGCACTCATATGCTCCCACCGTGTCATCCTGCCCTCCCACCCCCCCAAAAACGCTCATCATGGAAACCAATTCCAGAACGCGCCAGAACGCCGCGCTACCTGAGGTTTGCCTAATAGTACCTCCGCATTTCAGGATAAGCAATTACATGTACAAGCAGACGTTGAATCATTTTTCTCGCACTACGAGGGCTCGGCCACGGAAGACTGTGTTCGTCTTCTTCGTTGCTTGCCAACGCCCTCTTGCCGCTGTGCGAGCACCTCGCGTAGTGCGGGGTCATCACGATCCCGGTCAACGTGGTGAACACGGACATGTCTAGACCGATATCAGAATCGGAACGACATGAGAATTGAAATGAGCCCTGACTCACCGTTGCAAGTTGTCAGGCCTGGGATATCTGTGCTCTCGGTCGGGACAGAAAGGGCAGATATACCCAGGACTGTTATGCACAAGACCGTGCCGGATCATTTCATTTTTGCGTTTGAAGCCTTTGCCACCTTCGCTGCGTGGGCAGTCTTTCACCGGACAGTAGTGGGGTCGGTTTTGCGAGTGTACATTCCTGTGCGAGCTATATGGGGTCAGCCGTCATCCGCAATTCGACTTGCATGTGGACGAACCTGAGAAGATACTGTGTCTGGAAGGGCATCGCCGTGCATCCAGGATAGTCGCACTTGAAGCCGCCTATCGGAACGATCGTCATTCCTGGAGGTGGCGGCAAGATGGGTCTCTGAATTCCTTCTGTCGGTATGGGTCCCTCGGTCGGCGTGGTTTGCGCAGTGCTGTATCCATCCGTGCTTGAATTGGTTTGTCCATGACTGTCGCCGGAAGAGGAATTGGTGGGCAGGGTAGGTAGGGAAGGTATTGGTGGTGGGAAGTTGGGATTCGTTTCAGTGGCTGCTGATGATCGTCTCCTGTCTGTGTAATAAGCAGACACGGCATACTGCTTCGGTGATCCGTAAGGATGGCTCTCGCCGGCACCACTTGTTGGAGACCGCGGGCCAGGCGGGTAGAAGGCGGTGGGCGAAGTGTGTGCACTGTTTGCGTAGGGCGGGAAAAAGGGCATCATGGGAGATGGTGATGTGGCAGAGCTGAAAGGCTGGCTGTGGTGGTGAGCGGCTGGTGCTAATCGGGAATCTTGTTGTGTAGCCGCTTCGGCCAATTCTGTGAGTTGTCCTAGCTGTCCGGTCAATTGCCTGAAAGATGGCAAGCTCTGACCAGTGGGCGATGCTGCAGTAGCGTCCCTACTGGGAGATGTAGGTTGCACGATGGGCAACGTGTTTGCAGTACCCTCTTCTACTGGTATGGCGTGTTTGCGCAATGTGGGTGAATTGGCAATCGAATCTCTGGAAGCTCGATTTGACAGTTGCTCTCGTGAGACAGAGGTCCTAAGCTCGGGGGGAGCGACGGCATCGCTATCCTGCGATGTCTCCGATGGCAGCTGTGGCACAGTGTCGGCACTGTTCTGGGCAGAATCGATCCTCGTTCGCTCCACGAGACTTTTGGTCTCTTGCGGAGGCCGCGATGCCCGGTCGCTCTCCTGCATCGCGGCGGCAGCAGTGGCCTTCAATGCATCACTGGCACTATTGCAGTGGTTTTGGCCGGTATCACTGTGCGAGCGCACGTTCCCAGGCAGATCGGGTCCGGCTTTCACAATGTTAGGTCTCCCGGCGGCCGCAGCAGATGATGATGTGTCGGACATCCTGTTCCGCGTGAGGAGTGGAAGAGGCTGGCCAGGGTTGGTGCCGAAAATGGCCCACGCCGCGGCAGGTGAGGCTCGCAGATGTATACTGCTGCAGACTTCACGGATGCGCACCAATGCAGAGCACAGTAAGACCGGTAATCCTCGATGGCCGGCCTTGGGCCTTCTCGCGCTATCACGTCCGGTGCCGTACAGTGACAAATGAGGCGCGACTGACTTTGGAATGGGCAGCGAACCCAAAGCCAGGATCGGTGCCGCTCGCGATGGAGTCGCCGTTGAATTGCGCAGGGGAATTCTTTGGGGGAAGCAATAGGGTATGGACAGCGGTCGTAGTCATGCAAGCTGAGAGTCTCAACGTCGGGGCGCCGATGTCGAGTCCATGCAGCGCAGTGCGAAGGTGCGTAGATCGACTTCTTGCTTTCTGTAAGCGAGTCAGTACGTTGTGCCGGCTGAACATGCTGGTCGCACAGGCCGGCGCAAGCAATGAAGTCGAGGGATGCGGCTCCAAGCTCCGGCAGCTGTGCGGGCATGCGAGGGACGCGGGCGCGCGTGCTGGGGGGAAGTCGGAGGGCGCGCGATCAGACCCGGCGGCTCAGCAGGTTCGAGCGGAGGGGGATTGCACATATGTCGACGACAGGCGCTGCGCCGCGCGTGGATGCGTGGGCTGGTCGACGTACCTAGGCACCATGTCCTGTCCTGTCCTCAGCCGCAAGACCGGGCGACGACGTTGGGCTGTGCCCCGGTGGGCGAGTGTGAGTGAGGAATGGAGAGTCGTCGTGACCGCGGTGGGACTTGCGGCTCATCAGCGTGGGCAGCGCAAGAGCAGTTCGGCGGAGATGTGGTGGTGGTGGTGGGCCTAGAACGTTCCGATCAACACCCGCACGCCAGCCCGCCACGCCGACGTCGAGCACGTCGCAGCTGTGCGGAGGGCCCTCCCGTTTGCACGCGCCGCGACCGAGCAGCAGATCTCTCCCTCCTGCGCGGGTGGGTGGTGCGGTGGATGGTTGGTTGTTCACGTGGAAGCTGACGGACGACGGTGACTGGCGAAATGCGGCGCGTTCTGGCTGCACGACGACGCGAGGCTAGCTCCTTTCACTCTCTCTGCTCTGCGCTGCGGAAGCAGGGTTCCATCGGCTAACTTGGACGGCGAAAGGCAACCCGTGCGAGATGCTACGCCGTGCCACACTGTGGTGTCGGTGGATACTGCACATCCAAATGCGGCGCTCCTCGTGAGGCTCCCTCCACGCGTAGGGCTGATGGAGATGATGATCAATGACGAGCACGAGCAGGGCCGGTCCAGCCACAGACGGCACGGCCTCCTTTGCGACTGTGTTCGAGCACTTCCACCGCCCATGCCATGTCTGTCCCCTGATGGTGAGCCGGTCAAGTCGCCCTGCATGTGCACTGCTGGCCCTACACAGCCGCATCATCATTCGACCACTCGCCCCAGGACGCGGATGCGCGCGGCTGATGATCTCCTCCAAACGGAAAGCCCCTCCAAGCCAGAGCAGTACGCCCGCTCAGAAGCGATCAACACCCGCCGCCATCCCAGAGTATCACACGACGCCGAGTGTCAAGGACGACGACGGCAAAATTCAATGGCCGGCGCCGCGTTCACAAATCGCAAAGGCTCGAAGCATCATTGTAGCATGTGCCGAGGGAAAGGGTAACATCGTGCTGGTGCCAGATAAGGACGCGGATGGCCTTTCCGCTGGAGCGATACTGCAACACACCTTGTTGCTACTGGGAGTGTCGCCAGAGAGGATTCTCGCTCACTTTCTGGTCAAGGGAAACACAGTGCACAGTGATGTCGAAAGGCAACGCATCGCCGCCCTCAATCCAGCCTACGTTTTTGTGATAGATCAGGGTTCTCGAGCCGGACCTCCTCTCGTGGATGTTCCTCACACCGGTCTTGTGATAGATCACCATTTCGCCACTCCCTCCGACTTTCCTGAAGGCTGCAGCTATGTGACGGCGTGTCACTCTCCCCCGGTCGCCACTTCATCGCTCCTCACGTATCACATCTGCGAAGCGCTGCATGCTGGAGTCGCCTCGACATGTGACTGGCTTTGTGTCGTCGGCACTCATGGCGATCTGGGCAACACATTGCAATGGGGCGAGCCCTTTCCTGATATGTCAGCAACGCTCAAGAAATATAAGAAGAAGGTGCTGAACGGGGTGGTGAGCTTGGTGAATGCCCCACGAAGGACAGCAACGTGTAAGTCAGAGCGACAGCTTATATGAATGCTGGACATTGGCCAACCTACTTCACAGATGATGTGCAGTCCGCCTGGGATGCGCTGAGCAAAACAAATGATCCTGCCAGCATACTAAATAATCTTCGCCTTCGCGATGCTCGAGCTGAAGTCAATGACGAACTTGAGCGCTGCACTCATGCCGCACCCAAGTTCTCGGCCGATGGCAAAGTCGCAGTCTTTCGCATCAAGAGCGAAGCACAGGTCCATCCGATGATTGCAACTCGATGGGCAGGTCATCTGCAGTCGAACAAGCTTGAAATCGTAATGGTCGCCAACGAAGGATACCTCGAAGGCAAAGTCAATTTCAGCTGTCGCATACCTCGATGTGCACGAAGCAGAGAGCCTCCAGTCAACATCATCGAGAGTCTCAAGGCGTACGCTAATCTGCCTGAAGTTGGTGGCGTGGAAGATGGTGATACTTCAGACACTTCTCCTGCAGCCGCAACGACACAGCCGACTTTGTTGGAACGAATGGGCGACAACTTTGCACGTGGGCACGTGCAAGCCAGTGGTGGAATCGTCGCGACTGAGGATTTTGAAGAGCTGATGAGGCGGATGGAGGTTGGGGTGAAAAAGGCCACTGGCGGCAGCCCAAGCAAGACCGAGGCGAAGGAAAGTCCAGCGAAACAAAAGAATACACTACTGACGTACTTTAAGAAGAGCGAACAATAGAAACATTGAGGCATGCTGAAGAGGTGGTCGTGCGGTATTGAAGGCCCTTCAGGGCTCCGCTGTGCTGATGCTTCTGCCTTATGCAACCGCAAGACTTGCATGCGTCCTCAAGTGGCTGTTTGATGTGGGAGCCTTGTCCTTGCATCAACACATACATGTAGTCGCCTGTGCAACCGACTGAAAAGAACCTTGAAGATATGTATATTTCTGTGCCAAGACCACAACAACTGTCACACGGAAACCGGGCAGGTGTGATTTTTCCGGGCCCGGCGCATCCTCCAACCTCCAAGTTCCAACGTTATACGGCCCGTGGACTCCTCGGGCCTCTCGGGCCTATCGTCCAGCGCCACCATTTCTGTAGGCTCACCACCGCGTTGATGACGGCCATGTGTCTCGACCTCCAGTTTATGACCAGCCCTTGCTACCACCCGCATCTACGCGATTGATCCTCTCGGATGCGTATCATTGAGTTCTCCATTACCAAAGCTACACATTGGTGCACCGCAATATTCGACGCCTCTGCTGGCCGTACATCCACGAGAGACCGTGGGCTCCCAGCCCATCCGCGCGGCAACCCGGGTCATGGCGGCTCAGGAACGCGATAATAGTCTCCACAACAACACTTCTCCCAACACCTCCACCGAGAACAACGCGACGATGAAAGCTGTCCACGATGAGCGGCAGCAGGGTCCTTCTTCCTCGGAAGCGACGACAAAAAAGAAGCCAAACCTGTTGAAAAGGCTTCGCCAAAAGCTTGACCTCGATGTCCCGACTGTTATGATGATGTTCAAGGCATCTTTACCGCCCACGATTGCAATCGCCATGTGTCAGAGTCCGGCTGTTGCGAGGACGTACACCACGCTGGGCTACTTGATCGCTATTACGTCGGTGCTGGGAATGTGCATCATGCCGAGGGCGATGTTCGTGCAGACGATGTGAGTGATGCGGAATGCCCAGACTTCGTCCAGAGCACAATACTGATATACTACCAGTATTCTGAACATTTTGGGCGTGTGCGTCGGTGCGGCAGTGTGTCTTCTTGCGCTTTACTCTTCCATCCAAGCACGAATACACACGACTCCAGCGGGTGCTCCTCCGACGGGTTACAATTCGAGTGCTTCCGCCGTGTTAGCAGTGTGGCTGTTCTTTTTTGTCTATCTTGTCAATGTGCTGCGAGCTGCTCTCCCTCAGATGCAGTTTCCCGTCATTATTGCCTCCATCTTCATCTCGGTGTCACTGACAAACGGTAAGCAGTAAGCAGTGGAGCAACGAGGAGTCATCTAATGCTGTGTAGGAACGCAATTTCCTACAATGGACATTGCTCTCAATTTTATGAGACGGCTCATTACAACATTCTTGACGGGGTTTGCTCTCGCGGCGGGAGTTTCGTTCTTCGTCTTCCCTATGAGTTCGAGGAAAGTTGTCTTCAAGGAGATGGAAGGGTACCTGAAGGGCATGAGTGGATTGCTGAAACTTCAGGGCGCGTACCTTTCGAGTTTGGAAACCTGGGAACCGGAAGGACAGGATCAAAGACCCGGCATGGACAAGTTTAACGACAGAAAGCAAAAGGGACCAGCACCATTGATGATGACGGAATCTGGGAAAAAGATGAAAGCTGCTTTGCAGAAAGTTCTTGAGCTCCACACGAAGATGCCCACGGATATTGCCTTTGCGAAGAAGGAAATGGCATTTGGGAAACTCTCGCCAAAGGATATCACTGAGACATGGAAGCGAATGAGGTCCATACTGGTGCCTATCATTGGGCTAAATTCCGTGTTGGATATTTTGCAACGACGTGCCGAAGAAGCGGGATGGGAGAAACAGACCACCAACGAGGCCGACGCGGGTTCAAAGAGGAGGCAGATTGACGATTTGCACGAACTCATGAAGTCCTTGCATGAGCCGGTAGCCACCCAGGGTGCTCACCTTGATGCTGCCTTCCAGCACGTTCTCTACACATTAGAGCTCACAAAACCACCCAAGAAGAAAAAGTCCGGTGATGAAGAGAGTGCCGCCGATGCTGGGCCAGTCCCCGGGACAGCGACATATGCCGAAGGCTTCCGAAACCAATTGGATGAATTCTACCACTCGAAGAGGCACTCTGTAGAAGAATGGCGTCAGCAGCACGGATTTGACCTTCCAGAAAATTTCTTCGAACCTACCTTCGAGCAACCAGAAGGATGGAGCGACGAGCGCTCCGAGCACTCCCGTGAACGAGATCAGCGGCATCTCTTCTTCGCCCTCTATGTCCACCATCTTCTCTACAAAGCCGGTGAAGCCGCGCTCGAATTAGTCCTCTACGCCGACGAACGCAAAGCTTCCGGCACGTTGCAAAAGTCCCGCTTCATTGTGCCCGGACTGAAAACCTTCAAAAAATGGCTGTTTTCTTCTTTTGGCAAAGAAGATATTCACGACGAGAACCTCTTGACGGCTGACATCTCTGCCGGCCGCGCGCTGGACCTTGGAGAATCTTTTGGTAAATCGAAAGATCCAGAGCATTTACCGCCGCGAAATACGTGGGAAAAGATTGGAGATATGATCAGGTTGATCCCACAGGCACTTAGGAGCGACGCCTCGGCTTTTGGCTTTCGAGTTGCGTGCGCTACGATGACAATAGCTATCATCTGCTATTTGCATGATACGCAATTGTGGTTTATCAAGCACCGACTCATATGGGCGATGATCATGGTGGCAATCAGCATGACGAGGACCGCAGGACAGTCGACTTGGTCGTTCGCGTTGAGGATTGCTGGAACGGCGATTGCCATGATCGCGGCGTATATCGTCTGGTATATCGTTGACGGGAAAACGGCCGGTGTGATCGTGTTCTTGTGGTTCTGGCTGTTCCTTGCCTTTTACATTCTGCTCAAGCAAAAGACACTGCTTCTAGCGGGCATCATCTCCGTAAGTCCAGCCTCACACCTTCGTGAGCCATACTCACTCAATCATCATCCAGGCCGTCACAGCCATCCTCATCATCGGCTACGAACTCCAAAGCCGCGTCCTCGGCATCAAAGCCAGCGAAGCCAGCGGCCAACCCTTCTACAAAACCTACCTCCTCGCCCCCTACCGCCTCGCCACCGTCTGCGGCGGCCTCTCCGTAGCCTACATCTGGACCATCTTCCCCTACCCCGTCAGCGAATCCACCGAGTTGCGCAAAGACATCGGCGCCGCCCTCTACATGCTCGCCAATCTCAACTCCATCGTCAACGAACTCGTGCGCGCCCGAATCCAAAACATCGCAGGCGAAGAAACCACCAAAGGAACCCGCGCCTTCCACCTCGAAAAAGCTCGAAATCTCGTCTTTACCAAACTCCTCACCCTCCTCACAACACTGGAACAGAACTCCGCGTTTTCCAAATTCCAACTCCGTGTCGGCGGCCGCTTTCCTCGCGAAGAATACATCGGTCTCATCGCGAGTATTCAGCGCGTGCTGCAATACATCACCCTCATATCCTACGCTTCGCGATCCTTCACATCTCCCTCCTCCTCCTCCTCCTCCTCCACCACCACCACCAACCCCACCCCCTGGTCCCACTCCTTCCGCCACCACCTCACATCCCTCACCACAACCAACTCCCACAAACTCACCTCCCTCCTCTCCCTCCTCTCCTCCAGCATCACCGACGCGCGAGCTCTGCCCCCTTACCTCGACTTCCCATCGCAACAACAATCACACCACGCAAAAAGTGCTCCGCATCAGAAATTCACCATGGAAACCCTCGATCGCGAAGAAGAAGGAATTTTGAGCATCAGACATATCGAAGAGCCGGAATACGGGGCTTTTGCTGTGATGCAGATTTGTGCGGGGTGTGTGGATGATGATGTGAGGAAGATTATGCGGTGAGTTTTTTCGTCCTCTTTTTCATTCTCCCTTTCTTCTTCCGAAATTTTCCTTTTTCGTTTTTTCTTTTCGACTTTTTTTTTCCCCGGGCCCGCTTTCTCTCTGGAGGGACGTTGTGTGCTGACTTTTGTTTTTTTTTGTTGATGATGATAGACATGTGAAAACGTTGGTTGGAGTGATTGATTTTAGTTTTCATGTCAAGGATCGGGAATTGGATGGGGTCGAGGAGGAGATGTCGATTGGTAGTGGGGAGGAGAAGAAGGGGTCATGAGTAGTAGATGGGATGTAGGACCAAGCTTTGTAGATTGTGGATTGCAAGATTGCATGACATTACACAGTCTATTTCTGTGGCGAGCAGGCTTCTCTCGCCTATATGACTCTATGTAATGATCAATTATTCATAACCTCGTAATATTCTGCTTGCACTCGCAGCATGTGGCTCGACCATGCGCGGATTTGTGCCAGCTCTAAGCTCTATGTTGCAGATTCACCCGCTGTATTGGTATAGAGTACACCTTCATAGTGATCATGGTCTCGTCAATGTCCTGGATTTCCAAGCAAGTATCTTCGCATCTTTGGGCCATCGCCCGGTTCAATCAGACGTCTTCGTATTGGCGTCAACACACGACCAGCTGTGTCTCCTCGAAATCGGTCGGCCACGCTGCAACGATTGGGTGCACTCCTCCTGCCAGGGCTGAGCGCATTCTTGCTGAGACGGCGGATCTCCCCACTCCCATTCATTTGAAGCAACCGTCGTGGCTTGACTGGCAGCCGCAGAATACGACTCTTTCACGTTGTGGCCTGTAATCTTGATGTCCTTGAGTTTCTCCGCCCAGTCATCGACACAGCCTAGTGCATCCTCCGGGCTCTCTCGATGCGACAAGAGGAAAGCCTGGATCTCCGCAGGCGTGAATAGATTGGCTTCGACCTTGGACGCGAATGTCTTTGCCAGCAGGTCAATATCTGGTTGCGAATCCACCACAGTCTCCGTGTCACTCAACTCCTCGTCAAGGTCTGTGTAGATTTGCGTGAAGAGGATGTTGGCGACTTCTTGGCTGGCTTCTCCCATGAAGATCTTGTGGTCGATTCGACCGGGACGAACGAGAGCAGGATCTAGACTGTTGGCAGAGTTGGAGGTCATGATGAGTAATCGGCCTTCTGATGCGCCTGCCCCGTCGATGACATTCAAGAGGCCGGAAAGAGTCACGCGCTTCTTCGGCGTCAACAGATCAGTGGTGGGCTTCTTCACAATGTTCTCCCGCTCGATGCCCGCAGAATCGACGTCTTCCATGAGGACGACGCACTGTGCTGGAAGCTCCGAGAATAGGGTAGCGAGTTTACCGTCATCCATTTCGGTGCTTGTGAAGGAGAGAATGTAGAGGTCGAGGCCAAAATGGCCAGCAAGCGCGGTGCTGAACGAAGTCTTGCCGGTCCCAGGAGGTCCATGTAGCAAGATGCCTTTTCGCAAGGGAAGGCCGCGTTGAGCATACCAATTGCTTGTCTCTGGCGCCAAGTACTTCTCAACGCTCGCAATGATGTTCTGTCTTGTAGCCACTTCCATCGCAACAGTGTCGAGAGTGCGCACAGGGCGAGAGATCGGTTGATCCCACACATCGCTGTCGCAGAAATTGCGCGATACACGATATATGTAAGTGTACGACTCGTCCTTGTTGTCGTCCTTGATGTGTTCCAGGAAGTTTCGTACAGGCCCATTGTCACCAGTCAAAGATAGGCAGGAGATTTTCAAATCAGGCTTGGTGGCTACACGAACTCTTCGACCATATCCGTCTGACTCGGCGGGCTTCTCAGGCACTGCCTGATCTTCGAAGCGAAGCCACCGACCATCGTACTTGAACCAGGACGTCTGGGCGCTGGAGACGTACTTGTATGGGGTGTCCGACGACCGTCCGTAGTTGCCATCAAGAACCAGCGTCACGGAGCGGCCTTGAGGGGAAGAAGCCTGGCCAGCAATCCAGTCCTTGACGTGTTGACGGGCGGTGTCGTTGCCTTCCACCACGACTTCGGCGAAGAAGAACGATGAGATGTAGTTGATTGCGGTTTCCAGGCGTAGAGGCCTCCAGAGATAGAGGTACGAGCCATATCCCAGGAAGGCAAGTGGAACCAGTGTGGAAATGGCCTTGGCTAGGAATGGCGACCGCCGCTGCACTATGCGCAAGGCATTTTTGCAGACCTTTTCAGCGTTGAGGTCGAAAATCTCGGGCGTGCCAGAGCGTAGGCCTGTGGCGACTTCGAACAAGCTGAGAGAGAGGTGGATTGGCATCGGCGCCGAGGGAGCAGGCATGTTGGCGAAAGCCGGGCCGATGCCGTTGAATTTTGCTTGATCACTTCGGCCGGATGACGGCGATGGCGAGGTCGTGGTAATTGGTGCAAAAGAGTCGAGAGTCTTGGATATTCTGTGAATGCACGGATGGCTGCAGGCAATCACGCGGCCTCAGGAGGTGTCCTATGCTGGATGAGTTTGTGTCAGGCAAGAGTTTGCCGTCAGTTGCACCGCAATTCCACATGCCGAAGAAGAGGATGTGAATGGGACGATATGAGAGTCAGTTGAACGTCGGTTACCTGAGGCGAAGTAGGCAGACGAGCGTAGATGCGCTGCAGTGAGTCAGAAATAGACGGTCACGGTGAACGCATGCAGCAGAGCGCGGTGATGATGTTCAGCTGGCGCACTGCTGCCTGCGCCTTCTTCGCTGATGCACGTCGGCGAAACCGAAGGGCCGCTTGCCGCCAACAGCGAGCGGTCGACACATGCTGAGGGAAGGAAGGATGGAGAGAACACGAGAAGGGTCTGGTGCAGTGCAGCCGCCTAGACTTGGATGGCAGCAGCTCTTTCCTGACCAGTGCTCGATGATGCAGAACATTCGGTGGTTCCTGCTCGTCGAAAAGCGGCTGTATCCGGCGCTAGTGCTGCTGGAAAGTGATATGGAAGGTACGAGAAATCGCTGGAGTTCCAGTGGAGGCAGGTGCGCCAGGCCGAGCTCCAAACTATTTCTTCACAGCTACACGCTCCTCACTTTCTTCTCTGCAACCGAGATACCCCATTGTGCTTCACGTGTCCCGCGCTCTTTCATCATCCACACTCGACCACCACACACAACACACCTGAACTAGACGGTGAGTCTCTCGACGCCACCGTTGCGAGGCCATCTGAGGCCGCCTCTTCACAGCCCGCTTGTTTGCTGCACCAGCCCGGAACATCCACTGACCTCTGCATCATCAGACATCCAGCGCACCTCCATCAGTCACATCACACCACCGCAACCATGTCGGGCGAGACGTTCGAATTCCAGGCGGAGATCTCGCAGCTTCTCTCGCTCATCATCAACACCGTCTACAGCAACAAGGAGATCTTCCTGCGAGAACTCATCTCCAATGCCTCAGATGCACTCGACAAGATCCGCTACGAGGCTCTCTCAGATCCCTCAAAGCTCGACTCGGCGAAGGACTTGCGCATTGACATCATTCCCGACAAGGAAAACAAGACGCTGACGATCCGCGATACCGGTATCGGCATGACCAAGGCTGACCTCGTCAACAACCTGGGTACCATCGCCCGCTCTGGCACCAAGCAGTTCATGGAGGCCCTCTCCGCAGGGGCCGACGTGTCCATGATTGGCCAGTTCGGTGTTGGTTTCTACTCGGCATATCTCGTTGCCGACCGCGTGACCGTCACATCGAAGCACAACGACGATGAGCAGTACACGTGGGAGTCGAGCGCCGGTGGCACCTTCACCATCTCGCAAGACACTGATGGCGCGCAGCTCGGTCGTGGTACCAAGATTGTTCTCCACCTCAAGGACGAGCAGACTGACTACCTCGGCGAGAGCAAGATCAAGGAGGTCGTCAAGAAGCACTCGGAGTTCATTTCCTACCCCATCTACCTTCACGTACTGAAGGAGACCGAGAAGGAGGTCCCAGACGAGGACGCCGAAGAGACGAAGGAGGAAGACTCCGACACCAAGCCAAAGGTCGAGGAGGTCGACGACGAGGAGGAAGAGAAGAAAGAGAAGAAGACCAAGAAGGTCAAGGAGAGCAAGATCGAGGAAGAGGAGCTCAACAAGACGAAGCCAATCTGGACTCGCAACCCACAAGACATTTCACAAGAGGAGTACGGCGCCTTCTACAAGTCGCTATCCAACGACTGGGAAGACCACCTTGCCGTCAAGCACTTCTCCGTTGAGGGTCAGCTCGAGTTCCGCGCCATCCTCTTCGTGCCAAAGCGTGCGCCATTCGACCTGTTCGAGACCAAGAAGACCAAGAACAACATCAAGCTCTACGTCCGCCGTGTCTTCATCACCGACGATGCCACCGACCTCATCCCAGAGTGGCTCTCCTTTATCAAGGGTGTCGTCGATTCTGAGGATCTCCCACTCAACCTGTCTCGTGAGACTCTCCAGCAGAACAAGATCATGAAGGTCATCAAGAAGAACATCGTCAAGAAGACTCTTGAGCTGTTCCAGGAGATCGCCGAGGACAAGGAGAACTTCGACAAGTTCTACACCGCTTTCGCCAAGAACATCAAGCTCGGTATCCACGAGGACAGCCAGAACCGCTCTGCTCTTGCCAAGCTCCTTCGCTACCAGTCCACCAAGTCTGGCGAGGAGACCACTTCCCTCCAGGACTACGTCACCCGCATGCCAGAGCACCAGAAGCAAATGTACTACATCACCGGCGAGTCCATCAAGGCCGTGGAGAAGTCGCCATTCCTTGACGCTCTCAAGGCCAAGGACTTCGAGGTGCTCTTCCTCGTTGACCCTATCGACGAGTACGCCTTCACCCAGCTCAAGGAATTTGAGGGCAAGAAGCTCGTGGACATCACCAAGGACTTCGAGCTTGAGGAGACTGATGACGAGAAGAAGCAGCGCGAGGAAGAGGAGAAGGAGTTCGAGGCTCTCGCCAAGTCTCTCAAGACCGTCCTCGGCGACAAGGTTGAGAAGGTCGTGGTCAGCCACAAGCTCGTTGGTGCTCCTTGCGCCATCCGTACCGGCCAGTTCGGTTGGTCTGCCAACATGGAGCGTATCATGAAGGCTCAGGCTCTCCGTGACACCTCCATGTCCAGCTACATGAGCTCCAAGAAGACCTTTGAGATCTCGCCCAAGAACCCAATCATCAAGGAGTTGAAGAAGAAGGTTGAGTCTGATGGTGAGAGCGACCGCACCGTTAAGAGCATCACCACCCTTCTCTACGAGACCTCGCTGCTCGTCTCTGGTTTCACCATTGATGAGCCAGCCGACTTCGCCGAGCGCATCCACAAGCTCGTGTCGCTCGGCCTCAACGTCGACGAGGACGTCGAGACCGAAGCGGAGGCCGCCGCACCAGCTCCTACCGAGGCCGCCACCGAGAGCGCCATGGAGGAGGTTGACTAGATGCATAGACGTGTGTACAGTCAAGTAATGTGCCATGGGTTTCACGAGTGAATTGAAGAAAGCATAACGGCTTAGAGACAAGATTCAGGCCAACGGCGTTTTTTTTTTCACTGTGTCCTCTTTTGGGGTGATGCACAAAAAAGAGGTATTTTGGCATGCATTATGGGGAATTTGAGTGATGACCTTTTCTGTATCAACAGTATTAGCAGTTTTGAAATCAAAAGAGACTTGTTAATCTTCTGCTAGCCCTTCCTATCTTCTTTTGTCTACCACATGCTCTCGTCATACGCGTTCAATGTCCTGTATGTCCGTCTCCGACTACTGACCTACAACTTCGCCCCACCTCTATCCCTATCCCTCCTCATCTCCGTACTATCCACCCTCACCCCCTCATCATCCTCCTCCTCAACCCTCAAATCCGGCATCTTCTTGGGCATAATCCTTCTCGGCTCCGCACCCTCCACCAGCGCATATTTCCCAAAATCCGTGACACCCTCATGTTCGCGCAAAAAGTCCTCGTCGAGCACGAGTTTCCCATTCACGTCTTGTGCGGGTGATCGAATGATGGCTAAAATCGCATCGGAGAAAATCGTGGGTTTTCGTAACGCGCTGCGGGCTTCGCGTGTGCGGTTGCTCTGCGTTGCGGCCGAGTCGATTGCGGCTGCGGGCCAGATGCTGGTTATGGCCGTGTGGGGTTTGTTTTGGCGTCGGAAGTCGATTGCGAGGCCGAGGGTTAGTGTTGACATGGCGAATTTGCCCACTGTGGTGGAGGAAAGAAGGGAGGAGGATGTTAGTGGTGGGTTTGTTTGGAGGAGAGAGGAGAGAGGAGAGAGGAGAGAGGAGAGAGGAGAGAGGAGAGAGGAGAGAGGAGAGAGGAGAGAGGAGAGAGGAGAGAGGAGAGAGGAGAAGGAGAGAGGAGGAGGAGGAGAGAGGAGGAACTCACTAGCATACGCCGTCTTCCCCTTCACAAACCTCGAATAAATCGGTGGACTGACGACTACAATCCTTCGATTCGCATCGTTTTGTTGTTCTCCGTTGTTGTTCCAGACTTTCAACACTTCTTGTACGACGGCGTAGAGGCCTTCGGGGTTGATTTTTTGCATGAGTTGGAAGCGCTTGAGGTCGGTTTTTTCGATGGAGCTCCACCAGATTGCGCCGGAGTTGTAGATTATGACGTCGAGGCGGTGTTTCCATGCGAAAGCCTGCGTGATGAGGGATTGGATTTGGTCGGGGAAGCGGTTGTCGCAGGCGATGGCGAGGGATTCGTGGCCTAGGAGGGAAATTTCGCGGGCGACGGTTGTGATTGTTGAGGAGGAGGAGTTGGGATCGGGTGGGAAGGGTGTGTTGGACGAGGGGGAAGAGGTGGATTTGGCGGAGACGATTACTGTGGTGGTGGTGAGCTTGTTAGCTATGCGCTGGTATCTGAAATGGTATTCGGTCGTGACTTACCGGCGTAGCCGTTCTTTGCGAGGTCTATGGCGACTTGTCGTCCTATGCCCCTCGAAGCGCCAATGACGAGAGCGACGGGACTGTTGCTGTTCGGAGCCATTGGGCGTGAGCTCTTCTTTAAGTTGCAGGAAGTATCTGTGATGCTGGATATGTGTTCGGAAAGTATAGTATGCAGACCTACTGCGTGTCAATGAAGAGCATGGATCGAGTCTCGGTCGCAAGCACGTATATGTGGTTGTGAGCTGTCGAGTAATCATGCTGTAGAGGTCCGAGGTAGCTCTGGAAGGGAACATCGAATTAGTGATGAGTAATCCGTCGCCAGCAGCTTGAAGGGTATGAACCCTGGCTTTGCGTGGGAGAGAAGGTCTGGAAACTGGCTAGGGAATTCAATTCATGTTCGCTGGTTTCGAGACTTGCAGATCATCTTCTGACGTGACTTTCGGTAGCATTCATACAATGTATATGTAAATCCACAGACACGCGCTGTCTATCGTCTCGCTGTCTGGTCCATCTTGCCTCCCGTGAGCGACTCGGCAATTCTTCTGATTCTGTCCTTGTTGATGTCGATGTGTCCAACTGCCTCGTCCATTGCTCTGTTTGATGGAGCATACTTCGACCTCTTGAGCAGATCTTGTACACGATCAGGTTTCCCTTCGGCCCAGATGGACTTGCCTGTCCCTGGATTATCCCAAGCGCCCATGGGAGCTCCAAAGAGGACTGGCTGCTCAGGTGTACCAAATGCCTTTTCCACTGCATTGTCTAGCTGCTGCGGCGTAACGATGAAGTCGCGGGCGTTCAAGTAGAGCGAATGCAGCGCATCCATGCGTTCTTCCTGTTTTCGAAGGAGAACTGCTTCAACATTCAGACGCTTCCTCTCCAGTCGTTCTTCTCGCGTAGGATCAGGGAGTGGTCTGTTGAAAAGAGCGTTCAGATCGAGATTGTTGCTGGGTGCCGTCAAGCGTTCGTCTTCGCGCTCGGGCATGTTCAATCGTTCCATTCGCTCTGCTTGCTTGGCTCGTGATTGAGCTGCGACGCGCTGCTGCTCGCTTTGCTGACGCGCCTTCAAGCTCTTCAAACCTTCGCGAAGATTTTGTCGTCGGAGCTCGCTCATCTTGACTTGCCATTCTTCTCTGCTTCGTGGGGCGACTTTCTTCTCTCGCGCTGGTGGTTTCGTAGCAAGGGCGATCTGCTCATCCGATGAAAGATCTTTCGGTGTCCCAGCAAACACATTGCGAGGTACTGGCAAGACTCCTTTGACTGGCGGATAGTAAGGCGCGGTCTGCTGTGGTGGTTCAGGAATCTCCACGTAACGAGGATGTTCAGGGCCGACGGCCAGCTGTCGAGTGGTGGTAGAGAATGATCGAGCGGAGCATTGTGGACACTTCCATGCCGACAGCGTCGATAATGAGCCCCGGGCCGTCATGGTGGATGATTGTGCTGCGCAACACGAGATGGCCGCTCGATGGTTCTCTGCGGACCTCCGAGCGAGATGAGGCTCAACTGAAATCTTGGCGACTCTTCCCCCAAAAAGTTTCGCCGCTGCAAAGTCCAGCCACTCTTCCATTCCACCGCCATACGCACAACTTACAACACTGCATTCGCCCGCGACACTTTGAGTAGACCGGCGCCATGGGTACCGCAAAGAAAGAGGCCGCCCGCAAGGAGCGGCAGGGCAAGACCGGCGATGGCATGGGCAACGTCAAGACCAAGGGCGAGAACTTCTATCGCAGCGCAAAGCGAGTGAAGACGCTAAACATGTACAAGGATGGCAAGGCTGTGCGCAATGCAAAAGGAGACATTGTGCAAGCCGCCTCATATCAGAGCAAAGAGAAGCCCAGCGCACGAATTGAGCCGAACAGAAAATGGTTTACCAACACTCGAGTGATATCGCAAGATGCGCTCGACAAATTTCGCGGGGCGGTGGAAGCACAGAGCAAGGATCCATACAGCTACTTGCTCAAGCAGAACAAGCTCCCAATGAGCCTGATCAACGACAACAAGGACAAGGAACGCAAAGATGGTCTCATACAGCACAAGGCGAAGATACGAATAGAGAGCGAAAAGTTCGGCGACACATTCGGGCCCAAGGCACAGCGCAAGCGACCTCGACTGGCGGTATCGAATATTGAAGACCTTGCGAATGCATCAGGAAAAGACTACGATACCTACGAACAGCGATTGGAAGAGGCACGGCTGCTGTCGGGCGCTGGCGATGCTCCGGAGGACACTGGTTTCACTGGTGGCGAAGATTATAACAATGGCGAGCTCACAACAGCAAAAGAACCCGTATTTTCAAAAGGCCAAAGCAAGCGGATATGGAACGAACTGTACAAGGTTATCGACAGTTCAGACGTGATCATTCACGTTATTGACTGTCGAGATCCAGAAGGCACGCGATGTCGCAGTGTGGAGAAATACATGAGGGAAGAGGCGCCACACAAGCACTTGGTGTTCCTGCTCAACAAGTGCGACCTGGTGCCAACTACTGTCGCGGTAAGTCGACTACTTTCTCTTTTATTCGTACTTTGCACATGGACGCCATTGCTCAAGTCAAGGTTTGCTTCCGCCATTTCCGGCAAGTCAATGAAGCAGACCTGTTACAGCGATGGCAGATCAAACCCCAGCTCCACCCGATCCTCTGCCGTTTTGGCATGATCACCTCGGAGCATTTGTGTCTTGTTTGAGTAGCGATCCGGATAGCTTTATGCTTCATTCCTGTGATGGACAGCTTAGTAATGGGACGTACATCTATTCCCGTCATCTGCGGACTTTTGAGCGATCGAGATCCGAATACAGCGTACTGACAAAGATTGTCAGGCCAAATGGGTGAAGACCCTCTCCCGCGAATACCCTACGCTCGCATTCCACGCCAGCATGACGAACTCCTTTGGCAAGGGCTCTTTAATATCACTCCTCCGCCAATTCTCTTCACTCCACAGCTCTCGCAAACAGATTTCCGTGGGTTTCATCGGCTATCCCAACACAGGAAAGTCGTCTGTCATCAACACCCTCCGCAAGAAGAAGGTCTGCACCACAGCCCCAATTCCCGGGGAGACCAAGGTCTGGCAATACATCACTCTCATGAAGCGCATCTACCTGATCGACTGTCCCGGCATCGTCCCACCCAGCATCACCGACACCCCCGAAGACATTCTCCTCCGAGGCGTCGTCCGCGTAGAGAACGTCGAGAACCCGGCACAATACATCCCCGCCGTTCTCGGTCGCTGCAAACGCCATCATCTCGAACGTACATACCAAATCAAGAATTGGACCGAAGATTCACGACCTTTCGAAGAGAAATCCGAGAAAGAACGGGTCACGGAATCAGTCGAGTTTCTGGAACTGCTCGCGCGAAAAGGCGGAAGATTATTGAAGGGTGGCGAGGCGGATATGGATGGTGTGGCGAAGATGGTCTTGAATGACTTTCTGAGAGGGAAAATTCCTTGGTTTAGTGCGCCGCCCAAATTGGAAGGGGAGGAGACGTTGGAGAGTAGGAAGGAAGGAAGTAGGGATGAGAAGTTGGGGATCACACACAAGAGGAAGTTGGGGGAGATGCAGGCGGCGGAGGAGGAGGAGGATGAGGAGGATGAAGACTTTGAAGGCTTCGATGAGGAAGGGAAAGAGGATGAAAGTGAGGAGGGCGCTGATGAGGAAGGTGTGGAAATCCACACTGCAGACGGTGACAGTGACAGCGAGGAAGCTGAACCTGAAGCTGAAGAGCCTTCCACTTCATGACGAAAGTAATGATACCCCCAAATGAAAAAAGCAATAATAGCACGACCACGACGGTCTGTGATATCCGTCGAACCGTTTGCTTCTATGAAAGCTGTCTTTTGTCTCTCCGATGATCTCTCTATCTATTCATCCTCGCAGCCCATCCATTCATACTCCTCCTAACACCCAATGTCTTCCTCTGCTGCTGCTGCTGCTGCTGCTGCTGTGACGACGACGCATTCTTACCGTCCGAGCCGGCAGCTAGACCACTCATAGAAGTCGCATGAAACGTACTCGCCGGCTGAAACATTCCAGCTGATCCGCTTGCGTTATTTTTCCGAGGTGCCCTTTTGTAAGACGTCGATGAGGAAGAAGAAGAAGAAGAAGAAGAAGAAGAAGAAGAAGAAGAAGAAGAAGAAATTCCCTCTTCTTGGACGTGATCAGCTTCAGGTTTTGCAGGCAAAATCGACAAAAAGACATTTTTCTCTTGTCTTTGCACAACAGATTCCTCGTCGTCGTCGTCGTTTTGGTCATCATCATGAGCACTCATGTTGTTCTCGCGCCTCGAGTCGCGTCGTCTACTTGCTGCTGTCTGCATCGAAGAAGAAGAAGAAGAGGAAGAAAAAGCAGGTTTGCTGAACATGGGGGTGGAGCGCGGTTTATGCGTCGGTAGGCCGTTTTGTCTCGCGGTCATGAAATTTCCCCCTGCTTTTTGAAATGCGCTGTTGCGTGTGTCGGGTATGTTTGAGATCTCACGTAAGGGTTGAGGTTTTGTGGATGCTGTTGTTGGTGCTGTGGGTATGGGAGGAAGGCTGAATTCGGCATTGCCTTCTTCATCGACGGAGGCAGTTGACTTTTGTTTCTTCAGAGCTGTTGAGGTTGTGCCACTGCCGCTGCTGTTGGAAAAGAAGCCGGCGATGCTGCCTTGGCCTGCGATCTGGCGTTTTCGACCTTTGGGCACGGCTGCGGTTGTCGATAGTTCTTCTGTCTTGGTTTGTTGCTGCTTCTGCTCGACTCGTTTATCGACTTTCCGCAATTGTGCTTGTTCCATAAGTTCGTCATACCGTGCAGCTACGCTGACAAACCCTTGCTGGACAGGCATCGTTGCCGTTGCAGTCGAGAAGCCTTGTTGAACAGATGTCGTTGTGTGTGCAAGCGAGGATACGAAACCGGCATGAGTTTTGGACTCGCTAGTCTTGGCGCGATTCCATTTTGACATTTCTTCGGCAGGCTCTTCGCCATTGACAGGCCAATAGTTGTCTTCGTCACGTTCCAGTGTCTTTCTGGTCGCGGCCAACTTCGCTCCGTCGGGGCAGCTTTTCCTCAGTGTGATTGATAAACTCTTCAAAGCTGCCAGCGGCAGACTTGGGCCGTGCTCTTCGAAGAAACTTCCTACACCGGAATGTGTCAGGAAGGAGGACATGTCTGTCGTCTCACGTTGTGTGTTTTTGACGGGGCAGCTCAGGTACAGCAGAGCTTGCGCTCGCGTCATGCCCACGTAGAGTAAACGACGCTCCTCATCATTGTCATCGGCTCGTGAATGCGGTATCGATCCATTATAGCATGCGGGGATGAACACTACCGGCCACTCCAGGCCCTTCGCAGCGTGTATGGTCGAGATCGTGATCTGCTGCGCCTTTTCATTCTCCTCGTCAGCCTTCTTTTCTGCAGAGGCAGTCAGAGCAATATTGTCGAGAAAGCTTGAAAGCAAATCTTGGCTGGTGTCCAATGTCTGCTCAATATCATCAAGCATTGGCAAGCCATCCAGCTCGGTAAGGTGAGCCAGATTTTCAGGCTTCGTGATCTCCGCCGCCTGCGCCATGAGTTCTTCGACATTGGTCCAGCGTGCCTCGAAAGTCTCCTCTGCCTGGAACTTGTCTCTCAGATATGACTGCAGTTTGATCTTCTGCGAGATCAAGTTGATCAAATCTACCACTGACGGCGTCTCTTCTTTCTCGAGTGTCCATGACTCCACCTTCTTGCGGCCACTGAGGATCACGTCCACGAAAGTTGAAAGACCTTTCAGCGTCTTTTCCATGATCTTTGCCTGCGATGTATACCGCCCTTGAGCAATACCCAAAACCAATGACCACAATGATATCGCTTTGCTTTGCGCTTCTACTCGCATTTTCTTAATCGTAGCCTCTCCGATGTGCCTTGAAGGCACGTTCAGGATCCGTTCGACCGCTTCGCTGTTATCAGGCTGGTGAATCACCCGCAAGTAGTCAACAACAAGTTTCACCTCCACCCGATCATAGAATCGCAATCCGCCCACCATGCGGTAAGCAAGTCCAGCATTGCCCAAAGCCGTCTCTATTGCTCGCGAGAGCGCTGCTGATCGCAAGAGGATGGCATAGTCGCTGAGATCCATCATGTCTCCAGAAAGGCAACGGGTCCGTTTGATCTCCGACACCAACCAGTCGGCCTCTGCCGCGGCTGAGGGTAGTTTTCGGAGCACCGGACGCAAGCCGAACGTGTGCGTTGCCTGTAGCTTCTTCGGCGGGCGGCTATCATCTTGTTCTATGACATTCTGTGCAGCATGCAAGATGGCCCCGGAAGATCTGTAGTTCTCCTCAAGATTGATGATGAGCGTATCGGGCCATTGCTTCTTCATCCTCGATAAGTTCTTGATCTCGGCAGCTCGAAAGCCATAGATGCTCTGATCAGGGTCCCCGACGATCGTGATGACATTGTGTTTCTGTGCGAAGAGTGTCATCAGATCGTACTGGATGTTGTTGGTGTCTTGAAATTCATCGATCAGGACGGCTTGCACGTTGGCCACACATTGCGGGTGGCTTTTGAGCAGGAAAGAGCATCGTAACAGAATGTCGTCGTAGTCGAGAAGATTTGAGGCTGCCAGCGTTGCCTCATACTCGTCAAACAACCGCGTGAATTCTTGCTGATCCACACTTTTCGGCGTCTTCTTTGCGGGCTCGCCTTTGACTTTTCGAGACGAGATGCGTCCAAGAGCTGGGCCTGGCTCGATCGAAAGCCCCAGCTGCTTAATGAGTCGCTTCAGGATCGCTTTTGTGTCAGCCGTATCGGCAATTCCAAAATCTTTGGGAAGACCGATATGCTGTCCGTAGGCTTTGAGATACCGCAACGCCACCGAATGGAAAGTGCCCAGTTTCAGCTGTTTCGCCAACTCGGGTCCGACAAAGCTCGTGATACGCTCTTTCATTTCATTCGCGGCTTTCACGGTGAATGTGCACACGATGATGTTCCATGGCTGCAATCCGCGATGCGCGATCAGATACGCGACGCGTGCTGTGAGGGTTTTCGTCTTGCCTGAGCCGGGCGGCGCCAGAACCTGCAGCACCAAGGCGTCTGAGGCCACGGCATCTCTCTGCGCAGGGTTTAGGGCGTGCAGGATGTTGTCCATGACATGGCGCGTCGTGTTTTGGGAAAGCTGTTGTTGATGCTCGAAGCACAGAAGTCACGGTGTGATCGCGTCAGCACGTGATACTCGGCATGAGCCGGTCGGAAGTCCGCCTACTCTAGAATATTCTAGTGAAGCGTGATCCTGCAACGAGCGCATGTCAGCACAGATGGAGGCAGTGCTTCTTCGGTCCAATGAATGTTGCATGCTCGTTCTGCACGTCTCTCGCCTACTGTCATATCGCCCCGCCAGCCTCAGCCTCAGCCTCAGGTTGCATGCAGGCACGCACCGCCTGTCCGTCCATCTCACGCACTGACGCTCATCGACGGAGCGTGGGCGGGTTTCGGTGTGCAACCAGGGCTTCGTCTATGCATTGCATGCTGCTCTCACCGGTGAAGCGCGTCCAGCTTCAGTCGCACCCATGCTGTGGCACGAGCAGGATGCCCGAGGGTAGAATCTACATCGTGTAGGCATCTCTACCGACCACTGACCTTCACAGAGTCAGCATCTCGTCCACCTTCCTCCTTCAGTATCTGCGTGGAGCTTCAAGCCACTATCGCACTATTGCCGCAGCCGGCAACCCACTCCCGCCCGTCAGCCTCGGCGCCATTCCTGGCCGACCTCGAGAATTGTACACGCCTCCAGTTCGCGTCAAAACGTTGAGTGGACCGGGACTCACGCACAGAGGCTTCGTGGGCCAGCGGATCCAGATCGGGAATCTGTGGCATTGAGAGCAGCGTACCGGTGTTTGGTGAGGACTGAGAGCGAGCCGCGGTCAGACACGACTTCACGAAGGCGCCCTTACTCTCCAGCGCTCCGGCCGCAATGGCTACGGCTCCGTACGAAGTGCCAGCCATCTGGAATTCACCACTCATCCAGGTAGATTCGCCCTTCAGCAGTACTTCCATGATATTTACGGATTCCGATGCGCACAGTGGACGCGACTACCTCACACCGAGCAGCTCGTACCTTGCATCAAGTGCATCACCCGAAGCGTGTCTCCCTGCGGGGCGGCGAAAGTCATCTGCCAAATCCCCCCCGACAGCTGGCGAGCACACAACAAAGTCGACGGCATTGCGATTCTTCGTGGTTGATGATCCGAAGAAACTCAAAGACAAAACACAGCTCAGGGCCAATCGCCAACATGTCATGCATGATTACCTTGACAAGGAGCGCCAGAAACCGACGAGCAAAGACATCCGCATCACAAAATCGGGCCAGTCCAGAGAACGGAAGCGTTCAAGTCGGGCCACAGCAGCAACAGTCAATGATGCCACTCCATCGACGAGTCGCAACTGCTCAGTACGCAATTCGTGCTCCAGTGATCGAGCAACTCAATCGATAGAGCGCGATACCGCCCCCTCGACAATTCCACAACCGCTATCGACCCAGCAAGACTTGATGCCGAAACCGGTCAGATTCGCCGATGACATGGCACCTCTCATCCGAGGCATTGCTGGTGGCTTCAACAACTCACGATATTTGCGAGCGTCGTTGCGAAAAATCCCAGGCCCCGACTCATACCTCGGAAGCAACATACAGCCGTTCGCATGCTGGCCAACGCTAGAAGATCCTTCGCTGAACGTAGAACAGCTCAAATGGAGTTGCAGCCGCAAATTTGGCACTCGTGGAATCAGTATACACTGGGTGCCAACATTGCTCAGATCTAGACACGCATTCTTGAGTACAATCTGCATCTCGGCCTCACATGATGATATTATGATGAGAGGGCAGCAAGCCCCGCACGAGCGCCTCCCATATGGCTCTGAAGCCAGGCTGAAGGTCCGATCCGAAGTTCTGGGTTTGATCAACCAAGCTCTAGCGAATCCTGAGACACAAAGCAATGATGGCACGATCATTGCTATATTGCAAGTCTTGAACAGTGAGATAATGGGTTGTGATGCCAATATCATGCAGATACACCAGAATGGCTTGCACGATCTTGTCAAACAACGAGGAGGTCTGAGCAAGTTGGGCCTCAATGGGCAATTAGCGAGCATCATCACCATCACGATGTACGTGATCGCCGCGCTTCGGGGAACACAGCCGCAAGTTGAGTATGTCAAACATGCGAGCCGACCCCGGACTTCGGTGCATCATGCATCCGGGCAAATACCAGAGTCGCCATTGTATACCCGATCAACGGGCTTTGAAAGCGTCAAGCGAGCGATACCAGAGTTCAGTCCAACGTGGGACCTCCTGCAGCTGCTTCGCCGCCTGACGCATGCTTTTGTTCGGGAGAACACAAGGCTGGCACCAGATTCTGGATCTGGGATTGAATTCGACAGTGCTTTTTCGTTGCGAGAAAGGATATTTGCTCTTCCTTCGGCCAGCAAGATCGCAAACTCTTTCAGTTCTGCTCACACGCGTTCGCAGTACGAGTCGCTCCGGCTCACGGCTCTTGTGTATTCTCACGCTCTGGCGTCTAGAATTTCTTCCTCTGCTGCATCGGCTCAACTAAGTCGCGTCTACAACGGCAATACAGGGAGCTGTAACCTCAGCTCTGATCATCTGCACAATTCGGACATTGGAAGCCTAAGCTGGCACACTTTGATCCAGAAAGCTCTCATCGCAACTAATCTGAGCGATTGCTGGGGTCATATGGCTGGAGTTCTATTCTTCATCACACTGATCGCTGGCGCTTGTGCGAACCCTTATGCGGTAGGTCTAAATGTCCAGAGAGAACTCAATGGCGAGGAGGACGAAGGTCGGAAATGGCTGGCTGCTGTCACCGTGCGGTGTAGCATTGTGCTGAGTTTTGAACACGGTGGAGTAGTGTTGGACACTTTGAAGAGGCTTGTCGGCATACAGCAGGTCCTGGGAAGAGCCAACGGAAGGCCTGACCTTGTCGAATACTGCTCAGCGCGGCCTACTGCTGCCAGGAAAGTCGACCGGAGGCTGCATGGCCCAGTCGAACCGCCACGAGAGCAGCAAACCTTTGCGGACTATGCGATGGATTTCATGAATGGAGTGTAAGCATAGATGCCCGCGGTGAGCGAATGAACAAATTAATCCTGAAGTGTGCTCAGCTGTGATCAGGGATGGAATATCAATTCGAATCAAGCCTAGCGAACTCTTGTCGGGCCAAATATCATACGGTGCCTACAGCAAATCCAGTATACTACCAACCACCACAAGTGACTATACAAATCACCCAAACACAACCCATCTACTCCATCACAATCTCCACACTCGTGACAACATTCCCCTCCGTCGCCCTCGAATAAGGACAAACCCCCTTCGTCTTCTCCACCAACTTCTCCACCTCCTCCTTCCCCACCCCACTCCCCTTCTTCACTTTCACCTTCATCTCCACCCGAATCCCCAAATCCAACTCCTTCAAACTCCCAATCAAATGCACCGTCGTATCCACCACGCTATCGCTCGGAAATTTCACTCCCATCGTGGGCGCTACGGCGTTCATCGCCGATTGGAAACATGCGCCGTAGCCTGCGGCGAAGAGCTCTTCCGGGTTCGTGCCGCCGCCGCTGCCGCTGCCGCCCATGGCTTTGGGTTGGCGCGAGTTGGAGGTTGAGGTTTTCGGCGGAGATTTTGCCTGTGCGGGCGCCGGTTACGGTTGCGTGGGCGGCGTAGAGGGAGGGGGACGTGGTGTTGTTGTTGTTGTTGAGGTGACGGAGTTGTTGTCGGATGCTGGTGTCGGTGCGGGTTGTCACGCGTGGGGTTGTGCGGAGGAGGAGGGGTTGGAGCGTGCGGATTGAAGACATGGTGGTGGGGTTTTGGGGGGCGGGGGGGGGGGAGGGTTTTATTTCGTTTAGTGTGTTTTCTTTTGGGGTTCTTGAAGGATTGCTGAAGAAGGCAATGGGATGTTGGTGTTGGTATGCGGCCAGAGCTCCGTTCATGCTCTGTAATGGAGCTCGGAAGCTGTTCTCGTCAGTGACGTGGGTGGTGGTGGCATTGAGTTTGGGGCCACAGGGTCTGGGCACTCATGCAAAGTAAAGTACTCCATCGGTGCGGACGCAAGTATTACAAATGATTCACGATACCGCGAGCGGACAATTCTAAAGAACAAAATATTGGTCGGGCCATAGAGAGTGACAAGCAAACTTGGATCGTTCTTGAGACCATTCAATGTGATGAAATTATTTGCTTCAATAACAACTTCCATCATGCTCACGCTCACGACCGACTACGAACCCACGACCTATCCGGTCGAAATTCTCGAACAGTCTCAACCAACTCCGGCTTGCCAATACTCAACTTTTCATCACCGTGCAAGTCTAGCGTAGCCCTCGCCATATAACTTGGCAAAGGATCCTTGCCAGCCAAATCCTCCTTCAAATCGGCATCAATTCTTGCATTCCTGGCGATGCGTGCCACGCTGGAGAAGTCTGCCGTGAAAGACGCCCCCACGCTCAACATTGCCCAGAGTCCGCATATCACGTTTAGTAGGCTGACACCCAAGGCAATGCCATATGGTATCCAGAGCTTTTGTGCATCGTATGTGTAGATGTTGCCATGTACGCGGAATGTGACATTTTGAGGGGGAGGCGCATAAGGAGACGAATGGTTGTATCTGCGTGTCGAGGTTAGAAGATTGCAGTGAAGGTTGCACAGATCGGACTTACAAAAGCGCTTCTGAGCTTGCCATTGAAATAGTCACATCGAAGAACAGCTCCTCTAGCATTTCATCCAATGACTTTCGTGATTCTGGCTTTGTTTGAGCTGGAGCATATAGACTCGCTGCATCATGGTATGCCGAGCCGGAAGTAGCGTTGCTGATGTTTGCCGCTGATGGCTGCCAAAGGGCGAGTTTTGAAAGTTCGATACTTTCAATCAAAGAAGTGGAGAAAACCTCCGTTGAGTAATGGGAGCCGGCGAATTGAGCGGTGCCGAGATGGCCAGAATTATAATGATAAGCTCCAACGAGAAGAGACATGAAGGCTTGATAGATTGCCATGTACGACTGGCTTCGCATCGGCAGTGGACTGCGGGACTGTGATTCGCAGTACGATATGCAAGTGTCCATCAAAAGAGTGTCATCGCTATCCACTTCGAACCGGAATAAGTGGCCACGCAGAAGAGCGAGCGAATGTCATCCAGGGAGGAAAACCACCTGTCCAGCTTCTCCAGACTGAAAGTACCATGGATCAAGGTGCGATAGAAGACTTGCATATATGCAATCGTTGCACACAGTACCAGGCTGGCCTTGAACACAAAAGCGAAAGCCGTGCCGCCAACAGAGATGAGCTGTTGCCGCGAAGTCTTCCATCCTGCCATCATGAATCGCTCGGCCGAGACTTGAGTCTTGTGAAGGCTCCGATAGAAGGCATGATGTCCAATGCCTAAGCAAATGCCAAAGAGTGACGAGCCTAGCAGAAGCGCGAATGTGGACCAGTGTGTTCTCCGAGGACATGGGGCCGTACGCTGCATGATAATTAGGAGAAGAGAGAGGGAATGAGAAGGAATGCTGCAGACCAGCTGCAGGGAAATGAACAACAGGTCAAAGTGAAAGTGATGAGGCTTGAGGTTCGAATGCATTGTGTAAAAGCGCTGCTGTGTTCGGAGGTGAGTGAGTGAGTGAGTGATACATCATTTACATAGAGACCCGATGGGACACGCGGCTAAAACAACGAGCTCGGCCCCCGCCTCGCTCTATTTTTGTCCTCCGACTTAACGGAGGTTCTGGGATGCACGCGTATGGTGTTTGAAATGGTAGTGGAGAAGAGGCACGTTCTGACGATTTTCTTGTTATGGATTTCAACCTGAGGCAGAACAGATCACATGACAGGCTTAAGTCTACTGTGAGAAGGAAGCAATAGGAGCAAGCGGAGAAAGAATGCCATGTTGTGTGATTGATTGTATGCCAGTACGAACGAGGCTTAGAAAGCCAATCCGTGAATACCATGCTATATGTTACAGTGCAAGAATGAAATGCTGAGTTCGAAATCGAATTTTCCATGCTATGCAACTTTCCAACTGACCAGGCAGAATGGCCATGTACTGTTCTAAACCCATCCTACGCTATGCAAGAAAGAAATCATCGTGTCGTCATATGTGTTCGCTTGCTTCAATTTCTGTCGGACAGCCATGCGTTGTAAGATTCGGACCTGGGAAGTGCTTAGATGTGACCAACGTTTTGGAGATGTCGACGGACATGAGCGTGACGAAGGGAGCGCTTGCGGTACGCGGCGATTTGCTCGCATGTAGTACCCGCAGCGACTGTACGCCACACAGTCTGACCTCCAACATCGACACCAAATTGACCCGCATGAGAGGCATCGCAGATGATACCGTTGCTGGATTGAGAGCCGCCACTGGGAGCAGAAGCACTGCCAGTGCCGACCGGGGCGTAAGCAGGGGCAGTGCCTGAAGCTGGAGCACTGATCCCGGCTCCACTCGAAACGGTGAGCGTTGGGTAGCTGACGGGCGCCGACTCAGCTTGTGTAGATACGGCTGCAGGGTTGCTTGTCGGTGCGGCAGCGGATGTCGCAACGGATGTCGCAGCGGATGTCGCAACGGATGTCGCAGCGGATGTCGTGGCGGGTGCGGAGTATTGACTATCGTTGTAGCTGCTCGGAGCACCACCATAACCGGCGGCAGAAGTGGCTTGGGCCGCACTAGAACCGGGCGCGCTCGCGTCGGAGCCACTGCCACCAGCTGGAGCTGTGTATGCAGCGCCGTCGTCACTGGCTCCAGATTTGTAGCCCTTGACGTTCTTCGTCATAGCGGCTGCTGATGCCTCGCAAGACGGCCCAGTGGCGGAAGCTGGCTTGGCGCCCTCTCCCTTGAGGATGTACTGGCCCGGGAAGGGAATGATTTGATCAGTACTCTCCACACTGGAGCACTCCGAAGTCGGCAGATTGATGATGTAGTGCTCTGGAAGAGAGTCGTAGACATCATTATTATCAGCACCGCCCGTGACTCTGATCGGGGCGCAGTTCTGATAGATTTCGCGGTTGCCAATCTTATTGTACCAAGTCCAGGCTAGTGCGAATTCGCCGTTTGGGAATCCGTCAGGTACCGTGAAGGTGAAGGGATGCGAGCCAGAATTGCCCTCGCCAGAAGTCGGACAGCCCCCCTCGAAGACCTGGATGAGCTTGAATACGGAATCTTTTGTCGGTTTGGGATCGAGGGAGATGGCGAGTTGACAGGTACCACCGCCATGGGAAGCACTGCCCTTGAAGGAAAGCTCTTGAGGCTTACCGACAGCCATTTCGTTCATCACAGTGTAGTTGTAGGTCTGCAGCTGACAAGGGTATTGATTGAGACCCTGCAGTGGACCATTCTGCAGTTTGTCTGCGTCGTAAGGAATGGGCTGCGCCATCAACATGTGTGCAGAGACGTGGCCGGAAATGGCGAGCACCGCGAGGGCGGAGGAGAGTGCGTGGGTGAACATCTTGTTCGTTGCTGTCGATTTCGTGTTTCGAGTCTGTTGTGCTTGATTGCCTGCAATTCTAGACCAGCTAGAAGTGCACGCGGTTGTTGTTGAGTTTTAGGTAGCTTGTGGGAGCTGGTGTGTGTTGAGGTCTTCTGTGCAGACGAGTCGTGAGCTGATCCAAGTGTGAATGAGGGAGAAAAGAGACAGGGAGAGTGGTTTACAGAACTTAAAAGCTGAAGACGAAGGCGATGGAAGAGCCTTTCATTCACAATCTATTGTGTCTGTAACACAATGAATGGCTTGTCATTGTCGACCCTCAACAAAGGATTGGCCGCACAAAGGTCGCATTCACGCGTTCCAGGGTGGGTCCCGCAGGACAGTGACGGGCGTCTTTTGAGCCTCGAAGCGCTCGTTGGCAAAGGAGAGTGCAATGTTCGACGCGACTCGATGTTTCACGAGTACTAAGCCTTTCTCAAGCTTTGTGTCGGTATGGAGGACTGCCAGGGATTCAGACACGAAATCGGATCTGCGACAAGGCAGAAGCACAAAGACTTGCAGAGAGTGCTCATTGTGCCGCGCTCAAAGGCCATAGGCGTTGTTCCAGGTGTGATGTTCGGCATGAGCTACCGAGCAGCCAGGCGCTGTGGTCGTACGGTTGCAGACAAGACGCCCAAGCTGAAACGCGAGGTACGCGACTACGCGCCGCCTTGCTGCAGTGAAGACTTCGCTTCGGAGTCCTCGCTCGGGTGTCGTCATGCCTTTGTGAATTGAATCGGGCCAGCATTATGTAAAGCAAGTGGAAATGTCGTGATGTAGCTTGTCGCGCCAGGTCGGCGAGGATACAGGCGCGCGCATGTTGTTGTTGTGACATGCGAAGTGTGAGATGGGGTTTGGAACGCGATGCGCTGAGTCAGCATAGTCAGGGCTTCTCGGCGATCTGCCGAGCACAACTCCACACGTCGTTTCGAAGAAAGCGCGATGGACGGGCAACACACGTCGGTCCCTTGCATCTTCCAACCGCCGCCATCAGCACCACCACCCACATACTGCCGCTCCCAGCATACCTCGCCGTGATCGCCGAACTGATGCGAATGCGATGATGCTCGTGTTGCCATAGTCGTCCAACGCGTTGCGCCGCCAGCTTCTTCGCGACTGAGAGACCGGCACCGCACCACAATCGCGGATAGACAAGATGGCCACCGCAGCGGTCAATTCGACGCGTGTGAATGCACCGCAAGCGTTCGTCTCCAGCTATGCTCCGCGAATACGCACGTACGGAAATTCCCTATTGACGCCTGTGGTGCCACAAACCATCCTCCCGCCTGCGCGAACAACGAAACGAGGCACGACCGTGATCAACTACGCCGACGATTTTGAAGACGATAGCATCGATGACTCAGATGGGCCTTCGCGGCGTGCAACAGGCTTGCGTACCGCGCAGCAACGGAATGTACCAGATCCCATGGTCGAGAAGGTCAAGGAGCTGGGCAAGGAGATTCACGCGCCAGTAGACGTGCAGGGCATCTGGAGAGACTGGATGGGTAAACCTAAGCGGACTCTGACTGAGCGGCAAATGCATGTTCAGTCTGCGCTACCGACCACGTTGATACCAATCAAGATCGATTTGGACATTGCGCCTTTCCGGCCCGAGGCCGCCTTACCTACGCCAAATAATGCGAAGGACTTTGGGATTGATGAGAATCTTCCAGCATACAAGGCGCCGGAGCCAACGCCGCCATATAGGCTGAAGGACACATTTCTGTGGAATTTGCACGAAGCTTTGATCACTCCAGACATGTTCGCCAAGACACTGGTCGACGAGCTGGACTTCCCTGTGATGCGGAAGCAGCAAATGATCAACGAAATTGCTACTCAGATTCGGATACAGCTGGAGGAGCATGCGCCGACTGCACTGCACCCGCTATTTCAGCCCGATGCGGGAAATGGACCGGCAACTACCACGAATGCTCCCACTCCTTCGTTGCGGCCTGGCCCGTCTCGCGAAGACTCCTCAACGCCGCTGCAAATGGGCACTCCGATCAACAGACATCTCGATCTTCCTCACATGAATGGGGTCGAGGCGTCATCGGATGCGGCCACGCCCATCGAAAATGGCACCTCCACGCCTGCACTGGCTGTAACAGCAACCCCCGTTGCAAGAGAGTCATTGACATCCTCAGCTATCAACCCTGCAGACTCGCATCGGTGCGTCATTACGCTGTCCATCAACGTGCAAAATCGACTGTATACGGACAAGTTTGAGTGGTCATTACTGCATCCACCCGGGTATCCTGAGATCTTTGCCCGTCAGACGTGTGCCGATATAGGACTTCCGAGCGAGTGGGTTCCCACAATGGCACATGCAATCTACGAGGCCAGTCTGCGTCTAAAGAAGGATATGGTGGACAATAATGGCACCCTTGCTGGGGTGGTGGGTAGCGGTGTGGACGGCTGGGGAGTGGTCGAGAACGAAGCTTGCGAGTACCACGGCACTGCAGAATCTGCCTTGGGCGTTGGCGCAGGCTGGAGATTCGATGAAGATGGACTTGGCGCTGACTGGGAGCCCAAGATCGAAGTGCTCAGCAAAGACGAGATTGAGAGGCGTGAGGGTGATCGGGAAAGGCAAATCCGGCGGCAGCGACGAGAGACGGCTCGATTCACGACAAATCTCACGTACCAAACACAGAGCGGTGGACCCAACGACTACTTTTCAGGTGGACTCGGCGCTTCACAAGCTTCAGTCGGCGGCGATGAGGAGCGCATGGGGAGGGGTGCACGATCGAAACAGAAGAGACGGTTTAGGAGTCTGTCTCCGGTCGGTCGCGAAACGCCTGAAGCCGCAGGGTTTGGGGGCACATCCTACCAGCTCACAGAAGGCGAGCGCCAGTACTGGCATTGTTCGCACTGTTGTGTGTGGGGTTCAGCAATCTGGGGCGTTCGCGATGGGCCGGCAGGCCCAAGGGTAAGTTCGCGTCCAGCTGTTAAGCCTCTTGATGTTCTAACACGTACGCAGACGCTGTGTAATAATTGCGGCCTACTCTACGAACGAGACAAGCGCTTACCACCTTGGAACGCGCGCCTATTTGCACACGAGAAGAATCAAGGTTCCCGCGAAGCTCATGTTCCGCAATATGCCCAACCAGTGCAACCTCAACGACATATATCGCAGCTGCAGTCTGATGTAGCCTCTTTCCCCGTGTCAACGCCTATGCAGACGCCCGCTCGCCCCCGCGATGAAAGCATCAACCCCAATTCTCATCTGTACACGGGCGCTTCGACCGGTGGTCAGGGACAGATCAGTGCCAGCACCATGGCTGATATCGTCAATTATGCAGAACCAGGAGAGGATCTCGATTGGACCAAGGTCACAGAGCCCCGGGAGAGGAAACGGTTGCAGAATATTATTAATGGCCGCAAGTATCGAGAGCGGAGGCTGGCAGCTGAAGGACATGGAGGGAGCGGTGGCAATTATCCTGGTGCCGCTGGTGTTGGAAGCTACCTTAGTCAGGGCTATGGTCAGCGGCAAAGTCTCTTGGCAGGGAAGGCAGCGGTAGCGGCGGGCGGTAGCCCTACTGCATCGTGAGCAATCGGGTGAACGTGGACGGTGTACAACTAGCAGACTTGTAGACTTCGAGCCGCATTGCAATTGTCCCGACATGCGATGAGCATGATCGATGAGTTTGGATCGGCGTCGCCGTAATGTCCTGCAAATTTCCTCGATTTGAGCCTCTGAGATGGGGCGAGGTTTATCCACTCCCTTCTGCTCACGAGACCACCTGCCGTGCTTCCGCGAGTCGGCGAACTGGAATCTCGCAAGGGTCCACCACTAACTACTGCAGCAGTGGATGGAAAGAAAGTCGCGGCCACTCTCTTTCCTATTCGGAGCTGAGATGCAGAGACAGCGCTCTGGTCAGACCGATCGACTGGGCTACTGCACGAACGACAATCGTGAGTCTCCATGCGTGGGCCTCCTGGGTTGTGGGTTCAATCCATTGGCAGCTGGTCGATCTGGACGCGGGTCGTTTGGCGGCCAAACGAAACAAGACACGCACGGCGACCTGTCCACCACTTTTCTGCGCCACTGCCGTCGCCCTCAGGCTTGTGCTGGGCCGCGGTAGCGTGGTTTTGCAGCAGAAATGCGGCAGTTCGTACGGCAAGGCGCATTTCCTTTGTTGAGAAGGGATGCCATGCGGTGGCAGGGCAGGTAGCCGGCGCCAGGACAATGCACTCATACCGCATCCGCAGCGCCATGTTTGCCTGAGGCGGCCATCTGGCTGGGTTTCACATGCGCGACGACCCTTGCGGCACGTTCATCAGTCGCCCCGCTCTCGCAGCGCCTGCATGCGCCGTACGTCAGGCTACCAAGCGTCCGTCCAGGCACACAGCCATGCGCAGTGGCAGTTGCCGAGAGGGCACACTACTGCATTGCTGCTATAAGTCATTGCCGACGCCTGCAGGTGAACAATTCTCTTTCCTCTCCTCCTCTCCCACGACGCGCGCACAGGACCTTGCCCCGAAATTGGCGTGAGATCACCGGCCGACAGATCCCCCTCGCCCGTCGACCGCGACTCTCCTGACGCCGCCTTCCTAGAATAATGCGATATTGTGCTACCGGTTACACCACAGACAATGTCTTCACCGCAGAACGCTTCTTCCGCCTCCCGACCTGACCGCGTCGACTCGCCGCTCGCCCTCCGCCACATCTCCTTCCACTTTGACAGCTCCGAGCCCGAGAAGAGTGCCCTGGCACTCATCGAGAAATATGACCCCAAATGGAAGACCGAGGAGGGACCTGTGGAATTTGTGCGCTTCACAGACGGCATCACAAACACTCTCATGAAAGCGGTCAAACGGCGGCCAGGCATGACGGAGCTGGAGATTGACCGCAACGCCATCTTGATGCGAGCATATGGCAAGGGCACAGATGTTATCATAGACCGTGAAAGAGAGCTTCGAGCACATAACCTCCTGGCCAATCTCGGCCTCGCGCCTCCTTTGCTCGCACGCTTTGACAATGGTCTGATGTATGCATTCATTCCCGGTCATGTCTGCTCGCACCTGGACCTCGCAAAGCCAGAGATTTCGCGCCAAGTAGCCAAAATGCTCGGGCAGTGGCATTCTCTGCCCATTGGTGCCATCACTTCCACGCCCATCCTCAATCGCGAGCCCAAAGCCCAAGAGCACCTTGCGCCTGTCAATGGCAACAGCACCCGCCCATATCCAAATACTTGGGCTACCATGCGCCAGTGGATTGAGGCCTTGCCCAAAAGCACCGACGAAGAAAGAGAGCGCATCACAATGATTGAAACAGAACTTGAGTGGCTCGAGCCAAAACTCGGCAATACCAGTTTCGATGGGAGAGAATTCGTGTTTGCGCAGTAAGGATTACACTCAAACACATCGGCGTATCGGGACAGCTGTGTACTGACTTTTATTCCAAAGCCACGATTTGCTCTGCGGCAACGTCATCGTCGACATCCACTCCGACGCGAAAGAGAAGCCCGTCAGCTTCATCGACTACGAGTACGCGACCCCCGGCCCAGCCGCCTTCGACATTGCAAACCATTTCGCCGAATGGGCAGGTTACGATTGCGACCACGCCTGCGTTCCCAACAAAGCGCAAAGACGCGAGTTTATTCAGCACTATGTTGCTTCATACCGATATCACGCGATCCCCGAAGGTGATGCGACGATTGAGATTGACTTTCAGAAAGACATCGATACTCTTATGGTGCAGGTCGATTTATTCCGGGGATTACCGGGATTTTATGTGCGTTTTTCCGTTCATCCTTCCCTTCCTTTTCTTTCCACAAGAATTACTTATAGAAACACGATTGCTGATATTTTTGCGATTTGCAGTGGGGCATCTGGGCACTCATCCAAGCCACCATCAGCCAAATCGATTTCGATTATGTCAAATACGCCGAAGGCCGTTTCAAGGAATACTGGTCGTGGAAAGAAGACGTTACGGGTGAGCGGAAGAAGGCGGGAAGAGAGCAGTATGTGAGGGAGAAGAAGTGGCAATCTTCTTCGTCTTGAGAAGCTTCTCGAAAAGGAAGCGGAGGAGAGAAACAGATGAAGAAGAAGAAGAAGATGGCTTCATTTACACGAATGCTCAACATGAATGTTCAATCACGAGATATTCTCTGGACATAAATTCTTTTTGTGCAAGAGGTCGGCAGATGTTTCAACCACAATGCCGGACAGTTGGGAACTTTGTGTCACTTTTTGGGGGGCTTTAGCGGGATCTGCTTGCTTGCTGGCGCTGCTTTGGCTTGGTTTGGAAATTGTGAAAGTGTACAGTGGCGAGAACGAGAAAGAGAGAGAGGGAGAGAGAGAGAGTGAGAGAGAGTGAGAGAGAGAGAGAGAGAGAGAGAGAGAGAGAGAGAGAGAGGAGAGGAGGCCTTTCAGCGACCAGACTTGGGCTTTTGCGCTGAAGTGGAAAGTAAGAGTAAAACATTGAATTGAAGAGGGCACACGGCCCACAGCACGGGAAATGCGAATATGCACGTGGTGCGACTTGGGAACCGAATCTACACCTTTCCACTTTTGATGTTGTGTCTTTTGACGTTCAGTTTCAGTCATCAACATGGCAATGACGACTGAAGAAAAAGACCCGGGAATCGTTTCTGTGACTTTGATCATTCGCATAGCACAGGGGATGAAAAGAGTCCGTGAGTTTTTTCTCCCGTCGCTACGCTACGCCACCAACTTCCAGTCAGTGGTATCATGTAAAAGCCATCCCTCGAATGTATGAATAACAGGAGGCCGTCAGCTGAGCTCCTGCAGCATCGATGGCAAAGTTCAAGATGACGCTCCCCCGATTTCTCCGGGCTTACGGTATGGAAACATTTTCAGGCACGAGTCGCAGGAGTTCGCAGCACCATAATTAATCATGGAGAGCGGGTGGTTATCGTTAGCAAGCATACATGGTGCCATACAGTGCAAGGCGAAGGCGAAACTTGTCCGTCGTCTATTTATACGATGAAAAAAAAAAGCAAGGCGGTGAGCCAGCATCCCATCTCAACCTCTCTTCGCATGACGTGAGTTGTCAGTTCATGGATGTGTTTCTGCACCTCATCGCATTTCACATTTCATGCAAAACGTGTGCTTGGGCAGACAGATGCAGCAGGATGCAAAAGGGAGCCTCTTTCCAAGTGTGAAGAAAAGGAAGCAAGTCGGAGGCAGAAGGGAGCACGAGGGTAAGTGCAAGATTTCGAACATCCATTAGCGGCCGCAAAACGCCGGCCAATCATTGAAGCTTGAAGAAGGGGGGGGGACAATGTGTCAGGACTCAGGAGACGCACCTACCCACTACCTACGGAGGTAGTCGCGTGAGCTATCACAAAGTCGCTGTTAATAGTTACAAGCTATAGTTTGAATAGAAGATATAGTTCTATTATCTTTAAGTATTAGCTAAAGAATCTTCTGTACAACCATGCTCTATCTCTCTCGTTCCTAGTAATACTCTAGCCGGCGCCCTACTCGGCATAGCTGCTATTGCTTAGCACTCTTTCTACCTAAATTAATAGTAGCGAAGCATTAAAATCTCTAGCTGGCGTAGAGAGACGACCAGTGCACATCTTATCTGCAAATCGTGTTATTTGAGCTGGTCTGAATCGCTTCCCGTTCCACGAATGGGCTCAAAATTTCGTCGTCCCAACGGAAAACCCGTCCTCCCACATCTCTGCTCGCATTCAGCACCAGTTCGCCAATAACGCGAGCTGGCACAGAAGGTGGCAGCAGCCCTCCGTTGTGTTTGAGCGCGTGGAACTTTGCCGCATCCGCCGACGGCATCATTCCACATGCCGCGTACTTCTCACGCAGGTTTCTTTGCAATTCAGTGTCCACCTCTCCTGGTCTAATGGCAACAGCGGTTATTGCTTCCTCCTCCTCATGCAGCACAGCCGCCAGATGATTCAGAGCTGCTTTGGTGGATCCATAAGCTCCCAACGAACGGAATGGCGTCACGGATGTCGTTGACGACACGAGTACCACTCTTCCCCTCGACATTCGCAGCTGTGGTAGCGCCGTCTGCAGAATAGAAACGGCACTGAAAAAATTGACATCGTACGCATTTCTCCACTCGTGAGAGTTTGAGTCTGCGAGGCGCATCACAGGCTCCGGTGTTGCGTGGTTGACAACCACACCGTCGAGCTGCTGGAATTTAGACACGGCCAACTTGACCGCTTCTTGACCAATGGCAGGATCAGAGTGATCACCTTTGAGTATGGCGACTTGAGAAGGGTACTTGTTCGCAAGCTGGAGGAGCGGGCCTCCAGTGCGAGCCGTAACGACCAGGCGATGTTGTGATGGGCTAGAGAGGAGATATTCGGCGATGCTACGTCCGATGCCGCGAGAGGCGCCCGTGAGTAGGATCACCTTGGGTCGTATCACCATGATGTCTTTTCGCTCCCACGTGAGTGCTTGTAGTATACCTGGGGATTGTAAAGAGCCGCCTGAGACACTTCGAACACTGGGAATTGAGGAGCGTGAAGCAGCAACAGTGGAACAGAAGGCAAAATGCGTTTTTGCCAATTGAGAATACGCGACAGCATCGTGACCGACTTTTTAGAAGTCCCTGTCGCTGCAGGGCTCCTCGCTACTGAGTATTCTAAAAACCGTATAGACAGGATGGCGGAGATCTACCAACGGCAAGTTGGCAACCAAAGTCCTGCAACACATCATAGCGGGTTATTACGGCAAGTATACGAGCTATACAGGGGTATTCCTCTCGATAGCGCATAAAAATGTATCCTTGCGCAGCGCGATCTAGCGTCCTGGGCAGCACAGCATGCTACTTTACCTAAGCTAGCTCGTCCGGGAAAGACGGTCTCTATATATAATATATCTTTATTTGCTAATTTCTTCGTCTATATCTAACTTTAGTATCGCCGGACAATTTAACTACCTAGGAACGGCGGAGAAAGCACGTATAGCCGACGCCTAATATAAGGCTCGGATATCTACTTTATTAGTACCTACGCTATTATAATAAATACTACTATATACGTCGAGTCTATTAAGTAAGACGTAATACCGTCCGTCTTCGATCTATCTAAGTAGTATTAGTAGGCGCATTAATAACGCGCGCTATTCGGAGTTCTATTAGCTAGTAGCTACGCCTACTTTATAGTAAATAGAAGCGAGTTAAAGGAAGAGATACCTAAGGCACCTCTACTAATAACTAACTACTAGCCTTTCTTACTTATCTTTAATAAGATACTAAACTACTTAGCTATCTTAGGAGGAATGTTTAACCCTATAGCTTTAGCTTAGCGTAGTTAATAAGAGCTAGAAGCTAAAATAATAGGGGGCTTTCCGTATACTAGGGTTATTACTATATTGTTAAGTATTACCCCACCTTTAATTCGCTTCTATTAACTATATATATATAGTACTACGGAGGGACCCGCGGCTAAACGATAAACCTAGATCTTGCAGGTAGCTAAACGATAAATTCAATCTCGTAGATTATATTTCACCCACATACTCTCTTCCTAGCCGAACTCACCCTCTCTCCCTACGTCTCGCAGCTCGCGCAACTTGTACTCTTACGCGCTCTGGAACTATAGGGATCTTTTACCGGGCTTCTTGCGGAACAATCCTCAGGTTACAGCATCCATTGATCCAGGCGGCAATTGCATAACGGTCATAATATTACCGTTCTTACTTTTTGCTGTCAATTGCTATTGGGTTGACGTCGTCTTCTGTCACACTGGACTATACATGGTCAAAGAGGCTCTATTACAAGTATCTTGCGCGCCCTTGCATCTGCTATTGCCCCGCTCGTTGCTTCCATTGCTAACGCTCCTGCAGTGACAATGTCGCACGCATCGTGCAAAGCACCCGCGGCAGATTTTGGTACGCCTTTTGGAATGTCCCAGGATAGACAGAACTGATGCATTCTACTATACTAGACTGGGAGCACCTCGGTTTTGATTCGATTAGTGGTGCGTCTCGCAATGCCTCACTGCAGTATATTGATCTTGATCTGACAAGCTGTCGCGGTGGCAGTAAACGGGCACATACAGTCCACCTGGTCCGCGAGAACACAGAAATGGAGCGCTCTGGAGCTCGTTGGCGATCCCCACGTTCGTCTGCATGGCCTTTCTCCAGGTCTGAACTATGGGCAGCAAATCTTTGAGGGTCTCAAAGCCTTTCGTTCGCCCAACAACGAGACGTATATTTTCCGTCCACGCGCTCATGCCGCCCGTTTTACTCAATCTGCCGCCGTCGTTGCCATACCACCCGTTCCGGAAGAGCTGTTTCTGCAAGCAGTCTCCCTCGCAGTACGACATAATTCAGAATTCGTCCCACCTTCCCATTTGGCCAATGCTTCCTTGTATATTCGGCCAATTGCATTTGCAGCGAGCCCAGTACTGAATCTCACACGAGCCACTGAGTTCACCTTTTGCGTTTTCGTCATGCCGGTGGCTGCCGCGCAGAAGCCTCGGCTGGACGGGGCAAATGTACTCGTGGTTGAGGACATGGATCGCGCATCTCCGAAAGGAACTGGACACGTCAAAGTCGGCGGCAATTATGCACCCATGACGGCTGTGATCGAAAAGGCACATCGAGAAGGCTTCGATTTGACACTGCATCTGGACTGCACCACGCACACTTTGATCGACGAATTTGCGGCCAGCAGCTTCCTTGGCATTCGCCAGACAAGTGGCAGCGTCACACTCGTCGTTCCAACGAGTCCGACCATCCTGAAAAGTATCACAGTCGATAGCCTGTGCAGGATCGCGGAAAGCTGGGGTTGGGAGATCGAGCGCCGGCCAGTGAGTAATCGCAATCGTCAGCATCGATTTACAAAGCTGACATACATCATTTATAGGTGCCCTTTGATCAGCTGCCCCTCCTAGATGAAGTCTTCGCTGTGGGGACCGCTTTCATCTTGACTCCCGTAAAACGAATCACAAGGAAGTCAACGGCGACAGAAATTGAATATCAAGTCGACTACCAGGATGGAAATTCTGCATACCGTCGTCTGCTAGAAGCTCTGCGAGGCATACAATCAGGGCGGGATGAAGATCAGTGGCAATGGATGCAACGAGTCTGAAATACTGGCGCTCATTGGATACTTTTAATCAGATGCTGGCCAGAGCTTAGATGGAATCACGATTCATGGGTGTAGTGATCGTTCAATTCTATCCATGAATCCATTCACATTCCATCATATGTAAAGTGACACTTCAATGACGACACAGCCTTGATCGAGATACGAAGGCTACAGCGATTTGATGGACCACATCTAGTTGGGAAGAGAAGATCAGCCGCTTCCATAATAGCGACATTGTAAGAATCTATGCAAACGTTATCACAGAATGCTAGCATCTGTAGATAAGGGTCTAGATCTAGAGCATCGAGAGGTAGCTCATATCCTAGTCCTTATATAACATATCTATCAACCACATCAAACAATCGAATCGAATGTTGAGGATCAGTATGCTACAGGGAAAGCGGGTCAAGCTAAAAGCACAGCCTTGGCCTAAGTTAAGGCACATCTGTGACAGATATTAGAACTGCAGAACCTCTTATCGCCACGTGGGCGGGGACACGGGCTGTGACCAGTACGGCTCCCATCTGTGACGAGATAATGGTCCGCAGATGATCTCTCTTAATTGTATATAGCGAGCGAAGAGCGCCTCGAGTCGCGCAATCTACATTCGTTTGGTGTCCATGACTTGTCTCATACGTAGGCAGTCGTGTCACTCGCGTGAGCCGGGAGCTCCGGGCGTTACAATGATGATGCATTTTTGAGCCATAGCTGACAAGGTGGGCTCAGCCAAGATTTGGCGCACAGAGATCTCATGTCCATCAAGCTGCAGCATTCGATACAGACTGACAGCCTTGCGCGAATCCCCTCCAAGATTGAAGAATGTGTCATCAGCCAAGATGGCCGTTTCAGGGATGTGCAGGATTTGAGCCCAGATCTTCTGCATATATCGTTCTGCGGGAGACTTCACGTGCCTTAGTCCTATCCGTCCCGCAGCCAGCTCCACGAGGTGCTCTGGAGAAAGGGAAGCAACAAGATTTCGAAGCCCAGCCCTTGCAGTCTTGCCTGAAATTGTCTTAGGCATAGTCCGCAGGGGATAGTAATAGCGAGGCACCATGAAGAGCGGGAGTGCGCTGGATAGACGTGCCCAGATGATGCGGTACAGATCCCGGTCTGCTGATCCTGAGTCGTCACCCTGGGCGATGAAAGCGACCAAGACCGCATTCTCTGCGCTCACCCCAGCCGGAATGCAGAGCTCGACACAGACTTGGTAAGCTTCAGGTGCTGCTGCACGTATGTGGTATTCGATTTCACCTAGCTCGACCCGCTGACCATTGATCTTCACATAACCTTCTCTTCTGCTCACAAATTCCAGATGCCCACCAGTAGTATATCGAACAATATCACCGGTCCGATAGAATCGACTCGAGCCGCTGCGAGACGAGGGAAAACGATTCCGCCATGGGAAGGAATCCGGAAAAGATGTACTTGTCCGCGCGGGATCTTGAAGGTATCCTCGCGCGATCTGAGGTCCCTCGGTGACGAGCTCACCAACACAACCCAGAGGTACAAGGCTGTCGACATTCTTCGGCATTACGACCCAGGCGTTGCTCCCAGAAAACATGCGTCCGATACTCGCTCCGTTCGCATTCTCGTCCAGCGGTCCTTCCATAGAGATGATGTGACTTTGCTCAGCTGAGCCGTAGACTGTATACAGCTTTACAAACGAGGCCCAGCGCTGTAGAATGTCACACGTGACGGTCTCTCCACCGACGGCGAGTGTCTTCAGGCCCGGCATGGTCGCAGGGCTGTGCATCCTTACCAAAGAAGGCGTCATACACGCCCAAGTCACTCCATGGTCGACCATGAACTTGTCGAGGCTGGAGAGACGCTGTTCTTCGGAGGGAATGCAGAGACAGCCACCTACGATCAAGGCTGACCATATTTCCGCCATTGCCGCACCGAATATATAATTTGAGAAATGTAGAACGCGTGTCGTGGCCTTCATGGATGTCTTCGATATGATATTGCGAGCGCTGACTACCACGGAGCCATGCTCCAGCATAGCACCTGAGAAGATTACGTTAGTGAGTGGCGTGCCGTCAAAAGGTCTGTCTACAGCTACGCATACCTTTTGGCAGACCTGTACTTCCCGAAGTGTGCATAATGTATGCTACTGTCCTGGCATCCTGCGGTGGGAGTATCACATTGTGATCCTCGCAGACCTGCATTCCGAAGTCCCTGGAAATCACTACTACCATGCCCACGATGGTATCTATTGTTGGAGCCAGCGGCTCGGAGGCCAGAGCCACACGAGCAGAAACTTGAGTACATATAAATGCGATGCGGTCCCTTGGATACTCGGAGCTCAGAGGCACGAAGGCTGCCCCAGCTCGGAGCACAGCTAACATCGCCACAATACACCATATGCTTTTGTCGAAAAGCAAGGGTACATAATCGCCCCGAGCAAGACCGAGACCAATGAGATGAGCTGCTACACCTGCAGAATAACGGTCCAGCTCTGCGTAAGTCATGCTGCCATCGTGCGCGTCCAAAGCCTGGGAGTCAGGTCGAGAAGCGAAATGTGCCGATATCATTTGGATGATGGAAGTATCGCAAGCACCCGCATCAGAGTGCCATGCTATAAGCTCTGCTCTGTCCGCTGCAGGAATCAAGTCGATGCTGCCCAACGATGCAGATTCGGTCGCAATCTGGGAAGCAAGGTGACAGAGCTGACGAAGCATCCTTTGAGCCTGGTAGCATGGCAGTATTTCTTGATCGAAGTGAATTGCCGTCGAAAGCAAGCCACTTTCGTGTGAGAACAGCAGTAGTGCTGCACATGGAGGCCATCTCTCGCTCATCGCTTCAACGCTGCCGACGTCTGCAACAGCGAGCAGAATACTGTTGTAAACAGAGCCAGTGATATCACCTGCAGGCCGTCTCATGGCCGCCGTCATTTCCTTCGCCGCTGTTTCTCGCAGGTGGCGCGCCGTAATGTCACAGCGTATCACCAGAGAAATCGCGAAAATGGGAGGCGATTCGTGGCTTTCTGTAGTTGGCACAGCGCCAGATGCGATGGTGACTTCCTCCTTGTCCAGATACAAACCGACGAGAACTCCCCAGGCGCTTTGCATGACGGATAACAAGGAATCTTGTGAGAGCAAGGGAACCGTTCCTTTAGCACATTGGACTGCATTGCGCTGCACACTGCTCGCCGTCGACGGTATAGGTGGAAATTTAGTTATCTCCGGCATAGTGTGACTCTGTGTTCCGCTATGATACGATTGCTTGACAGGTCCAGTGTTGTTGATAAGGCGCTGTTTTTGTGAAGTTGAGTGTAGTGGACTTCTGTGCCAGACGTGATCAATGCAGCATACAGCCTTCTCGTTGAGCGCTTTGCAATTTTGTTCTACCGCAGCAGAATGTCATGAGCTTGCTGATGAAACGAATACGGCGAACATAGATTTTACCAGATGCATCTAAAGAATCTCCCGGGCAACACAGATGTCAGACGACACGGCAGCCGAGGATGGACTAAGACTACAAGTAATAATCGTGACCTACCGTCGATAAGAAGCAGACTGCCTGCTGTAGTGGATCCAGTGTACGTGCGAATGAACATTAGTTGATTATGCATGTTGCTCCTTATGAACACCTGTCACTGATCTTGCCTTGCTCTGTGGTACAGTAGGCTCTTGCCGACACTACTGCGACCGCAAAGTCCAAGGAGAGTGGCAAATACAATAACTACGGAGAATGAGAACCCTACACATGTGACGAGACTTTACACTATTTTTGAACAAGCGAGTCGAGCTTGTGAGCGCAACAACGATGTACAATACTCGAGCGCGTAAGGCACCTGCCTACTGAAGAATAACATTGTTTCTTTAACATTCGACTCCGAGCCTGATAGGGCGAGAGAGGCGCAATGTTATGGAGTTGATTAAGCCTTAGGAATTGATTTATTTGTTACTCTCCGTAGTAGTTTTGTCACTCTCCTTAGGCCCGGCGCACTGCGACCGCACGTGCATCGTGATAGACCTCGGAATACGATTGATCAAGGTGCGGTCCGGAGATGAATAACCCCGGGCGGCACAAGCCATTTGAGCCAAGAGAGACAGACCGCCTGCGAGGCCCCAGGAGAGTCAGAAAACTCGCAGACCGCTAGTATCTCGTAATACTAGTCTTACGTACAGTACTACTGTGTACTGTAGCTGCTAGAGACTGCGCGTTTTCCGGTGCGATCTTCATAGTCCCTTAAAGCTTCTACGGTGCTCCGCAAGGGTTGCAAATAGGATAATACTCTGCTCGTCTTCACGGACCAGAATATCCGGACGAGCTGCTCAGTTTCTACTTATCGTACTTCAAATATCGTCAATGCCGAGTGTAAGAAGACACATCCACAGAAACCTCCATTGGTAACGCAAAGACGAGACGCGACCCTGGCCGTGAAGAGATGGATGTCAGGAATTCAAAAGTCGCCGACACTCCGTATGAGAACCCGACGCTCATCCAGTCTTTGAACCGGAGGAGCCTTAAAGCGTCTAGCCAAGCCCTGCCACTCGTTCTCTTCCACGACGGCAGTGGGACCATTTTCAACTATTTCCTCCTTGACCAGCTAGGCCGCGATGTTTTCGGTTTCGTAGACCCAAAGGCTACTGCCGCAGAGGAATGGGAAGGCGGTATTGCAGAAATGGCCCTACACTATCAGGACTGTATGGAGCAAGCGATTGCGCCGGGCGCTATCATACTCGGTGGTAAGTGAGCTTTGTGACCAGTCAGGTTGGGGTAGTGCTACAAATTCCTTCACAGGATGGTCGTTCGGCGGCGTTTTGGCGCTCGAAGTTGCCAGCATTATCCGGAACAATAGACTATCGCCCTTCACTATCGCTGGAGTCATTCTGATTGATACGAGGTGTCCTATTGGTGCCCCAAATATCGATCCCGAATTCGAGGAGAAGCAGGGCATCCAAGCAGTGCACGTCACACCACAAGCTCGAGCACTGGCAGAAGGATCCATGCGTCGGGCTACGCGGATGCTTCGTAAATGGCGGCTTCCATGGCATACCGGAGCGCCTGATGATCTATTGCACTGCACAATGATCCGCGCGGCGCAACAAAGTGGGCAGGCCAGTTCACAAGGATCAGTGCTGGGATGGGAATGCTTCACCGAGTATCTCGACCTCCATGCTCTCCAGGTCCCTGGTGACCACTACACCATTTTCTCGGAACCGAATGTAAGCTCGACCCGTGCGTCGCAGTGTGAATGTCTTGCGAACTAATGCTCCGAATACGTTGAGCCTGACAATGAATAGTGCGAAATCCTTTCTGCAAAGGTCAAGGAAGCTTGCGAGTTGACAGAGCACCAGGGCGCTGATCAAAAAGATGGAGACCGCTCGTGATTGGATGAGCCAGCATGGAAGGCAGTTGAGTGGGGTGGATGGTTTTCGGAAGAACCGACACCAAGTGATGCTTGTCGAATAGGCTTGTGCTTTATGAAACCTAGTCTAACCCAGTGTTTATTGTTTATAAGGATACTGTACAGGTCTCTCAAGCGAGCTTAAGACGGGGGTCACCCTAGTCGATACGGCTATAAACCTCGCATACAGTAACACCCCGTTATATGCTACTTCTAGACCTACTTCAGCCCGGTAAGCGATAGTTAGAGGGTAAGATAATAGGCTAAGCATAGCTAGCTAGTATAATTACTTGCGTATCATATCCTTTAGACAGGGGACCCTTTCCGTCAACTCGCTCAAAACACCTGTACAGTTACAATTACCCCGGGCCCGATCGATAGTCTGCCGCACCCTGTTAGGGGCTGATTACGCTGTTCTTACCCGGGTGTTGAACTCCTATTTGCTAAAGCCCTTGTGAAATGCTAGTTCTTACGGTGGAGCAGTGCCCCAGATGGGCTAGAGATTTGCAACTATCGATTGGGCCCAGGGTGGTGACTGTACGAGCTACCCGAAGAATCACTTGAGCCCCTGCGCTTTATCCAGGGGTCTCACCCGTGCATGTTGCACTCAGTCGAGTGCGGTGAATATTCTCAACCGCTCATGAGTGGTCCAATGCAGACAATGCAGTTAATCTGCACTCACGACGTGTGGCTCACTGTGCCAAATTCACTACGCAATGTCTTCAACAAACAATCTCAATACTACCACAAATTTGTTCGAAAAACCTCCCACGACTTCCCAAACGAGTACCGTTGCAGACCAAGTGCAATCGTCAAGTCCCCGTCATTGGAGTAAAAGAAAGAAGTGGAACATCTTAGCCTGCATCTCTGCGCTTAACTTCACCGACGCACTCGGAAGTTCTGCATCTGCTCCAGCGATACCTGCGCTCCTGAGAGATCTTGGTCTCCACCATGGTGGGCGGGCGACAGTGACTCTGATTGTATCAATCTACGTCATTGGGATCGCCATCGGACCCTTGGCTGTCGCTCCGCTCTCAGAGCGGTATGGCAGGCTCTACTTGTACAATATGTGCAGTGTTCTGTTCGTTGTCTTCAATGTCGGTTGTGCGCTGAGCCAGAACATTGGCATGTTGATTGCATTTCGCGCCCTGACTGGCTGTGTCAGTGCTGGTCCGCCGACCATGGGTGGTGTGTAAACTCCATCTGCAGCTAAATACGGTATTCTGATATGCGCAACAGCAGGCACGATCGCGGATTTGATGGATGTGCAGGACCGATCACTTGCAACTGCTGTTTGGGCAATGGGTGCTATCATCGGGTAGGAGCATTAGCCGGGCGCAGACGCTAGAGTATGATGAGCTGATAGAAGTCCAGTCCAACACTCGGGCCTGTTATCGGAGCATTTGTTACGGAAGATGCTGGCTGGAGATGGGTCTTCTGGCTCATCGCAATCATCGGAGGACTGGTCGCAATACCTTGCCTCTTCCTTATGCAGGAGACCCACGAGCCGACCATCCTGCGTCGACAAGTCGTGACGTCGCCCGGCAAAGGTCCTGAACAGGGTGATGTCCGAGCAACTGGGAACGAGCTATCGTCACATCGATTGCGAGACGCTGCACTTCGGCCCCTGTCACTCCTCTGCACCGATCTATCAGTCCTGAGCCTCTCAGTATATTCAGCACTCGCAGCCGCGTATCTATACATTCTCTTGACAACACTTGCGGAAACTTACACGACGATATACGGATTCTCCATCGGCATCGCGGGCTTAGTATACCTGAGCCTGGGAATCGGTGCGATTGCGGGCCAAATCATCTATTCAATGCTAAGTGACAGATCGGTCTCTTATCACACAGCCCGGGGAAACTACAAGCCCGAATATCGACTTCTGTGGATGCCAATCGGGTCCATAGCAATGCCTTTGGGATTGATATGGTATGGATGGATGGTTGAAAAGCGGGTGCATTGGATCGTCTCAATCATCGCACTCTTCCCATGCGGGGTGGGTCTAGTCATCGATATGGTACGCTACTCCCCTGCTGCATCCTTTGCTCAGCATCTCTCTGATTTACCGACCAGGTGGCGCCTATTGCGTACCTGATCGACGCTTGCCCTGACTACACAGCTTCTGCGGTCGCAGGCACTGTCGTCGCGCGCGCATTGGCCGCATCATTCCTCCCTCTTGTGGGATTTCCGCTGTACGACCGACTCGGACAGGGTTGGGGAAATTCGCTATTGGCGCTTATCGCCCTCCTTCTCGCCCCACTTCCAATTCTGATGTTCCATTTCGGGGAAAGGTTGCGGCCTCGTGTGGGACGCATGCCAATTCTCGGCTCAGACTCGTGACAACGCCAGACAGCACCTCCCGAGTAGGTTTCCGATACTGATGCAGGGCGCGCGCGTTCGATTGGTGCCAAGCTATGGATGGTGGGTTGGACGATGTAGGGACACTCTTCATCTATGATTGCTTGAGCTTTGGCTGCTTTGCGTATCCGAAGCTGAAAATCAGCATTGCCACTGCCGTGCAGACTGTTTGTTTGGGACAATTGCGCACGGAGAACAGATTGCAGACAACAACTTGCCTCTCGGCGACGCGATCGTGGCAAGTCTCGCAAGCGAGAATGCACAGTTATGCTGGGCACCATTGAACGTCAACCACGCTCAACACGCTCCCTCGAATCTGCTTCACCCCGACGAAGCGATAACGAGGGTCCGCGGCTTCTACCAACAATTTCCATTCCTCCGCGTGGCGATCACATGCATTGAATAGCGCCAACATGGTGAGGTCCTGCCATCGAATGTCTCGCTCGATCACGTTCACGGACCGGGAGAAGGGCGGCACGACTGCGTCGAAAATGAGCACTCTTGACTGTGGTGCCAGGGCCGGACACAGAGCACGTAATATGCGGACGGCATATTTGTCAGGCCAGTTGTGCAGTACCCATCGAAGAATGTACACTGATGCTCCTTCCACTGGCTGTCGAGAGAAGAAATCATGTGACATGAAGGTGATCCTCGTAGCAATGTCATGCGGAAGCGAGGGCGCAGAAGCGATGGTTTCAGGCAAGTCTTGCACAACGAGCTGAACGCCGGAAGTGTGACGCGCGATGGCAACGGCTGTGTCCCCGTGGCTTCCGCCGATATCGATGACTTGGGCTCCCGGAGCCAACGAAGCCCAGTCGAAGGCGGAGAGGATGTGCCGTACGCTGTAGCCCTCGCCTTGCTGGAAAAAGCGCATGACTGCTGCGAAGCGGCGCGCACGATCTGGTTCCCTCTCGAGTGCCTGATAGAAACTGGCGAGCTGACACTCGTTGCGCATGCTGAGAAAGTAGCTGGCCGCGCTGAGGCCGGGCTCGTCGGCCGCTGGGCACGCCGTGAGTGCTCTGGCAACAAACTTGACCGAGGGCGATATATCTTGCACAATGCTGCCGAACCAGTCGTCCATCAAAGGGTCTGTCACAAGCAATCTTGACGCTGCCGAGTGGCCAAGATGTCCCGGACGCGGCTCGGAGAAAACGCGATGAGCGATGGCGGCCCGGAGCACTGTTTTGAGCGGACGCACGCGAAGGCCAGTCTTGGTGGAAAGCTCCTCATACGTGATTGTTCCGCCATGGTGTGGAGGAATCAGATGCGCCACCCGATGCGAGTAGATGCTGTCTCCCTCTGCTTTGCCGCTACATGCCATGGCCATGAGCGTTTCCCTTGGTCCCATCATCAGGTCCCTCAACTCTTGCGTGGCGTCCAGGACGGCAAGTCGAGCAATCCGGATCACTGATGGCAGCTCCATCTCCATCAGGGGTCCATCTGGGTCAAATGATGGGCTCTGCAGCCCATGAGTGGATAGATACTCATCGAATATCGACGTGTTTCGCTGTATCGTGTCTGCGAGCTGTGCGATTCTGCTTGCCATGTCGTCCCGACGATTCTTGCACCAGACTCCATGTTGGAGGTGCGTAACTATCCCTTTGCAGGTTTTCATGGTGACTTGGCACGAACACCCACCCTGACTAGTCCTGATTAGTGGTTCAGTCTAGACCCGATTTGTATATAGCGCTAAGCAAATGCCTGTCCACCGAAGACATCCGAATGGGCAGAGGTATTAGGCGGTTCCACCCTTAATCTAATTACTAATTAGCTATCGCCTTAAGGGTGTTCTAATGCATTCAATTGCTATTAGAACTGTCTATTTCCGAGGTATTCGCTATAGCTAATTAGGTCGCTATTTTATACTATTAATTTATCGATTTAATAACCTCTTATAGAGGTAGAAGATATTATTAATTCTATATATTATTAATAGGTAGTAGAGTAGGGTTCTAAGCGTTCTAGTATACCTTAATATTAGCGATACTAGAGGTTAGAATAGGTCGGAACGGGTCTAAGTCGGGTCTAGGACCTAAATATATAGAACTATAATAGTTAGGTCGGGTCCTAGCCGGTTCCTACCTAGTTCTAGAACCTATCTAATAAATATAGGTATTAGATAGGTCCGACTCGGGTCTAACGATAGGTCTAAAGATAGGTTCTAATAGAAATATAAGATTCGATAGAATATAGTATAGAAAATTAAGGGTTATAAATAGATAGAAACTAAAGGAAGTAGAAAGTATAGAAAGCGACGGGTTTTAAAGGCATATTTAATTTAATGCGGCAAATTATATAATTTAGTATAACTATAGATATACTAACTACGAATACTAACTATAGCAACCTCTCTACTTATAACGATTTTTACTATATATACTCTTTATAGTTATAACGATTTTCCCTATATATACTATAGAGATTTATCTCTTACTAAATATATTAATTCCCTAAGACGAGAGTAGGCTAATAATAAACTTTATATCCTTCTACTAAATAGTTACTCGCTTTACGTAAATCGTAGTAACGTTAGTACCTATAATATAGTTAATATCGATCGAATATAGAACGACTAGGAATATATATACTCGAGAAGAGGTAGACTAGAGCACTCTTAGCGGCTTCTTATAGAGTACTAAGGGCGCTCGCCTACTAATAGTAACCTTCTTAAGAAATAGCTAAGCCTCTAGAAACGTCGTAGTAAACTTTATAGACGAGGTAGCTAAAGGGTAGCTTTAGTATAAGTAGATCTATAGACTTCTAGTACTTATAGATCTCTTAGAGCGCGATAGCTAGAGTATAAGTTAGTAATACCGACTATAAATGCTAACTATATAACTTACTACCTAGCTTATAGCGATAAGTCTTCCGTATACTAGCTCTATAAGCTAGACCTCCTCTATCTACTACTACTATTTTAGCTAGTGCTTTTCTAGCCGTTCTCTTTCTAGCTAGTCTCTTTTTCGCTACTCGTTTTCTACCTAGTAATCGTTTTCTACCTACTACTCCTCTAGCTACTACTACTACTACTACTATTACTATATTATCCTTCTCGATCTATCTCTTATAAGCTATTTAGTAAGCGAGCTTCTACTTATTAAGACGAGGCCGACCGCCTAGTATAGTTTTCTATAGAGCCTTCCTAGAAAGCTAAGAGGGAGGAGTAGGTAGTATAATACTCTCGTCGCTATTACTCTCGTCGCTATTACTCTCCTCGCTATTACTATCGTCGATATTAATAACGGAGACGTTATCTTCGTTATTTCTATTATCGCCGTTCGCGTTTCTATAAGAACTATTCTAGTCGTTTCTACTAGTAGCTCCTTAGTCGTTACTATTATAAGTAGAGAGGTTAAAAATTAAAGGAGGAGAGGTAGAAGCGCTACGTTAGTCGGAAGAGAGCGCCTAGTTACTAAGAAGTCTAGGGTCGATATTACTATTATCTATAAGAGGGTTTTTAAGTAAGGAGGAGTTTTTAGATAAAGGAGGAGTAGACGCTATATCTCGGCTAGAGAAGTATTACTTAGCGAACTAGCTAGGCTTATTAGTAGGAAGTTAAGCTATTATAAATACGTAGAGGGCTAAGAGAAAAGCGGTCGATTAAGCTACGATTAACGTACGTAGTAGTATCCTTCGTACGCGCGATATAAAAATTCGTTAAGAGGTATAAAAAAGGAAGGCGATAATAATAGGCTAATAAAGCGCGACCGCTAATAAGTTCTAAGGTAGTAGAGGTAGTAGTGTTGCTAGTAGTTTAGTAAGGGTATATAGGTTAGCTAAGGCGGACGTTAGGCTCGCTAGCGCGCTAGCTACAGCTTTACCCGCGCTATATATATTAATTCTAAGCTTCTAAGTATAGTAACGTATACTAGGCTCTTTATAGTCGGTAATTATAGTCGGCAACCTAGTATTATATACCTATATTATTATTCCCTCCTTCGTTCTAGCTAGTAAACTAGTAGCGTAGATAACTATATAAGTATATATCCTTTGCTTATAGAGTAACGCGCTTCGCGTAGATCGCTAGAAGGTTAGAAATCTCGAACTCTATAACGAGAAATGCCTCCGCCGCTTCCTATAAGCATTTAAGTGCTGCCGCCTAAATTCTAATAATATCGCTACTACCTCTATCTATTATAATCTCGTAGATAACGCGCTAAAAAGAGACCCTCTAGAAATATAAAGCTATCGTTTGCTAAAGCTTACGAATCTCTCGTAAGGCTGCCGTCTCTAGTATTAACTACCTTTTCGAGATACCGGACTTACTAGCTCTTATTCGTCGCTATATCGTCCTTATAGCTATTACTTTTTTCTATAGAACTACTACCTTCCTACGAGACTCGTCGTCTAGTACTATAGCCTTTAGTAGCCGTATTCGCCGCTACTTAGTAGCCTTATTTCCTACGCGTAGAGGTAGTACTAACGGCGGTATATTAGTATTTATATTAGGATATACTTATAGAGAAGGGCTCGAGTTAAACTCTATATTAGAGTCCGCTTAGGAAATAAAAGAAGGCATCGAGTAGTATAGATAGAGATATCGAAGAGTTAGAAGAAGTAGATAGGTAGAGGTACGAGAAAGAAGGGCTAAGGTAGATAGGAGTACTAGAAAATCGTATACGACCGCCGGAATACGCAGGCCTATAGAGGGGAGGTTAGAGTTCGATAGCGCTATATAGTAGAACTATATCGCATTCTACTACTATATTAGGATACTTCTACCGATCTTTACCTAGTAGAAGTTACGGTTACGCGAACGCTATAATCGCTTTCGCTACTCTATAGAATATAGTAATAGACGTAAATATTTACTATAGTATAGATTATATCCGGGCATTATATAGATAACATCGACTATAGTATATATATTTCGTTATTCGAAGTTCTCTACGAATATATAAAATACTATAGAAGGGAAAGAGCTAGACTTACTAGTACTCTATAGTATTACTAGTTAAGTAGTCGTAATATAGTAGTAGAATAGAAAAATAGACTCTCTAGCCTACCTTTATATCGAGGAACTAAGTCGTTATAATAGTAGAAGAGAAGAAATAATTATCGATACTACTTCGATACTAAGAAGAGGAGTAGTTATCGATAGTATAAGCTAAGAAGCAACCGTTAGCGCCGAGGAGACTAGTAGTCGTCGATAGTATAAACTAAAAAGCAATCGTCCGCGCTAAGAAGACGAGTAGTCGTCGATAATATAAGCTAAGAAGTAGCCGTCTACGCTAAGAAGATAAGTAGTCGTTAATAGTATAAGCTAAGAAGTAACTATTAGCGACGAGTAGACGAGTAGTCGTCGAGGGTATAAGTATATAGTAGTTACTCTTTTCGGCCGGCGATAGTAAGGTTAATCTAAGTAATATATATAATAGATTCTAGCTCTAGAGTACGTCTATAGCTATCGCTATCTATATATAGTTATATATATTAGTATATACTATATTAGGTAAGCGATATATTATATAATATCGCCGACTATAGTAGCCGACTATAGTATAGGAAGCTAATCTCTACGTATAGAGGTAAGCTAGCGGCTAGGCGGGAACAGCTACGTACTAAGCTTCTAGCGCACCTAAAGCTAGAATTCGTCGTACTTAGCTCCTACTATAATAACTACTACCTTAACTACTACTATACTCGTATTACTACCGAATTTTAAGCGTATATTTACTATATACCTCGCGATACTTATCTCTTCTTAGCGACTAAACTTACGATAATAGCGCGATAAAAGTAATATCTAATAAGTACTACGCTCTCTAATAGTCTATAGAAGCGTCCCCGCCTCGTAGATAAGGATTTAAATAGTATAAGTACTTCTATACTTTAAATATAACTAGGCGCTATAAGGAAAGATATAGATACCTACTCTTTTAATCCTAATACTCTTTATAAGCGTAGCTAGCGCGTAAATATATCGCTTAAGAGAGCTATAGTAAATAAGTAGCGCAAAGCTAGAAATAAGTCCTTTACTTAGTAGAAGAAGCTTTTAATCGGCTTTAATAATATATAGAGCTCCTTATCGAAGGAGTAGTAGTAGAAGAAGATTAAGGCCTAAAGAGAGGAGTACTACGCTTAGTATAACCGGATAGCGTAAGTAATAATCTATATAGTTAGCTAATATAGTTAGTAGTACTAACGTATAATAAGGACGATAAGAAACGTAAGCGCGCGCGAGATAGGCCTACTATATAAGTAGCGAACTAGAATAAAGAAAGCTTTTATTTTAATATCGAGAAGGAGAAGGGCGCGGACGACCCGCACTATAACTATAACTACTAGTATAATACTAATTAGTCTAAGTCGGGTCCGGAGGCACCCTACGTATTACTAGTAAGGTCGGCCGGTACTAGCTATAAAATAACTAACCTCTACCTTCGAGTCGCTACTAAGAGTAAGTAGGCTATATAGAGGAGCTACGCCGTCTACGCCTTTTAGAATAAAGCTATTCGATAGTTTAAGAAGAAGGTATATACGCTTGCGATACTATACGTATAATATAAGAGTTAAGCCGAGTTTATTATATAACTAATTAAGAAGAGGCCGAGTTCCTCGTAGTAAGAAATAGACCTTATCGAGAGGCTATAATCTAAGAATAAGAGGAGATACGTATTCTAAGTATCTAAAGTAGACGTAAGTAGCTCTTATTAAGAGTATATCGCTACTAGAACTAATAGCTTCTTTAGGACGTATTCGAGTACCTCTAATTAGACTAGAAGTATACTCTACGCTCTATAGAGCCTTATAGAGGGCTTATAAAATTAGTCCGCATATTAGTATCTATAGCGAAGGCGAAGGTAAATTAGTACTAACTACGCCTGCCGACTATATACTAACTAGTAGTAGGAGCTAATAGTAGAAGGCCGTCTTCTAACTATAACGGAAATTTTCCTACCCTATTACTATATAGTATATCGCAACTATCTCTCCTAGAAGTCCTCTAAGTTTAATATAGCTAATCGCTTTGCTTAGACTCTAGAAGTCCTAGATTAGCTTATCCTATTAGGATACGATTAGGATAGTAATAGGTTCTAGAAGCTAGTTATATCTAAAGCGTAAGCTAAGCGAAATAGGCTAGCGTTCTAGTTATACGCTTATAAGTTCGATATAAAGGAGTTAGTATACGGAGAGCTTCTATAGGAAATATAGCTCGATTCTAAGTAGGAAGGAGGACTTAGCTTTTAGGATATTATCGAGTAGCTTCTAGGTACGTCTATAGATAAGCTCGCTATCTCCGAGACCTTTATACGTAAATTCTAGTCGCTAGAGATAGGGTTTATATAGAAGCTCTATAACTCCTCTTAGGCTAAGTAGAATACGGATATATCTCGTAAGTTAAGATTAGTTATAGCCGCCGACGGTATATAATATATTAGTCTACGGTTTACGTCGTAGTACTAGCCGGCCCTCTTTAACTTATATCTCTTATCTCTACCTCTCGCTCTATAGTAGCTTGCCGAATATATAATTCTCCTTTATAATTCTTATAAACGGCTTAAGTCTTGCCTTTAATAGCTAAGTATATTTAATACTAGCCTTATTCTCTTACGCGGCGGTTGCGCCTTTAGAGATATATTACTACTTTGTCTTTAGAGCTAGTACTAGATTTAGGAGCTCTAGCTATACCTTAAACTTCTAGCTCGCTATATTCTTTTTCCTTTTCTTATTCTTAGTATTATTTCTAGCCTTCTACTATATAGTATTATATCGCTTTACGTAGTCTTTAAGTAGTTTCTAAATTCTCTCTACGATAAGTTTATCTACTTAAGCTAAGTCTAACTCTACTTTTTCGACTTAAGCTTTATTAACGCTACTAGCCTCTTACGCTAGTAAGATACTTACTCTCGAAGGCGACTATAGCGTTGCTATAATTAAAGAGTGCTTAGTACGTTTATTAGTCGCGACTATTACGAGCTTAATAAGAGTACTAGAGGTACCCGTCTCTATAACGCTACTAGGATAGGCCGTCGGCCTATAATAGAGACACCTCGCTAGTACTTATACTAATAAAACACATTCGTAGCTCTACCGCCGCATCGACCTCCGACCTTAAACATATACTACGCGACCCGCCGCATCCTTAGCTCTCTTTTAAGCTACCGAACGCCTCGCCGGCCCCTAAACTCGTAGAGAAATTACCTTATCCTCCCGTAGTACTATACTATATTGCGCCCGAGGAAATTTTCTACTGCGGGCGGCCCGCTAGCCCGGCCCGTGCCTTCCCGCTAAGCCTTAGGCCTAGCTAGAATATAATACTACTAACAAACTACGCTAACTTTATAAAGCTACTACTCTACGAGACGATACCTATATTAAAATCCGAGTAGGCTATTTAAAAGAGCTTGTCCCCTTCTATAAAAGACCTACTAAGGTCGGAACGGCAATACTAATACTAACGCTACTATAGTAGTAGAAAGAGTACGACTTTATAAACTAATAAATCCTCTCTCTCTCGTTATATACTCTATACTAGGGTAACCTAGAGTCTATAATAGATTTAGATTCGAGTAGATTAGTAAAGGAATAAAGGGTTTATAGGCGATACTTATACTTCTCCCCTAGAAGGCTACTCTATCTCTACTTTAAGTAGGGTACTAGTCGTAGAGACCTAGTACTTCTAGAGAGTAAGGGTCTATATTTCGCTCCTATTTATACTAGGTTACCTGCGTAAAGCCCCCTAAACTATTATATAGATAAAACGTCGCCGCAGGCCCGAATACTTCTACTTAAAGTATACCTTCTCTTATAATATAAGTAGAAGAGTGCCCTAGTGTCGTAAGTAGGCTAGGACTCGAACGCGATTAGAAATAGAGTATATAGGCAGCCCTCTCGGCGTAAGACTACTATACGACCCTTCTATAAACTAACTAATAGCAAAACGGTTAAATACCGAACCTCTACCGAAATAGAAGTAGAATACGGATCTCTATAGGACGTAGCGCCTATATCTGCATAGTAGGCCGGGCTAAGTACCCTACCTAACCGTACCTCTAGCTAGAGGGAATAGGGGAACCGAGAATACTAGAAAACCCTAAAAAAGCACCTAAACGGGGCCCCCCCTAGACATAGTACTAAATAATCCCCCTCCTCCTCGACGACTCTCCGAGCTACTAGCTCCGAGAAACGATAGAACTAGATACGAACGAAGCCTCTAGACGCTAGAAGAAGACCCTAGTCTCCCTTATTCTGCTTCTCTTCTAGAAACGACCTCTCTTACTAATAAATAACGAATATATTACGTAGGACCGCCTAATAGGCAACCGAGTAGCGCCGGACCCCTTTACTAAGGTAGTCTAGCGTAAGAGGATTATAGAGAAACTCTAGGAAGCCCGCTCGCTACTAGTCGAAGTAGTAGGACTCGTAACGGACTCCTCGGAGGAAATAGAACTCCTTAATCTAATCGAGATCTTCTAGGACTATACCGAGAGCTATAGACTCCCGGCTAGACTAGCCGACGCTATCGCAAGGTAGGTCGCCTCCCTCGAATAAGCGACGAAATTAGTAGTCTATACTACTACCCGCCTACCTTAACTACCTTAAAAAACTACTTAGCTAGAAGAGGAACAATAGGAATAACGGCCTATATACGCTGCTATAGCTAAGGCAAACCCTTCGACTAACCCTATACTACCTAGTAGTATACCTCCTTAAAGTACGAAGACTATACTAGATATAGAAACCTAGACTACGGTACTAGAAAGGATAAAAACATCTTAGAAGGCTAACTAGATCTACTACCTAATCTTCCGGCATACTAAAGGTACCTAGATCGACTCTCTATAGATCCGAGAGACGATAAACACCTTATTCTAGAAGGCAGGACACCGAGACTTCCTAATTATAGGAGTTAACTAAACGTTAAGAGGTAACCTAGTCCTATACTTCCGAGACTAGAAGTCTAAGGATACGGCACTCGAGAACCTACTACTACTCTTCCTAAATATACTAATCCTCTTACTTCTCGACGATACTACCTAGTATAAAGTAGTAGTTTATAGCGTCTCTACCTACGACTTTAATACTCCCTATAGCCTAAATAAGATTAAAAAGGATATCGAGGAATATAACCTAGGCCTACGAATCTAGAATAGGCCTATTTAGCTTACGCTAGCCGACCGACGCAAGGAACTAATAGGAGCTTTAATACTTATCGCGTTCTATATACGTAAAAAGGCGTCTAAGGCTATCTAGGACTACTTATTCGTAGGAGGAGTAAGCTATAGAGCATCCTATATAAAAGATAGACCGAAAACGATTATACTCCCAAAGGAATATTAGAGACACTACTATACATCCTTTAAGGCAACGTAAACCGAAGCGCTTAAGCCCTAGAATCCCTACTTAAGATAAGTATACGCGAGAAAGCTAATATTATTCTAGTATAAGAACTATAGATTCTTATATAAGAAGACTAAGGCCCCCTAAGACTAATTCTATACGCTAGTTATACCTCTATACTCCTAGACCTACGGGCAGGACAACGACCGCAGACCTATATTTATATAAGGAGGATACTAGAAGTAGAAGCAAGCCCTAATCCTCTTAGCGACCCTAATATCTAGTTAATCTGCCTCCGAGACGCTAATAGTAACGAAACCTAAGTACTAAACGTCTATAACGAGAGGGATAACAATAGGACTTAAACCGTAGAACAGAGCCTCTATAGAATATATCTAGGCCGAGACGTTCTACTCGCTAGAGATTTTAATATCCGGCACCTAAGTTAGGATATAAACGGACAAGATACGAGCCCTAAGGCCCTCCGCTTCCTCGAGTAGCTCGAGGAATCTAACCTACTCCTTAGGAATATAATAGGCGTCCCGATATTCTATAGGTTAAATCTCTAAGTACTAAGTACCCTAGATCTTACCTTTACGAAAGGCAGCCTATCCTAAGTAGAAACTAGCTAGAATATACTCGAATTTAGCTTAAACTATTTAGCTATAATAACCTAAATACTAGGACGTAGTAGTCTTAACTAGTAACTCCCGAATCTACGTATAGCGTATAATACGAAAGACGCGAACTAGAAAGAATTCTAAGACTACCTAGCGACCTACGAGGACGAGCTAGAAGTCGGGGAGGACCTAGAAAAGGCTGCGGAAAAACTCTCGAACCTAGTATAAAGGGCCTACGAGTATACGCTCCGACAACGCCGTTCTAGCTCTAAGTCTAAGCCGTAGTAGAAACCCGAGCTTCGAGACCTCTAATAGATAATATAGTATACGTATACTCGTATCTTCGGTAACGGCTAAGTTCCTACGGCTAAATAGAAAGTAGCGTACCTTTAAACTAAGAATACGTACTTCTTAGCTATTAAGAGAGCGAAACGCGAGCACTAGAACAAATTTCTAAAGGGCACCGATTCGAAGATAATCTTTAAAGCAATATCGTATACGAAGCCTAGGACTTAAGGCCTAGTATTAACAATCTAAGGAGAGACGTTATTCGTAGGAAAATATAAGGTATTCTAGAATAGACTTTTTCCGAGACCTCCTCCTAATAGAGGACTCCGAGCACGATAGAGCTCCTACTAGGTTAGAGACTAGGACTAGGAACTATTATTAGAAGAGGAACTACGACTAGTATACTCTACGATAAGAGTTAAGGGCAAGACTCCCGGACTAGATAGTATAACTTAAGAGATTATTAGCTACGTATACGCCGCTATTCCGGAAGCATTCCTCGCTCTATTCTAAGTACTTCTTAGCCGCGGCTACTACCCTAAGTACTAGAGGAAGGCGATAGGCGTTACTCTTACGAAACCGAACAAACTAGACTACTCTATTCCTAAGGTATACTAGATTATCTTACTCCTAAGTTGCCTAAGTAAAATTAGCGAGAGGATACTCGTATAGAGACTCGGAAAGTACGTAGAGACCGGCCCGCTCCTATACGACTCCTAGATAGGAGGACGTAAGAAACGGTTAGTAGTAGATATAGCTATACTTCTTACGAACTACGTCGAAAAGAGTAAGGCTAGAGGCCTTAAAACCTTAGTTATATTCCTTAACGTTAAAGGAGCATTTAACTACGTATCTAAGGGACGACTTCTATAGACGATAGTTAAATTACGGCTCCCGTATATAATTATTAAATAGACGAAATCGTTCCTAGAATATAGAGTAGTCTAGCTCTCTTTTAATAGCTAAATTAAGGTAGAAACCGAAATCGATATAGGGGTACCGCAAGGCAGCCCTATCTCCCCGATACTCTTCCTTATATATATAAGAGACCTCTTTACGGGCCTATAGGACGTCTACCCTCTCTCGTATATCGATAATATAGGGATAGCTACTATATTAACGAGCCTCTAGAAGAATATAAGGGTGCTATAACGCGAAGTTTAAAAGCTTATAAGGGAAGGGGCCCTCTAGGAAGTCGAATTCGACCTAGTAAAAATAGAACTCCTTTACTTCTCTAAAGGGAAAGGCGTAGAAGCTACGATTACCCTCCCGAGTAGCGACGTAGTATAACTAGCAAAGAAAGCTATCTACTAGCTAGGAATCTAGTTCGATACGTACCTATCGTTTAAAGAACATATCGCTATCTAGGTAGCAAAGACGGAAGCGGCGTTTAACTATATACTATACCTTACGAATATAGAGAACGGCCTTATAGTAAGATCTCTATATTAAATCTATATAGCATATATTACTACGATAGTAGACTATAGGTTACCGGTCTAGTAGTAGTTAAAGAGGTCTATCCGACCTCTAGAAGCAATCTAAGTAAGGGCCGCGAAACGGATCCTAGGCGTATTCTATACGTCCTCTACGGTCCCGGCCGAACTCGAGGCGAACCTCCTGCTACTAAAGATTAGGCTAGAGAAATAGACAATCCTATATAGCTATAGAGCCGACAACCTACCGCTTAGTTCCCTAATAGTAGTAGTACTCCGAGAGATAGATATTCGCCTAATAAGACGCTAGATACTAACCGGCATCGAGATCGTATAGTAGAAGTATAAGGAGAGACTATAGACAATTAAAGCGTTCGCGGAATACTTCTATAACCTAGAGAAACTAAAGGCTAAGTAAGATATCCGGGAGTACGTCTAGAACCGATAGAAATAATACTTCGAAAGCTAGAAGGCCTAGAGAATATAGAGACTAGGGAGCTACTTTAACCGCTTTAAGTAGAACCCTACGCCCGAGATTCTAAAAGGTCGGAGGGAGATAACGAGCGCGTACTACTCTCTAAGACTAGGATACGGATACTTCTAGAGCTACCTTAAGTATATCGGGAAAGCTATAGACGATCGATGCTAATACGGATCCTAAGAAACCCTAGAACACCTCCTATTCGTATACCGGTTCTACTAGAATAGACGCCCGAACTAGCTAGCGAGAGTAAGATCGCTAGAGGAAGTACTAGAAGATAAGATACTACGAGGGCTAGTACTAGCCTTTATAGAAGATATAGGTATAGGAACGAGGAGGTAGTACCTTTAGAGAAGCGAGGAAGAGGAAAGGGACGAACCGACTCCTTAACTCGAATAGTCGGGGGCAACCCTACCTTTCCTCTAAGGGATGTTAGGTCTAGACCTAATACCCCGGGGGCGACCCTGCCGTTTCTAGAAAACTCGAGACTATTAGGCGACGACGTCCCCTAATAGAACGATACTTAGAACCTACCCTCCTACGACCTCTCTCTTATATACTCTTAAGTCTAAATAGAATCGGCTAAGAAATAACCTCGCTATTACTAACTAATAGGGTATTAGGTCCTAACCTAATAGCTAACTAAGCGACCTAATAGCTAACTAAGCGACCTAATAGCTAACTAAGCGACCTAATACCTAGGGGCGACCCTGCCGTTTCTTTAGAAAACTCCTAATCTCTAGGCGATAGCGTCCTCTAGTAGAATACTAGTTAGAACCTACCCTCTTTAGACTCTTCTCCTATATACTCTAAAGTTTAAGTAGGATCGGCTAAGGACAACCTTACTACCGCTACCTAATAGGGTACTAGGTCCTAACCTAATACTCTAAGGGCGACTATACCGTCCTTCGAAGTTCGGGAACACTCTCTTTCTATAGTTATTTCCTTTTATACGCTCCTTCGAGCACCTCCCCTAGGTATCGGCCTATAATATCTATTTTTAGCGCGAATAAGAAACCCCTATAATAGAATACGATTAGTAGCTACTAGTAGCTCCCGTCCTATATAGTCTTCGACTCCTATAGGACGTAAATAGAACAAATAAACAAACAATATACTAATAAAACTTAATCGCCCCTATAAATATTATTTACCTCTATTACTCCGCTAGCTTTTACTCTCTAGTTCTACGATTCCTTCTTAGTACTATATACTTTATATTATAGTATTACTAGTATATCCTACGACTCCGATATAACGTAGTAGTACTATACTTCCTTCTTCCTTAAGACGTATAAGTATATAGCTTCGCGAACGATAGACTAACTCCGAATCGTAGCTGTCTCTCGTCGACTCTAGTCCAATTAAGAAGGTAGTATAATAGTAGAGGAAGGGACGCTATCTAATTACGAATACCTCGAGTAGTCGAGCCGATACGCGAGATAAGATACTACTTTTAGCTAACCTTACTAAGCCGCTAGAGGATTCTAAGGACTAGGTTAAAACTAATAGCGTATAGATATAGCAGTAGGAGTATACCTAGTCGTTCGAGGGCTTTTACTACTACTATAAGTAGCTTAAAGAGGTAAGGTATTACGATAAGTATAGTAGAATATCTTCGAACTTTATAAAATAGAACTCGAATATACGAACGTTATAGGCCTAGAGATTTTTCGTTAAAGGTATAGACTAAGAAACGTACGCCCCGAGGGTTATATATAAAGGATATAATAGAGTTATTAAATACCTAGGACTAGGTAATAGAATAAAAGCTCTCTAAAAGCACCTCGATTTAGTAGGCTACAAAGGAGCCTCCTAGGAGCGTAGAGTTACTAAAGAAGTTATTAAGGCTACTAAAGATTAATCTATAAGTTTAGTATTTATTAATATAGGAATAAGGTGCCGACTACGCTTACCGACTACGCTTACTAACTACGCTCGCCGACTATACTTTATAGAGATATATAACGTAGATATACTAACGGCCCTTATTTATAAGAACGGCTTAAGAAAAGTTTTACTAGAATAAAGCACCTAGAACGATTAAAGTTTCTAGAGTTATATAGGCTTATAGTTTCCTAGCTAGGCTTACTCTTAAACTTCTTCGAAAGTTCTATAGTTTAGTATATCTATAAATATCTATTAGAGGAGACTAGATCTATCGACTTTAAGAGCGCCGCTACGATTAAGTTATATATCTAGGACGCGGTCGATTACTTTAAGGACAATCTAAAACGTTAGCTATCTAGAACCTTCTAGGTAGCTATCGCCCTTAACGGTTAGTACGCCGGGGTGCTCTAAGTATTATTCCTTACGATATAAGGCTACTAGATCGATAGCGAGTAGGTCTAGCATAAGGCTATACTAGCCTTTCTATATATTTCGGGCCGTTATACGAGCGAAGTCCTAGCGGACCTACTATTCGACGTACTTACCCGTTTCGAGATCTCTAATAGGCTTATAGCGCTAATAGTAGATAATACTTCTAATAATAATATACTATATGCAGCTATATACGTATCCTTACTATATATATACCTTCTAACTAACGAGTTCTAGCGTCGAGGCTATCGATATTTACTTCTACGAGCGTATATATATAGCGAAGCTATTAGTCTCGATTAAATAACTTCCCCTCCGAGGAATAGATAGGGATATATAGAGGTTAGAATAGGTCCCTAACTTTAGGTCGGTTCTAGGTCTAGATCGGTTCCTAAGGGAACCGACCTAAGACCTAAATCGATAGGGTCCTCGACCTAATACGAAATCGATAGGTCGGGTCTAAATACTACCGGTTCCTATATAGGTCTTTATAGGGACCTAAGTTTAGAAAGATAGGTCTAATACTAGAGAACAAGACTAAGTCGCCGCGGGGATAATAGAATTGCTCTAATACTAAATATACGTATATATAGAACTAAGCGTTATAGTATATTAGAAGCGCCGGTTAAACTAGCGACTATAGTTATAGAGAAAAATAAGGATGCCGACTATACTTGCCGACTATACTTACCGACTACGAGATATCGGAATTAAATACTATTTATAATATCGACTATAAAGTCTATTCTACTTTACGAGTATAACGCGAAAGTAAATACTTCCTTTACTAAGTACTATAGCGAAGATATATTAGTACTATATCCTCTTCGTTATCGCTAATCGAGTCGAAGTTACTCTATATAGTAGTTGCTAACGTCTCCTAATCTGCCTCGAGCTACTCCTACTATTAATTTACTATATTATTCGAAGGCTCGAACGTAGTTAATATCGGTAGCGCCTCCTCTATAAGCGAATCCCGAGCCTATTACTACGCGTTACGCTCTTAGGAACGATAGTATATAATATTACTAAACGTTAAGGGATTATAGGACCGATTATATCGGCTCTAATAACGCGCTATACTAAAGTCGCGCTTATAACTAGTTCTAGCTACTAGGATAGAGAGAATATCCCGGGCTATTAGCGCGCAACCTAGATATTCTAATGCGATTATCTTTTATAACCGGAGTAGATACTCTATAGAATAGGTAGCTAAGTCCTTAAATCTAGCGTAGCGATAACGAGATACCTCGTCCGAATTAGCTAAAGGCTATATAGTCTGCCGCGGCTATCTAGATACCCTTTAATTAGAGTCGGAGTTATTACTATCTAATCTACTATAGAGACCTATTACGAATAATATCGCAGAGCGGTATAAGGCCTTTTTCGGCCTAGACTAGGACGTAGCTACGAGAGGCTTATATCGCGCGTATTCGACCTAGAATTTTAACTAGTAGTAATCCTCGAAGGAGGAATCGAGCCCCTCGCTAGAGAAGGCCTTACGGTCCTAGAACGTCTATTTTATTACTAGATTAAGAAGAATCGCAATGCTATATATATCGCCGAATCGCTCCTAGGTAGTAGTATAATACTTCTCGAGCTTTGTTTATATAGCCTATAGGGTAGAATAAATCTCCTTTTGCTAGGATTATGTTTTATATTTAAGTTTCTTATCTATAATATCTAGGATATCGAACAAGGTGTTATAGTAGCTAAGAACGAGGTATATTATTAGCCTCTTTATCGTACCGATCCGTATCGTAGCCTCGGCGAAAGGAGTAGTAAGGTTAATAATATATTTAACCCTCTTCTATTCTATAGCGGTTAGCTTAAGTTCGGGCTAACCCTCGTTCTTAATATACTTATCGATAATATCTCGTAGTTAAGAACTATATATTAGTATAATCGTAGTTAAGCTTTAATAGGTCTTTATATCTTATATTAGGCGTAAAATCCTATTAGGTATCTTCTTCTACTATTTATACTATTTCGGGTATAGATATAGATCTGCGATCCTCTTTTACTATAGTACTATAAAACTCTCGAAGCGTTAAGTACTAGAGTTTACCTTAACTATAAGTTTATAGAACTTTATAGGGAGCGGTTATTAGTATAGCTTCTACTAACTACGTTTACTAACTATATATACTTTAGAGGGAGAATATATAGTACCTTTATTAGAACCGTAGCTAGACTTCCTACTTTAAGCCGACGTAAGGCGTTCGTATCTATCTCCTCGTCCTATTATTCCTATTCTTCGTTCCTTAGCTCGATCTTAAGTATAGTAAAGAACTTCCTTAAGGAGAGCTAGATTATATATATAAAGCACGGGAACCGTTCCGGACGAGAGAACTCGTAGTCTTTAGTATCTAATATCTCTCCTATATCTCCGTCTATTCCTTAGAGAGAAAGTTATTTAATTAAGACTAATAGCTTCGCTATATATATACGCTCGCGAGAGTAAAGATCGATAGCCTCGACGCTAGAACTCGTTAGTTAGGAGGTATATATATAGGAAGGAAACGTATATAGTAGCATATAGTATATTATTATTAGAAGCATTGTCCGCTATTAGCGCTATAAGCCTATTAGAGATTTCGAAACGGGTAAGTACATCGAATAGTAGATCTGCTAGGACTTCGCCCGTATAACGGCCCGAAATATATAGAAAGGCTAGTATAGCCTTATGCTAGGCCTACTCGCTATCGATCTAGTAGCCTCGTATCGTAAGGAATAATACTTAGAGCATCCTAGCGTACTAACTATCGAGAGTAATAGCTACTTAGAAGGTTCTAGATAGCTAACGTTTTAGATTGTCCTCGGAGTAATTAACTACGTCCTAGATATATAACTTAATCGTAGCGGCGCTCTTAAAGTCGATAGATCTAGTCTCCTCTAATAGATATTTATAGGTACGCCGAACTACGAGACTTTCGAAGAAGTTTAAAGGTAATCTAAGCTAGGAAACTATAAGCCTATATAACTCTAGAAACTTTAACCGGTCTAGGTGCTCGGTTTTAGTAAAACTTTTCTTAAGCCGTTCCTATAAATAAGGACCGTTAGTATATCTACGTTATATATCTCTATAAAGCGTAGTTAGCGAGTATAGTCGGGAAGCGTAGTTAGTAAGCGTAGTCGGGAAGCGTAGTCGGCAAGCGTAGTCGGCACCTTATTTTCGTAATAATAAATACTAAACTTATAGATTAATCTTTAGTAGCCTTAATAACTTCTCTAGTAACTCTACGCTCTTAGGAGGTATCTTCGTAGCCTACTAAATCGAGGTACTTTTATAGAGCTTTTATTCTATTACTTAGTCCTAGGTGTTTAATAACTCTATTATATCCCTTATAAATAACTCTTAGGGCGTACGTTTCCTAGTCTATACCTTTAACGAAAAATCTCTAGGCCTATAACGTTCGCGTATTTAAGTTCTATTTTATAGGGTTCGAAGATATTCTACTATACTTATCGTAATACCTTACCTCTTTAAGCTACTAATAGTAGTAGTAAAAGCCCTCGAACGACTAGGTATACTCCTACCGCTATATCTATACGCTATTAGTTTCGACCTAGTCCTTAGAATCCTCCGGCGGCTTAGTAAGGTTAGCTAGAGATAGTATCCTATCTCGTATACTAGCTCGACTACTTAAGGTATTCGTAATCGGATAGCGTCCCTTCCTCTACTATTATACTACCTTCTTAATCGAACTAGAGTCGACGAGAGATAGCTACGATTCGGAGTTAGTCTATCGTTCGCGAAGCTATATACTTATATATCTTAAGGAAGAAGGAAGTATAGTACTACTACGTCGTATTAGAGTCGTAGGATATACTAGTAATACTATAATATAAAGTATATAGTACTAAGAAGGAATCGTAGAACTAGAGAGTAAAAGCTAGTAGAGTAATAGAGGTAAATAATATTTATAGGGGCGATTAAGTTTTATTAGTATAAGTACTAGCGAGGTGTCTCTATTATAGGCCGACGGCCTATCCTAGTAGCGTTATAGAGATAGGCACCTCTAGTACTCTTATTAAGCTTATAATAGTCGCGACTAATAAATATACTAAGTACTCTTTAATTATAGTAACGCTATAGTCGCCTTCGAGGATAAGTATCTTACTAGCGTAAGAGGCTAGTAGCGTTAATAAAGCTTAAGTCGAAAAAGTAGAGTTAGACTTAGCCTAAGTAGATAAACCTATTATAGAGAGAATTTAGAAACTACCTAAAGACTACGCAAAGCGATATAATACTATATAGTAGAAGGCTAGAAATAATACTAAGGATAAGAAGGGGAAAAAGAATATAGCGAGCTAGAAGTTTAAGGTATAGCTAGAGCTCTTAGATCTAGTACTAGCTCTAAAGACAAAGTAGTAATATGTCTCCGAAGGCGTAACCGCTAGCTCGCTATATTCTTTTTCCTCTTCTTACCCTTAGTATTATTTCTAGCCTTCTACCGTATAGTATTATATCGCTTTACGTAGTCTTTAGGTAGTTTCTAAATTCTCTCTACGATAGGTTAGAGAGCCGGCTAGTACTACGACGCAAACCGTAGACTAATATATTATATACTATTAGCGGCTATAACTAATCTTAACTTATAAGATATATCTATATTCTACCTAGCCTAAGAGGAGTTATAGAGCTTCTATATAAACCTTATCTCTAGCGACTAGAATTTACGTATAAAGGTCTCGGAGATAGCGAGCTTATCCGTAGACGTACTTAGAAGCTACTCGACGATGTCCTAAAAGCTAAGTCCTCCTTCCTACTTAAAATCGAGCTATATTTCCTATAGAAGCTCTCTATATACCGACTCCTTTATATCGAACTTATAAGCGCATAACTAAAACGCTAGCCTATTTCGCTTAGCCTATACTTTAGACGTAACTAGCTTCTAGAACCTATTACTATCCTAATCGTATCTTAATAGGATAAGCTAATCTAGGACTTCTAGAGTCTAAGCAAAGCGATTAGCTATATTAAACTTAGAGGACTTCTAGGAGAAATAGTTGCGATATACTACGTAGTAATAGGGTAGGAAAATTTCCGTTATAGTTAGAAGACGGCCTTCTACTATTAGCTCCTACTACTAGTTAGTATATAGTTAGCAGGCATAGTCGGTACTAATTTACCTTCGCTTTCGCTATAGATACTAATATATAGACTAATTTTATAAGCTCTCTATAAGGCTTTATAGAGCGTAGAGTATACTTCTAGTCTAATCGAAGGTACTCGAATGCGTCCTAAAGAAGCTATTAGTTCTAGTAGCGATATACTCTTAATAAGAGCTACTTACGTCTGCTCTAGATACTTAGAACACGTATCTCCTCTTATTCCTAGATTATAGCCTCTCGATAAGGTCTATTTCTTACTACGAGGAACTCGGCCTCTCCTTAATTAGTTATACGATAAACTCGGCTTAACTCCTATATTACGCGTATAGTATCGCAAGCGTATATACCTTCTTCTTAAACTATCGAATAGCCTTATTTTAAAAGGCGTAGACAGCATAGCTCCTCTATACGGCCTACTCGCTCTTAGTAGCAACTCGAACGTAGAGGTTAGTTATTTTATAGCTAGTACTAGCCGACCTTACTAGTAATACGTAGGGTGCCTCCGGACCCGACTTAGACTAATTAGTATTATACTAGTAGTTATAGTTATAGTACGAGTCGTCCGCGCCCTTCTCCTTCTCGATATTAAAATAGAAGCTTTCCTTATCTTAGTTCGCTACTTATATAGTAGGCCTATCCCGCGCGCGCTTATATTTCTTATCGTCTCTATTATACGTTAGTACTACTAACTATATTAGCTAACTATATAGATTATTACTTATACTATCCGGTCGTACTAAGCGTAGTACTCCTCTCTTTAGGCCTTAATCTTCTTCTACTACTACTCCTTTAATAAGGAGCTCTATATATTATTAGAGCCGATTAAAAGCTTCTTCTACTAAGTAAAGGACTTATTTCTAGCTTTGCGCTACTTATTTACTATAGCTCTCTTAAGCGATATATCTACGTACTAGCTACGCTCGCGAAGAGTATTAGGATTAGAAGAGTAGTTATCTATATCTTTCTTTATAGTACCTAGTCGTATCTAAAGTATAGAAGTACTTATACTATCTAAATCCTTATTTATAAGGCGGGGACGCTTCTATAAACTATTAAAGGGCATAGTACTTATTAAACGTTACTTTTATCGCGCTATTATTATAAGTTTAGTCGCTAAGAAGAGATAAGTATCGCGAGGTATATAGTAAATATACGCTTAAAATTCGGTAGTAATACGAGTATAGTAGCGGTTAAGGTAGTAGTTATTATAGTAGGAGCTAAGTACGACGAATTCTAGCTTTAGGTGCGCTAGAAGCTTAGTACGCAGCTGTTCCTACCTAGCTGCTAGCTTACCTCTAGACGTAGAGTTTAGCTTCCTATACTATAGTCGGCTACTATAGTCGGCGATATTATATAATATATCGCTTGCCTAATATAGCGTATACTAATATATACGACTATATATAGATAGCGATAGCTATAGACGCACTCTAGAGCTAGAATCCGTCGTATGCGTTACTTAGATTAACCTTACTATCGCTAGCCGAAAAGAGTAACTACTATATACTTATACCCTTAACGACCGCTCGTCTACTCGTCGCTAATAGTTACTTCTTAGCTTATACTATCGACGACCGCTTATCTTCTTAGCGTAGACGGCTACTTCTTAGCTTATATTATCGACGACCGCTCGTCTTCTCGGTATAGATAATTGCTTTTTAGTTTATACTATCGACGACTGCTAGTCTCCTCGGCGCTAATAGTTGCTTCTTAGCTTATACTATCGATAACTACTCCTCTTCTTAGTATCGAAGTAGTATCGATAATTATTTCTTCTCTTCTACTATTATAACGACTCGGTTCCTTAATATAAAGGTAGGCTAGAGAGTCTATTTTTCTATTCTACTACTATATTACGACTACTTAACTAGTAATACTATAGAGTACTAGTAAGTCTAGCTCTTTCCCTTCTATAGTATTTTATATATTCGTAGAGAACTTCGAATAACGAAATATATATACTATAGTCGATATTGTCTATATAATACCCGGATACAATCTATACTATAGTAAATATTTGCGTCTATTACTATATTCTACGAAGTAGTAAAAGCGATTATAGCGTTCGCGCAACTATAACTTCTACTAGGTAAAGATCGGTAGGGGTGTCCCGATATAGTAGTAGAATATAATATAGTTCTACTATATAGCGCTATCGAACTCTAACCCCCCCCCCTATAGGCCCGCGTATTCTAGTAGTCGTATACGATTTTCTAGTACTCCTATCTGCCCTAGCCCTTCTCTCTCGTACCTCTACCTATCTACTCCTTCTAACTCTTCGATATCTTTATCTATACTACTCGATGCCTTCTCTTATTTCCTAAGTAGACTCTAATATAGAGTTTAACTCGAGCCCTCCTCTACGAGTATATTCTAATATAGATACTAATATACTACTATTAGTACTACCTCTACGCGTAGGAAATAAGGCTATTAAGTAGTAGCGAATATAGCTACTAAAGGCTATAGTACTAAACGACGAGTCTCGTAGGAAGGTAGTAGTTCTATAGAAAAAAGTAATAGCTATAAGGACGATATAGCGACGAACGAGAGCTAGTAAGTCTAGTATCTTAAAAAGGTAGTTAAAGCTAGGGACGGCAGCCTTATAAGAGATTCGTAAGCTTTAGCGAACGACAGCTTTATACATCTATAGGGTCCCTTTTTAGCGCGTTATACGCGAGATTATAATAGATAGAAGTAGTAGCGATATTATTAGAATTTAGGTAGTAGTACTTAAATGCTTATAGGAAGTAGCAGAGGCATTTCTCGTTACGGAGTTCGAGATTTCTAACCTTCTAGTAATCTACGCGAAGCGCGTTACTCTATAAGTAAAGAATATATACCTATATAGTTATCTACGCTACTAGTTTACTAGCTAGGACAGAGGAGGGAATAATAATATAGATATATAATATTAGGTTGCCGACTACAATTGCCGACTATAAAGAGCCTAGTATACGTTGCTATACTTAGAAGCTTAGAATTAATATATACGGCGCGGGTAAAGCTATAGCTAGCGCGCTAGCGAGCCTAACGTCTACCTTAGCTAACTTATATACCCTTACCGAACTATTAGTAATACTACTACCTCTACCTCCTTAGAACTTATCGGCGGTCGCGCTTTATTAGCCTATTATTATCGCCTTTCTTTTTTATACCTCCTAACGAATTTTCGTATTATATATATAAAGGATACTACTACGTACGTTAATCGTAGCTTAATCGACTACTTTTCTCTCGCCCCTCTACGTATTTATAATAGCTTAACTTCCTACTAATAAGCCTAGCTAGTTCGCCGAGTAATACTTCTCTAGCCGAGATATAGCGTCTGCTCCTCCTTTATTTAGAAACTCCTCTCTATCCGAAAACCCTTCTACGGCTAATAGTAATATCGACCTAAGACTTCTTAGTAACTAGGCGCCCTCTTCTAACTAACGTAGCGCTTCTACTCCTCCTCCCTTAATTTCTAACCTCTCCGCTTATAATAGTAACGACTAAGGGGCTACTAGTAGAAACGACTAGAATAGTTCTCGCGGAAACGCGAACGGCGATAATAGAAATAACGAAGATAACGGCTCCGTTATTAATATCGACGATAGTAATAGCGACGAGAGTATTATACCGCCTACTCTTCCTCCTTAGCTTTCTAGGAAGGCTCTATAGAAAACTATACTAGGCGGTCGGCGTCGTCTTAATAAGTAGAAGCTCGCTTACTAAATAGCTTATAAGAAATAGATTAAGAGGGATAATATAGTAATAGTAGCGGTAGTAGTAGCAGCTAGAGGAGTAGTAGGTAGAAAACGATTACTAAGTAGAAAACGAGTAGCGAAGAAGGGACTAGCTAGAAAGAGAACGGCTAGAAAAGCACCGGCTAAAATAGTAGTAGTAGGTAGAGGAGGTCTAGCTCGTAGAGCTAGTATATAGAAGACTTATCGCTATAAGCTAGGTAGTAAGTTATATAGTCGGTATATATAGTTAGTATTACTAACTTATACTCTAGCTATCGCGCTCCGAGAGATCTATAAGTACTAGAAGTCTACGGATCTACTTATACTAAAGCTACCCTTTAGCTACCTCGTCTACGAAGTTTACTACGATATTTCTAAAGGCTTAGCTATTTCTTAAGGAGGTTACTATTAGTAAGCGAGCGCCCTTAGTGCTCTATAGGAAGCCGCCGAGAGTGCTCTAGTCTACCTCTTCTCGAGTATATATGCTCCTAGTCGTTCTATATTCGATCGATATTAACTATATTATAGGTACTAACGTTGCTACGATTTATATAAAGCGAGTAACTATTTAGTAGAGGGATATAAAGTTTATTATTAGCCTACTCTCGTCTTAGGGAATTAATATGTTTAGTAAGAGATAAATCTCTACGGCATATATAGGGAAAATCGTTATAGCTATAGAGGGCATATATAGTAAAAATCGATATAAGTAGAGAGGTTACTATAGTCGGCATTCGTAGTCGGTATGCTTATAGTTATACTAAATCGTACAATTTGCTATATTAAATTAAATATGCCTTTAAAACCTATCGCTTTCTATACTTTCTACTTCCTCTAGTTTCTATCTATTTATAACCCTCGATTTTCTATACTATATTCTATCGAATCTTATATTTCTATTAGGACCTATCTTTAGACCTATCGTTAGACCCGAGTCGGACCTATCTAATACCTATATTTATTAGATAGGTCTAGAACTAGGGAGGAACCGGCTAGGACCCGACCTAACTATTATAGTTCTATATATTTAGGTCCTAGACCCGACCCGGACCCGTCCCGACCTATTCTAACCTCTAGGGATATAGGAGAGATATTAGATACTAAAGACTACGAGTTCTCCCGTCTAGAATAGTTCCTATACTTTATATATATAATCTAGCTCTTCTTAAGGAAGTTCTTCGCTACTCTTAAGATCGAGCTAAGAAACGAGGGATAGGAACGATAGAACGAGGAGATAGATACGAACGCGTTATATTAGCTTAAAGTAGGAAGTCTAGCTACGGTTCTAATAAAGGTACTATTTATTCTCCCTACGAAGTATATATAGTTAATAAACGTAGTTAGTAGAAGCTATACTAATAACCGCTCTCTATAAAGTTTTAAAAACTTATAGTTAAGGTAAACTCTAGTACTTAACGCTTCGAGAGTTTTATAGTACTATAGCGAAAGAGGATCGTAGATCTATATCTATACCCGAAATAGTATAAACGGTAGAAGAAGACGCTTTAAAGGGTTTTACGCCTAATATAAGATATAAAGACCCGTTAGAGCTTAACTACGATTATACTAATACGTAGTTCTTAACTATAAGATATTATCGACGAGTATATTAAGAATAAGAGTTAGCCTAAACTAAAGCTAACTACTATAGAATAAAAGAGAGTTAAATATATTATTAACCTTACTACTCCTTTCGTAGAGGCTACGATATAGATCGGTATAATAAAGAGGCTAATAATCTACCTCGTTCTTAGCTACTATAATACCTTATTCGATATCCTAGATATAATAGATAAGAAACTTAAATATAAAATATAACTCTAGCAAAAGGAGATTTATTCTACCTTATAAGCTATATAGACAAAGCTCGAGAAGTACTATACTACTACCTAAGAGCGATTTAGTAATATATATAGCATTGCGATTCTTCTTAATCTAGTAATAAAACGAGCGTTCTAAGACCGCGAGGCCTTCTCTAGCGAGGAGCTCGATTCCTTCTTCGAGGATTACTACTAGTTAAAATTCTAGGTCGAATACGCGCGATATAAGCCTCTCGTAGCTACGTCCTAGTCTAGGCCGAAAAAGGCCTTATACTACTCTACGATATTATTTATAATAGGTCTCTATAGTAGATTAGATAGTAATAACTCCGACTCTAATTAAAGGGTATCTAGACGGCCGCGGCAGACTATATAGCCTTTAGCTAATTCGGACGAGGTATCTCGTTATCGCTACGCTAGATTTAAGGACTCGGCTGCCTATTCTATAGAGTATCTACTTTAGTTATAGAAGATAATCGCATTAGAATATCTAGGTTACGCGCTAATAGCCCGGGATATCCTCTCTATCCTAGTAGCTAGAACTAGTTATAAGCGCGACTTTAGTATAGCGCGTTATTAGAGCTAATATAATCGGTCCTACGATTCCTCGACGTTTAGTAATATTATATACTATCGTTTCTAAGAGCGTAACGCATAGTAATAGGCTCGGGATTCGCTTATAGAGGAGGCGCTGCTAATATTAACTACGTTCGAGCCTTCGAATAATATAGTAAATTAGTAGTAGGAGCAGCTTAAGGCAGATTAGGAGACGTTAGTAACTACTATATAAAGCAACTTCGACTCGATTAGTAATAATAAGGAGGATATAGTACTAATATATCTTCGCTATAGTACTTAGTAAAGGAAGTATTTACTTTTACGTTATACCTATAAAGTAGAGTAGACTTCGTAGTCGATATTATAAATAGTATTTAATTCCGATATCTCGTAGTCGGTAAGTATAGTCGGCAAGTGTAGTTAGCATCCTTATTTTTCTTTATAACTATAGTCGCTAGTTTAACTAGCGCTTCTAATATACTATAACGCTTAGTTCTATATATACGTATATTTAGTATTAGAGCAATTCTATTATCCCTACGGCGACTTAGTCTTATTCTCTAGTATTAGACCTATCTTTCTAAACTTAGGTCCCTATAAAGACCTATATAGGAACCGGTAGTATTTAGACCCGACCTATCGATTTCGTATTAGGTCGGGGACCCTATCGATTTAGGTCTTAGGTCGGTTCCCTTAGGAACCGACCTAGACCCGGAACCGACCTAAAGTCGGGGACCTATTCTAACCTCTAGCCGGAACGTATAGTTAATCTAGCTATTATTAATTAACGTCTCCTCTAATACTCTACGGAAATTCTTATAGCCTCGGGCTATAAGGCCTAGGTCGCTACGGATCTACTACGTCTTTATAGTCTTAGTAGTTTCTAGCTATAGGCTCGAACTATCGTTAGGATAAGAACTAGTTACTATAGTATTAATATAATATAAAATAAACTATAGTGCTATCGCTATAGTATTATTATTATTATCGTGCGCGCTAGGGGCAGTGCTACCTAGCTATACGATCGAGACGCGTCCTACGATCTAGGTAGGCCCGCCCGTATAAGCGTAGGACTTTACCTTTATAGAAATAAACGCGTCTTCCTTCGATCTCGTATACTCTATATCGTAGTTATCGACTCCGACTTCTTAGAGCGCTTTATCTCTCGTATTACCGTCGATAATTTAGCCGCTTATAGTCCTTTAGATATACGAGCCTAGTTCTCGAATACTCTAGCATCTAGAAGACGCGCGATATTTATATCTACTTCTAGTAATTTAGAAACGTTACTCGAATCGATCTTCGTATTAAGCGAATATTCGAGCTAAGTAGAGTATTCTACTTTAAACTACTACTAGGAGATAGGATATAAGGTAATATAGGTTTACTATATAGCGGAGTAAGTATAAAAGAGCGTAGAGGTAAGAGAGGACTTAAAGAGGCTATCGGAGACCGTAGTCTATTATCTAATAAGTGCTTACTAGAGAGAGTAGCGCTGTCTTTAGTATTATTATAGCTCGCTATAGTAGTAGAACGCAATAAAATAGTAGCTTTATATCTAAGAATACGCCCGTATATATCTTAAAATAATAGTATAAGGAGCTAATACTTACGCCCCCGGCCTATGTCTTAAGCCTAAATAATAGCCTAGTCGAGCGTTATTTTACGATTAAATATAGTAGCTAAGAGAAGTAAAGTCTATATACTAGGATATAACTTAATATAGCTATACTATTAGGCTCCTACTTTAATCGAAGAGCTAGTAGATAAGTAGTAGCGCTAGGTACCGCGTATAGCTATAGTCTTATTCTAAGCGTATATACTTAAAGAAGTAGGAGTAGGGATACTCTAGATATAGTCTAGAGTAACCCTTTCGCGAAGTCGCTTCTTTATTTCGATACGCTATTCTATTTAGAAGACTAGCGCTAGTATAGATTAGAGACTCTAGAACGCGATATAATTATCCGTCTAGTACTATCGTCTAGGTTATAGAGCTCCGCAATATTATTATAACGGACTTATATAATAGCTAGAACTAAAGAGAGAGAAAAAAACATATACCTCTAGTAGGCGAAGAATTAGCTACTAGGAGGCCTTAAGGCCTTATAGTATACGACTATCTATCTAGAGCGATAGAGGAACTTTAGAGAAAGTATAGCGCCTAAGAGAGAAGAGGCTAGCACTCTTAGAACCTAAGAATAGTAACAACTTATTAGAAACTACTAAACTAGCTCTTAGGGCTAGAAGATACTACTAAAGACTAATATAGTAAGTACCTAGCTCTAAAAGAACCTAATAACCCTTATAGAAACTATTTAAAAAGCCCTTAACTCTCCCTACGACTACTTTAACTTCTCTTTCCTTTCTCTTCTCTAAAGAGCTTAATAGGCCCTTCTCTATTAGGCCTAAACTTAGGCTATCTCCTCTACCCTCTAGAATATCTAGAGAACTCTTTAGAAGAAGCTAAATAGCTATAATATAGGACAATTATAGGCCTAAAAGGCAGCCTAAATCTAGACCTTAATATAAATAATACCTTAGGTAACTATAGTAATTATAGTTAAGATAGGTATATAGGAAGAAAGAGATAAGATTAGAGGAATAAGTAGGAAGGAAATTAGAGCAAAGCTTAGAATCTAGTAGGTAGCTATAGTTTAGAAGCTACCTAGTAGGGACTTTAAAGTACTCCTCTATAAGAAGTAAGAAAGAGTAAAGCTAGAGAAGAACTAGGATTAGATATATATAGCCTAGCCTAGAGCCTAGGTTACTAAACATCTATATAAAGTACTTATATATAGAGTTAGAGTAAACTAGGATACTAGAGCTAAGGATTATATTAAGGTAATAAAGGAGGGGAACATCTTATAGTTCCTAAATATAAGGATTAAGTAGGCTATATAAATAAAGAGCCCTAAAGCTAAAGAAGGCTAGAGATACTCTATAATAGTTATTAAGTTCTAGGATAAGCAAATAGCAAGAGCTATAGCTTAGAAAGGATTTATTATTAAAGCAAACTTTTACCTAATAGAAATCTACTACTTATAATAAAGAGTTATATAGTATATAAAGTGCAATAAGTTTAGATATATTACTATATACTATAAGGAAGCTAAGGATAGATATAGAGCCTACTCTATAAACTATAAAACATCTAATTATACTATATAAGTAAGGAAATACTATAACTATAAAGGAGACTACTTAGTATAGGCAAGGATATATAAATATAAATAAGTAGTAATAGCTAAGGCTAGAATATTCTTAGAGTTCTTTAGAGGAAAGCAAACTCTAGTATAACTAACTTATAATAAAGAAGGATTTACTATAGTAACTAATAAGAAGAGGAAACTAATAAGCCTAGTAGAATAGCTTTAAGCTAAGAAGGTACTATAAGGCAGCTAGGCAAGATAGAACAAGCTACTAAAAAAGCTATTAGGATCTAACTCTACTATTATAAATAGTAGAAGATAGACAAATAAGCTCCTAATATATATATAAGCTAAGAGTATATAAGAGGCCTAATAAGGAGAGGGAGCTAAGCTAAAGGAGACTATTATAACTAGATAAGATAAATAGATACAACCTATAGATCTACTATAATAATATAAACTATATACCTACTACTTAAGTACTACTAGTAGATAGCCTAGACCTAAGAACTACCTAGATTATAGCACTATAAGAACTATAGATTAACCTAGTAAATAGGAAAACTAAAATAAAAAAGAGTTACTACTAAGTCCTTCTAACGAATAGGTACTTAAGAGTTGCATTCCTAGTATTAGAAGAGCTAGATATATTAAAGTAGGATATTATAGATAGCTAGTTAGGAGACCTTCTCTCTATTATAGTAATAACCTAAGGGAAACCTATTACTATCTATAACTGCTATAACCTATTAGGCCCTAAATCCTATAATATAATAGGCATACTTATATAGCTAGAAATAGCTATCTAGAAGGCCTAGGAAGCAGCTATAGGTAAGACTATAGTAGTTAAAGACTTTAATCTCTATTACCTACTATAGGGAGGAAACCTAGTCTAGTTATAATATAATATAGCAGACACTCTTATCTAGATAGCTATATAGGTAGGCCTATATCTCCTACTAGAACTAGGAACTATTATATAAGAGAGATATAACTCTAGCTACTAAACACTTAACCTAATCCTAGCTAGCTAAGCTATCTAATAGAGACTATAAAGCTATAAGGCAATAGCTAATAATATATTTAGATTAGACTATTAGAGGTTAGAATAGGTTAGGACGGGTCCGGGTCGGGTCTAGGACCTAAATATATAGAACTATAATAGTTATATAAGGAATTAGCCTAGAACTTTCTAATACCTACTTAACTAAAAGGTATAGTAACCGCGCTTAGTAAGCGACGGTTAGTTCTAGTATATAACTCTTTATCTAGCCTCTTATAACTATCCTCTCTCTCTAGAGGCGACGCCTTAGCGCTAAGGCCCTCGCGCCGTAGTCCTAACTAACTAATAGTAGGGCCTAGATTACTAAGCTATATTAACCCCGAAGTATCGAGTAAGGGATCGTAGGACATATATATAGCGCGCGCACGATACGAGCGTACGATACGACTGCGGTAGCGCGCGCACGATACGAGCGTACGATACGACTACGTCGTATATACGATACGAGCGGATACGCGACAGCACGTGCTAGCGCGATATTAACTCTACCTCTTAGCCCTAAGCGAGGATCGAACCGAAGACCTCGGATATACCAAGACACCGAATTCGGCCGGACCTATACTAGAACCGTTAAGCGCGGTTACTCTTATAAGGAATTAGCCTAGAACTTTCTAATACCTACTTAACTAAAAGGTATAGTAACCGCGCTTAGTAAGCGACGGTTAGTTCTAGTATATAACCCTTTATCTAGCCTCTTATAAGTTAGGTCGGGTCCTAGCCGGTTCCTACCTAGTTCCGGACCTATCTAATAAACATAGGTATTAGATAGGTCCGACTCGGGTCTAACGATAGGTCTAAAGATAGGTCCTAATAGAAATATAAGATTCGATAGAATATAGTATAGAAAATCGAGGGTTATAAATAGATAGAAACTAAAGGAAGTAGAAAGTATAGAAAGCGACGGGTTTTAAAGGTATATTTAATTTAATATAGCAAATTATACATTTTAGGGCAACTATAGACATATCGACTACGAATACCGACTATAGCAACCTCTTTACTTATACCGATTTTTACTATATATGCCCTCTATAGTTATAACGATTTTCCTTATATATACTATAGAGATTTATCTCTTACTAAACATATTAATTCCCTAAGACGAGAGTAGGCTAATAATAAACTTTATATCCCTCTACTAAATAGTTACTTGCTTTACGTAAATCGTAGCAACGTTAGTACCTATAATATAGTTAATATCGATCGAATATAGAACGACTAGGAGTATATATACTTAAGAAGAGGTAGACTAGAGCACTCTCGGCGGCTTCCTATAGAGTACTAAGGGCGCTCGCCTACTAATAGTAACCTTCTTAAGAAATAGCTAAGCCTCTAGAAACGTCGTAGTAAACTTTATAGACGAGGCGGCTAAAGGGTAGCTTTAGTATAAGTAGATCCGTAGACTTCTAGTACTTATAGATCTCTCGGAGCGCGATAGCTAGAGTATAAGTTAGTAATGCCGACTATAAATGCCAACTATATAACTTACTACCTAGCTTATAGCAATAAGTCTTCTATATACTAGCTCTACGAGCTAGACCTCCTCTATCTACTACTACTATTTTAGCCGGTGCTTTTCTAGCCGTTCTCTTTCTAGCTAGTCCCTTTTTCGCTACTCGTTTTCTATCTAGTAATCGTTTTCTACCTACTACTCCTCTAGCTACTACTACTACTACTACTATTACTATATTATCCTTCTCGATCTATCTCTTACGAGCTATTTAGTAAGCGAGCTTCTACTTATTAAGACGAGGCCGACCGCTTAGTATAGTTTTCTATAGAGCCTTTCTAGAAAGCTAAGAAGGAGGGGTAGGCGGTATAATACTCTCGTCGCTATTACTCTCGTTACTATTACTCTCCTCGCTATTACTATCGTCGATAATAATAATAGAGACGTTGTCTTCGTTATTTCTATTATCGCTGTTTGCGTTTCTACGAGAACTATTCTAGTCGTTTCTACTAGTAGCCTCTTAGTCGTTACTATTATAAGTAGAGGAGTTAGAAATTAAGAGAGGAGGGGCAGAAGCGCCGCGTTAGCTAGAAGAGGGCGCCTAGTTACTAAGAAGTCTAGGGTCGATATTACTATTATCTATAGGAAGGTTTTTAGGTAGGGAGAAGTTTCTAAATAGAGGAGGAGTAGACGCTATATCTCGGCTAGAGAAGTATTACTTAGCGAACTAGCTAGGCTTATTAGTAGGAAGTTAAGCTATTATAAATACGCGAAGGGCTAAGAGAAAAGCGGTCGATTAAGCTACGATTAACGTACGTAGTAGTATCCTTCGTATATATAATACGAAAATTCGTTAGAAGGTATAAAAAAGGAAGGCGATAATAATAGGCTAATAAAGCGCGACCGCCGACAAGTTCTAAGATAGTAGAGGTAGTAGTGTTACTAATAGTTTAGTAAGGGTATATAGGTTAGCTAAGGTAGAGGTTAGGCTCGCTAGCGCGCTAGCTATAGCTTTACCTACGCTATATATATTAATTCTAAGCTTCTAAGTATAGTAACGTATACTAGGCTCTTTATAGTCGGTAATTATAGTCGGTAACCTAGTATTATATACCTATATTATTATTCCCTCCTCTATTCTAGCTAGTAAACCGGTAGCGTAGATAACTATATAGGTATATATCCTTTGCTTATAGGGTAACGCGCTTCGTATAGATCGCTAGAAGGTTAGAAATCTCGAACTCTATAATAAGAAATGCCTCCGCTACTTCCTATAAGCATTTAAGTACTACCGCCTAAATTCTAATAATATCGCTACTATCTCTATCTATTATAATCTCGTAGATAACGCGCTAAAAAGGGACCCTCCGGATATATAAAGCTATTATTTGCTAAAGCTTACGAATCTCTCGTAAGGCTACCGTCCCTAGTATTAACTACCTTTTTAAGATACTAGACTTACTAGCTCTCGTTCGTCGCTATATTATCCTTATAGCTATCGCTTTTTTCTATAGAACTACTACCTTCCTACGAGACTCGTCGTCTAGTACCGTAGCCTTAAGTAGCCGTATTCGCTACTACTTAGTAGCCTTATTTCCTACGCGTAGAGGTAGTACTAATAGTAGTATATTAGTATCTATATTAGGATATACTCGTAGAGGAGGGCTCGAGTTAAACTTTATATTAGAGTCTGCTTAGGAAATAAGAGAAGGCATCGAGTAGTATAGATAGAGATATCGAAGAGTTAGAAGGAGCGGATAGGTAGAGGTACGAGAAAGAAGAGCTAGGATAGATAGGAGTACTAGAAAATCGTATACGACCGCCGGAATACGCGGGCCTATAGGGGGGGGGTTAGAGTTCGATAGCGCTATATAGTAGAACTATATCGCATTCTACTACTATATCGGGACACCTCTACTAATCTTTATCTAGTAGAAGTTATAGTTACGCGAACGCTATAATCGCTTTTACTACTCTATAGAATATAGTAAGTTAGTAATAGACGCAAATATTTACTATAGTATAAATTATATCCGGGCATTATATAGATAATATCGACTATAGTATATATATTTCGTTATTCGAAGTTCTCTACGAATATATAAAATACTATAGAAGGGAAAGAGCTAGACTTACTAGTACTCTATAGTATTACTAGTTAAGTAGTCGTAATATAGTAGTAGAATAGAAAAATAGACTCTCTAGCCTACCTTTATATCGAGGAACTAAGTCGTTATAATAGTAGAAGAGAAGAAATAATTATCGATACTACTTCGATACTAAGAAGAGGAGCAGTTATCGATAGTATAAGCTAAGAAGCAACTATTAGCGCCGAGGAGACTAGTAGTCGTCGATAGTATAAACTAAAAAGCAATCGTCTACGCTAAGAAGACGAGCGGTCGTCGATAATATAAGCTAAGAAGCAGCCGTCTATACTAAGGAGATAAGTAGTCGTCGATAGTATAAGCTAAGAAGTAACTATTAGTAACGAGTAGACAAGCGGTCGTTAAGGGTATAAGTATATAGTAGTTACTCTTTTTAGCCGGTAATAGTAAGGTTAATCTAAGTAACGTATACGATAGATTCTAGCTCTAGAGTATATCTATAGCTATCGCTATCTATATATAGTCGTATATATTAGTATACGCTATATTAGGCAAGCGATATATTATATAATATCGCTAACTATAGTAGCCGACTATAGCATAAGAAGCTAATCTCTACGTATAGAGATAAGCTAGTAGCTAGGTAGGAATAGCTACGTACTAAGCTTCTAGTATACCTAAAGCTAGAATTCGTCGTACTTAGCTCCTACTATAATAACTACTACCTTAACCGCTACTATACCTATATTACTGCCGAATTTTAAGCGTATATTTACTATATACCTCGCGATACTTATCTCTTCCTAGCGACCGAACTTATAATAATAGCGCGATAAAAGCGACATCTAATAAGTACCGCGCCCTTTAATAGTCTATAAAAGCGTCCCTACCTTATAGATAAGGATTTAGATAGTATAAGTACTTTTATACTTTAGATACGACTAGGCGCTATAAGGAAAGATATAAATACTTACTCTTCTAATCCTAATACCCTTCGCGAGCGTAGCTAGCGCGCAGATATATCGCCTAAGAGAGCTATAGTAGATAAGTAGTAGAAAGCTAGAAATAAGTCCTTTACTCGATAGAAGAAGCTTTTAATCGGCTTTAATAATATATAAAGCTCTCTATTAAAGGAGTAGTAGTAGAAGAAGATTAAGGCCTAAAAAGAGGAGCACTACGCTTAGTATAACCGGATAGCGTAAGTAATAATCTATATAGTTAGCTAATATAGTTAGTAGTACTAATATATAATAGGGACGATAAGAAACGTAAGCGCGCGCGGGACAGGCCTACTATATAAGTAGCGAATCGAGATAAGGAAAGCTTCTATTTTAATATTAAGAAGGAGAAGGGCGCGGACGACCTGCACTATAACTATAACTACTAGTATAATACTAATTAGTCTAAGTCGGGTCCGGAGGCACCCTACGTATTACTAGTAAGGTCGGCCGGTACTAGCTATAAAATAACTAACCTCTATCTTCGAGTTACTACTAAGAGCGAGTAGGCTATATAGAGGAGCTACGCCGTCTATGCCTTTTAGAATAAGGCTATTCGATAGTTTAAGAAGAAGATATATACGCTTGCGATACTATACGCATAATATAAGAGTTAAGCTAAGTTTATCGTATAACTAATTAAGGAGAGGCCGAGTTCCTCGTAGTAAGAAATAGACCTTATTAAGAGGCTATAATCTAGAAATAAGAGGAGATACGTGTTCTAAGTATCTAAAGCGGACGTAAGTAGCTCTTATTAAGAGTATATCGCTGCTAGAACTAATAGCTTCTTTAGGACGCATTCGAGTACCTCTAATTAAACTAGAAGTATACTCTATACTCTATAGAGCCTTATAGAGGGCTTATAAAATTAGTCTATATATTAGTATCTATAGCGAAAGCGAAGGTTAATTAGTACTAACTACGCCTACCGACTATATACTAACTAGTAGTAGGAGCTAATAGTAGAAGGCCGTCTTCTAACTATAACGGAAATTTTCCTACCCTATTACTACGTAGTATATCGCAACTATCTCTCCTAGAAGTCCTCTAAGTTTAATATAGCTAATCGCTTTGCTTAGACTCTAGAAGTCCTAGATTAGCTTATCTCGTTAGGATACGATTAGAATAGTAATAGGTTCTAGAAGCTAGTTATATCTAAAGCATAGGCTAAGCGAAATAGGCTAGCGTTCTAGTTATGCGCTTATAAGTTCGATATAAAGAAGTTAATATACGGAGAGCTTCTATAGGAAATATAGCTCGATTCTAAGTAGGAAGGAGGACTTAGCTTTTAGGATATCGTCGAGTAGCTTCTAGGTATATCTATAGATAAGCTCGCTATCTCTAAGACCTTTATACGTAAATTCTAGTCGCTAGAGATAGGGTTTATATAGAAGCTCTATAACTCCTCTTAGGCTAGGTAGAATATAGATATATCTCGTAAGTTAAGATTAGTTATAGCCGCTAACGGTATATAATATATTAGTCTACGGTTTACGTCGTAGTACTAGCCGGCCCTCTAACCTATCGTAGAGAGAATTTAGAAACTACCTAAAGACTATATAAAGCGATATAATACTATATAGTAGAAGGCTAGAAATAATACTAAAAGTAAGAAGAGGAAAAAGAATATAGCGAGCTAGTAGTTATACCTTCGGAGATATATTACTACTTTATCTTTAGAGCTAGTACTAGATCTAGGAGCTCTAGCTATACCTTAAACTTCTAGCTCGCTATATTCTTTTTCCCCTTCTTACTCTTAGTATTATTTCTAGCCTTCTACTATATAGTATTATATCGCTTTATATAGTCTTTAGGTAGTTTCTAAATTCTCTCTATAATAGGTTTATCTACTTAAGCTAAGTCTAACTCTGCTTTTTTAACTTAAGCTTTATTAACGCTACTAGCCTCTTACGCTAGTAAGATACTTGCCCTCGAAGGCGACTATAGTATTACTATAATTAAAGAGTACTTAGTACGTTTATTAGTCGCGACTATTATAAGCTTAATAAGAGTACTAGAGGTGCCCGTCTCTATAACGCTACTAGGATAGGCTATCGGCCTATAATAGAGATACCTCGCTAGTACTTATACTAATAAAACTTAATCGCCTTTATAAATATTATTTACCTCTATTACTCTACTAGCTTTTACTTTCTAGTTCTACGATTCCTTCTTAGTACTATATACTTTATATTATAGTATTACTAGTATATCCTACGACTCCGATACGATATAGTAGTACTATACTTCCTTCTTCCTCGCGATATATAAGTATATAGCTTCGCGAACGATAGACTAACTCCGAATTACAGCTATCTCTTGTCGACTCTAGTCTAATTAAGAAGGTAGTATAATAGTAGAGGAAGGGACGCTATCTAATTACGAATACCTTAAGTAGTTAAGCTAGTATACGAGATAGGATACTACCTTTAGCTAACCTTACTAAGCCGCTAGAGGATTCTAAGGACTAAGTCGAAACTAATAGCGTATAGATATAGTAGTAGGAGTATACCTAGTCGTTCGAGGGCTTTTACTACTACTATTAGTAGCTCGAAGAGGTAAGGTATTATAATAAGTATAGTAGAATATCTTCGAACCTTATAAAATAGAACTCGAATATATAAACGTTATAAGCTTAGAGATTTTTCGTTAAAGGTATAGACTAGGAAACGTACGCCTTAAGGGTTATATATAAAAGATATAATAGAGTTATTAAATACCTAGGACTAAGTAATAGAACAAAAGCTCTCTAAAAGCAGCTCGATTTAGTAGGCTACGAAGGAGCCTCCTAGAAGCGTAGAGTTACTAAAGAAGTTATTAAGGCTACTAAAGATCAATCTATAAGTTTAGTATTCGTTAATATAGGAATAAGGTGCCGACTACGCTTACTAACTACGCTTACTAACTATACTCGCTAACTATACTTTATAGAGATATATAATATAGATATACTAACGGCCCTTATTTATAGGAACGGCTTAAGAAAAGTTTTACTAGAATAGAGCACCTAGAACGATTAAAGTTTCTAGAGTTATATAGGCTTATAGTTTCCTAGCTAGGCTTACCCTTAAACTTCTTTAAAAGTCCTATAGTTCGGCGTACCTACGAATATCTATTAGAGGAGACTAGATCTATCGACTATAAGAGCGCCGCTACGATTAAGTTATATATCTAGGACGCGGTCGATTACTCTAAGGACAATCTAAAACGTTAGCTATCTAGAACCTTCCGGGTAGCTATCGCCCTTAATAGTTAGTATACTAGGGTGCTCCGAGTATTATTCCTTACGATATAAGGCTACTAGATCGATAGCGAGTAGGCCTAGCATAAGGCTATACTAGCCTTTCTATATATTTCGGGCTATTATATAGGCGAAGTCCTAGCGGACCTACTATTCGACGTACTTACCTATTTCGAGATCTCTAATAGGCTTATAGCGCTAATAGCGGACAATACTTCTAATAATAATATACTATATATAGCTATATACGTATTCTTACTATATATATACCTTCTAACTAACGAGTTCTAGTATCGAGGCTATCGATATTTACTCCTACGAGCGTACGTATATAGTAAAGCTATTAGTCTCGATTAAATAACTTCTTCTCTAAGGAATAGATAGGGATATAGGAGAGATATTAGATACTAAAGACTACGAGTTCTCCCGTCTAGAACAGTTCCCGTGCTTTATATATATAATCTAGCTCTCCTTAGAGAAGTTCTTCGCTACTCTTAAGATCGAGCTAAGAAACGAGAGATAGGAATAATAGGATAAGGAGATAGACATAAACGCGTTATATTAGCTTAAAGTAGGAAGTCTAGCTATAGTTCTAATAAAGGTACTATTTATTCTCCCTACGAAGTATATATAGTTAGTAAATATAGTCGGTAGAAGCTATACTAATAACCGCTCCTTATAAAGTTCTAGAAACTTATAGTTAAAGTAAACTCTAGTACTTAACGCTTCGAGAGTTTTATAGTACTATAGCGAAAGAGGATTATAGATCTATATCTATACTCGAAATAATATAAATAGTAGAAGAAGATGCTTTAAAGGGTTTTATACTTAATATAAGATATAAAGACCTATTAAAGCTTAACTACGATTATACTAATATATAGTTCTTAACTATAAGATATTATTAATAAGTATATTAAGAATAAGGGTTAGCCCGAACTAAAGCTAACTACTATAGAATAGAAGAGGGTTAAATATATTATTAACCTTACTACTCCTTTCGTAGAGGCTATAATATAGATCGGTACGACAAAGGGGCTAATAATCTACCTTGTTCTTAGCTACTATAATACCTTATTCGATATCTTAGATATTATAAATAAGAAACTTAAATATAAAATACAACCCTAGTAAAAGGAGATTTATTCTACCCTATAAGCTATATAGATAAAGCTCGAGAAGTACTATACTACTACCTAAGAGCGATTCGGTAATATATATAGTATTATAATTCTTCTTAATCTAGTAATAAAACGGGCGTTCTAGGACCGCGAGGCCTTCTCTAGCGAGGGGCTCGATTCCTCCTTCGAGGATTACTACTAGTTAAAATTCTAGGTCGAATACGCGCGATATAAGCCTCTCGTAGCTACGTCCTAGTCTAGGCCGAAAAAGGCCTTATACCGCTCTACGATATTATTCGTAATAGGTCTCTATAGTAGATTAGATAGTAATAACTCCGACTCTAATTAAAGGGTATCTAGACAGCCGTAGCAGACCGTATAGCCTTTAGCTAATTCGGACGAGGTATCTCGTTATCGCTACGCTAGATTTAAGGACTCGGCTGCCTATTCTATAGAGTATCCGCTCTAGTTATAGAAGATAATCGTATTAGAATATCTAGGTTACGCGCTAATAGCCCGGGACATCCTCTCTATCCTAGTAGCTAGAACTAGTTATAAGCGCAACTTTAGTATAGCGCGTTATTAGAGCCGATATAATCGGTCCTACGATCCCTCGACGTTTAGTAATATTATATACTATCGTTCCTAAGAGTATAACGCGTAGTAATAGGCTTAGGATTCGCTTATAGAGGAGGCGCTACCGATATTAACTACGTTCGAGCCTTCGAATAATATAGTAAATTAGTAGTAGAAGTAGCTCGAGGTAGATTAGGAGACGTTAGTAACTACTATATAGAGCAACTTCGACTCGATTAGTAATAACGAAGAGGATATAGTACTAATATATCTTCGCTATAGTACTCGGCAAAGGAAGCATTTACTTTTATATTATACTCGTAGAGTAAAGTAGACTTCGTAGTCGATATTATAAATAGTATTTAATTCCGATATCTTATAGTTAGTAAGTATAGTTAGTAAGTATAGTTAGTATCCTTATTTTTCTTTATAACTATAGTCGCTAGTTTAACTAGTGCTTCTAATATGCTATAACGCTTAGTTTTATATATACGTATATTTAGTATTAGAGTAATTCTATTATCCCCGTAGCGACTTAGTCTTATTCTCTAGTATTAGACCTATCTTTCTAAACTTAGGTCCCTATAAAGACCTATATAGGAACCGGTAGTATTTAGACCCGACCTATCGATTTCGTATTAGGTCGGGAACCCTATCGATTTAGGTCTTAAGTCGGTTCCCTTAGGAACCGACCTAGACCCGGAACCGACCTAAAGTCGGGGACCTATTCTAACCTCTATAGACTATATCCTAATTCTAACTATTATAGACTAGCCTATAAACCTATACTAGAAAAACTAAAGCCTAAGACTATAATAGATAAAAGTAAAGTAGAAGAAGGTAAGGTAGAAGGTTTAAAAAGCTATAAAGAAGCTAGAGCTACTACTACTTAGAAACTACTAAGAGCTAAATAAGGTAGTATAAGCTCTCTAAAAAGCCCTCTAGAAGGTAGTAAAGAAGGCAGTCCTATATATAAAGCTATTATAATATATAAAGGCAGAATAGCTAGCAGAGTATAGTAAAGCAATTAAGGCTACTAGGGTAGCAAGAAGAGCCTAGAAGGCTATAAAGTTTAAAGAGAACTATAAATACTACCTAAATACTAGCTATAAGAAGAATAAGCTAGTTAAGAAGGCAATAAATATATCCTAAAAGTAGATAGTTAGTAAGATTACTAAGGACCCGAGTAGGATATAGAAGCTAATAAGATAGATAAGAGGAAAAGTATAATAAGGATATATACTACTATAATTCCTTATACTAAGTAGTAGTATATACTAAGATAGTTATATAAACGAAGGTAAAGTAAGAATCCTTATAAACTACTTCCTCTTACTATTAGTTAAAGTAAACCTAAGAGATATCTTAAATATAAACCTCCTAGCTTAGTTCTAAATAGAAAATAAGGTATCTAAAGGAGAGGTCCTTATAATACTTAAAAAGATTCTAAGTAAGAAGGCTCTAGGCCTAGACTAGATCTAGAATATACTACTTAAGAAATACTAATAGGAGATTATACTATTCCTAGCTAAGCTCTTTATAGCCTATATTAGCTAAGTATACTACCTAAAGCTATTTAAATACTCTATTACTATAGTTATTAGGAAGCTATAGAAGCTTAACTATACTAAGCTAGAAGTATATAGGCTAATAGTACTTCTTAATACTCTAGCTAAAGTACTAAAAGTAGTAGTTATAAAGAGAATATCTAAAGTAGTAGAAGAGAGAGGCCTACTACTAGAATTATAAATAAGTATAAGACTAGGAAGATCTACGATTATAGTACTTAACCTTATTATTAAATAAGTTAGGACAATCTAGAAAGCTAAGCCTAAAGTAGTAGGCTTAATGCTTTACCTAGATATATCTAGGGCATTTAATAAAGTGTCCTACTAGAGACTCCTTTATAATATTAAGATATAGGGCTATCTAAACTAGCTAATTAGGTTTATTTAGTTATTCCTCTAAGATAGGATAACTTGCCTTAAGCTAGGAGAATTTATAAACTAGAAGAGAAAGTAAGACACTAGAATCCCCTAAGGATTAATACTATTACTAATCCTATTCCTATTCTTTATATCTATACTTCTCCTATTACTCTAAGAAGGTAATACTATAGTAATAGGGTTTATTAATAATTCTAATATCCTTATATATAGTATATCTATAAAGGAGAACTATAAATAACTAAAGAAAGCCTATAATAAATATATAAAGTAGGTAATAAGATATAAAGCAGCCTTTATACTATAGAAGTATTAGCTTATCTACTTTATAAAAGGAAGGAACTATAACCTTAGGGCTATAGTCTAAATCCCTAGATTTAGAAATAAACCTATCCTATCCCTAAGACTATTAGGAGTTTAGGTAGATACTAAACTTAAGTAGGGCCTATATATTAAGAAGGTAGCTAAGAAAGGCATATACTAGATCTAGTCCCTATAGAGGCTATATAAGTCTACCTAAGAAGTATTATTTAAGAAAGCAAGATATATTTATACTATAGTTATTAAGCTAGCTCTAGTATATAGATACTAAACCTAGTTTAACTTAGAAGGAATAAGCGAATATAATAAAGGCCTTACTAAACTAATTAAGCAAGTCTAGAACTAAGCTCTAAGGAATATTATAAGTATATATAAGTTAGTTGCAGCTATAGTTCTTTAAAGGGAAGCAAGCATCTCTCTAATCTAGCTCTATACTTAAGACCTTACTAGATAATATATAAGAAATAAAGTAGATAACTTAACTTACTAGTATATTAAGTAAGTATATAAAAGAATTATATAAAGGGAATAAAAGGCAAGAAGAAGAGGCAACTAGTATAGCAAGTAATATAAAACAAGAGTATAGGAAATTTAAGAGATAACTCTAAGCTAGAGGCTACCTTAGATAAGGATAGGAGTTAAGAACTAGTAGGAGCTTACTAAATAGGACTAAGAATAGAAGAAGGCTAAATAAAAGAAGGGTATAATAAGGGAGCAACTAGTAGTATAGGCTATAGTAGGACAATTTAGGGCTAAAGAGATTTATAAGGAGGCTCTAAGGCCTATAAGCACGATAATTACCCTAATTAAGATAGGATATATTAGACTTAGAGCATACTTAATAAAGAGGAGAGTCCTAAGAGTTACCCTAATATGCCTATATAACTAAAGTATTTAGGATACTAAGTATATTTATATATCCTACTAAAACTATTAGAGCAATAGATATTAGCTATTTATAGTAGTAGAAACTAGCTTATAGGAAGATATATACTTAATACTAAGAGGCCTTAATACTATAGCTAGGTAGCTAATCTAAAAGGGAGTATTAGACTAGTTCTTCCTAGCTAAAGAAGAGATTAATAAGAAAGAACGAAGCTATAAAGAGATAAGGAGATAAAGAGGAGTTTAAGAAGGAGAGCAAGGCAATAAGAGAGCCTAATTTTACTTAAAGAAAGGTAAGATAGAAGAAGTAACTACTAACTATAAAAACAAAGAGGAAGATAAGGGGTTTTTTATAGAATTTTCCCTTTTATATAATACTAGAGCAAAGCTACTTACTCTAGATAAAGAGGTAGACCGGTAATAAGATTAATCTATCTATTATTATAACGGGATAACTAATCCTTCGCTTGCTTTACTCTCTTACTTTAACGCTTCTCGGTAGGCAGGTATACCTTATTTTATTTATACTATAGCGACTTAGTATAACCTAGAACCCGACTCGTATCTAACTTCGTAATTAGCGTACTATCTTTACTTTCTCTAAGGCAGCATATTAAAGGCGTGTGCCCGACACCTTATTACCTTATTACCTTATTACCTTTCTATAATAACCTCGTAACTATAGCTAGTATCTTACCTTATAAATAAACTATAGGCGGTTCGCCTTATATACTACGTCTCCTAGTAGTAGAAGAGACGTAGCGAGCCTTATACGGGCAATAGACGAGGTAGATCGCCCTAATACTCTACCTAAATATAGTAGAGCATACGCTATCGGTAGCGAGTATCGCACTCGTATACTAGCTTATAAGAGGTAAGTATCGGACTAAATAATAAAGTTATATTATAGTTTACGATAGCTAATAAGGTGCTTAAGGCATAGTTTGCTCCTAGTAATAGTAGAAGCGCTAAGTTTGTTTATTATTATTTGTTGTTTATTTATTCTATTAACGTGCTATAGAAGTCGAAGACTATATAGCACGGGTAGGCCTAATGCCTAACCGGTCGTAGGAGAGAGAGAAAAGCCTCCTAAGCTAAAAAACTCTCGTAGTAGGGTGCCTTGTTCGCGCTAAAAACAGATATTATAGGCCGATGCCTAGGGGAACTAGAATTTCACTTAGTATAGCTTGGCGCTAAGCGCTAAGCTACTAAGTGCCAAGCCCCTATATATAGAATTTTAATATCTAAAATTAGTTCTAGTAGATGCAGCTAGTATAGTATATCGAGTCGGTATAGAAGGCTTTATATCTATCCGAGTTGTCCTAGAGGACCCCTAAATCCTCTAGGCTATATATATTCTAGGTAGGAAGAGTCTACCTTTCTCCCTTCCTTCTATAGCTCCTTTTAGCTATTAGATAGCTTCTCTCTGCCTTAGTAGCTGCCTTCTCTCTCTACTCCTATCCTACCTACCTCTATTCTATCCTCTCTTTTCTACCTCTTCTATAGTAGGGTTCTGCCTTAGTTCGTTAGGTTGTCTTAGGGTTGTCTTATAGTAGTTCTTATCTTGTCGGGTCGGGTATATAGCTAGTAGTAGCGAAGTAGAATTGTCTTATATACTCTTATACTTTGCTAGTATGCTCGAGAGCATCTGTTTCTACCTACGGCCGCGTAAAGGCGTATAATAGGACTTCGTAGGCAGCAGAAGCGCTAAGTAACCGCGCTAGTATAATAACGCGCGTATAAATAATAATACCTAATTATTACTACGACTAACTTTAGCTACGAGTCGCACCCTTTCGATTTCCTCCTATTACTACTATATCTACTCTTCTCGTAACTTAGGATAAGTACCTTTCCTTCTAATCGGCCTTCGCCTAGCAGACGATAGTACTATAGTAGTACTACTAGTCGATCGCGCCTAATAGACGCTATAAGTAGTCCGTGCCTACTTCCGCGATACTTATAATATACTATTATATATCGTAACTAGCCTCTTTAGTAGTATAGACGTAGAGCTAATAGCGAAGTTCGAGTTATATACCTACGTACTAGAAAAATATAATTTACTTAATCTAAATAACCTATCTCGTATACTATTATAAGGACTTGCCGTCGAAGCTAATAAAGTAAAGGCTAAGAACAAGATATAGAATACTAGAGAGTCTTATCTATATTTTATCGATAAGACTTAACTACTCGAATAATAGACGCTCCGCCTACTATAGTACGTCCTAGGACTCTAGCTAGCGCTAGACGATATTCTTCGTAATGCTAGTCTTACTCGTACTACTTTAAGTACTTTCTATTAATAGATAGATAAGAAGGCTAAGGTAGAGACGAATAAAGTTAAGAAAGAATTTAAAGGCGATAGGGAATCGTCTACTATAGGCTCTTACTCGCGTTCGCGCTCTACTATACTAGCTCTAGGGCAGATATCGAGATCTCGTATATATAGTAACGCTCGCTCGGAACGATTAGCGACTATAAAAGCGCTCGGTAATATTTTACTCTAGGATCGCGCGCTCGACGCTAACTTAAAAGTAGTAGCCGACGATAGCTCGCGACCTACGCTACTACCTATCGAGGAAATAGAGTTGCAAGTAGTAATATTTAATAAGTTCCGTAATACTAGCTTCTACGCTACGTTAGACGAGGCTTCGTATACGGATCTAGATATCTACGACGTAGGAACGAAGCGTATTAACTATAGTAAGTTTATATTAGTATTTCTCGAAGGCAAGCTATAACTCTAAGACGGTAGTATAGTAGAAGCTAGAACTATTAACGGGAAGAGAGCGTAAGAACGACGACTATTATTATTATCTCTTATACTACGAGCGTATATATATAGCGAAGGAACTACGAGATTTAAGGGAATATATACCTCTAGTAGGCGAAGAATTAGCTACTAGGAGGCCTTAAGGCCTTATAGCATACGACTATCTATCTAGAGCGATAGAAGAACTTTAGAGAGGTTATAGCGCTCGAGGGAGAAGAGGCTAGCACTCTTAGAACCTAAGGATAGTAACAACCTCTTAGAAACTACTAAACCGGCCCTTAAGGCTAGAAGATACTACTAGAGACTAATATAGTAAGCACCTAGCTCTAAAAGAACCTAATAACCCTTATAGAAACTATTTAAAAAGCCCTTAACTCTCCCTACGACTACTTTAACTCCTCTTTCCTTTCCCTTCTCTAGAGGGCCTAATAGTCCCTTCTCTATTAGGCCTAAACTTAGGCTATCTCCTCTACTCTCTAGAATATCTAGAGAACCCTTTAGAAGAAGCTAAATAGCTATAATATAGGATAATTATAGGCCTAAAAGGCAGCCTAAATCTAAACCTTAATATAAATAATACCTTAGGTAACTATAGTAATTATAGTTAAGATAAGTATATAGGAAGAAAAAGATAAGATTAGAGGAATAAGTAGGAAGGAAATTAGAGCAAAGCTTAGAATCTAGTAAGTAGCTATAGTTTAGAAGCTACTTAGTAGGGACTTTAAAGTACTCCTCTATAAGGAGTAAGAAAGAGTAAAGCTAGAGGAGAACTAGGATTAGATATATATAGCCTAGCCTAGAGCCTAGGTTACTAAACATCTATATAGAGTACTTATATATAGAGTTAGAGCAAACTAAGATACTAGAGCTAAGGAATATATTAAAGTAATAGAGAAGAAGAACATCTTATAGTTCCTAAATATAAAGATTAAGTAGGCTATATAGATAAAGAGCCCTAAAGCTAGAGAAGGCTAAAGATACTCTATAATAGTTATTAAGTTCTAAGATAAGTAAATAGTAAGGGCTATAGCTTAAAAAGGATTTATTATTAAAGTAAACTTCTACCTAATAGAAATCTACTACTTATAATAAAGAGTTATATAGTATATAAAGTATAATAAGTTTAGATATATTACTATATACTATAGGGAAGCTAAGGATAGATATAGAGCTTACTCTATAAACTATAAAATATCTAATTATACTATATAAGAGAGGAAATACTATAACTATAGAGGAGACTACCTTAGTATAAGTAAGGATATATAAATATAAACAAGTAGTAATAGCTAAGGCTAGAACATTCTTAGAGTTGTTTATAGAGGTTAGAATAGGTCCCCGACTTTAGGTCGGTTCCGGGTCTAGGTCGGTTCCTAAGGGAACCGACCTAAGACCTAAATCGATAGGGTCCCTAATCTAATACGAAATCGATAGGTCGGGTCTAAATACTACCGGTTCCTATATAGGTCTTTATAGGGACCTAAGTTTAGAAAGATAGGTCTAATACTAGAGAATAAGACTAAGTCGCCGCGAGGATAATAGAATTACTCTAATACTAAATATACGTATATATAGAACTAAGCGTTATAGTATATTAGAAGCGCTAGTTAAACTAGCGACTATAGTTGCAGAGAAAAATAAGGATACTAACTATACTTACTAACTATACTTACCGACTACGAGATATTAGAATTAAATACTATTTATAATATCGACTACGAAGTCTACTCTACTCTACGAGTATAACGTAAAAGCAAATACTTCCTTTACTAAGTATTATAGCGAAGATATATTAGTGCTATATCCTCCTCGTTATCGCTAATCGAGTCGAAGTTGCTTTATATAGTAGTTGCTAACGTCTCCTAATTTGCCTTAAGCTACTCCTACTACTAATTTACTATATTATTTAAAGGCTCGAATATAGTTAATATCGGTAGCGCCTCCTTTATAAGCGAATCCCGAGCTTATTACTACGCGTTATGCTCTCGGGAACGATAGTATATAATATTACTAAACGTCGAGGGATTATAAGACCGATTATATTAGCTCTAATAACGCGCTATACTAAAGTCGCGCTTATAACTAGTTCTAGCTACTAGGATAGAGAGGATATCCTAGGCTATTAGCGCGTAACCTAGATATTCTAATACGATTATCTTCTATAACTAGAGCGGATACTCTATAGAATAGGCAGCCGAGTCCTTAAATCTAGCGTAGCGATAACGAGATACCTCGTCCGAATTAGCTAAAGGCTATATAGTCTACTATAGCCGTCTAGATACCCTTTAATTAGAGCCGGAGTTATTACTATCTAATCTGCTATAGAGACCTATTGCGAATAATATTGCGGAGCGGTATAAGGCCTTTTTTAGCTTAGACTAGGACGTAGCTACGAGAGGCTTATATCGCGCGTATTCGACCTAGAATTTTAACTAGTAATAATCCTTAAAGGAGGAATTAAGCCCCTCGCTAGAGAAGGCCTTGTAGTCTTAGAACGCCCGTTTTATTACTAGATTAAGAAGAATCGCAATACTATATATATTATCGAATTGCTCTTAGGTAGTAGTATAGTACTTCTCGAGCTTTATCTATATAGCTTATAGGGTAGAATAAATCTCCTTTTACTAGGGTTATGTTTTATATTTAAGTTTCTTATTTATATTATCTAGGATATCGAATAAGGTATTATAGTAGCTAAGAACGAGGTAGATTATTAGCCCTTTTATCGTACCGATCTATATTATAGCCTCTACGAAAGGAGTAGTAAGGTTAATAATATATTTAACCCTCTTCTATTCTATAGTAGTTAGCTTTAGTTCGGGCTAACTCTTATTCTTAATATACTCGTCGATAATATCTCGTAGTTAAGAACTATATATTAGTATAATCGTAGTTAAGCTCTAACGGGTCTTTATATCTTATATTAGGCGTAAAACCCTTTAAAGCATCTTCTTCTACTATTTATACTATTTTAAGTATAGATATAGATCTACGATTCTCTTTCGCTATAGTACTATAAAACTCTCGAAGCGTTAAGTACTAGAGTTTACCTTAACTATAAGTTTTTAGAACTTTATAAGGAGCGGTTATTAGTATAGCTTCTACCGACTACGTTTACTAACTATATATACTTCGTAAGGAGAATAAATAGTACTTTTATTAGAACTATAGCTAGACTTCCTACTTTAAGCCGACGTAATACGTTCGTATCTATCTCCTCGTCCTATCGTTCTTATCTCTCGTTTCTTAGCTCGATCTTAAGAGTAGCGAAGAACTTTCTTAAGGAGAGCTAGATTATATATATAAAGTATAGGAACTGTTCCGGATAGGAGAACTCGTAGTCTTTAGTATCTAATATCTCTTTTATATCCCTATCTATTCCTTAGAGAGGAAGTTATTTAATTAAGACTAATAGCTTCGCTATATATATATACTCGTAAAAGCAAATATCGATAGCCTCGACGCTAGAACTTATTAGTTAGAAGGTATATATATAGTAAGGATACGTATATAGCTATATATAGTATATTATTATTAGAAGCATTATCTACTATTAGCGCTATAAGCCTATTAGAGATCTCGAAATAGGTAAGTACGTCGAATAGTAGGTCCGCTAGGACTTCGCCTATATAATAGCCCGAAATATATAGAAAGGCTAGTATAGCCTTATGCTAGGCCTACTCGCTATCGATTTAGTAGCCTCGTATTATAAGGAATAATACTTAGAGCACCCTAGCGTACTAACTATTAAGGGCGATAGCTACCTAGAAGGTTCTAGATAGCTAACGTTTTAGATTGTCCTCGGAGTAATTAACTACGTCCTAGATATATAACTTAATTATAGTAGCGCTCTTAAAGTCGATAGATCTAGTCTCCTCTAATAGATATTCGTAAGTACGCCGAACTACGAGACTTTCGAAGAAGTTTAAGAGTAAGCCTAGCTAAGAAACTATAAGCCTATATAACTCTAGAAACTTTAATCGTTCTAGGTACTCTATTCTAGTAAAACTTTTCTTAAGCCGTTCTTATAAATAAGAGCTATTAGTATATCTACGTTATATATCTCTATAAAGTATAGTCGGCGAGCGTAGTTAGTAAGCGTAGTTAGCAAGCGTAGTCGGTACCTTATTCCTATATTAACGAATACTAAACTTATAGATTAATCTTTAGTAGCCTTAATAACTTCTTTAGTAACTCTACGCTCTTAGGAGGCTCCTTTATAGCCTACTAAATCGAGGTGCTTTTAGAGAGCTTTTATTCTATTACTTAGTCCTAGGTATTTAATAACTCTATTATATCCCTTATATATAACCCTCGGGGCGTACGTTTCCTAGTTTATACCTTTAACGAAAAATCTCTAAGCTTATAACATTTATATATTCGAGTTTTATTTTATAAGGTTCGAAGATATTCTACTATACTTATCGTAATACCTCGCCTCTTCGAGCTATTAACGGTAGTAGTAAAAGCCCTTAAACGACTAGGTATACTCCTACTACTATATCTATATACTATTAGTTTCGACCTAGTCCTTAGAATTCTCTAGCGGCTTAGTAAGGTTAGCTAGAGGTAGTATCCTATCTCGTATACTAGCTCGACTACTCGAGGTATTTATAATCGGATAGCGTCCCTTCCTCTACTATTATACTACCTTCTTAAGTAGACTAGAGTCGACGAGAGACAGCTACGATTTAGAGTTAGTCTATTATTCGCGAAGCTATATACTTATATATCTTAAGAAAGAAGGAAGTATAGTACTACTACGTCGTATTAGAGTCGTAAGATATACTAGTAATACTATAATATAAAGTATATAGTACTAAGAAGGAATCGTAGAACTAGAGAGTAAAAGCTAGTAGAGTAATAGAGGTAAATAATATTTATAGAAGCAATTAAGTTTTATTAGTATAAGTACTAGCGAGGTATCTTTATTATAGGCCGACGGCTTATCCTAGTAGCGTTATAGAGACGGGCACCTCTAGTACTCTTATTAAGCTTATAATAGTCGCGACTAATAAACGTACTAAGTACTCTTTAATTATAGTAACGCTATAGTCGCCTTTAAAGGCAAGTATCTTACTAGCGTAAGAGGCTAGTAGCGTTAATAAAGCTTAAGTCGAAAAAGTAGAGTTAGACTTAGCTTAAGTAGATAAACCTATCGTAGAGAGAATTTAGAAACTACTTAAAGACTATATAAAGCGATATAATACTATATAGTAGAAGGCTAGAAATAATACTAAGAGTAAGAAGAGGAAAAAGAATATAGCGAGCTAGAAGTTTAAGGTATAGCTAGAGCTCCTAGATCTAGTACTAGCTTTAAAGACAAAGTAGTAATATATCTCCGAAGGTATAACTACTAGCTCGCTATATTCTTTTTCTCCTTCTTACCCTTAGTATTATTTCTAGCCTTCTACTATATAGTATTATATCGCTTTATATAGTCTTTAAGTAGTTTCTAAATTCTCTCTACGATAGGTTAGAGGGCCGGCTAGTACTACGACGTAAACTATAGACTAATATATTATATACTATCGGCGGCTGCAACTAATCTTAACTTACGAGATATATCTATATTCTACCTAGCCTAAGAGGAGTTATAGAGCTTCTATATAAACCCTATCTCTAGCGACTAGAATTTGCGTATAAAGGTCTCGGAGATAGTAAGCTTATCCGTAGACGTACCTAGAAGCTACTCGACGATATTCTAAAAGCTAAGTCCTCCTTCTTACTTAGAATCGAGCTATATTTCCTATAGAAGCTCTCTATATACCGACTCCTTTATATCGAACTTATAAGCGTATAACTAGAACGCTAGCCTATTTCGCTTAGCCTATACTTTAGACGTAACTAGCTTCTAGAACCTATTACTATCTTAATCGTATTCTAATAGGATAAGCTAATTTAGGACTTCTAGAGTCTAAGTAAAGCGATTAGCTATATTAAACTTAGAGGACTTCTAGGAGAGATAGTTGCGATATACTACGTAGTAATAGGGTAGGAAAATTTCTATTATAGTTAGAAGACGGCCTTCTACTATTAGCTCCTACTACTAGTTAGTATATAGTCGGTAGGCATAGTCGGTACTAATTTACCTTCGCTTTCGCTATAGATACTAATATACGGACTAATTTTATAAGCCCTTTATAAGGCTCTATAGAGCGTAGAGTATACTTCTAGTCTAATTAGAGGTACTCGAATACGTCTTAAAGAAGCTATTAGTTCTAGTAGCGATATACTCTTAATAAGAGCTACTTACGTCCGCTCTAGACACTTAAAATACATATCTCCTCTTATTCCTAGATTATAGCCTCTCGATAAGGTCTATTTCTTACTATAAGGAACTCGGCCTCTCCTTAATTAGTTATACGATAAACTCGGCTTAACTCCTATATTACGCGTATAGTATCGCAAGCGTATATACCTTCTTCTTAAACTATCGAATAGCCTTATTCTAAAAGGTATAGACAGCGTAGCTCCTCTATACGGCCTACTTGCTCTTAGTAGCGACTCGAAGGTAGAGGTTAGTTATTTTATAGCTAATACCGGCCGACCTTACTAGTAATACGTAGGGTGCCTCTAGACCCGACTTAGACTAATTAGTATTATACTAGTAGTTATAGTTATAGTGCGGGTCGTCCGCGCCCTTCTCCTTCTTAATATTAAAATAGAAGCTTTCCTTATCCTAGTTTACTACTTATATAGTAGGCCTATCCTACGCGCGCTTATATTTCTTATCGTCCCTATTATACGTTAGTACTACTAACTATATTAGCTAACTATATAGATTATTACTTACGCTATCCGGTCGTACTAAGCGTAGTACTCCTCTCTTTAAGCCTTAATCTTCTTCTACTACTACTCCTTCGATAAGGAGCTTTATATATTATTAAAGCTAATTAAAAGCTTCTTTTACTAAGTAAAGGACTTATTTCTAGCTTTACGCTACTTATTTACTATAGCTCTCTTAGGCGATATATCTATACGCTAGCTACGCTTGCGAAGAGTATTAGGATTAGAAGAGTAGGTATCTATATCTTTCCTTATAGCGCTTAGTCGTATCTAAAGTATAGAAGTACTTATACTATCTAAATCCTTATCTATAAGGCGGGGACGCTTCTATAGACTATTAGAGGGCGTAGTACTTATCGGACGTTACTTTTATCGCGCTATTATCGTAAGTTTAGTTACTAGGAAGAAATAAGTATCGCGAGGTATATAGTAAATATACGCTTAAAATTCGGCGGCAATATAGGTATAGCAGCGGTTAAGGTAGTAGTTATTATAGTAGGAGCTAAGTACGACGAATTCTAGCTTTAGGTATACTAGAAGCTTAGTACGCGGCTGTTCTCGCCTAGCCGCTAGCTTATCTCTATACGTAGAGATTAGCTTCCTATACTATAGTTAGCTACTATAGTCGGCGATATTATATAATATATCGCTTGCTTAATATAGCGTATACTAATATATACGACTATATATAAATAGCGATAGCTATAGACGTACTCTAGAGCTAGAATCCGTCGTATACGTTACTTAGATTAACCTTACTATCGCCGGCCGAAAAGAGTAACTACTATATACTTATACCCTCGACGACTACTCGTCTACTCGTTACTAATAGTTACTTCTTAGCTTATACTATCGACGACCGCTTATCTCCTTAGCGTAGATAGCTACTTCTTAGCTTATATTATCGACGACTACTCGTCTCCTTAGCGCGGACGATTACTTTTTAGTTTATACTATCGACGACTACTAGTCTCCTCGGCGCCGACGGTTGCTTCTTAGCTTATACTATCGATAACCGCTCCTCTCCTCGGTATCGAAGTAGTATTAATAATTATTTCTTCTCTTCTACTATTATAACAACTCGGTTCCTCGATATAAAGGTAGGCTAGAGAGTCTATTTTTCTATTCTACTACTATATTACGACTACTTAACTAGTAATACTATAGAGTACTAGTAAGTCTAGCTCTTTCCCTTCTATAGTATTTTATATATTCGTAGAGAACTTCGAATAACGAAATATATATACTATAGTCGATATTATTTATATAATACCCGGATATAATCTATACTATAGTAAATATTTACGTCTATTACTAACTTGCTATATTCTATAAAGTAGCGAAAGCGATTATAGCGTTCGCGTAACTATAACTTCTACTAAGTAAAGATTAGTAGGGGTGTCCCGATATAGTAGTAGAATATAATATAGTTCTACTATATAGCGCTATCGAACTCTAACCCCCCCTCTATAGGCCCGCGTATTCCGGCGGTCGTATACGATTTTCTAGTACTCCTATCTGCCCTAGCCCTTCTCTTTTATACCTCTACCTATCTGCTCCTTCTAACCCTTCGATATCTCTATCTATACTACTCGATGCCTTCTCTTATTTCCTAAGCGGACTCTAATATAGAGTTTAACTCGAGCCCTCCTCTACGAGTATATCCTAATATAGATACTAATATACTACTATTAGTACTACCTCTACGCGTAGGAAATAAGGCTACTAAGTAGTAGCGAATATAGCTACTAAAGGCTATAGTACTAGACGACGAGTCTCGTAGGAAGGTAGTAGTTCTATAGAAAAAAGCGATAGCTATAAGGATAATATAGTAACGAACGAGAGCTAGTAAGTCTAGTATCTCGAAAAGGCGGTTAATACTAGGGATAGTAGCCTTACGAGAGATTTATAAGCTTTAGCGAACGATAGCTTTATATATCTAGAGGGTCCCTTTTTAGCGCGTTATCTATAAGATTATAATAGATAGAGGTAGTAGCGATATTATTAGAATTTAGGTAGTAGCACTTAAATACTTATAGGAAGTAGTAGAGGTATTTCTCGTTACGGAGTTCGAGATTTCTAACCTTCTAGCGATCTACGCGAAGCGCGTTACCCTATAAGCAAAGGATATATACCTATATAGTTATCTACGCTACTAGTTTACTAGCTAGGATAGAGGAGGGAATAATAATATAGGTATATAATACTAGGTTGCCGACTATAATTACCGACTATAAAGAGCCTAGTATACGTTACTATACTTAGAAGCTTAGAATTAATATATACGGCGCGGGTAAAGCTATAGCTAGCGCGCTAGCGAGCCTAACGTCCGCTTTAGCTAACCTATATACTCTTACTAAACTATTAGCAATACTACTACCTCTACTACCTTAGAACTTATCGGCGGTCGCGCTTTATTAGCCTATTATTATCGCCTTCCTTTTTTATACCTCCTAACGAATTTTTATATCGCGCGTACGAAGGATACTACTACGTATATTAATCGTAGCTTAATTAACTGCTTTTCTCTCGGCCCTCTGCGCATTTATAATAGCTTAACTTCCTACTAATAAGCCTAGCTAGTTCGCTAAGTAATACTTCTTTAGCTAAGATATAGCGTCCGCTCCTTCTTTATTTAAAAACTCCTCTCTACTCGAAAACCCTCCTATAGATAATAGTAATATCGACCCTAGACTTCTTAGTAACTAGGCGCCCTCTTCTAGCTAACGCGGCGCTTCTACCTCTCCTCTTTTAATTTCTAACTCCTCTGCTTATAATAGTAACGACTAAGGAGCTACTAGTAGAAACGACTAGAATAGTTCTCGCTAAAACGCGAACGGCGATAATAGAAATAACGAAGACAACGTCTCTATTATTATTATCGACGATAGTAATAGCGAGGAGAGTAATAGCAACGAGAGTAATAGCGACGAGAGTATTATACCGCCTATCCCTCCCTCTTAGCTTTTTAGAAAGGCTCTATAGAAAACTATACTAGGCGGTCGGCCTCGTCTTAATAAGTAGAAGCTCGCTTACTAAATAGCTTATAAGAGATAGATCGAGAGGGATAATATAGTAATAGTAGTAGTAGTAGTAGTAGCTAGAGGAGTAGTAGGTAGAAAACGATTACTAGGTAGAAAACGAGTAGCGAAAAAGGGACTAGCTAGAAAGAGAATAGCTAGAAAAGCACTAGCTAAAATAGTAGTAGTAGATAGAGGAGGTCTAGCTCGTAGAGCTAGTATATAGAAGACTTATCGCTATAAGCTAGGTAGTAAGTTATATAGTCGGTATTTATAGTCGGCATTACTAACTTATACTCTAGCTATCGCGCTCCGAGAGATCCGTAAGTACTAGAAGTCTACGGATCTACTTATACTAAAGCTACTCTTTAGCTACTTCGTCCGCGAAGTTTACTATAACGTTTTTAGAGGCTTAGCTATTTCTTAAGGAGGTTACTATTAGTAGGCAAGCGCCCTTAGTACTCTATAGGAAGCCGCCGAGAGTGCTCTAGTCTACCTCTTCTCGAGTATATATACTCTTAGTTATTCTATATTCGATCGATATTAACTATATTATAGGTACTAACGTTGCTACGATTTACGTAAAGCGAGTAACTATTTAGTAGAGGGATATAAAGTTTATTATTAGCCTACTCTCGTCTTAGGGAATTAATATATTTAGTAAGAGATAAATCTCTATAGTATATATAAGGAAAATTATTATAACTATAGAGGGTATATATAGTAAAAATCGGTATAAGTAGAGAGGTTACCGTAGTCGGCATTCGTAGTTAGTATGCCTATAGTTGCCCTAAAACGTATAATTTGCTATATTAAATTAAATATGCCTTTAAAACCCGTCGCTTTCTATACTTTCTACTTCCTTTAGTTTCTATCTATTTATAACCCTCGATTTTCTATATCGTATTCTATTAAATCTTATATTTCTATTAGGACCTATCTTTAGACCTATCGTTAGACCCGAGTCGGACCTATCTAATACCTATATTTATTAGATAGGTCCGGAACTAGGTAGGAACCGGCTAGGACCCGACCTAACTATTATAGTTCTATATATTTAGGTCCTAGACCCGACCCGGACCCGTCCCGACCTATTCTAACCTCTAGTTATTTGTTTATTTATTTGTTTATTTGTTCTATTAACGTACTATAGGAGTCGAAGACTATATAGCACGGGTAGGCCTAATGCCTAACCGGTCGTAAGAGAGAGAGAAAAGCCTCCTAGGCTAAAAAACTCTCGGTTATAGGAGTGTCTTATTCGCGCTAAAAACGGATATTATAGGCCGATGCCTAGGGGAACTAGAATTTCACTTAGTATGGCGCTAAGCGCTAAGCTGCTAAGTGCCAAGCCCCTATACATAGAATTTTAACATCTAAAATTAGTTCTAGTAGCAGATATAGCTAGTGCAGTGCATCGAGTCGGTATAGAGGCCTCTATTTCTATTCGTCTCGGACCTAGAGGGTCGTCTCTAGGAATATATATTCTAGGTAGGAAGGGTCTGCCTTTCTCCCTTCCTTCTATAGCTCTTTTTAGTAGGTAAATAGCTAATCTCTTGCCTAGTAGCTGCCTCCTCTCTCTGCTCCTATCCTGCCTACTTCTATTCTATTCTCTCTTTTCTACCTCTTCTGCGGTAGGGTTCTGCCTTAGTTCGTTAGGTAGTCTTAGGATAGTCTTAGGATTATCTTAGGTAGTTCTTATCTTATCGGGTATGCAGCTAGCGGCAGCGAAGTAGGATTGTCTTATATGCCCTTATACTTTACTAGTATACTCGAGAGCATCTGTTTCTACCTACGGCCGCGTAGAGGCGTATAATAGGACTTCGCAAGCAATATTCTTAGAGTTCTTTAGACGAAAGTAAACTCTAGTATAACTAACCTATAATAAAGAAGGATTTACTATAATAACTAATAAGAAGAGGAAACTAATAAGCCTAGTAGAATAGCTCTAAGCTAAGGAGGCACTATAAAGTAGCTAGGTAAGATAGAATAAGCTACTAGGAAAGCTATTAGAATCTAACTCTACTATTATAAATAGTAGGAGGTAGATAAATAAGCTCGTAATATATATATAAGCTAAGAGTATATAAAAGGCTTAATAAGGAAAGAGAGCTAAGCTAGAGGAGACTATTATAACTAAATAAGATAAATAGATATAACCTATAGATCTACTAATATAACGTAAACTATATATATACTACTTAAGTACTACTAGTAGATAGCCTAAACCTAAGAACTACCTAGATTATAGTACTATAAGAACTATAAATTAACCTAGCAAATAGGAAAACTAAAATAAAAAAGGGTTACTACTAAGTCCTTCTAATAAATAGGTACTTAAGAGTTGTATTCCTAGTATTAGAAGAGCTAGATATATTAAAGTAGGATATTATAGATAGCTAGTTAGGAGACCTTCTCTCTATTATAGTAATAACTTAAGGGAAACCTATTACTATCTATAACTACTATAACCTATTAGGCCCTAAATTCTATAATATAATAGGTATACTTATATAGCTAGAAATAGCTATCTAGGAGGCCTAGGAAGTAGCTATAGGTAAGACTATAGTAGTTAGAGACTTTAATCTCTATTACCTACTATAGAGAGAAAACCTAGTCTAGTTATAATATAATATAGTAGATACCCTTATCTAGATAGCTATATAGGTAGGCCTATATCTCCTACTAGAACTAGGAACTATTATATAGGAGAGATATAACTCTAGCTGCTAAATACTTAACCTAATCTTAGCTAGCTAAGCTATCTAATAGAGACTATAGAGCTATAAGGCAATAGCTAATAATATATTTAGATTAGACTATATCCTAATTCTAACTATTATAGACTAGTCTATAAACCTATACTAGAAGAACTAAAGCTTAAAACTATAATAAATAAAAGTAAAGTAAGAGAAGGTAAGGTAGAAGGTTTAAAAAGCTATAAAGAAGCTAGAGCTACTACTACTTAGGAACTACTAAGAGCTAGATAAGGTAGTATAAGCTCTTTAAAAAGCCCTCTAAAAGATAGTAAAGGAGGTAATCCTATATATAAAGCTATTATAATATATAAAGGCAGAATAGCTAGTAAAGTATAGTAAAGCAATTAAGGCTACTAGAGTAGTAAGAAGAGCCTAAAAGGCTATAAAGTTTAAAGAGAACTATAGATACTACCTAAATACTAGCTATAAGAAGAATAAGCTAGTTAAAAAGGTAATAAATATATCCTAAAGGTAAATAGTTAGTAAGATTACTAAGGACCTAAGTAGGATATAGAAGCTAGTAAAATAAGTAAGAGAAAAAGTATAATAAGGATATATACTACTATAATTTCTTATACTAAGTAGTAGTATATACTAAGATAGTTATATAAATAAAGGTAAAGTAAGAATCCTTATAAACTACTTCCTCCTACTATTAGTTAAAGTAGACTTAAGAAATATTCTAAATATAGACCTCCTAATTTAGTTCTAAATAGAAGAAAAGGTATTTAAAGGAGAGGTCTTTATAATACTTAAAAAGATCCTAAGTAAGAAGGCTTTAAGCCTAAACTAAATCTAGAATATACTACTTAAGAAATATTAATAGAAGATTATACTATTCCTAACTAAGCTCTTTATAGCTTATATTAGCTAAGTATACTACTTAAAGCTATTTAAATACTCTATTACTATAGTTATTAAGAAGCTATAAAAGCCTAACTATACTAAGCTAGGAATATATAAGCTAATAGTACTTCTTAATACTTTAGCTAAAATACTAGAAGTAGTAGTTATAAAGAGAATATCTAAAGTAGTAGAAGAGAGAGGCCTACTACTAGAATTATAAATAGGTATAAGACTAGGAAGATCTACGATTATAGTACTTAACCTTATTACTAAATAAGTTAGAATAATCTAGAAAGCTAAGCCTAGAGTAGTAGCCTTAATACTTTACCTAGATATATCTAGAGTATTTAATAAAGTATCCTACTAGAGACTTCTTTATAATATTAAGATATAGGGCTATTTAGACTAGCTAATTAGATTTATTTAGTTATTCCTCTAAGATAGGATAACTTACTTTAAGCTAAGAGAATTTATAGACTAGAAGAGAAAGTAAGATACTAGAATCCCCTAAGGATTAATACTATTACTAATCCTATTCCTATTCTTTATATCTATACTTCTTCTATTACTCTAAGAAGGTAATATTATAGTAATAGGGTTTATTAATAATTCTAATATCCTTATATATAGTATATCTATAAAGGAGAACTATAAATAACTAAAGAAAGCCTATAATAAATATATAGAGTAGGTAATAAGATATAAAGCAGCCTTTATACTATAGAAGTATTAGCTTATCTACTTTATAAGAGGAAGGAACTATAACCTTAGGGCTATAGTCTAGATCCCTAGCTTTAAAGGTAAACCTATCCTATCCCTAAGACTATTAGAAGTTTAGGTAGATACTAAACTTAAGTAGGGCCTATATATTAAGAAGGTAGCTAAGAAAGGCATATACTAGATCTAGTCCCTATAGAAGCTATATAAGTCTACCTAAGGAGTATTATTTAAGAAAGTAAGATATATCTATACTATAGTTATTAAACTAGCTCTAGTATATAGATACTAAACCTAGTCTAACCTAGAAGGAATAAGCGAATATAATAAAGGCCTTACTAAACTAATTAAGTAAGTCTAGAACTAAGCTCTAAGGAATATTATAGGTATATATAAGTTAGTTATAGCTATAGTCCTTTAAAGGGAAGCAAGTATCTCTCTAATCTAGCTCTATACTTAAAACCTTATTAGATAATATATAAGAAATAAAGTAGACAACTTAACCTACTAGTATATTAAGAAAGTATATAAGGGAATTACTTAGAAGAAATAAAGAGTAAGGAGAAGAGGTAACTAGTATAGCCGGCAATATAAGATAAGAGTATAGGAAATTTAGGAGTAACTCTAAGCTAGAGGCTACCCTAGATAAAAATAGGAGTTAAGAACTAGTAGGAGCTTACTAGATAGGACTAAGAATAGGAGAAGGCTAGATAAAAGAGGGGTATAATAAGGGAGTAACTAGTAGTATAGGCTATAGTAGGACAATTTAGAGCTAAAGAGATTTATAAAGAGGCCCTAAGGCCTATAAGTACGATAATTACCCTAATTAGGATAGGATATATTAGACTTAGAGCATATCTAATAAAGAGGAGAGTCTTAGGAGTTATCCTAATATACCTATATAACTAAAGTATCTAGGATACTAAGTATATTTATATATCCTACTAAAACTATTAGAGTAATAGATATTAGCTATTTATAGTAGTAGGAACTAGCTTATAGGAAGATATATACTTAATACTAAGAGGCCTTAATACTATAGCTAGGTAGCTAATCTAAGAGAGAGTATTAGACTAGTTCTTCCTAGCTAAGGAAGAGATTAATAAGAGAGAACGAAGCTATAAAGGGATAAGGAGATAAAGAGAAGTCTAAGAAGGAGAGTAAGGCAATAAGAGAGCCTAATTTTACTTAAAGAAAGGTAAGATAGAAGAAGTAACTACTAACTATAAAAACAAAGAGGATAATAAGGGGTTTTTTTATAGAATTTTCCCTTTTATATAATACTAGAGCAGAGCTACTTACTCTAGATAAAGAGATAGACCGGCAATAAGATTAATCTATCTATTAACGAGAAGACTAGCGAGCCCGGTATACCTATCTATAATACTCGGCACCTTACGTCTTAGCTTTAGTAAGTATACTAGAGGGTCGATACTCGAGAGTTTAGTAATATCCTTAATATAGTAGTCTACTCGAGCGGAATTAAATTCGAGGACATTTCTAAGTAGTTACGTATTAGCGCGAATATAGAACGCTATAATCTATCGATACGCTCCTATAGTAGACCGCTAGATTAGCTAATCCCTAAGTAGTACTATAAGAATACTAAGTAAAAGCCTACCGAGCGACTCGGACCCGAGTCGCCTACGAAAGTTCCTAAATCTAAGTCCGATCCGCCCGTATTCCCCCTCTCTAACGCTCTTAGACTATAGAAGCCGAGTGTTACTCCTAGAAGCAAGTATAGAATTAAAGCTCCTCGCGATATTACTAGGCTATAGCGTCTGCTCGCTAAAGTAAGAGTAGCGTATACTAATTCGCTAGGCGGGTAAGCTACTAACGAGGCTCGCGATAGAGTAGCCTAATAGCTACTAGAGAAGAAGACAAAGTCTCTAGTTCTATTAGTAAAGAAGATACTACTTATACCTCGCTTACTAGGTTCTATAAGTAGTATTAACGACGACGATAACGACGAACCGGCTACTATATTTAGTCTATAGTTAGCCGCGGACGTAGTACGCTTCGTCTTAGCCGATAACGAGGGTATGCCTATACTATATAAGATTCTAGCTAAGCCGTCTTTCGACTTAGGCAAACTATAGTAGTCGCTAGATCGTAACTTAACCGAGATAGGTTCCTATATTACTCCGGTAGGCTATATAGACTACGAGGGAACGCTATATACGCTAATATAGAATTAATAACTAGGTAAGGCAAGCGCTAGTTCTATACTTAATCCTAACGACGTAAATAGAATAACCGAAGGCGCGTATATAGATAAGGATATATTCGAGAGGTAGCGCTATTTTATACGGCTGCCTTTAGATAAGCGCGTCGCTAACCTAAATATAAAGGTTATTCTACCTAGTTAGAACATAGACGAGCCGCCTTTTATTTAGTAGACTTATAGTATAACCTAGGCGATTAAGTAATTATATACTAGAGAAGAATCGATTATTCTAAACTTAGGCGTAGGTTTAGGCAAGACTAGAGTAACCTTAGGCGTAATACGTATAATGTAATACTTCTAATAATTCTACTCGGATGCCTTATACGAGAACTCTAAGTCGCCGTATCTTAAGAAAGATCCTAACTAGGTAGATCCGACTAGGGAGTTCGCCTTTAACCTAACCGAGCTAAATAGTAGTTAGAAACTATAGATTCGCCGAGGGCCCGCGCTTATTATCTTACTAAGCGACTATATTATTACTAGCTAGCTAGGAGACTTTAAAAAGTTTATTAATTAAAAGGCCCGCCCGTTATACGTCTACGTAGTAATAACTAATAATATATAGAAGCGTAAAGCAAAGTAGAAGAACGTATATTACTTAGTCGATAAGGTAGCCCGACGCGACCTATATATACTATTAAAAGCCGAACTTACTTATTTCTTTAGCGAAGAGCGAGTAGATAAGATTTAGGAGAATAGCTACGAAGTTCGTAACCTTCTTAGTAGTAACGAGGATAGGTACGCGGTACTATAGTAGTCGAACTAGATCGTTATTATAAAGCTATATCTAATATATAAGGCGATATATTCGGCGTATCCGAACGAAGAAGCCTACTATTATAAGGCGAACAAAGGCGAGCGGTTCGATATAATACCTATAGACGATTAGGAACTAATAGTTTACTCTAGCTTATAGAAGCATATTTATATTCGGGCTAAGTTCTCGATAGTCGTACTTAACGAGGTATACTAGTCTCGGAACCTAGCTAACTAGTATTAGTATACGCTATACGGAATTCTAGGCTATCCTACTTTTCTTTATCTAATAGCTATACTATATAGTAAGCTAGATAACCTTAAGGCGATAATAACGGCGCCGTTTACGTAGTAGTATAACTATATTGCTCTAAATAAGCGTAAAAAGCTAGAATATACGTCCTACCTTAAGCTAGTAGATATAAGGTAGGGAGCTCTTAATAGCCTTAGTCTTATTTCCGGTAATTAATCGTTCTTTAACGTCGAATATAAGTATAGGCAAACGCGCGAGGCGGCGGCCTAGCTTAAAGATCGCTACTAGTACTATTTCGCTAAGGCCGCGTATATAATTACGCTATTTATAAATAGATAGATTAATCTTATTGCCGGTCTACCTCTTTATCTAGAGTAAGTAGCTCTGCTCTAGTATTATATAAAAGGGAAAATTCTATAAAAAATCCCTTATCTTCCTTTTTATTTTTATAGTTAGTAGTTACTTCTTCTATCTTGCCTTTCTTTAAAAATTAAGCAAAATTAGGCTCTCTTATTGCCTTACTTAGAGGTTAGAATAGGTCCTCGACTTTAGGTCGGTTCCGAGTCTAGGTCGGTTCCTAAGGGAACCGACCTAAGACCTAAATTAATAGGGTCCCTAACCTAATACGAAATCGATAGGTCGGGTCTAAATACTACCGGTTCCTATATAGGTCTTTATAGGGACCTAAGTTTAGAAAGATAGGTCTAATACTAGAGAATAAAACTAAGTCGCCGTAGGGATAATAGAATTACTCTAATACTAAATATACGTATATATAGAACTAAGCGTTATAGTATATTAGAAGCGCTAGTTAAACTAGCGACTATAGTTATAGAGAAAAATAAGGATGCCGACTATACTTGCTAACTATACTTACCGACTACGAGATATCGGAATTAAATACTATTTATAATATCGACTACGAAGTCTACTCTACTCTATAAGTATAACGTAAAAGCAAATACTTCCTTTACTAAGTACTACGGCGAAGATATATTAGTGCTATATCCTCCTTATTATCGCTAATCGAGTCGAAGTTACTTTATATAGTAGTTACTAACGTCTCCTAATCTACCTTAAGCTACTCCTACTACTAATTTACTATATTATTCGAAGGCTCGAACGTAGTTAATATCGGCGGCGCCTCCTCTATAAGCGAATCCCGAGCCTATTACTACGCGTTACGCTCTTAGGAACGATAGTATATAATATTACTAAACGTCGAGGGATTATAAGACCGATTATATTAGCTCTAATAACGCGCTATACTAAAGTCGCGCTTATAACTAGTTCTAGCTACTAGGATAGAGAGGATATCCCGGGCTATTAGCGCGTAACCTAGATATTCTAATACGATTATCTTCTATAACCGGAGCGGATACTCTATAGAATAGGCAGCCGAGTCCTTAAATCTAGCGTAGCGATAACGAGATACCTCGTCTAAATTAGCTAAAGGCTATATAGTCTACCGCGGCCGTCTAGATACCCTTTAATTAAAGTCGGAGTTATTACTATCTAATCTACTATAGAGACCTATTACGAATAATATCGTAGAGCGGTATAAGGCCTTTTTCGGCCTAGACTAGGACGTAGCTACGAGAGGCTTATATCGCGCGTATTCGACCTAGAATTTTAACTAGTAGTAATCCTCGAAGAAGGAATTAAGCCTCTCGCTAGAGAAGGCCTCGCAGTCCTAGAACGCTCGTTTTATTACTAGATTAAGAAGAATCGCAATACTATATATATTACCGAATCGCTCCTAGGTAGTAGTATAGTACTTCTCGAGCTTTATCTATATAGCTTATAGGGTAGAATAAATCTCCTTTTACTAGAGTTATATTTTATATTTAAGTTTCTTATCTATAATATCTAGGATATCGAATAAGGTATTATAGTAGCTAAGAACGAGGTAGATTATTAGCCTCTTTATTATACCGATCTATATTATAGCCTTTATAAAAGGAGTAGTAAGGTTAATAATATATTTAACCCTCTTCTATTCTATAGCGGTTAGCTTTAGTTCGAGCTAACTCTTATTCTTAATATACTCGTCGATAATATCTTATAGTTAAGAACTACGTATTAGTATAATCGTAGTTAAGCTCTAATAGGTCTTTATATCTTATATTAGGTATAAAACTCTTTAAAGCATCTTCTTCTATTATTTATACTATTTCGGATATAGATATAGATCTACGATCCTCTTTCGCTATAGTACTATAAAACTCTCGAAGCGTTAAGTACTAGAGTTTACCTTAACTATAAGTTTCTAAAACTTTATAAGGAGCGGTTATTAGTATAGCTTCTACCGACTATATTTGCTAACTATATATACTTCGTAGGGAGAATAAATAGTACCTTTATTAAAACTATAGCTAGACTTCTTACTTTAAGCCGATATAACGTATTCGTATCTATCTTCTCGTCTTATCGTTTCTATCTCTCGTTTCTTAGCTCGATCTTAAGAGTAGCGAAGAACTTCCTTAAGAAGAGCTAGATTATATATATAAAGTATAGGAACTATTCTAGATAGGAGAACTCGTAGTCTTTAGTATCTAATATCTTTCCTATATCTCCGTCTATTCCTTAGAGGGGAAGTTATTTAATTAAGACTAATAGCTTCGCTATACGTATATGCTTATAGGAGTAAATATTAATAGCCTCGACGCTAGAACTTATTAGTTAGAAGGTATATATATAGTAAGGATACGTATATAGCTATATATAGTATATTATTATTAGAAGCATTGTCCGCTATTAGCGCTATAAGCCTATTAGAGATCTCGAAACGGGTAAGTACGTCGAATAGTAGGTCTGCTAGGACTTCGCCCGTATAATAGCCCGAAATATATAAAAAGGCTAGTATAGCCTTATACTAGGCCTACTCGCTATCGATCTAGTAGCCTCGTATTATAAGGAATAATACTCGGAGCACCCTAGCGTACTAACTATCGAGGGCGATAGCTACCTAGAAGGTTCTAGATAGCTAACGTTTTAGATTATCCTCGGAGTAATCGACCGCGTCCTAGATATATAACTTAATCGTAGCAGCGCTCTTAAAGTCGATAGATCTAGTCTCCTCTAATAGATATTCGTAGGTACGCTAAACTATAAGACTTTCGAAGAAGTTTAAGGGTAAGCCTAGCTAAGAAACTATAAGCCTATATAACTCTAGAAACTTTAATCGTTCTAGGTACTCTATTCTAGTAAAACTTTTCTTAAGCTATTCTTATAAATAAGGGCCGTTAGTATATCTACGTTATATATCTCCGTAAAGCGTAGTCGGCGAGCGTAGTTAGTAAGCGTAGTCGGCAAGCGTAGTCGGCACCTTATTCCTATATTAACGAATACTAAACTTATAGATTAATCTTTAGTAGCCTTAATAACTTCTCTAGTAACTCTACGCTCTTAGGAGGCTCCTTTATAGCCTACTAAATCGAGGTGCTTTTAGAGAGCTTTTATTCTATTACCTAGTCCTAGGTATTTAATAACTCTATTATATCCCCTATATATAACCCTCGGGGCGTACGTTTCCTAGTTTATACCTTTAACGAAAAATCTCTAGGCTTATAACGTTCGCGTATTCGAGTTTTATTTTATAGGGTTCGAAGATATTCTACTATACTTATCGTAATGCCTCGCCTCTTCGAGCTACTAACGGCAGTAGTAAAAGCAGGACTGCCTCCTTTACTACCTTCTAAAGGGCTTTCTAGAGAGCTTATACTACTTTATCTAGCTTTTAGTAGTTCTTAAGTAGTAGTAGCTCTAGCTTCTTTATAGCTTTTTAAACCTTCTACCTTACCTTCTCCTACTTTACTTTTATCTATTATAGTCTTAGGCTTTAGTTTTTCTAGTATAGGTTTATAGGCTAGTCTATAATAGTTAGAATTAGGATATAGTCTAATCTAAATATATTATTAGCTATTGCCTTATAGCTTTATAGTCTCTATTAGATAGCTTAGCTAGCTAGGATTAGGTTAAGTATTTAGTAGCTAGAGTTATATCTCTCCTATATAATAGTTCCTAGTTCTAGTAGGAGATATAGGCCTACCTATATAGCTATCTAGATAAGGGTGTCTGCTATATTATGTTATAACTAGACTAGATTTCCTCCCTATAGTAGGTAATAGAGATTAAAGTCTCTAACTACTATAGTCTTACCTGCAGCTACTTCTTAGGCCTCCTAGATAGCTATTTCTAGCTATATAAGTATACTTATTATATTATAGGATTTAGGGCCTAATAGGTTATAGTAGTTATAAATAGTAATAGGTTTCCCTTAGGTTATTACTATAATAGAGAGAAGGTCTCCTAACTAGCTATCTATAATATCCTACTTTAATATATCTAGCTCTTTTAATACTAGGAATATAACTCTTAGGTACCTATTCGTTAGAAGGACTTAGTAGTAACCCTTTTTTATTTTAATTTTCCTATTTACTAGGTTAATCTATAGTTCTTATAGTGCTATAATCTAGGTAGTTCTTAGGTCTAGGCTATCTACTAGTAGTACTTAGGTAGTATATATATAGTTTACGTTATATTAGTAGATCTATAGGTTATATCTATTTATCTTATCTAGTTATAATAGTCTCCTCTAGCTTAGCTCCCTCTTCTTATTAGGCCTCTTATATACTCTTAGCTTATATATATATTAGGAGCTTATTTATCTGCCTTCTACTATCTATAATAGTAGAGTTAGATCCTAATAGCTTTCTTAGTAGCTTGTTCTATCTTACCTAGCTGCCTTATAGTACCTTCTTAGCTTAAAGCTATTCTACTAGGCTTATTAGTTTCCTCTTCTTATTAGTTACTATAGTAAATCCTTCTTTATTATAAGTTAGTTATACTAGAGTTTACTTTCCTCTAAAGAACTCTAAGAATATTCTAGCCTTAGCTATTACTACTTATTTATATTTATATATCCTTGCCTATACTAGGTAGTCTCCTTTATAGTTATAGTATTTCCTTACTTATATAGTATAATTAGATGTTTTATAGTTTATAAAGCAGGCTCTATATCTATCCTTAGCTTCTTTATAGTATATAGTAATATATCTAAACTTATTATACTTTATATACTATATAACTCTTTATTATAGGTAGTAGATTTCTATTAGGTAGAAGTTTGCTTTAATAATAAATCCTTTCTAAGCTATAGCCCTTACTATTTGCTTATCCTAGAACTTAATAACTATTATAAAGTATCTCTAGCCTTCTCTAGCTTTAGGGCTCCTTATTTATATAGCCTACTTAATCCTTATATTTAGGAACTATAAGATATTCTCCTCCTTTATTACCTTAATATAATCCTTAGCTCTAGTATTCTAGTTTGCTCTAACTCTATATATAAGTACTCTATATAGATATTTAGTAACCTAGGCTCTAGGCTAGGCTATATATATCTAATCCTAGTTCTTCTTTAGCTTTACTCTTTCTTACTCTCTATAAAGGAGTACTCTAAAGTCCCTACTAGATAGCTTTTAGACTATAGCTACCTACTAGATTCTAAGCTTTGCTCTAATTTCCTTCCTACTTATTCCTCTAATCTTATCTCTTTCTTCCTATATATCTATCTTAACTATAATTACTATAGTTACTTAAGATATTATCTATATCGAGGTCTAGATTTAGGCTGCCTTTTAGGCCTATAATTATCCTATATTATAGCTATTTAGCTTTTTCTAGAAGGTTCTCTAGATATTCTAGAGAGTAGAGGAGATAGCCTAGGTCTAGGCCTAATAGAGAAGGGCCTATTAGACTCTTTAGAGGAAGGAAAGGAGAGAGGAGTTAAAGTAGTCGTAGGGAGAGTTAAGGGCTTTTTAGATAGTTTCTATAAGGGTTATTAGGTTCTTTTAGAGCTAGGTACTTACTATATTAGTCTTTAGTAGTATCGTCTAGCCCTAAGGGCTAGTTTAGTAGTTTCTAAGAGGTTGTCGCTATCCTTAGGTTCTAAGAGTACTAGCCTCTTCTTCCTCGGGCGCTATAACCTCTTTAAAGTTCTTCTATTGCTCTAGATAAATCGTCGTATACTATAAGGCCTTAAGGCCTCCTAGTAGCTAATTCTTCGCCTACTAGAGATATATGTTTTTTACGCTATTTATAAAGAAGAATACTAAGGAAGACTTCGACGATATAATAGTTAAAGACGATACTATATCCGACGAGCTCCTAGCTTATAGTAATATACTTAGCTTATAGATAAATAAATTCTAGCTCTCTTAGCTCGCTAACCTTAACTAGAGTCTGCCCGGCCGGCTACGTATCGTAGTAGCGCTAAAGCCTACGTATATAGTATATAAGGTATAGTATAATATAGAGGCGGAGGTAGACTAGGTCTATACTAATAATTATATAGAGCTTAAAGCTAAGGTCGGGGCTACTAGTAAAGAGAAGAGAAACGACGAAGTTATAAAGTACTACGCTACTTTATTATACGAGACGGATATATATTTAGTAAATCCGCACCTTCTTATCTAAAGGAAGGCGGACTCTATACTAAATACTAAGCTCGACTATATAGCCTAAAAGGACGTCGCGCGAATCGAGTTACTTAGTAAAGATTCGAGGCTATAGGAATATATACTCGAGTTCGATAGGACTAACTATACCTAATCTCTAAGAGGTATCCTCGTATCGAATAAGGATATAAAGAATATATAAGGTAGTCGTCGTAAGATATACTTTATAGCCTTTAAGAATATAAACTAGTTATATATATATATAGTAAGCGGCCTAAATAGCGTTAATTAGAGTACGTAAACTAATATTATATAGTAGCTTAAATAGGTATGCGATAAGGAGGCTACGAAAGACGACCTGCTAATTTAGGTAGCCGATATCGCCTACCTTTAAGTATAGACGAAGCCTAGTAAACGTAAAGATAAAGAGGTAGTAGATTTAGAGCTCTTCTAGAGGTATAGCTAAGATTACGTGCATACGCTATAGCTTTTAGTCGCTAGTTCTAGCTCTATTTAGAGTAGCGTTAACCTTTACGCGATCGACCTTATAGTAGTTATTAATATCCCTTAGCTAGCGTAGGCTCTAGTTTAGCTAGGTAGTCGTATTTTATAGAATAGTAGGACCTAGAAGAATCCTAGGACCGAGGTCGTCCTACTTATAGCTATAAGCAAGTATAAGTAGACTAAATAGAAGAATAAGCGAAATATAATAAAGGGTATAGTAAAGAACGAGATAAGTAAGTAAGACCCGGACGAGATAGATACGAGTCGGCACGTACGATAATACTTTTAGCTAGCGCGAACGCGACGAGGAGATATATAAAAAGACGCGAGAATAGTATAGTTTTCGACGGTAGAGTATAGGCATAGCTATAAAGGCTATAATAAATCTCCGGCTTAATATTCTCCTACGAAACTACTATACGCTATATAGCTAGCCTAAAAAGACTCGAATCGACCTAGTTAATTAATTTCTATCGCTATATACTATCGGAGGAGTTATGTTTGCGGCTATAATCTAAATAAATAGGGCTAGTATAGCACGATTCGATAGCTAGTCGCTTATACGTAAATATATTATAAGAATAGACTAGGGATTATAGTCGGCTCGTAGCGTTATACGTAGGCAGCGAGCTCGTAATACATCTAAGTTAATATACGTAAGAGATATTATTCTCCTTTTACTTCTTTGCTACTTATTATATAGTAGAGCTAACTAGCTATTTAGTACCTTTAGGTATAATCGCGAGGGTATTACCTCTAAGTAATTCGCGCTAAGTAAAGCTTAGTTAGACGCGAGTCGGAGTATAACTTAAATATAACTAGCGTTACGTAGAGCCGTAAGCTTAGTAGAGAACTTACTATAGTACTATAGCTTTACTAGCGCAAATACTAGGTACTATATTATATTTACGATAACGAGAGCTTCCGAACCTTACTAATTATATAGCCCTTAAGGCGAAGTAGCTCCTAGCTAGCATTAGACACCGCAAATATACCCTAGCGACGGCGCTCGTTAAGTACCTTATATTATAAAAGCGCGATACTAGATAAAATTGCCCTATACTTTATACGTAAGTATAATAGTAATAATATAGATAGCGCGCTTACGCCTTCGCCTTTAGGTGCTTGCCTTACTAACGGCTACCTTAATAATATTATTACCTACTAACGGCTACTAGCGACTAGGTAAGGTTCTACTTACGATATAAGAACCCTCCCCTACTACGCTCTATACTTCTACCTCTCTACGCGATTATATACTATAAGGAGAGCGACTTCTTCTAATATATCCGCGACATCTATACTATTATAGCTAATAATAGCGATATAAGTAGCTCGCGCGACGACGAATCTGCCTATAGCGTACTACTATATAGTATCGTTCTACTACCTATCGCGTACGATAGCGGCACCTCTACGAACGATAACGACTGCTAGTCTAGCAACGACGATATAAGTAGGGCTCTTAGTAAGAACGACGAAAAGAAAGAAGAAGAAGAGGAGGACTCCGATTAAGAGGACTCCTAGTCTAGTATCTACCGCGAAGAGCTAGATTTAGCTCCTCTACCCTCCTAACTACTACTTCTACTAGTACTATAAGAATAAGTATTAGAGCAGAGAGCCTAAGTATACTATATATTTAACGCTACTTACGCGAATATTAGCGATAACTTCTTCTACGTCTTATAAGACGATTCTAGCTACGTCGAGGTTTAGACGATACCGAGGAGCCCGACCTATAGTATTATAGGAATTAAACTCGCTACTGCCGAGATACGCGTCTATTAGCCTAGATTCGCGGATATTATAAAGATATAGGAACGCGTAATACTCTTCTAGCTTAAACGTATATTATACTTATATAGAGCGTTAACCTTTAAGTATAGTATAGCGTACCTAGACTTTATCGCTAAATCTTTATCTACGATAATCTTCGGTAAAGCTCTCGATATTAGCTACTACTACGTCCTCGACGTCTATTACTTTAAAGGAATTTAGTAGTAATCTATCGATATATTAACTTAGTAGTAATTATTAGGACTTAGTGCCTACGAAGTAAGTAGTATAGGTAGTAATAGCCTAGTATCGCGAATTAGAAGTTTATTATAGTATAACGGTTAAAGACGTTAATCGAGAAGCTAGCTAGTTTAGCGAAGGGGTTACTTAATCGCAATTAGCGACGCGATAACTATAGACGACATAGCCTTGCGTTTTAATACGTAAAATACGAATCTACTACCTTAGATAACTACTAAATATTACGAAAGTTTAGTTAATATATACTATGCCTATTTAAACTATTATAAAGTAAGAATAATTATTAATAACACGGTAAAGCTAAGACCGATTTAAGTCGGATGCCGACTCGGATCGTACTAAATTTAGTATAGAGCCGCCTTCTTAGCACGTCGCGATATTAATATATAATACGCGAGCTTCTAATACCTTATATACTATACCTATTAACGCTATAATTAGCTCTTTTTAGCTGCAATTATTTAACTCGCGTGCTTATCTTATAACCGACTACGGAATACGATTACTACCTATAGGATAGACGCGCTTTTCCTTACGCTATAAATTATTATAATACTTAGACGCGAGCGGAAGAGCACCCCGAGTATGCCTTATATAGCAGCTCCCTCTAATAGAGACGATAGCGAATAGCGAGCTCTAATATAGACGACTATATACGATAACCTCGAGGCGATAGCAAACTCTATTTAGCTAGGTAGTAGGCAGAGACGAGGGTACTAGACGAGACGCCTACGAATATACGAGATTAATAAAAGAAGTATTTTAAGAACGATACTACTTTTACGAGTACGGAACGAACGTATTTAGTCCCTAATATATAATCTATATCCGCTTTAAGAGTAAGGTAAGGAGTAAAACTACCGCTATATAGCAAGCTATAACACTTTCGAGTTAAGAGTATAGTTCTCGAATGCCCTAGGTATATAGAAGATATATAGCGTACGTAGCGGCTCCTCTACTATAGCTAGACGTATACGTATTCTTATGCCTACTAGCTCTACTAAGTATAGCGAACTATACTACTAATAGCCGTAGAGCCCTTAGCCTAGCGTAATTATCGACGGTAGCGTCGTAGATAAGATCGTTCGCGAGTTCTATCTAGAGGCTTATTAAACTCTTTATATTACCGCCTATCTAGTTTACCGATTTATAATTAAAGATAATACCGCCTCCCGCGCTCTACTATCTATAATATTAGCTAGATCTATATAAAGGAAATAGTATAGATAGCTATATAACCGCTCGTAGGAAGGCTATACTCTTTTAATTAGGTTCCTTTAGAGGTTACGTAGACTAGCTTACGCGGATTAAATGCTTATAGCTCGTATAATAGCGTATATACTTCTACTAGAGCCTACGAGGAAAGGAGTAGAAGATCCGTCCGATAGGCTACTAATATCGCATAGCTACTATATAGATACTTAGTAATAATTAGCGTTCCCTATCTAGCTTATTCTAGAGTCTAGGTAGCACCTTCCGTAATTTAACGTCTTACTAGACGAATCCGATATTAATAAGTTAGCTAGTCTTCTACTACGTAGAATTTATAGCTATCGACTATAACGCGTCCGTACTATTAACTTAACGGCGGGCTTGCTCTATCGCTATAAAGTTACTTAACTCTACGCCTTAATCCTAGTCGCCTCGGGAATAAGCTAAGCAATAGGAGTCTACGTCTCGTAAGTTAAGATTAGTTGCGGCCGCTAACTATAAATCGGTCTACGGTTTACGTCGTAGTACTAGGCGGCCCTACTTAACTCGATTGCTTCTACGGTTTATAGGAATATTATTCTCGTCCTACTAGCGTCCCGTACTCGCTAGGGTTAACGTTAGTCCTACCTTATCTACTTTAGTATTATCCTTAGCTTAAGCCTATTTCTATTCTACTATTTACGTATTCTTAGTTAGATTTAGTATAGGATATTCTATAAAAGGCAGCGTAAGGCGGGTATCGTTTAGTAAGTAATCCGATTATAGTTTAAGCGTACTTATATCCTATACGAGAGATATACTAGAAGGTTTATACGCCCTAGTAGAGCGTAATAAAAGCTCCGCGTCCTCGTTAATAAGTAGGGGCCTAAAACGAAGAGCGAAGCTCCTTACGAACTATAGTATTTAGAATACGCTACGTACGTACTTCTCTTAGTCGTAGAGCGCCCTAAGCTACTAGTAATAGAGGTTAAAGTATCGCTACGAAATCCTTACTACTACGCTTATTAATAGTAGGAGCCTAAAATAAAGGACGAAGCTCCTTACGAACTATAGTATTTAGAATACGCTACGTACGTACTTCTCCCGGTCGTAGAGCGCCCTAAGCTACTAGTAATAGAGGTTAAAGCATCGCTACGAAATCCCTACTACTACGCTTATCTATAGTAAGGGCCTAAAACGAAAGGCGAAGCTCCTTACGAACTATAGTATTTAGAATACGCTACGTACGTACTTCTCCTAGTCGTAGAGCGCCCTAAGCTGCTAGTAATAGAGGTTAAAGCATCGCTACGAAATCCCTACTACTATACTTATCTATAGTAGGAGCTTAAAACGAAGGGCAAAGCTCCTTACGAACTATAGTATTTAGAATACGCTACGTACGTACTTCTCCTAGTCGTAGAGCGCCCTAAGCTACTAGTAATAAAGGTTAAAGTATCGCTATAAAATCCTTACTACCGCGCTTATTAATAGTAGGGGCCTAAAACGAAGGACGAAGCTCCTTACGAACTATAGTATTTAGAATACGCTACGTACGTACTTCTCCCGGTCGTAGAGCGCCCTAAGCTAATAGAGGTTAAAGCATCGCTACGAAATCCTTACTACTACGCTTATTTATAGTAGGGGCCTAAAACAAAGAGCGAAGCTCCTTACGAACTATAGTATTTAAAACACGCTACGTACGTACTTCTCCCGGTCGTAGAGCGCTCTAAGCTACTAGTAATAGAGGTTAAAGCATCGCTACGAAATCCCTACTACTACGCTTATTTATAGTAGGGGCCTAAAACGAAGGGCGAAGCTCCTTACGAACTATAGTTTATAGTATTTAGAATACGCTACGTACGTACTTCTCCCGGTCGTAGAGCGCCCTAAGCTAATAGAGGTTAAAGTATCGCTACGAAATCTCTACTACTACTTTTGCTATCCGATAATTATCCTAAGTTATTAAGAAGCTTCGTCGGCTAGTATAATACTTAAGCCTTTTACTACGAAGGCGAGTTAGCGGGTAGTTAAGTAAGAGTTAGATAGGAGTTAGGCGAGTATAATACGAGTTAGTAAAGAGAATAGCGGGAGTAGCTAGAGGATTATAAGCTAGCGATCGGGATACTTAGAGGTAGGTACGGCGCTACTAAGAGTTAGGTAGGAGTTAAGATAGAAGTTAGATAGGAGTTAGATAGGAGTTAGGTAGAAGTTAGGTAGAAGTTAGATAGGTATAATACGAGGCAGCCGAGGGATTATAAGCTAGCGATTAGGATACTTAGAGATAGGCTCGGCGCTACTAGAATAGAATTAGAGCAGGTAGGAGACTACTATAATAACTATTAGGTACGAATTACGAGCGAGAAATTAACGATAGGAGGATCGAGGACTATATACGAAACGACTAGGATCTATAAAGGACTAGCTATAACTGTTTATAACTCGTCTTAAGTAAATACTTTAAAGCTCTCCGATAGAGCTAGATCCGCTAGAGGCCTTTACGCTACGTTTTACGCGTCTTTAAGGAAGTCTCGACCTTAAGTAGCTATATAGCGTAATCTATACTAATATATTATAAGGTATTACGATAAGAAGAAAGGTTAATATAGTACTAGCTCCGTAGCGGTTCTCGGCGTCGTTACTATCCGAAAGCATAGATACTAAACTCTAAATACCGCTAGAAACGGCTAGCTACCGTTATACCGGACGATTAAGAGGCCTATTCGAAGGTAGAGTCCTATAGATCTAACGGCGAAACGGTATTACCGCTAGCCCCGGCACCTATATCGCCGCCTAAATATCTATCCTACGGGCCGTCTCGTTTATTAGAGTTAGATGCCGAGATAATATTAGTAGCAAGTACTATATAGCGTAAGAAGGCGTAGAAGTAAAAACAAGCTACTTAGTAAGGCTCTCCTACTTATATTATTAACGAGTTTATATAGATAAACGAGTATAAGAAGTAGAAAATAGGAGTATATACCGTAGATATTTACGCCTTATCTTCGTATCTCTAACTAGTCGCTATAATATTAACGCTTTACCTTTTAAGCTACGCTTATTACCTCTTTATCTATCCCTATATAAGCTAACGACTACTAGATACCTTACGAATTATCGACTCGCGAGTATTACTAACTTCGAATAGTAGAAGCTAGTTAATAAAGGCGAAACGATAGAGACCTCGTAACCTAAAGAACGTAAGCTCGAAGTTATCCTACTAAGTAAACTACGAGCTAGAGACGTAGGTAGTAATAAATATATAGTACTCGATAACGCTATTAGGTAGAATACGTACGAAGATATACTACCTTAGATTGCTAGTACCGAGGGTAAAATGCGCTACTTTAATACCTATAAAAATATAGTCTTAGATTTAATTCGGTACTATATACTAGTAGAACTAGTCTTCGAGATAGCCGGAGCTACTATACTTTAGGTACGCCTTGCCTAAGCCTAATAAAAGATCGATTTCGATCTCTATACGATCGAGGCGTTCGAGTTCTATAGCGGTATATCTAGAAGCTTATAATATTTCTCGCTCCGATTAAGAAGTTGCTAGTACGCTAATAGTAGTAGTATAGTACTCTAGTAGGGAGTCCGAGTCGAACGCCGACGCGCTACGCACGACGCAAAGGTAACTAACTAGGGCAGACTACGTTCTAACGACTCTAATCGAAGCGCTATATAGAGCTGCCGTACGTCTCTAAGAGTAGCCGAGGCGACGGATTATATTAGTAACTTTAGTTCTTACTATTAGTACTAGACGTAACTAGCGAGCTTTAGGGCGAAAGGGGAGCTCGGTAGTAAAGTTTATACCTACGGGTAGTTAGCTCGAGCCTTCCGTAATAGTAGCTTTTTAGAAGTATACCGGATCTATATAGTAGCGATATTTTTAGTTCCTAACGTAGAGGATCGTAGTAGTAGGACCCGCTATAGTAGTATTAGAATAGTATAGTAGCAATAGGAGCCGCTATAGTAGAGTTAGAATAGTATAGTAGCAATAGGAGCCGCTATAGTAGAGTTAGAATAGTATAGTAGCGAGGCGAGGTAGAACTAGCGGAGTAGTCGTAGAATTAGCGGACGTTAAAGTAAAGCGGGTCCGACTTACTTCGAGCTATCTAAGTCGAACACGACTTAATAATACGTACTAACCTTCTTTATATAGTAAGCGCGATATTCGCTATATCTAGTAGTACGCGCGCGAAATTCTTAATATACTACGTACTACGAAAATCTAGCGCCGTAGTACTATTATCTATTAAAGAGGTCCGTCCTATTAAGGTCTATAAGTACCGGTAATACTAACTAGAGGCCGTAGTCCGATCTACGAGCCTTATTAATCCGCTAACGATCCTATATAAATCTCTATTATATAAAATACTCTCGCGGACGCGACTATAATTACCTACTATATATGCGCCGGCCGCCTATTAACCGCTCTAGACTAGTATTACGTAGGGCGCCGCCGCCGCCTAATAGATTTAAATAAGAAGAGTTAGAAGAGATATAGTTCTACGCCCTAGTTAGAATATATCTTTACTATGTCTTTAGTACTAGTATTATCGCTAGAGCCGAGGCCGTAGATATTTCGCTATAGCTAGTAGCTACTAGTATACTAGAGAGGATAGAATTACGGCGTAAGTATATATCGAGGACTATAAAAGTTAGTATATAGTAATATATTAAGCGCCCCTAACTATACTCGTTAGAGATATTAAGAGACTAATTCTTACCGATTCCTCTATATACGTTTAGCGTGCTTTTATCTTGCGCCGAGCGTACGTAGCATAAGCCGGATACTTTAGCGTCTAACTTAGACGCTCCCTAAGCTATTAGCTCTCTAAGCTATCGCTCTTATAATTATCTCCTCTCCTTTATAGAGCTGCCTTAGCTCGTAGGAGAGTCTTTATTAATACGGTAGCTAGCCGCTTACGTTCTTATTACGTTACGGTTACGTTACTCTACTACCTATAGTCGTGCGCGATTTTTAGTAGTACTATAGTAATATACTAGATCTTAAGAGACTTTTATATTATAGACCCTATATAGGCCGCGTATTAATTATAGGGTAGGTATAGACTATAAGTTCGCGCCTAGTTACGTTAATACTTATTCTAGTATACTATCTTTAAATAAGCGCCTCGCTCTTACCTCGTACTATCTACGTATCTCCCTAGCTTTTTCCTAGTACCTATTCCGTAAGTATTATACCTCCTAAGAAGATCTCTACTTCTATAATCTTAGCTAATCCTCGTACTATTACCGACCTCCTTACTATAAAAGATAACGACTATTATCGTTACCTCTTATATTTAGTAACGAGTAAGTCTAGCGTTCTACGTACGTATTAGCTACGAGTTCCTTACTAATATAGTACGTATAGCCGGCATTCGGCCGTATAATAAAGTTATAAAACTAGGTAAGAAGAAGAATTATTAGAGGTTAGAATAGGTCGGGACGGGTCCGGGTCGGGTCTAGGACCTAAATATATAGAACTATAATAGTTAGGTCGGGTCCTAGCCGGTTCCTACCTAGTTCTAGACCTATCTAACAAATATAGGTATTAGATAGGTCCGACTCGGGTCTAACGATAGGTCTAAAGATAGGTCCTAATAGAAATGCAAGATTTAATAGAATATAGTATAGAAAATCAAGGGTTATAAATAGATAGAAACTAAAGGAAGTAGAAAGTATAGAAAGCGACGGGTTTTAAAGGCATATTTAATTTAATACGGTAAATTATACGTTTTAGGGCAACTATAGGCATGCTAACTATAAATGCCGACTACGGTAACCTCTCTACTTATACCGATTTTTACTATATATGCCCTCTATAGTTATAACGATTTTCTCTATATATACTATAGAGATTTATCTCTTACTAAATATATTAATTCCCTAAGACGAGAGTAGGCTAATAACAAACTTTATATCCCTCTACTAAATAGTTACTCGCTTTACGTAAATTGTAGCAACGTTAGTGCCTATAATATAGTTAATATCGATCGAATATAGAACGACTAGGAGTATATATACTCGAGAAGAAGTAGACTAGAGCACTCTCGGCGGCTTCCTATAGAGTACTAAGGGCGCTCGCCTACTAATAGTAACCTCCTTAAGAAATAGCTAAGCCTCTAGAAATATTATAGTAAACTTCGTAGACGAGGTAGCTAAAGGGCAGCTTTAGTATAAGTAGATCCGTAGACTTCTAGTACTTATAGATCTCTCGGAGCGCGATAGCTAGAGTATAAGTTAGTAATGCTAACTATAAATACCGACTATATAACTTACTACCTAGCTTATAGTAATAAGTCTTCTATATACTAGCTCTACGAGCTAGACCTCCTCTATCTACTACTACTATTTTAGCCGGTGCTTTTCTAGCCGTTCTCTTTCTAGCTAGTCTCTTTTTCGCTACTCGTTTTCTACCTAGTAATCGTTTTCTACCTACTACTCCTCTAGCTACTACTACTACTACTACTATTACTATATTATCCCTCTCGATCTATCTCTTACGAGCTATTTAGTAAGCGAGCTTCTACTTATTAAGACGAGGCCGACCGCCTAGTATAGTTTTCTATAGAGCCTTCCTAGAAAGCTAAGAGAGAGGGGCAGGCAGTATAATACTCTCGTTACTATTACTCTCGTCGCTATTACTCTCCTTACTATTACTATCGTCGATAATAATAATAGAGACGTTATCTTCGTTATTTCTATTATCGCTATTCGCGTTTCTACGAGAACTATTCTAGTCGTTATCGCTAGTAGCCTCTTAGTCGTTACTATTATAAGCAGAGGGGTTAGAAATTAGAGGAGGAGGGGTAGAAGCGCTACGTTAGCCGGAAGAGGGCGCCTAGTTACTAAGAAGTCTAGGGTCGATATTACTATTATTCGTAGGAGGGTTTTCGAGTAGGGAGGAGTTTCTAAATAGAGGAGGAGCAGACGCTATATCTTAGCTAGAGAAGTATTACTTAGCGAACTAGCTAGGCTTATTAGTAGGAAGTTAAGCTATTATAAATACGTAGAGGGCCGAGAGAAAAGTAGTTAATTAAGCTACGATTAACGTACGTAGCGGTATCCTTTATACGCGCGATATAAAAATTCGTTAGGAGGTATAAAAAAGGAAGGCGATAATAATAGGCTAATAAAGCGCGACTGCCGATAAGTTCTAAAGTAGTAGAGGTAGTAGTGTTGCTAATAGTTTAGTAAGGGTATATAGGTTAGCTAAGGCGGACATTAGGCTCGCTAGTACGCTAGCTACGGCTTTACCCGCGCTATATATATTAATTCTAAGCTTCTAAGTATAGTAACGTATGCTAGGCTCTTTATAGTTAGCAATTATAGTCGGCAACCTAGTATTATATACCTATATTATTATTCCCTCCTTTGTCCTAGCTAGTAAACTAGTAGCGTAGATAACTATATAGGTATATATCCTTTACTTATAGGGTAACGCGCTTCGCGTAGATCGCTAGAAGGTTAGAAATCTCGAACTCTATAACGAGAAATGCCTCCGCTGCTTCCTATAAGCATTTAAGTACTGCCGCCTAAATTCTAATAATATCGCTACTATCTCTATCTATTATAATCTCGTAGATAACGCGCTAAAAAGAGACTCTTTAGATATATAAAGCTATCGTTCGCTAAAGCTTACGAATCTCTCGTAAGGCTACTATCTCTAGTATTAACCGCCTTTTTAAGATACTAGACTTACTAGCTCTCGTTCGTCGCTATATTATCCTTATAGCTATTACTTTTTTCCGTAGAACTACTACCTTCTTACGAGACTCGTTGTCTAGTACCGCAGCCTTTAGTAGCTATATTCGCTACTACTTAGTAGCCTTATTTCCTACGCGTAGAGGTAGTACTAATAGTAGTATATTAGTATCTATATTAGGATATACTCGTAGAGAAGGGCTCGAGTTAAACTCTATATTAGAGTCCGCTTAAGAAATAAGAGAAGGCATTAAGTAGTATAGATAAAGATATCGAAGAGTTAGAAGGAGCAGATAGGTAGAGGTACGAGAAAGAAGAGCTAGGGCAGATAGGAGTACTAGAAAATCGTATACGACCGCCGGAATACGCGGGCCTATAGAGAGGGGAAGTTAGAGTTCGATAGCGCTATATAGTAGAACTATATCGCATTCTACTACTATATCGGGACACCTCTACCGATCTTTACCTAGTAGAAGTTATAGTTACGTAAACGCTATAATCGCTTTCGCTACTCTATAGAATATAGTAAGTTAGTAATAGACGCAAATATTTACTATAGTATAGATTATATCTAAGCATTATATAGATAATATCGACTATAGTATATATATTTCGTTATTTAAAGTTCTCTACGAATATATAAAATACTATAGAAGGGAAAGAGCTAGACTTACTAGTACTCTATAGTATTACTAGTTAAGTAGTCGTAATATAGTAGTAGAATAGAAAAATAGACTCTTTAGCCTACCTTTATATCGAGGAACCGAGTTGTTATAATAGTAGAAGAGAAGAAATAATTATCGATACTACTTTAATACTAAGAAGAGGAGTAGTTATCGATAGTATAAGCTAAGAAGCAACCGTCGGCGCTAAGGAGACTAGCGGTCGTCGATAGTATAAACTAAAAAGCAATCGTCCGCGCTAAGAAGACGAGCGGTCGTCGATAATATAAGCTAAGAAGTAGCCGTCTACGCTAAGAAGATAAGTAGTCGTCGATAGTATAAGCTAAGAAGTAACTATTAGTAATAAGTAAACGAGCGGTCGTCGAGAGTATAAGTATATAGTAGTTACTCTTTTCGGCCGGCGATAGTAAGGTTAATCTAAGTAACGCATACGATAGATTCTAGCTCTAGAGTACGTCTATAGCTATCGCTATCTATATATAGTCGTATATATTAGTATACGCTATATTAGGCAAGCGATATATTATATAATATCGCCGACTATAGTAGCCGACTATAGTATAAGAAGCTAATCTCTATATATAGAGGTAAGCTAGTAGCTAGGTAGGAACAGCTACGTACTAAGCTTTTAGTATACCTAAAGCTAGAATTCGTCGCACTTAGCTCCTACTATAATAACTACTACCTTAACTGCTACTATACTCGTATTACTACCGAATTTTAAGCGTATATTTACTATATATCTCGTAATACTTATCTCTTCTTAGCGACTAAACTTACGACGATAGCGTAATAAAAGTAACGTTCGATAAGTACTACGCCCTCTAATAGTTTATAAAAGCGTCCCTACCTCGTAGATAAGGATTTAGATAGTATAAGTACTTCTATACTTTAGATGCGACTAGGCGCTATAAGGAAAGATATAGATAGCTACTCTTCTAATTTTAATACCTTTTATAAGCATAGCTAGCGCGTAGATATATCGCCTAAGAGAGCTATAGTAGATAAGTAGCGTAAAGCTAGAAATAAGTCCTTTACTTAGTAGAAGAAGCTTTTAATCGGCTTTAATAATATATAGAGCTCCCTATCGAAGAAGTAGTAGTAGAAGAAGATTAAGGCCTAAAGAGAGGAGTACTACGCTTAGTACGACCGGATAGCGTAAGTAATAATCTATATAGTTAGCTAATATAGTTAGTAGTACTAACGTATAATAAGGACAATAAGAAACGCAAGCGCGCGCGGGATAGGCCTACTATATAAGTAGCGAACTAGAATAAGAAAAGCTTCTATTTTAATATTAAGAAGGAGAAGGGCGCGGACGACCCGCACTATAACTATAACTACTAGTATAATACTAATTAGTCTAAGTTAGGTCCGGAGGCACCCTACGTATTACTAGTAAGGTCGGCTAGTACTAGCTATAAAATAACTAACCTCTACCTTCGAGTCGCTACTAAGAGCGAGTAGGCCGTATAAAGGAGCTACGCCGTCTACGCCTTTTAGAATAAGGCTATTCGATAGTTTAAGAAGAAGATATATACGCTTGCGATACTATACGCGTAATATAGGAGTTAAGCTAAGTTTATCGTATAACTAATTAAAGAGAGGCCGAGTTCCTCGTAGTAAGAAATAGACCTTATTAAGAGGCTATAATCTAAGAATAAGAGGAGATACGTATTCTAAGTATCTAGAGCGGACGTAAGTAGCTCTTATTAAGAGTATATCGCTACTAGAACTAATAGCTTCTTTAGGACGCATTCGAGTACCTCCGATTAGACTAGAAGTATACTCTACGCTCCGCGGAGCCTTATAGAGAGCTTATAAAATTAGTCTATATATTAGTATTTATAGTAAAAGCGAAGGTAAATTAGTACTAACTACGCCTACTAACTATATACTAACTAGTAGTAGGAGCTAATAGTAGAAGGCTATCTTCTAACTATAATAGAAATTTTCTAGCCCTATTACTATATAGTATATCGTAACTATCTCTCTTAAAAGTCCTCTAAGTTTAATATAGCTAATCGCTTTGCTTAGACTCTAGAAGTCCTAAATTAGCTTATCCTATTAGAATACGATTAGGATAGTAATAGGTTCTAGAAGCTAGTTACGTCTAAAGCGCAAGCTAAGCGAAATAGGCTAGCGTTCTAGTTATACGCTTATAAGTTCGATATAAAGAAGTTAGTATATAGAGAGCTTCTATAGGAAATATAGCTCGATTCTAAGTAGGAAGGAGAACTTAGCTTTTAAGATATCGTCGAGTAGCTTCTAGGTATGTCTACGGATAAGCTCGCTATCTCTAAGACCTTTATACGCAAATTCTAGTCGCTAGAGATAGGGTTTGTATAGAAGCTCTATAACTCCTCTTAGGCTAGGTAGAATACGGATATATCTCGTAAGTTAAGATTAGTTATAGCCGCTAATAGTATACTAAGCAGATAAACCTATCGTAGAGAGAATTTAGAAACTACTTAAAGACTACGTAAAGCGATATAATACTATATAGTAGAAGGCTAGAAATAATACTAAGAGTAAGAAGAGGAAAAAGAATATAGCGAGCTAGTAGTTACGCCTTTAGAGATATATTGCTACTTTATCTTTAGAGCTAGTATTAGATCTAGGAGCTCTAGCTATACCTTAAACTTCTAGCTCGCTATATTCTTTTTCCCCTTCTTACCTTTAGTATTATTTCTAGCCTTCTACTATATAGTATTATATCGCTTTACGTAGTCTTTAAGTAGTTTTTAAATTCTCTTTATAATAGGTTTATTTGCTTAGGCTAAGTCTAACTCTGCTTTTTCGACTTAAGCTTTATTAACGCTACTAGCCTCTTGCGCTAGTAAGATACTTGCCCTCGAAGGCGACTATAGCGTTACTATAATTAAAGAGTACTTAGTACGTTTATTAGTCGCGACTATTACGAGCTTAATAAGAGTACTAGAGGTGCCCGTCTCTATAACGCTACTAGGATAGGCCGTCGGCCTATAATAGAGACACCTCGCTAGTACTTATACTAATAAAACTTAATCGCCTTTATAAATATTATTTACCTCTATTGCTCTACTAGCTTTTACTTTCTAGTTCTACGATTCCTTCTTAGTACTATATACTTTATATTATAGTATTACTAGTATATCCTACGACTCCGATATAATATAGTAGTACTATACTTCCTTCTTCCTTAAGATATATAAGTATATAGCTTCGCGAACGATAGACTAACTTTAAATCGTAGCTGTCTCTCGTCGACTCTAGTCCGATTAAGAAAGTAGTATAATAGCAGAGGAAGAGACGCTATCTAATTACGAATACTTTAAGTAGTTAAGCTAGTACGCGAGATAGGATACTATCTCTAGCTAACCTTACTAAGCTGCTAGAGGATTCTAAGGACTAGATCGAAACTAATAGCGTATAGATATAGTAGTAGGAGTATACCTAGTCGTTTAAGGGCTTTTACTACTACTATTAATAGCTCGAAGAAGCGAGGTATTACGATAAGTATAGTAGAATATCTTCGAACTCTATAAAATAGAACTCGAATACGCGAACGTTATAAGCTTAAAGATTTTTCGTTAAAGGTATAAACTAGGAAACGTACGCCCCGAGGGTTATATATAGGGGATATAATAGAGTTATTAAACACCTAGGACTAAATAACGGAATAAAAGCTCTCTAAAAGTACCTCGATTTAGTAGGCTACGAAGGAGCCTCCTAGGAGCGTAGAGTTACTAGAGAAGTTATTAAGGCTACTAAAGATTAATCTATAAGTTTAGTATTCGTTAATATAGGAATAAGGTGCCGACTACGCTTGCTAACTATACTTACCGACTACGCTCGCCGACTATACTTTATAGAGATATATAACGTAGATATACTAATAGCTCTTATTTATAGGAACGGCTTAAGAAAAGTTTTACTAGAATAGAGCACCTAGAACGATTAAAGTTTCTAGAGTTATATAGGCTTATAGTTTCTTAGCTAGGCTTACCTTTAAACTTCTTCGAAAGTCTTATAGTTCGGCGTACCTACGAATATCTATTAGAGGAGACTAGATCTATTAACTTTAAGAGCGCTACTACGATTAAGTTATATATCTAGGACGCGGTCGATTACTCTAAGGATAATCTAAAACGTTAGCTATCTAGAACCTTCTAAGTAGCTGTCGCCCTCGACGATTAGTACGCTAGGGTGCTCCGAGTATTATTCCTTATAATATAAGGCTACTAGATCGATAGCGAGTAGGCCTAGCATAAGGCTATACTAGCCTTTCTATATATTTCGAGCCGTTATACGGGCGAAGTCCTAGTAGACCTACTATTCGACGTACTTACTCGTTTCGAGATCTCTAATAGGCTTATAGCGCTAATAGCGGACAATGCTTCTAATAATAATATACTATATGCAGCTATATACGTATCCTTGCTATATATATACCTTCTAACTAACGAGTTCTAGCGTTAAGGCTATCGATATTTGCTCTTATAAGCGTATACGTATAGCGAAGCTATTAGTCTCGATTAAATAACTTCCTCTTTAAGGAATAAATAGAGATATAGGAGAGATATTAGATACTAAAGACTACGAGTTCTCCTATCTAGAATAGTTCTTATACTTTATATATATAATCTAGCTCTTCTTAAGGAAGTTCTTCGCTACTCTTAAGATCGAGCTAAGAAATAAGAGATAGGAATAATAGGACGAGGAGATAGATACGAACGTATTACGTTAGCTTAAAGTAGGAAGTCTAGCTATAGTTCTAATAAAGGTACTATTTATTCTCCTTACGAAGTATATATAGTCGGCAAATGTAGTTAGTAGAAGCTATACTAATAACCGCTCCTTATAAAGTTCTAGAAACTTATAGTTAAGGTAAACTCTAGTACTTAACGCTTCGAGAGTTTTATAGCACTATAGCGAAAGAGGATCGCAGATCTATATCTATACTCGAAACGGTATAAATAGTAGAAGAAGATGCTTTAAAGAGTTTTACGCTTAATATAAGATATAAAGACTCGTTAGAGCTTAACTACGATTATACTAATATATAGTTCTTAACTATAAGATATTATCGATAAGTATATTAAGAATAAGGGTTAGCCCGAACTAAAGCTAACCGCTATAGAATAGAAGAGGGTTAAATATATTATTAACCTTACTACTCCTTTCGTAGAGGCTATAATATAGATCGGTATAATAAAGGAGCTAATAATCTACCTCGTTCTTAGCTACTATAATACCTTATTCGATATCTTAGATATTATAGATAAGAAACTTAAACATAAAATATAACCTTAGTAAAAGGAGATTTATTCTGCCCTATAAGCTATATAGACAAAGCTCGAGAAGTACTATACTACTACCTAAGAGCGATTTAGTAATATATATAGTATTGCGATTCTTCTTAATCTAGTAATAAAACGGGCGTTCTAGGACCGCGAGGCCTTCTCTAGCGAGGAGCTCGATTCCTCCTTCGAGGATTACTACTAGTTAAAATTCTAGGTCGAATACGTATAATATAAGCCTCTCGTAGCTATATCCTAGTCTAGGCCGAAAAAGGCCTTATACCGCTCTGCGATATTATTCGTAATAGGTCTCTATAGTAGATTAGATAGTAATAACTCCGACTTTAATTAAAGGGTATCTAGACGGCCGTAGTAGACCGTATAGCCTTTAGCTAATTCGGACGAGGTATCTCGTTATCGCTACGCTAGATTTAAGGACTCGGCTGCCTATTCTATAGAGTATCCGCTCTAGTTATAGAAGATAATCGTATTAGAATATCTAGGTTGCGCGCTAATAGCCTAGGACATCCTCTCTATCCTAGTAGCTAGAACTAGTTATAAGCGCGACTTTAGTATAGTACGTTATTAGAGCCGATATAATTAGTCCTACGATCCCTTAACGTTTAGTAATATTATATACTATCGTTCCCGAGAGCGTAACGCGTAGTAATAAGCTCGGGATTCGCTTATAAAGGAGGCGCTACTAATATTAACTACGTTCGAGCCTTCGAATAATATAGTAAATTAGTAGTAGGAGTAGCTCGAGGTAGATTAGGAGACGTTAGTAACTACTATATAGAGTAACTTCGACTCGATTAGTAATAACGAGGAGGATATAGCACTAATATATCTTCGCTATAGTGCTTAGTAAAGGAAGTATTTACTTTTATATTATACTTATAGAGTAGAGTAGACTTCGTAGTCGATATTATAAATAGTATTTAATTCCGATATCTCGTAGTCGGCAAGTATAGTTAGCAAGTATAGTCGGCATCCTTATTTTTCTCTATAACTATAGTCGCTAGTTTAACTAGCGCTTCTAATATACTATAACGCTTAGTTCTATATATACGTATATTTAGTATTAGAGCAATTCTATTATCCCTACGGCGACTTAGTCTTATTCTTTGGTATTAGACCTATCTTTCTAAACTTAGGTCCCTATAAAGACCTATATAGGAACCGGTAGTATTTAGACCCGACCTATCGATTTCGTATTAGGTCGGGGACCCTATCGATTTAGGTCTTAAGTCGGTTCCCTTAGGAACCGACCTAGACCCGGAACCGACCTAAAGTCGGGGACCTATTCTAACCTCTAAGAATTATTAGCGCTATAATAATAATAACTACTCCTACGACCGCTATATCGACCTAGATATTATTATATAGTCGAAGCGCTTATGCTTCTACCTCGCTAAGCTAGCCGAGGGCAGGCCGGCCGTACGCGCTAAGTAGCTTCGCCGCTACTATACCGATCTATAAGCTCTAATCGCCGATAGCCTTAAGGTCCTATAGTCTAATAAGAGTAAGTTAGCTAGGGTCTTTAAGACCTTAAAGAAGGGTAGAGCTAGCGCGCTATCGGCTAGTAGCGGTCCTTCTACTACTAAGCTACTTATAGCTAGTAAGTAGATCGCTCTATTCTCTAGGCTCTTTAAGCTTAAGTATAAGGTATATCTTACGAGTTATATACTCCTTATATATATTACTAATATTCTTCGTAGCGTCTACGCCTACTTAGCGCCTTAAAAGAGGCCCTTAATATAGTAGTATACGCCGCCTATACTAACCGCCTCGCTAGCTAAGTAGAGGAGGTCTCTAACGACGAGGCCTTTATAGTAAAGAAGAAGGAGGAGGATAATAATAATAAGAAGAATAAGAAGAAGGAGGACGAGAGTATAGAGAAGTAAGCTAGCGTATCGCGCGCTCTTCTTATACTCTCTTCTCGCGCTCCTTCTACGCTACTTATATAGTCTGCTACTTTATTTCGTACTTCTATTCTACGCTAGCGCTATAGCCTATTTGCGCTACGCCTATAGGCGCTATAAATAAATAATTTCTCTCTACTCTATATCCTTTATTTCTTTTAGTAACTTTCGTAATATAACGTTTCGTTACGGCCTTAGTACTTAGCGCGTACTCGTCGTAAGTTATAGTAGTCGCGACGGTTAATTAGTAGCGTAGTAGCTATAATAGTTAATATTACGGCTTACGTAAGCTCCTCTTGCGCTACTCTTGCGCCTTAAATTCCTCGAGCGCTTTATATTCCTTAATATATTTAATTAGTTCCTATATATCGTATTCTTCTAGCTAGCCTTTCTACTAGACTAGCTACTTTCTCTTACTCTTCTCGACTCGGGTTTCTAGTAGTTTCTCGACTATTTACTCGCCCTTATTATCTATAAGGGGCAAGCTAGTCTCCTAAGATTCGCTACTATACTAGAGTTCTAGGAGGGATACGTAGAAGATATTATAGATACGTAATCCTATTAGAAGAGCTAGGCGGTACGCCTACTTCCCGACTACGTCGATTACTTTAAATAGTCTAGCGAACTTATCTACTAGCTTCTTTAATAGTACCTTTAGTTTTAGGTTCTTCGTAGATAGGAGAACTATATCGCCGACCTTATATTCCTTTAGCTAATACTTCTAGTTATAATACTTAGCCTACGACTCGCTTACTTACTACTAGCGCTTTATTAACTCCTCGTAATTCCGCTTTAACCTTTCTATAGCGTCCTTTACTACTAGTACTTCTCCTCGTAGAATCGCGTCCTAAGATTTAGTTACGTCCCTATTATAGGTCTTCGTTATTAGGTTTAGGTCGAACCCGTAGATAATATAGAATAGCGATATCTTTAGTATTATATTTAGGCTATTATTATACGCGAATTCTATAGAGGCTAGTATAGACGCCTAGTCGTCTTAGTTCTCTTTATAATAGATACGTAGGTACTACTTAAGCGTCTAGTTTACGCGTTTAGTCTAGCCGTCCGTTTGCGAGTAAAATACTATACTTAGCCTACGTTTTACGTATATCTCGAAATAGAAGTCTAACTAGAACTAGCTAGTAAATATAGACCCTCTATTAGAGATAATACTACTAGGTATACCTCGAAGTCGTATAACTTTATTAAGTAGGATATCTATAAGCTCTACGCTTATATAGCGCTTTATTATTCGAACGAAAGTTACTATCTTAGAATAGCGGTCGATAATTATAAGGATCGCGTTAAATATACGACTATTACGCTTGCTCGATAGAAGATCGGTAATAAAGTCTATAGATAGATCTTTCTACGGCCGTTCTAGTAGTAGAAGCGCAACTATCTCGCTATAGGGATAGTAGCGCCTCGCTTTCGCCTTCTAATAGCTACTATACGATTCGACGTATTACTTAACGTCCTCGTTAATCTCTAGCTACTAGTACTTTCTCTTAACGAGTTCTATAGTCTTATCCTTATTAAAATAGCTAGCTAGGAAGTCGTCGTAGTATATACGAATTACTTACGTTCGTAATACGAGGTTATAAAGAAGGTATAATGCCCCTTTACGATATATATATCTATCTCGAATAGTATACTTATCGCTTTTGCCTCTATTACTCTCCGCCTACGTATATAGCTCCTTCGCTATTAGGTCTAGCTAGACTAGCGTAGCTACGTACCCGATTACTAGGTCTAAGGTATTAGCGTACGGCCGTTCCTCCGTAATAATAGCGCTAGCGACCTATATTAGTAGCGCGAATCTATACGGGCCCGGCTCGTAGCGTTCGGGGCTAGTAGACTACGTCCTATTAGCTACTTTCGTTACTACCCTCCGGTTTATTATATACTAGCGGTTATAGGCGGCCTTAATATAGTTTATAACTAGTCTACCTACTTAGAGGTCGCTTTAAACTTAGAGTTTCCGCTATAGCGATAGTAATAGGTTATTTATCGCCTATATATCTTTTACGTAATCGCTACGCCTCGATAGCGCGTCGGCTACGTTTAGCTTACCCGCTCTATAACTAATTATAAAGTTATACGGGGCTAAGAACGTAGCCTACCTAGCCTATCGGCCCGTTAACTACTTTATGCCTATAAAGGCCTTTAGGTTAGCGTAGTCGACTAGTACCTCTACCTTATACGTAGCGCCTTCGAGGTAAGGCCTCTATACCTTAAAGGATTCTACTACTATAAGGAGTTCCTTATTATAGACCTCGTAGTTGCACTTAGTATTAATTATCTTCCGCGAAAAGAACGCGATTAGGTACTATTCCGACTCGAATAGCTAGCTTAGAATGCTAGCGATAGCGAAGTTAGACGTATCGGTCTCGACTCGTAGGTATAACGTAGGATTAAAGTGTCTAGAAGTTAGAATAGGTCCTCGACTTTAGGTCGGTTCCGGGTCTAGGTCGGTTTCTAAGGGAACTAACCTAAGACCTAAATCGATAGAGTCCTCGACCTAATACGAAATCGATAGGTCGGGTCTAAATACTACTAGTTCCTATATAGGTCTTTATAGGGACCTAAGTTTAGAAAGATAGGTCTAATACTAGAGAATAAGACTAAGTCGCCGCGAGGATAATAGAATTACTCTAATACTAAATATATATATATATAGAACTAAGCGTTATAGTATATTAGAAGCGCTAATTAAACTAGCGACTATAGTTATAGAGAAAAATAAGGATGCCGACTATACTTACTAACTATACTTACTAACTACGAGATATTAGAATTAAATACTATTTATAATATTAACTACGAAGTCTATTCTACTCTACGAGTATAACGTAAAAGTAAATACTTCCTTTACTAAGTACTATAGCGAAGATATATTAGTACTATATCCTCCTCGTTATTACTAATCGAGTCGAAGTTACTCTATATAGTAGTTACTAACGTCTCCTAATCTACCTCGAGCTACTTCTACTACTAATTTACTATATTATTCGAAGGCTCGAACGTAGTTAATATTAGTAGCGCCTCCTTTATAAGCGAATCCCGAGCTTATTACTACGTATTATACTCTCGGGAACGATAGTATATAATATTACTAAACGTTAAGGGATCGTAGGACCGATTATATCGGCTCTAATAACGCGCTATACTAAAGTCGCGCTTATAACTAGTTCTAGCTACTAGAATAGAGAGGATGTCCTAGGCTATTAGCGCGTAACCTAGATATTCTAATACGATTATCTTCTATAACTAGAGCGGATACTCTATAGAATAGGCAGCCGAGTCCTTAAATCTAGCGTAGCGATAACGAGATACCTCGTCCGAATTAGCTAAAGGCTATATAGTCTGCTACGGCCGTCTAGATACCTTTTAATTAAAGTCGGAGTTATTACTATCTAATCTACTATAGAGACCTATTACGAATAATATCGTAGAGCGGTATAAGGCCTTTTTCGGCCTAGACTAGGACGTAGCTACGAGAGGCTTATATCGCGTATATTCGACCTAGAATTTTAACTAGTAGTAATCCTCGAAGGAGGAATCGAGCCTCTCGCTAGAGAAGGCCTTATAGTCCTAGAACGCCCGTTTTATTACTAGATTAAAAAGAATCGCAATACTATATATATTACTAAATCGCTCCTAGGTAGTAGTATAGTACTTCTCGAGCTTTATCTATATAGCCTATAGGGTAGAATAAATCTCCTTTTACTAGAGTTATATTTTATATTTAAGTTTCTTATCTATAATATCTAGGATATCGAATAAGGTATTATAGTAGCTAAGAATAAGGTAGATTATTAGCTTCTTTATCGTACTAATCTATATCGTAGCCTTTATAAAAGAAGTAGTAAGATTAATAATATATTTAACTCTCTTCTATTCTATAGCGGTTAGCTTTAGTTTAAGCTAACTCTTATTCTTAATATACTTATCGATAATATCTCGTAGTTAAGAACTATATATTAGTATAATTATAGTTAAGCTCTAACGGGTCTTTATATCTTATATTAGGCGTAAAACTCTTTAAAGCGTCTTCTTCTACTATTTATACCGTTTCGGATATAGATATAGATCTACGATCTTCTTTCGCTATAGTACTATAAAACTCTTAAAGCGTTAAGTACTAGAGTTTACCTTAACTATAAGTTTCTAGAACTTTATAAGGAGCGGTTATTAGTATAGCTTCTACCGACTATATTTACCGACTACGTATACTTTATAAGGAGAATAAATAGTACCTTTATTAGAACCGTAGCTAAACTTCCTACTTTAAGCTAATATAACGCGTTTATATCTATCTCCTCGTCCTATTGTTTCTATCTCTCGTTTCTTAGCTTAATCTTAAGAGTAGTAAAGAACTTCCTTAAGGAGAGCTAGATTATATATATAAAGTACGAGAACTATTCTAGACGGGAGAACTCGTAGTCTTTAGTATCTAATATCTCTTTTATATCTCTATCTATTCCTTAGAGAAGAAGTTATTTAATCGAGACTAATAGCTTCGCTATATATATACGCTTATAGAAGTAAATATCGATAGCCTCGACGCTAGAACTCGTTAGTTAGAAGGTATATATATAGTAAGGATACGTATATAGCTATATATAGTATATTATTATTAGAAGTATTGTCCGCTATTAGCGCTATAAGCCTATTAGAGATCTCGAAACGAGTAAGTACGTCGAATAGTAGGTCCGCTAGGACTTCGCCCGTATAATAGCTCGAAATATATAAAAAGGCTAGTATAGCCTTATGCTAGGCCTACTCGCTATCGATCTAGTAGCCTTGTATCGTAAGGAATAATACTTAGAGTACCCTAGTATACTAACTATCGAGGGCGATAGCTACCTAGAAGGTTCTAGATAGCTAACGTTTTAGATTATCCTCGGAGTAATCGACTACGTTCTAGATATATAACTTAATCGTAGCAGCGCTCTTAAAGTCGATAGATCTAGTCTTCTCTAATAGATATTTATAAGTATACCGAACTATAAGACTTTTAAAGAAGTTTAAGAGTAAGCCTAGCTAGGAAACTATAAGCCTATATAACTCTAGAAACTTTAATCGTTCTAGGTGCTCTATTCTAGTAAAACTTTTCTTAAGCCGTTTCTATAAATAAGAGCTATTAGTATATCTACGTTATATATCTTTATAAAGCGTAGTTAGCGAGCGTAGTCGGTAAGTATAGTTAGTAAGCGTAGTCGGCACCTTATTCCTATATTAATAAATACTAAACTTATAGATTAATCTTTAGTAGCCTTAATAACTTCTCTAGTAACTCTACGCTCCTAAGAGGCTCCTTCGTAGCCTACTAAATCGAGGTGCTTTTAGAGAGCTTTTATTCTATTACCTAGTCCTAGGTATTTAATAACTCTATTATATCTCTTATATATAACCCTTAAGGCGTATATTTCCTAGTCTATACCTTTAACGAAAAATCTCTAAGCTTATAACGTTTGCGTATTCGAGTTTTATTTTATAGAGTTCGAAGATATTCTATTATACTTATTATAATACCTCGCCTCTTCGAGCTACTAATAGTAGTAGTAAAAGCCCTCGAACGACTAGGTATACTCCTACCGCTATATCTATATACTATTAGTTTCGACCTAGTTCTTAGAATCCTCTAGCGGCTTAGTAAGATTAGCTAGAGATAGTATCCTATCTCGTATACTAGCTTAACTACTCGCGGTATTCGTAATCTAATAGCGTCTTTTCCTCTACTATTATACTATCTTCTTAATCAGACTAGAGTCGACGAGAGATAGCTACGATTCGGAGTTAGTCTATCGTTCGCGAAGCTATATACTTATATATCTTAAGGAAGAAGGAAGTATAGTACTACTACGTCGTATTAAAGTCGTAGGATATACTAGTAATACTATAATATAAAGTATATAGTACTAAGAAGGAATTATAGAACTAGAGAGTAAAAGCTAGTAGAGTAATAAAGGTAAATAATATTTATAGAGGCAATTAAGTTTTATTAGTATAAGTACTAGCGAGGTATCTCTATTATAGGCCGATAGCCTATCCTAGTAGCGTTATAAAGACGGGCACCTCTAGTACTCTTATTAAGCTTATAATAGTCGCGACTAATAAACGTACTAAGTACTCTTTAATTATAGTAATACTATAGTCGCCTTCGAGGGTAAGTATCTTACTAGCGTAAGAGGCTAGTAGCGTTAATAAAGCTTAAGTCGAAAAAGCAGAGTTAGACTTAGCTTAAGTAGATAAACCTATCGTAGAGAGAATTTAGAAACTACCTAAAGACTACGTAAAGCGATATAATACTATATAGTAGAAGGCTAGAAATAATACTAAGAGTAAGAAGAGGAAAAAGAATATAGCGAGCTAGAAGTTTAAGGTATAGCTAGAGCTCCTAGATCTAGTACTAGCTCTAAAGATAAAGTAGTAATATATCTCTAAAGGCGTAACCGCTACGTAAGAGAATAAGGCTAGTATTAAATATACTTAGCTATCGAAGGTAAGACTTAAGCTATCTATAAGAATTATAAAGAAGAATTATATATTCGGCAAGCTACTATAGAGCGAGAGGTAGAGATAAGAGATATAAGTTAAAGAGGGCCGGCTAGTACTACGACGTAAACTATAGACTAATATATTATATACCGTTAGCGGCTATAACTAATCTTAACTTACGAGATATATCCGTATTCTACCTAGCCTAAGAGGAGTTATAGAGCTTCTATATAAACCCTATCTCTAGCGACTAGAATTTGCGTATAAAGGTCTCGGAGATAGCGAGCTTATCCGCAGACGTATCTAGAAGCTACTCGACGATATCCTAAAAGCTAAGTCCTCCTTCCTACTTAGAATCGAGCTATATTTCCTATAGAAGCTCTCTATATACTAACTCCTTTATATTAAACTTATAAGCGTATAACTAGAACGCTAGCCTATTTCGCTTAGCCTACGCTTTAGACGTAACTAGCTTCTAGAACCTATTACTATCCTAATCGTATTCTAATAGGATAAGCTAATCTAGGACTTCTAGAGTCTAAGTAAAGCGATTAGCTATATTAAACTTAGAGGACTTCTAGGAGAGATAGTTACGATATACTATATAGTAATAAGATAGGAAAATTTCTATTATAGTTAGAAGACGGCCTTCTACTATTAGCTCCTACTACTAGTTAGTATATAGTCGGTAGGCATAGTCGGTACTAATTTACCTTCGCTTTCGCTATAGATACTAATATGCGGACTAATTTTATAAGCCCTCTATAAGGCTCTACGAAGCGTAGAGTATACTTCTAGTCTAATCGGAGGTACTCGAATGCGTCCTAAAGAAGCTATTAGTTCTAGTAGCGATATACTTTTAATAAGAGCTACTTACGTTTGCTCTAGATACTTAAAATACATATCTCCTCTTATTCTTAAATTATAGCCTCTCGATAAGGTCTATTTCTTACTACGAGGAACTCGGCCTCTCCTTTATTAGTTATATAATAAACTCGGCTTAACTCCTATATTATACGTATAGTATTACAAGTATATATACCTTCTTCTTAAACTATTAAATAGCCTTATTCTAAAAGGCATAGACGGCGTAGCTCCTCTATACGGCTTACTCGCTCTTAGTAGCGACTTAAAGGTAGAGGTTAGTTATTTTATAGCTAGTACCGGCCGACCTTACTAGTAATACGTAGGGTACCTCCGGACCCGACTTAGACTAATTAGTATTATACTAGTAGTTATAGTTATAGTATAGGTCGTCCGCGCTCTTCTTCTTCTTAATATTAAAATAGAAGCTTTCCTTATTCTAGTTTACTACCTATATAGTAGGCCTATCTCGCGCGCGCTTACGTTTCTTATCGTTCCTATTATACGTTAGTACTACCGACTATATTAGCTAACTATATAGATTATTACTTACGCTATCTAGTCGTACTAAGCGTAGTACTCCTCTCTTTAGGCCTTAATCTTCTTCTACTACTACTTCTTTAATAGGGAGCTCTATATATTATTAGAGCTAATAAAAAGCTTCTTCTACTAAGTAAAGGACTTATTTCTAGCTTTGCGCTACTTATCTACTATAGCTCTCTTAGGCGATATATTTACGCGCTAGCTACGCTCGCGAAAAGTATTAAGATTAGAAGAGTAGGTATCTATATCTTTCCTTATAGCGCCTAGTTATATCTAAAGTATAGAAGTACTTATACTATCTAAATCCTTATCTATAAGGTAGGGACGCTTTTATAGACTATTAAAGAGCGCGGTACTTATTAGATATCGCTTTTATCGCGCTATTATTATAAGTTTAGTTACTAAGAAGAGATAAGTATCGCGAGGTATATAGTAAATATACGCTTAGAATTCGATAGTAATATAAGTATAGTAGCGGTTAAGGTAATAGTTATTATAGTAGGAGCTAAGTACGACGAATTCTAGCTTTAGGTACGCTAGAAGCTTAGTACATAGCTATTCCTACCTAGCTACTAGCTTACTTCTATACGTAGAGTTTAGCTTCCTATACTATAGTCGGCTACTATAGTTAGCGATATTATATAATATATCGCTTGCCTAATATAGCGTATACTAATATATACGACTATATATAAATAGCGATAGCTATAGACGTACTTTAGAGCTAGAATCCGTCGTATACGTTACTTAGATTAACCTTACTATCGCCGGCCGAAAAGAGTAACTACTATATACTTATACCCTCGACGACTACTCGTCTACTCGTTACTAATAGTTACTTCTTAGCTTATACTATCGACGACTAGTCGTCGACTACTTATCTCCTTAGCGTAAATAGCTACTTCTTAGCTTATATTATTAACGACTACTTATCTTCTCGGCGCGGACGATTACTTTTTAGTTTATACTATCGACGACTACTAGTCTCCTTAGCGCTAACGGTTGCTTCTTAGCTTATACTATTAATAACTACTCCTCTTCTCGGTATTAAAGTAGTATTAATAATTATCTTTTCTCTTCTACTATTATAACGACTCGGTTCCTTAATATAAAGGTAGGCTAGAGAGTCTATTTTTCTATTCTACTACTATATTACGACTACTTAACTAGTAATACTATAGAGTACTAGTAAGTCTAGCTCTTTCCCTTTTATAGTCTTTTATATATTCGTAGAGAACTTCGAATAACGAAATATATATACTATAGTCGATATTATCTATATAATACCTAGATATAATCTATACTATAGTAAATATTTGCGTCTATTACTATATTCTATAGAGTAGCGAAAGCGATTATAGCGTTTACGTAACCGTAACTTCTACTAGGTAAAGATCGGTAGAGGTATCCTAATATAGTAGTAGAATACGATATAGTTCTACTATATAGCGCTATTAAACTCTAACCCCCCCTATAGGCCCGCGTATTCTAGCGGTCGTATATAATTTTCTAGTACTCCTATCTACCCTAGCCCTTCTCTCTCGTACCTTTATCTATCTACTCCTTCTAACTCTTTAATATTTCTATCTATACTACTCGATACCTTCTCTTATTTCCTAAGCGGACTCTAATATAGAGTTTAACTCGAGCCCTTCTCTACGAGTATATCGTAATATAGATACTAATATACTACTATTAGTACTACCTCTATACGTAGGAAATAAAGCTACTAAGTAGCGGCGAATACGGCTACTAAAGGCTATAGTACTAGACGACGAGTCTCGTAGGAAGCTAGTAGGTCTATAGAAAAAAGTAATAGCTATAAGAACGATATAGCGACGAACGAGAGCTAGTAAGTCTAGTATCTTAAAAAGGTAGTTAAAGCTAGGGATAGCAGCCTTACGAGAGATTCGTAAGCTTTAGCGAACGATAGCTTTATATATCTAGAAGGTCTCTTTTTAGCGCGTTATCCGCGAGATTATAATAGATAGAGATAGTAGCGATATTATTAGAATTTAGGTAGTAGTACTTAAATACTTATAGGAAGCGGCGGAGGTATTTCTTATTATAGAGTTCGAGATTTCTAACCTTCTAGCGATCTACGCGAAGCGCGTTACCTTATAAGCGAAGGATATATACCTATATAGTTATCTACGCTACTAGTTTACTAGCTAGGACGGAGGAGGGAATAATAATATTATAAGAGCGATAGCTTAGAGGGCTAATAGCTTAGGGGGCGTCTAAGTTAGACGCTAAAGCATCCGGCTTACGCTACGTATACTCGGCGTAAGATAAAAGTACGCTAAACATATATAGAGGAATCGGTAAGAATTAGTCTCTTAATATCTCTAACGAGTATAGTTAGGGGCGCTTAATATATTGCTATATACTAACCTTTTATAATACTAATTCTTCTACCTTATCGAGGGTAGCGATCTATTAAGGCCTACTATACTTACGCGAGGAGCATCTATATAGCTAAGTAATTATAGCGAACGTACTAGGTCCGTAGTACTACTATTAGGCTACGTAGGAGAGTTACTAGACTCTAAAGCTAAAGAAGATAAAGAGATAAACGACGCTAATAATATATAAGCAAGGCGCGAGCGTCTCGAATAAGAGAACGCTACGCTATACAAATAGCTCGAACTCTGCGCCCTCTAGGTAGAGAATAAACGCTTAACGTAAGAAGTTAGGACGACTGCCCTACTAATATACTTAAGTACGATAGTAAGAAGCCTTAGCTTAGGGTACTTTAGTATAGCGAGTATTACTAGAGATACTAAGGATAGCACGCGTTATAGTAGCGACGAATATACGCCCTACGAATCTATTAAGCTCCGCTCTCCTAAGCTATTTAAGAGCGAGACTATTAAGGAAGCCTAGGAATACGTCCGCGTATATAAAGTAAACTTTATAGCCGCGCCGAGGAAGTTTATAATAGAATACTAGAAAGTAATCGCTAGTATTATATTCCTCGTAGGCGAAGCGTAAGAAGCCTAGTATAACGAGCACCCTAGTATACTTCTAGTAGGGTATACTTAGGTATAGTTCTATAAGTTCCTATACGATATCGTCGGGGATTAAGCGAACTACTAGCTACTCGTAACCGTTAAATACGAGATAATACGCTAAGGCGAAAATTAGAGTATACGACAATTCGTAATAGACCTCGGCAACCTCGAGGTATAGCTCGGCGACTATACCGAGGCGTAGTTAGTTCGCTAGCTTCTTATAAAGTTAAAGCTATTACTATAGAAGGATATTATTAAGAACTATATTATCCTAGCGAAGCGCGCCGACCTCGTCGCTCTAGTACGACGCCTTAAATAAGTAGAAAGGTTAATACTACGCGATATAGGCTTACGCGACTATAATAAGGACGCGTCGCACTAGTAGTTAAAGCGTAAGAGGGTCGATAGTAACGCGTATACCTCTAAAGGCAGTTACGAGTCTAGCTCGAAGGAGAAGAACCCTTAGAATAAGCGTAAAGGTAAAGATAAGGACTAGTAACCTAGGTATTATAGTTATAACGAGGTAGGCTATATCTATCCGGATTATTCGAATAAGAATAAGGATAGTAATAAGCCGGCGGTCCGTAAGGTAGCTATAGGTAAGTCGAAAAAAGTAGAAGCGACGGAGATATTACGTAAGTCTCCGCTACTAAAGTAGATAGTATAGGGTACCTGCCTATATAATACGTACTAGTAGTATAAGTATAAGGAGAAGTTAAGTCTTAGGAGGGCTATAGGCTAGCCGAGTTCCTTCTCGATAATACTATAGATATTAATATAGTATTACGAGCCTTCGTGCTCTAGTATAAGTTGCCCTTACGGCCGAATGCGGCCTTACTGCTAGCTACTACCTTTATAAGTAAACTAGGTTATTATTATAGTACGTACTATATATATATAAGGCTCGCGGACTCCTCGAGGATCGAGCGCGTAACTAGAGGGATCTTCTACGTATATAATATACTAGATCCCGATATTATCCTTAGCCGTCTATAGCGACGTACGTAATAAGTAAGTGTCGATAGTAGTATAAATAAATAGCGTTATAGTAACGATCGTTTCGGCCGATTCGAAGTTTAAGAGGCCTATAAGTTCCTTAAAGACCTCTAGAAGGTACCTACTATATTTATAGTTAGCCTAAGTAGGATAGGCGAGGAGCCTACTCTAATACTAGAGAAGTTCTATTAGTTCGATAACGTCCTTAACCTAATAAAGGAAATATAAAGCAGACCTATCGATAGCGCTAAGTATACGATCGACCTAAAGCTAGGCACTATACTACTCTTTAGGCCGCTATACTACTAGTTAGGTAGAGAGCTCGAAGAGCTTAAGGAGTACCTAAAGACTAGGCTTAAGTATAATTAGATCGAGCGTTCTAATAGCAAGGCGGGTACGCCTATCCTATTTATACTAAAGAAGAATAGTAAGCTATAGTTATATATAGACTACTATAAGCTAAACGAGATTACGATTAAGAATCGGCACCCGCTGCCTCTTATTAGTAAAACGCTAGATAGACTTATAGGAGCTACGTAGTTTACGTCGCTAGATCTTATAGACGCGTATTATTATATCTATATTAAACTAAGCGACCGCTAGAAGACTATATTCTATACGTAATACGGTTACTACTAATACCGAGTAATACCCTTTAGTTTAACGAACGCCCTAGTAACGTTCTAGGCGTATATTAACCGCGCGCTAGTAGGGCTAGTAGATATAAGCTACGTAGTATATCTAGATAATATCCTAATCTATAGTAAGACTCGCGAGGACTACGTGCGAGACGTATACGCTATACTTAAGAGGCTCTATAAATTCGGACTCTACATATAACGCGCTAAGTATAAGTTCTTCTAGAAATAAGTTAACTTCCTTAGGTTCGTAGTTATAACTAGAGGCATAGCGATAGACCCTAGTAGGGTAGCCGTAATCGCCTCGTAGCCGAGCCCGACTACTCTAATAGAGGTTTAATCGTTCCTTAGGTTCGCGAACTTTTACTACTACTTTATCTTTAGATATTCGAGGGTTATAGTACTACTAACCGTACTCTCGAAGAGCGCGAAGAATAGTAGGAAGCTTAGGCCTATTAGTTAGGGCGAAGCTAAGAAGTAGGCTTTTCTAAAGTTAAAAGAACGCTTCTAAACCGCGCTGCTCCTTAGGTACTTTAACTCTACGTTACGCCTACGAGTCGAGACCGATACGTCTAACTTCGCTATTACTAGCATTCTAAGCTAGCTATTCGAGGCAGAATAGTACCTAATCGCGTTCTTCTTATAGAAGATAATTAATACTAAGTATAACTACGAGGTCTATAATAAGGAACTCCTCGTAGTAGTAGAATCCTTTAAGGTATAGAGGCCTTACCTCGAAGGCGCTACGTATAAGGTAGAGGTGCTAGTCGACTACGCTAACCTAAAGGCCTTTATAGGCATAAAGTAGTTAATAGGCCGATAGGCTAGGTAGGCTACGTTCTTAGCCCTATATAACTTTATAATTAGTTATAGAGCGGGCAAGCTAAACGCAGCCGACGCGCTATCGAGGCGTAGTAATTACGTAAAAGATATATAGGCGATAAATAACCTATTACTATTACTATAGCGGAAACTCTAAGTTTAGAGCGACCTCTAAGTAGGCGGACCGGTTATAAACCGTATTAAGGCCGCCTGCAACCGCTAGTATATAATAAACTAGAGAGCGGCAACGATAGCGGCTAATAGGACGTAGTCCGCTAGCTCTAAACGCTACGAGCCGGGCCCGTATAGATTCGCGCTACTAATATAGGTCGCTAGCGCTATTATTATAGAGGAACGGCCGTACGCTAATACCTTAGACCTAGTAATTAGGTACGTAGCTACGCTAGTCTAGCTAGACCCGATAGCGAAGGAGCTATATACGTAGATAGAGAGTAATAGAGGCGAAGGCGACAAGTATACTATCTAAGATAGGTATATATATCGCGAAGGAGTATTATATCTTTCCTACGACCCTATATTACGAACGCAAGTAATTCGTATATACTACGACGACTTCCTAGCTAGCTATTTTAGTAAGGATAAGACTATAGAACTCGTTAAGAGAAAGTACTAGTAGCTAGAGGTTAACGAGGACGTTAAGTAATACGTCGAATCGTATAGTAGTTATTAGAAGGCGAAAGCGAGGCGCTACTATCCCTATAGCGAGATAGTTATACTTCCCCTACTAGAACGGCCGTAGAAAGATCTATTTATAGACTTTATTATAGACCTTCTACTAAGTAAGCGTAATAGTCGTATATTTAACGCGATCCTTATAATTATCGACTACTATTCTAAGATAGTAACTTTCGTTCGGACGATAAAGCGCTATATAAGTATAAAGCTTATAGATATCCTACTTAATAAAGTTATACGACTTCGAGGCGTACCTAGTAGTATTATCTCTAATAGAGAGTCTATATTTACTAGCTAGTTCTAGTTAGACTTCTATTTCGAGGTATATATAAAACGTAGGCTAAGTATAGCATTTTACTCGTAAACGGATAGCTAGACTAAACGCGTAAACTAGACGCTTAAGTAGTACCTACGTATCTATTATAGAGAGAACTAAGACGACTAGGCGTCTATACTAGCCTCTATAGAATTCGCGTATAATAATAGCCTAAATACGATACTAAAGATATCGCTATTCTATGTTATCTATAGGTTCGACCTGGACCTAACGATAGAGACTTATAAGAGGGACGTAACTAAATCTTAGAACGTAATTCTATAAGGAGAAGTACTAGTAGCAAAGGACGCTATAGAAAGGTTAAAGTAGAATTACGAGGAGTTAATAAAGCGCTAGTAGTAAGCAAGCGAGTCGCAGGCTAAGTATTATAACTAGAAGTATTAGCTAAAGGAATATAAGATCGGCGATATAGTCCTCCTATTTACGAAGAACCTAAAACTAAAGGTGCTATTAAAGAAGCTAGCGAATAAGTTCGCTAAACTATTTAAAGTAATCGACGTAGTCGGGAAGCAGGCGTACTACCTAGCCCTTCTAATAGGATTATATATCTATAATATCTTCTATATATCCCTTCTAAAACTCTAGTATAATAGCGAATCTTAGGAGACTAGCTTGCCCCTCGTAGACGATAAGAGCGAGTAGATAGTTAAGAAAGTACTAGAAACTCGAGTCGAGAAGAGTAAGAGGAAGTAGCTAGTCTAGTAGAAAGGCTAGCTAGAAGAATATAATATATAGGAACTAATCGAATATATTAGAGAATACGAAGCGCTCGAGGAATTTAAGGCGTAAGAGTAGAGCAAGAGGAGCTTACGTAAGCCGCAAAGTCGACTATCGTAGCTACTATACTACTAATTAACTATCGCGACTACTATAATTTATAACGAGTACGCGCTAAGCGCTAAGGCTATAACGAAATATTACGTTACGAGAATCGCTAAAAGGAATAGAGGATATAGAGTAGAGAGAAATTATTTATTTATAGCGCCTATAGGTATAGTATAAACGGGCTATAGCGCCGGCGCAGAATAGAAGTATAAAATAAGGTAGTAGACCGTATAAGTAGTATAGGAGGAGCGCGAGGAGAGAGTATAAGGAGAGCGCGCAATACGCTAGCTTACTCCTCTATACTCTCGTTCTCCTTCTTCTTCTTCTTATCCTCCTTATCCTTATTATTATTATCCTCCTTCTTCTTTATAGAGGCCTCGTCGTTAGAGACCTCCTCTATCTAGCTAGCGAGGTAGTCGGCGTAGGTAGTATAGACCGCTATATTAAGCGCCTCTTTCGAGGCGCTAAGTAGGCGTAGACGCTACGAAGAATATTAGTAATACGTACGAGGAGTATATAACCTATAAGATATACCTCGTACTTAAGCTTAAAGAGCTTAAAGGATAGGGCGATCTACTTACTAGCTATAAGTAGCTTAGTAGTAGAAGGACCGCTACTAGCTAGTAACGCGCTAGCCCCGCCCTTCTTTAAGGTCTTAAAGACCTTAACCGACTTGCCCTTATTAGACTATAGGACCTTAAGGCTATCGGCGATTAGGGCCTATAGATCGGTATAGCGGTAGTAGAGCTACGTAGCGCGTATAGCCGGCCTGCTCTTAGCTAGCTTAGCGAGGTAGAAGCGTATACGCTTCGACTATATAATAATATTCGGATCGGTATAGTAGTCGTAGGAGTAGTTATTATTATTATAGCGCTAATAATTCTTCTTCTTATCTAGTTTTATAACCCTATCGCACGGCCGAACGCTAGCTATACGTACTATATTAGTAAGGAACTCGTAGCTAATACGTACGTAGAACGCCGGACTTACCTATTACTAAATATAAGAGATAACGATAATAGTCGTCGTTCTTAGTAGTAGGGAGGTCGGTAATAGTATAGGGATCGGCTAAGATTATAAGAGTAGAAGTCTTCTTAGAAGGTATAATACTTATAGAGCGAGTACTAGGAAGAAGCTAGGAAGGTACGTAGATAGTACGGGTCGGTAGTAGGGCGCTTATCTAAAGATAGTATACTAGAATAAGTATTAACGTAATTAGGCGCGAACTTATAGCCTATACCTACCCCGTAATTAACGCGCGGCCTATATAGGGTCTATAATATAAAAGTCCCTTAAGATCTAGTACGTTGCTATAGTACTACTAAAAATCGCGTACGACTATAAGTAGTAGAGCAACGTAACCGTAACGTAATAAGAACGTAAGCGGCCGGCTACTATAGTAATAAAGACTCTCCTACGAGCTAAGGCAGCTCTATAGAGAAGAGGAGATAATTATAAGAGCGATAGCTTAGGGGGCTAATAGCTTAGAGGGCGTCTAAGTTAGACGCCGAAGCATCCGGCTTACGCCGCGTATGCTCGGCGTAAGACAAAAGCACGCTAAACGTATATAGAGGAATCGGCAAGAATTAGTCTCTTAATATCTCTAACGGGTATAGTTAGGGGCGCTTAATATATTACTATATACTAACCTTTTATAAATATAGGTATATAATACTAGGTTACCGACTATAATTGCCGACTATAAAGAGCCTAGTATACGTTACTATACTTAGAAGCTTAGAATTAATATATATAGCGTAGGTAAAGCCGTAGCTAGCGCGCTAGCGAGCCTAACGTCCGCCTTAGCTAACCTATATACCCTTACTAAACTATTAGTAACACTACTACCTCTACTACCTTAGAACTTGTCGGCGGTCGCGCTTTATTAGCCTATTATTATCGCCTTCCTTTTTTATACCTTCTAACGAATTTTCGTATTATACGTACGAAGGATACTACTATATACGTTAATCGTAGCTTAATCGACTGCTTTTCTCTCGGCTCTCTACGTATTTATAATAGCTTAACTTCCTACTAATAAGCCTAGCTAGTTCGCCGAGTAATACTTCTTTAGCCGAGATATAGCGTCCGCTCCTCCTTTATTTAAAAACTCCTCCCTACTCGAAAACCCTTCTATAGATAATAGTAATATCGATCCTAGACTTCTTAGTAACTAGGCGCCCTCTTCTAGCTAACGTAGCGCTTCTACCTCTCCTCCTTTAATTTCTAACTCCTCTACTTATAATAGTAACAACTAAGGGGCTACTAGTAGAAACGACTTAAATAGTTCTTATAGAAACGCGAATAGCGATAATAGAAATAACGAAGACAACGTCTCCGTTATTAATATCGACGATAGTAATAGCGAGGAGAGTAATAGCGACGAGAATATTATACCGCCTACCCCTACCTCTTAGCTTTCTAGGAAGGCTCTATAGAAAACTATACTAGGCGGTCGGCCTCGTCTTAATAAGCAGAAGCTCGCTTACTAAATAGCTCGTAAGAGATAGATTAAGAGGGATAATATAGTAATAGTAGTAGTAGTAGTAGTAGCTAGAGGAGCAGTAGGTAGAAAACGATTACTAGGTAGAAAACGAGTAGCGAAAAAGGGACTAGCTAGAAAGAGAACGGCTAGAAAAGCACCGGCTAAAATAGTAGTAGTAAGTAGAGGAGGTCTAGCTCGTAGAGCTAGTATATAGAAGACTTATCGCTATAAGCTAGGTAGTAAGTTATATAGTTAGCATTTATAGTCGGCATTACTAACTTATACTCTAGCTATCGCGCTCCGAGAGATCTATAAGTACTAGAAGTCTACGGATCTACTTATACTAAAGCTACCCTTTAGCTACCTCGTCTACGAAGTTTACTATAATATTTCTAGAGACTTAGCTATTTCTTAAGGAGGTTACTATTAGTAGGCGAGCGCTCTTAGTACTCTATAGGAAGCCGCCGAGAGTGCTCTAGTCTACCTCTTCTCGAGTATATATGCTCTTAGTCGTTCTATATTCGATCGATATTAACTATATTATAGGTACTAACGTTGCCGTAATTTACGTAAAGCGAGTAACTATTTAGTAGAGGGATATAAAGTTTATTATTAGCCTACTCTCGTCTTAGGGAATTAATATATTTAGTAAGAGATAAATCTCTATAGTATATATAGGGAAAATCGTTATAACTATAAAGAGTATATATAGTAAAAATTAGTATAAGTAGAGAGGTTACTATAGTCGGCATTCGTAGTCGGCATGCTTATAGTTGCCCTAAAACGTATAATTTGCTATATTAAATCAAATATGCCTTTAAAACCCGTCGCTTTCTATACTTTCTACTTCCTCTAGTTTCTATCTATTTATAACCCTCGATTTTCTATACTATATTCTATTATAAGAGCGATAGCTTAGAGGGCTAATAGCTTAGGGGGCGTCTAAGTTAGACGCCGAAGTATCCGGCTTACGCTACGCATACTCGGCGTAAGACAAAAGCACGCTAAACATATATAGAGGAATCGGCAAGAATTAGTCTCTTAATATCTCTAACGAGTATAGTTAGGGGCGCTTAATATATTACTATATACTAACCTTTTATAATACTAATTCTTCTACCTTATCGAGGGTAGCGATCTATTAAGGCCTACTATACTTACGCGAGGAGCATCTATATAGCTAGGTAACTATAGCGAACGTACTAGGTCTATAGTACTACTATTAAGCTATATAGGAGAGTTACTAAACTCTAAAGCCGAAGAAGACGAGAAGATAAACGACGCTAATAATATATAGGCAAGGCGCGAGCGTCTCGAACGAGAGAACGCTATACTACGCAAATAGCTCGAACTCTACGCCCTCTAGGTAGAGAATAAATGCTTAACGCGAGAAGTTAGGACGACTACCCTACTAATACGCTTAAGTATAATAGTAAGAAGCCTCGGCTCGAGGTACTCTAGTATAGCGAGCATTACTAGAGATACTAAGGATAGTACGCGTTATAGTAGCGATAAATATACGCCCTACGAATCTATTAAGCTCCGCTCTCCTAAGCTATTTAAGGGCGAGACTATTAAAGAAGCCTAGGAATACGTCCGCGTATATAAAGTAAACTTTATAGCCGCGCCGAGGAAGTTTATAATAGAATACTAGAAAGTAATCGCTAGTATTATATTCCTTATAGGCGAAGCGTAAGAAGCCTAGTATAACGAGTACTCTAGTATGCTTCTAGTAGAATATACTTAGGCGTAGTTCTATAAGTTCTTATACGATATCGTTAGGGATTAAGCGAACTACTAGCTACTCGTAACTATTAAATACGAGATAATATGCTAAGGCGAAAATTAGAGTATACGACAATTCGTAATAGACCTTAGTAACCTCGAGGCGTAGCTCGGCGACTATACCGAGGCGTAGTTAGTTCGCTAGCTTCTCGTAAAGTTAAAGCTATCGCTATAGAAGGATATTATTAAGAACTATATTATCCTAGCGAAGCGTGCCGACCTCGTCGCCCTAGTACGACGCCTTAAATAAGTAGAAAGGTTAATACTACGTAATATAGGCTTATATAACTATAATAAGGACGCGTCGCACTAGTAGTTAAAGCATAAGAGGGTTAATAGTAACGCGTATACCTCTAAAGGCAGTTACGGGTCTAGCTCGAAGAAGAAGAACCCTTAGGGCAAGCGTAAAGGCAAAGATAAGGACTAGCAACCTAGGTATTACGGTTATAACGAGGTAGGCTACATCTATCTAGATTATCTAAATAAGGATAAGGATAGTAATAAGCCGGCGGTCCGTAAGGTAGCTATAGGTAAGTCGAAAAAAGTAGAAGCGACGGAGATATTACGTAAGTCTCCGCTACTAAAGTAGATAGTATAGGGTACCTGCCTATATAATACGTACTAGTAGTATAAGTACGAGGAGAAGTTAAGTCTTAGGAGGGCTATAGGCTAGCCGAGTTCCTTCTCGATAATACTATAGATATTAATATAGTATTACGAGCCTTCGTGCTCTAGTATAAGTTGCTCTTACGGCCGAACGCGGCCTTACTACTAGCTACTACCTTTATAAGTAAACTAGGTTATTATTATAGTACGTACTATATATATATAAGGCTCGCGGACTCCTCGAGGATCGAGCGCGTAACTAGAGGGATCTTCTACGTATATAATATACTAGATCCCGATATTATTCTTAGCTGTCTATAGCGATATATATAATAGGTAAGTATCGATAGTAGTATAGATAAATAGCGTTATAGTAACGATCGTTTCGGCCGATTTAAAGTCCGAGAGGCCTATAAGTTCCTTAAAGACCTCTAGAAGGCACCCGCTATATTTACGATTAGCCTAAGTAGAATAAGCGAGGAGCCTACTCTAATACTAGAGGAGTTCTATTAGTTTAACGACGTCCTTAACCTAATAGAGGAAATATAAAGTAAACCTATCGATAGCGTCGAGTATACGATCGACCTAAAGCCGGGTACTATACTACTCTTTAGGCCGCTATACTACTAGTTAGATAGAGAGCTCGAAGAGCTTAAGGAGTATTTAAAGACTAGGCTCGAGTATAATTAGATCGAGCGTTCCGATAGCGAGGCGAGTATGCCTATCCTATTTATACTAAAGAAGAATAGTAAGCTACGGTTATATATAGACTACTATAAGCTAAACGAGATTACGATTAAGAATCGATACCTGCTCTCTCTTATTAGTAAAACGCTAGATAGACTTATAAGAGCTACGTAGTTTACGTTACTAGATCTTATAGACGCGTATTATCGTATCTATATTAAACTAAGCGACCGCTAGAAGACTACGTTCCGTACGCGATACGATTACTACTAATACCGGGTAATGCCCTTTAGTTTAACGAACGCCCTAGTAACGTTCTAGGCGTATATTAACCGCGCGCTAGTAGGGCTAGTAGATATAAGCTACGTAGTATACCTAGATAATATCCTAATCTATAATAAGACTCGCGAGGACTACGTACGAGACGTATACGCTATACTTAAGAGGCTCTATAAATTCGGACTCTACGTATAACGCGCTAAGTATAAGTTCTTCTAGAAATAGGCTAACTTCCTTAGGTTTATAGTTATAACTAGAGGTATAGCGATAGACCCTAGTAGGGTAGCTATAATCGCCTTATAGCCGAGGCCGATTACTCTAATAGAGGTTTAATCGTTCCTTAGGTTCGCGAACTTCTACTACTACTTTATCTTCGGATATTTAAGGGTCGTAGTACTACTAACTATACTCTCGAAGGGCGCGAAGAACGGTAGGAAGCCGGGGCCTATTAGTTAGAGCAAAGCCGAGGAGTAGGCTTTCTTAAAGTTAAAAGAACGCTTCTAGACCGCGCCGCTCCTTAGGTACTTTAACTCTATATTACGCTTACGAGTCGAGACCGATACGTCTAACTTCGCTATTACTAGTATTCTAAGCTAGCTATTCGAGTTAGAATAGTACCTAATCGCGTTCTTTTCGTAGAAGATAATTAATACTAAGTATAACTATAAGGTCTATAATAAGGAACTCCTCGTAGTAGTAGAATCCTTTAAGGTATAGAGGCCTTACCTCGAAAGCGCTATATATAAGGTAGAGGTACTAGTCGACTACGCTAACCTAAAGGCCTTTATAAGTATAAAGTAGTTAATAGGCCGATAGGCTAGGTAAGCTACGTTCTTAGCCCTATATAACTTTATAATTAGTTATAGAGTAGATAAGCTAAACGTAGCTAACGCGCTATCGAGGTATAGCGATTACGTAAAAGATACGTAGGCGATAAATAACCTATTACTATCGCTATAGTAGAAACTCTAAGTTTAGAGCGATCTCCGAGTAGGTAGACTAGTTATAAACCGTATTAAGGCCGCCTATAACCGCTAGTATATAATAAACTAGAGGGCGGTAATAAAAGTAGCTAATAGGACGTAGTCCGCTAGCCTCGAACGCTACGAGCCGAGTCTATATAGATTCGCGCTACTAATATAGGTCGCTAGCGCTATTATTACGAAGGAACGGCCGTACGCTAATACCTTAGACCTAGTAATCGGGTACGCAGCTACGCTAGTCTAGCTAGACCTAATAGCAAAGGAGCTATATACGTAGGTAGAGAGTAATAGAGGCGAAAGCGACAAGTATACTATCCGAGATAAGTATATATACTACGAAGAGGTATTATACCTTCCCTACGACCTTATATTACGAACGTAAGTAATTCGTATATACTACGACGACTTCCTAGCTAGCTATTTCGGTAAGAATAAGACTACGGAACTCGTTAAGAGAAAGTACTAGTAGCTAGAGGTTAACGAGGACGTTAAGTAATATATTAAATCGTATAGTAGCTACTAGAAGGCGAAAGCGAGGCGCTACTATCCCTATAGCGAGATAGTTACGCTTCCTTTACTAGAATAGCTATAGAAAGATCTATCTATAGACTTTATTATAGACCTTCTACCGAGTAAGCGTAATAGTCGTATATTTAACGCGATCCTTATAATTATCGACTACTATTCTAAGATAGTAACTTTCGTTCGGATAATAAAGCGCTATATAAGCGTAGAGCTTATAGATATCCTACTTAATAAAGTTATATAACTTCGAGGTATACCTAGTAGTATTATCTCTAATAGAGGGTCTATATTTACTAGCTAGTTCTAGTTAGACTTCTATTTCGAGGTATATATAAAACGTAGGCTAAGTATAGTATTTTACCTATAAACGGATAGCTAGACTAAACGCGCAAACTAGACGCTTAAGTAGTACCTATATATCTATTATAAGAAGAACTAAGACAACTAGGCGTCTATACTAGCCTCTATAGAATTCGCGTATAATAATAGCCTAAATACGATACTAAAAATATTACTATTCCGCGTTATCTACGAGTTCGACCTAGACCTAACGACGAAGACTCGTAAGAGGGACGTAACCGAATCTCGGAACGCGATTCTACGAGGAGAAGTACTAATAGTAAAGGACGCTATAGAAAGGTTAAAGCAGAATTACGAGGAGTTAATAAAGCGCTAATAGTAAGTAAGCGAGTCGTAGGCTAAGTATTATAACTAGAAGTATTAGCTAAAGGAATATAAGGTCGGCGATATAGTCCTTCTATTTATAAAGAACCTAAAACTAAAGGTACTATTAAAGAAGCTAGCAGATAAGTTCGCTAGACTATTTAAAGTAATCGACGTAGTCGGGAAGTAGGCGTACTACCTAGCTCTTCTAATAAGATTACGTATCTATAATATCTTCTACGTATCCCTTCTAGAACTCTAGTATAATAGCGAATCTTAGGAGACTAGCTTGCCTCTCGTAAATAATAAAGGCGAGTAAATAGTCGAGAAAGTACTAGAAACCCGAGTCGAGAAGAGTAAGAGGAAGTAGCTAGTCTAGTAGAAAAGCTAGCTAGAAGAATATAATACGTAGGAACCGATCGAATATATTAGGGAATATAAAGCGCTCGAGAAATTTAAGGTATAAGAGTAGAGTAAGAGGAGCTTATATAAGCTATAAAGTCGACTATCGTAGCTACTACGCTACTAATTAACCGTTATAACTACTATAATTTACGACGAGTATATACTAAGCGCTAAGGCTACGACGAAACGTTACGTTACGAAAGCTATTAAAGAGAATAGAGAATATAGAGTAGAGAGAAATTATTTATTTATAGTACTCGTAGGCGTAGCGTAGACGGGCCGTAGCGCTAGCGTAGAATAGAAGTATAAAATAAGGCGGCGGACTATATAAGTAGCGTAGAAGAAGCGCGAGGAGAGAGTATAAGAAGAGCGCGCGATATACTAGCTTACTCCTTTATATCTTCGCCCTCCTTCTCCTCCTTCTTCTTATTCTTCTTATCCTTCTTATTATTATCCTTCTTCTTCTTCTCTACTATAGAGGCCTCGTCGTTAGAGACCTCCTCTACTTAGCTAGCGAGGCGGTCGGCGTAGGTAGTATAGACCGCTATATTAAGCGCCTCTTTCGAGGCGCTAAGTAGGCGTAGACGCTACGAAGAATATTAGTAACGCGTATAAGGAGTATATAACTTATAAGATATACCTTATACTTAAGCTTAAAGAGCCTAGAGAATAGGGCGATCTACTTACTAGCTATAAGTAGCTTAGTAGTAGAAGGACTACTACTAGCTAGTAGCGCGCTAGCTCTGCCCTTCTTTAAGGTCTTAAAGACCTTAGCCGACTTACTCTTATTAGACTATAGGACCTTAAGGCTATCGGCGATTAGAGCCTATAAATCGGTATAGTAGTAGTAGAGCTACTCGGCGCGTATAGCTAGCCTACTCTTAGCTAGCTTAGCGAGGTAGAAGCGTAAGCGCTTCGACTACGTAATAATATCCGAGTCGATATAGTAGTCGTAGGAGTAGTTATTATTATTATAGCGCTAATAATTCTTCTTCTTACTTAGTTTTATAACTCTATTATACGGCCGAACGCCGGCTATACGTACTATATTAGTAAGGAACTCGTAGCTAATACGTACGTAGAACGCTAGACTTACCTATTACTAAATATAAGAGGTAACGATAATAGTCGTCGTCCTCTATAGCGAGAAGGTTAGTAATAGTACGAGGATTAGCTAAGATTATAGAAGTAGAGATCTTCTTAAGAGGTATAATACTTATAGAATAAGTACTAGGAAAAGGCTAGAGAGATATATAAATAGTACGAGGTAGGAGCAGGGCGCTTATTTAAAGATAGTATACTAGAATAAGTATTAACGTAATTAGGCGCGAACTTATAGCCCGTACCTATCCCGTAATTAACGCGCGGCCTATATAGGGTCTATAATATAAAAGTCCCTTAAGATCTAGTACGTTACTATAGTACTACTAAAAATCGCGTACGACTATAAGTAGTAGAGCAACGTAACCGTAACGTAATAAGAACGTAAGCGGCTAGCTATCGTATTAATAAAGACTCTCCTACGAGCTAAAGTAGCTTTATAAAGAAGAGGAGATAATTATAAGAGCGATAGCTTAGGAGGCTAATAGCTTAAAGAGGCGTTTAAGTTAGATACCGAAGTATCCGGCTTATACTACGTACGCTTAGCGTAAGACAAAAGCACGCTAAACGTATATAGAGGAATCGGTAAGAATTAGTCTCTTAATATCTCTAACGGGTATAGTTAGGGGCGCTTAATATATTGCTATATACTAACCTTTATACCTAACCTATTCTAACCTCTAGACTTTCCTATTTATATCTCGCTAAAACTCTTAATAAAGGCGACTCTATTAGAGCTATTATCTATAAGGTTACGTTACTTATATATACCGTATATATACGTAATATAGCCGATTTAACCTCTAGCTATATATAGACTTATAAAGAGCTATAAGAGATATTATATAAGTTAAAACATATACTTCTAGTAGGCGAAGAATTAGCTACTAGGAGGCCTTAAGGCCTTATAGTATACGACTATCTATTTAGAGCAATAGAAGAACTTTAGAAAGGTTATAGCGCCTAAGGGAGAAGAGGCTAGTACTCTTAGAACCTAAGGATAGCGATAACTTCTTAGAAACTACTAAACTAGCTCTTAGGGCTAGAAGATACTACTAGAGACTAATATAGTAAGCACCTAGCTCTAAAAGAACCTAATAACCCTTATAGAAACTATCTAAAAAGCTCTTAACTCTCCCTACGACTACTTTAACTCCTCTTTCCTTTCTTTTCTCTAAAGGGCCTAATAGGCCCTTCTCTATTAGGCCTAGACCTAGGCTATCTCCTCTACTCTCTAAAATATCTAGAGAACCCTCTAGAAGAAGCTAGATAGCTATAATATAAGATAATTATAGGCCTAAAAGGCAGCCTAAATCTAGACCTCGATATAAATAATACCTTAAGTAACTATAGTAATTATAGTTAAGATAGGTATATAGAAAGAAAGAGATAAGATTAGAGGAATAAGTAGGAAGGAAATTAGAGCAAAGCTTAGAATCTAGTAGGTAGCTATAGTCTAAAAGCTATCTAGTAGGGACTTTAAAGTACTCCTTTATAAGAAGTAAGAAAGAGTAAAGCTAAAGAAGAACTAGGATTAGATATATATAGCCTAGCTTAGAGCCTAGGTTGCTAAATATCTATATAGAGTACTTATATATAGAGTTAGAGCAAACTAAGATACTAGAGCTAAGGAATATATTAAGGTAATAAAGGAGGAGAATATCTTATAGTTCCTAAATATAAGAATTAAGTAGGCTATATAGATAAAGAGCCTTAAAGCTAAAGAAGGCTAGAGATACTCTATAATAGTTATTAGGTTCTAGGATAAGCAAATAGTAAGGGCTATAGCTTAGAAAGGATTTATTATTAAAGCAAACTTCTACCTAATAGAAATCTACTACTTATAATAAAGAGTTATATAGTATATAAAGTATAATAAGTTTAGATATATTACTATATACTATAAGGAAGCTAAGGACAGATATAAAGCCTGCTTTATAAACTATAAAACATCTAATTATACTATATAAGAGAGGAAATACTATAACTATAAAGGAGACTACTTAGTATAAGTAAGGATATATAAATATAAATAAGTAGTAATAGCTAAGGCTAGAATATTCTTAGAGTTCTTTAGAGGAAAGCAAACTCTAGTATAACTAACTTATAATAAAGAAGGATTTACTATAATAACTAATAAGAAGAGAAAACTAATAAGCCTAGTAGAATAGCTCTAGGCTAAGGAGGTACTATAAGGTAGCTAAGCAAGATAGAACAAGCTACTAGGAAAGCTATTAAGATCTAACTCTACTATTATAAATAGTAGGAGGCAGATAAATAAGCTCCTAATATATATATAAGCTAAGAGTATATAAAAGGCCTAATAGGGAGAGGGAGCTAAGCTAGAGGAGACTATTATAACTAGATAAGATAAATAGATATAACCTATAGATCTACTAATATAACGTAAACTATATATATACTACCTAAGTACTACTAGTAGATAGCCTAAACCTAAGAACTACCTAAATTATAGTACTATAAGAACTATAGATTAACCTAGTAAATAGGAAAACTAAAACAAAAAAGGGTTACTACTAAGTCCTTCTAACGAATAGGTACCTAAGAGTTGTATTCTTAGTATTAGAAGAACTAAATATATTAAAGTAGGACATTATAGATAGCTAGTTAGGAGACCTTCTCTCTATTATAGTAATAACCTAAGGGAAACCTATTACTATCTATAACTACTATAACCTATTAGGCCCTAAATCCTATAATATAATAGGTATACTTATATAGCTAGATACTACTAGAAATAGCTATCTAGGAGGCCTAGGAAGCAGCTATAGGTAAGACTATAGTAGTTAGAGACTTTAATCTCTATTATCTACTATAGGGAGGAAACCTAGTCTAGTTATAATATAATATAGTAGATACCCTTATCTAGATAGCTATATAGGTAGGCCTATATCTCTTACTAGAACTAGGAACTATTATATAGGAGAGATATAACTCTAGCTACTAAATACTTAACCTAATCTTAGCTAGCTAAGCTATCTAATAGAGACTATAGAGCTATAAGGCAATAGCTAATAATATATTTAGATTAGACTATATCTTAATTCTAACTATTATAGACTAGCCTATAAACCTATACTAGAAAAACTAGAGCCTAAGACTATAATAGATAAAAGTAAAGTAAGAGAAGGTAAGGTAGAAGATTTAAAAAGCTATAAAGAAGCTAGAGCTACTACTACTTAAGAACTACTAAAAGCTAGATAAAGTAGTATAAGCTCTCTAGAAAGCCCTTTAGGAGGTAGTAAAGGAGGCAGTCCTATATATAAAGCTATTATAATATATAAAGGCAGAATAGCTAGTAGAGTATAGTAAAGTAATTAAAGCTACTAAGGTAATAAGAAGAGCCTAAAAGGCTATAAAGTCTAAAGAGAACTATAAATACTACCTAAATACTAGCTATAGGAAGAATAAGCTAGTTAAGAAAGTAATAAATATATCTTAAAGGCAAATAGTAAGTAAGATTACTAAGGACCCGAGTAGAATATAAAAGCTAGTAAGATAAGTAAGAGAAAAAGTATAATAAGAATATATACTACTATAATTTCCTATACTAAGCAGTAGTATATACTAAGATAGTTATATAAACGAAGGCAAAGTAAGAATCCTTATAAACTACTTCCTCCTACTACTAGTTAAAGTAGACTTAAGAGATATTCTAAATATAGACCTCTTAGCTTAGTTCTAAATAGAAGAAAAGGTATCTAAAGAAGAGGTCTTTATAATACTTAAAAAGATCCTAAGTAAGAAGGCTTTAGGCCTAGACTAGATCTAGAATATACTACTTAAGAAATATTAATAGGAGATTATACTATTCCTAGCTAAGCTCTTTATAGCTTATATTAGCTAAGTATACTACTTAAAGCTATTTAAATACTCTATTACTATAGTTATTAAGAAGCTATAGAAGCCTAACTATACTAAGCTAAGAGTATATAGGCTAATAGTACTTCTTAATACTCTAGCTAAGGTGCTAAAAGTAGTAGTTATAAAGAGAATATCTAAAGTAGTAGAAGAGAGAAGCTTATTACTAGAATTATAAATAGGTATAAGACTAGGAAGATCTACGATTATAGTACTTAACCTTATTACTAAACAAGTTAGAATAATCTAGAAAGCTAAGCCTAGAGTAGTAGCCTTAATACTCTACCTAGATATATCTAGAGCATTTAATAAAGTATCCTACTAAAGACTCCTTTATAATATTAGAATATAGGGCTATCTAGACTAGCTAATTAGATTTATCTAGTTATTCCTCTAAGATAGGATAACTTACTTTAAGCTAAGAGAATTTATAAACTAGAAGAGAAAGTAAAATACTAGAATCCCTTAAGGATTAATACTATTACTAATCCTATTCCTATTCTTTATATTTATACTTCTCCTATTACTTTAAGAAGGTAATACTATAGTAATAAGGTTTATTAATAATTCTAATATCCTTATATATAGTATATTTATAAAGGAGAACTATAAATAACTAAAGAAAGCCTATAACAAATATATAAAGTAGGTAATAAGGTATAAAGTAGCCTTTATACTATAGAAGTATTAGCTTATTTACTTTATAAGAGGAAGGAACTATAACCTTAGAGCTATAGTCTAGATCCCTAGCTTTAGAGGTAAACCTATCCTATCCCTAAGACTATTAAGAGTTTAGGTAGATACTAAACTTAAATAAGGCCTATATATTAAGAAGGTAGCTAAGAAAGGTATATACTAGATCTAGTCCCTATAGAAGCTATATAAGTCTACCTAAGGAGTATTATTTAAGAAAGTAAAATATATTTATACTATAGTTATTAAGCTAGCTCTAATATATAGATACTAAACCTAGTCTAACCTAGAAGGAATAAGCGAATATAATAAAGGCCTTACTAAACTAATTAAGCAAGTCTAGAACTAAGCTCTAAGGAATATTATAGGTATATATAAGTTAGTTATAGCTATAGTCCTTTAAAGAGAAGCAAGTATCTCTCTAATCTAGCTTTATACTTAAGACCTTACTAGATAATATATAAGGAATAAAGTAGATAACTTAACCTACTAATATATTAAGAAAGTATATAAGGGAATTACTTAAAGAGAATAAAGGGCAAGGAGAAGAGGTAACTAGTATAGTAGGTAATATAAGATAAGAGTATAAGAAATTTAGGAGATAACTTTAAGCTAAAGGCTACCTTAGATAAGGATAGGAGTTAAGAACTAGTAGGAGCTTACTAAATAAGACTAAGAATAGAAGAAGGCTAGATAAAAGAAGAGTATAATAAGGGAGCAACTAGTAGTATAGGCTATAGTAGGATAATTTAGAGCTAAAGAGATTTATAAGGAGGCCCTAAGGCCTATAAGTATAATAATTACCCTAATTAGGATAGGATATATTAGACTTAGAGTATACTTAATAAAGAGGAGAGTCTTAGAAGTTACCTTAATATACTTATATAACTAAGGTATCTAGGATACTAAGTATATTTATATATCCTACTAAAACTATTAGAATAATAGATATTAGCTATTTATAGTAGTAGGAACTAGCTTATAGGAAGATATATACTTAATACTAAGAGGCCTTAATACTATAGCTAAGTAGCTAATCTAAGAGGGAGTATTAAACTAGTTCTCTCTAGCTAAAGAAGAGATTAATAAGAAAGAACGAAGCTATAAAGAGATAAGGAGATAAAGAGGAGTCTAAGAAGGAGAGCAAAGCAATAAGAGAGCCTAATTTTACTTAAAGAAAGGCAAGATAGAAGAAGTAACTACTAACTATAAAAACAAAGAGGAAGATAAGAGGTTTTTTATAGAATTTTCCCTTTTATATAATACTAGAGCAGAGCTGCTTACTCTAGATAAAGAGGTAGACCGGCAATAAGATTAATCTATCTATAAAGAGCTATAAAGATAGTATTAATAGTAAGTAGTAATATAAAGGCCGGGAACCTATTTATATTCGCTTCTCTTCTACTCTAGTCGTCTTCCTCTTAGTATACTAGTTCTCGAGCGAGTAGACTACTCGAGAACTTAAGGAACTAAAGATATAAGCTAATAATAGACCCGTATTATTATAGTATATAGTAACTATAGGCGGAAGTTAACTTAGTAATTAAGTATATCTACTTATATATATATATATATATATATACTATATATTCTAGCGGCATACTTAGTATACGGTAGTATTACGCCTTAGTTATAGTTATAAATTTATTACTAGGTAAAATAGCGTAGCTAAGCTATAACTAAGCGTTTTGCTCTATATATAGCTTATAACTAGTATAACTAAGATTCGTACGTATCTCCTACTTTTATTACTCCTTAGATACTACTAAAAGTCTTATATATAGTTTATAGTACTATATAGTTTTAGTTACTAGTTCTATATATACGTAAACAAAGTATAGCGAATAGTATAAAGTATTCCGTAGTTAATTAGAGTAGAGCGAGCGTCTAGCTTAGGGTCGAGGAAGCTTATAGCTTAGGGTTTAAGTTAGGGTATAGAGCTACTAGGGTTAGTTATAGTAACAAGTATTAAGATTCTAGATCCTAGCTCTATAAAATTTTATTAAGATCCTAGCCTTTTTAAGTTAATTTATCGAGTTGCTACCTAGTTAGCGGATAGTCCTTAGTTACCTAGTTATATAGCCTGTTTTGTAACTAGGGTTGTTACGGTGACTGGCACATCACTAGTATACGGTATACCTACAGCCATATGACTCAGCGCTCTGTGCACAAGACAACGCACGTATATGGCTTTGCAAGCATGGTATGAGTCCATGCTTCCTGACGGATCCCGCACTCCCTCGTATCATGGGTCCTGACCCCTCCTTTGGCTCCGGCGTTGTCAAGCGCTCTTTCGAGAGCCGCCTCAAACGAGAAGCTCTGGTATCGAGTCGGTCGTAACTCTGATTCAAAGCGCGCCCGCCCATGATATCTGGACGAATAGCAAGCGCCTCCACGAGGCGTCGAAAGTTTCGGCCGCCGAAATAACGGGAGACTACGTTGCACGGGTGGTCGCTTTTTCGCCGTTTCTTGCGGATATTGATGTTCGCAGGACAATCGGCATGGCACTGAGAAGTCTTCATAACATACTGAAGATTGTTTCGTTCAATTGAGCGAGACGTCATTCGCTCCATTATGGACGACACTATTGAAGGTACCTCCCAGGCTGTAGCTACAAAATGGGGTTCGAGGCCAACTCGCAATTAGGGCTTAACAAGAGCGAATATCCCATCATCGTCGACTTTCTGCGTCGACTCGGAAGTGCACTGGAAGAACGCAACCTGCCCGCGAAGGCACGATCGATGCGGCATGTGCTGCATCTCTGCCTAGCTGACGCAGAGCTCGGCGGTCTCGGGCTCACTGCGAATACTTCTTGGAACACTCTGGATAGCAACACTCGAAGAACTCTCGACCACTTGATCTGCGCATGGCTCGCAGCAGCAGAAATGGAAGGCCACGCGAGGCGTCTGCCCGAGCCTCTCCGAGACGCGCCTGTAGACAGGTTGCCGATGACACTGTGTGAGAAGATTCTCTGCCATCATGCGTTTTCTGTCCCCCGAAGGGGTGTGGCTGCAGGCGATGTCATACGAGTGTCACTCGATTGGGTGATTGCCAGTGAGCTCTCGTGGGGCGGAATGAAGAACAGCCTTGCGGGGACAGGCATCCAGCCTCATGCATGGAGAAATAACAGATTCTGGCTGGCCGGCGACCATACCGTCGACCCTCGGATCAATCATCTCGATAAGGTGCAGAGGCTACTACAAGGAATGAATGCTGCGAAATTCGAGTTGAATATGACGGAGAATCAGGGGGCGAATGTACACGGTTCGCATCCGGTGCGGATGCAAGAGACTGACAGACGAATAGTTCACAATCCTGCATACCGAATTTGTTCGAGAACGAGCCGAGCCTGGCATGCTTGTCATCGGGTCCGACTCCCATACCTGCTCAGCAGGCGCGGTCAGCGCGCTGGCCATCGGCCTCGGAGCTGCAGACACCATGGCAGGCCTAGTGACGGGTGAGACTTGGCTGAGGGTGCCAGAGACCATCCGCATCAATTTCACGGGCAAGATGCCGTGGTACTTGAAAGGCAAAGATGTAATCCTATCCATTTTACGGCAGTTGAAGAGAAACACGTACGCCGCAGAGCGAGTGGTGGAGTTTGGGGGGCCATCGGCGGCACTTCTCAGTTGCGACAGCCGCTTCGCAATATGCAATATGTGTGCCGTGAGTGCAAGACGCTCCATGGGTCCCAATGTTCTAACACGAAAGAAACTAGGAGCTCGGAGCTGTGACGGGACTCTTCGCTCCCGACGCCAACACGGCCGACTTCGTCAAGTCTCGCAAGGCTGCCATGTACAAGTCAAGCTCGTTGTACTTCGCACCCGATGAAGGTGCTCGGTACGCGCAGACCTTCGAGGTTGATCTTGGTGAGGTAGAGTCCTTCATCGCGCTACATCCTTCCCCTGACCTCGTTATGCCTGTGACCGACCGGCTTGGCGAGCGCTTCGACGGTTGTTTCATTGGAGCATGCACAACTACTGAGGAGGAACTCGTGCTGGCCGCGCTCGTCCTCGAAGCCGGCCTGAAACGCGGTTACCAAGTGGTTGAAGGCCAACGCATGGTGGTGCCGGGAAGCATGCCAATCGTGCGAGCTCTCCGGGAATCCGGACTCTTACAGATCTACCAGAAGTGTGGGTTCCAACAGCCAGCACCAGGCTGCAGTATGTGTCTAGGCATAGGCGCCGATGTTGCAGCCCCGGGATCTCGATGGCTATCTTCGCAGAACCGCAATTTCAAAAACCGGATGGGAGCAGGTACGAAAAAAAAAACCTTCGATTCATAGGATCGAGCGATAACTGACGATTGATGCATCAGGCGCTGTCAATCATATCTGCTCTGCAGCAACGGTGGCTGCCTCGTCATTTAGTCTGACGCTGACGGACCCTCGCAATCTGCTCGAAGATATTCCAGAGGCAACATACGAAAGATACCTCGCACTCTGCAAGCGTCAAAGACGGGACCCCGATGTCCGCACGCCTACTTCGTACAGATTGGATTATGTCGAACCTGGGCCACTCGCAGCGGATCCGCGCCCCCACACTTCTGCTTCCAAATCCACGACGGAGAGGAAGGTGACGCTCGACATCATCAGAAGTCATGCCTATCGGCTAGGAGACTATGTTGATACAGACGCAGTGAGTTGTTCTATTGCGCAGACGGTGGCCGCATGGGTATGCTAATTGGAACTTCCCTCAGATCATCCCTGCGACTGCATGTGTCAAATGCACAACCAACGAGCAGCTCGGACAACATTGTCTCGAATTGTGCGCACCCTCCTTTCGCAACGATGTAAAGACCCATAAGATCATCGTAGGCGGCAAAGCTTTCGGCTGCGGATCCTCGCGTGAAGAAGCCGCCCGAGCCCTGAAAGGTACAGTACACTCACACATTTCTAGCATCCCCCACCCCCTCTTGCTACCGATGCACTGTTTCGGGCTGCGAGCAAACCGATGAAATGCAGCTGACACATTCACCATACAGGCGCAGGCGTAGCATGCGTCATCGCAAGATCTTTCTCCTTCATCTTCGGACGGAACGCCCCTAGTGTCGGCCTGCTCGCCATAGCGCTCGACGATGACGAGTTCCACGGACTGGCAGAGCACGGAGAGGAGATCACGATCGATCCCATGGCTCGCACCGTTTGTGTCCGGTCGCGAGAATTCCGATTCGAATTGGGCAACATTGAACTGGATCTGATTGTGCACGGGGGGCTCGCGGATGCTATGCGAATGCACGGTGATACCGTTTTCGCTTATTTGTCTAGTGACAACGCGCCTCCTCCAACTGGAGGGACAGCCGCTGTGCCGGAATTACGAGGCGCTAAAATGAGTCTAGAGTGGTAGAAGAGAGGGCAGACCTCGACGGTTATGAGTGCGTGCTCCGTTCACGAAGAGCAAGTATTGGACGACTAAAAAGACGAACGCACTGAGCTGCCTCACAGCACTCTTCTGTCTCAGGACTAAGCATGAGCGACAGATCGGGAGGGAAGGATAATCTGTGGAACCTCGTAGTCAATCATTCCGAGAGCTGTGTCGTGAAAGTCTACACGTGCTTCTACGCGCGCCCACTAGGTGCGCAATTGCATGGTGAAGATCCATCCATTTGGACGCTGGGCCCGCGAGGACATGTGTCTATGTAGTCGCAAAAGAGGGACATGAAAAGCATGCCGCAGGATCCGGAGCCTGGGATGAATTGCTAGCAAGCGCTCTCCGAATCGTGCTCTGGAAGGGCACAATGTACACCTTGCTCCAATCCCAAACACCCTCCCCTGTGTGAAAGATGACTGCGTATGGTGCGCGATGCGCCGTCCAACATCCCGCATGCCTTGACTCCTTTACCCACTAGGGGAGCTGACCTATCGCATCATTAGCATACCCTTTGTCTTACTTATATGCCGTGCCGATAGCATAGTAATGTTGGCTCGCTGCCTCCTCGGCCTTCCGCAATGATCGCAGTCAACCGATTGCAATCAATCAAAGGCCTTGGTTGAGTTGCCAAGGCAAGTGATTGCAACCAGAGGTCATTTCAATCAATCGATTGAGCCGGATTGATTATAAGTAAGCAAAACTATAGTTCTTTATAGGCAAAAAGAATGTAAAGAACCTAGGTTTTAATTAGCTAATTTGACTGATTTTAATGCTGAATTAGGAAGTTTATAGGCCGTACCTTTACTTACTAACCGAGCGCCTCTGCAACTACCCGGCACCCTGCATCGTCTAACAACCTACCCCTAAGGATCCTTACTTTATATAGCGGCCCCTGCGAACGGCAGACGTATAAGAGACTAATAATGCAGAAGAGGGGGCTAATATAGCTAACCGGAGGCCTTCTAGAGGCCTTCTACGAACTATTTATTTACTTAGCTACGTTGCTAAGCCTCCGTTTAATTAATTATACGACTCGGTTGCAACTATTTACTTGTTCCGGCATATAATTGCAACTGATTATAGTGCTAGGTTGGGTTGGAATTAATCAATCGATTGATTAATTAATTGCTGGTTGACGGTTGACTGCGATTGGCCTTCCGCACGAAGGCGTCGTCATCCCTGGCCCGTCGTGCGCCTTGCGGATATTGCGGTTCCCTCCATGTATAAATACCACCGCCGGCAACATCGGCTGCACGTACATATGTACGTATGTACGCCGGATATACGAGTGGCACGACCTTATAGACCACAGCCCTACTTCTTACTCGTGCACCACGGTGGTCAGAGTCTCCAGGGCTGGTTGCGGGGCTGCAGACGGCGGAGTTTAAGCGGTCACCCAGACAGCCGGATTGCTCCACTGGCTGAGCATGGCGGAGAGTCTGCTGTGTGGGCCGAGATTGCTGGCATCATGTCCCTGATGAGAGACAAAGATGATGATCACGTGCAAGAGCGCATTCGTCGAGAGTCTGTCTCATCAAAGACCGATGCTAACACGATCAGGTGCTCGCGTTCGTGCAGGCATCAGGACCGTGTCGTCCGTGATCAATTGTGTACATGGAATAAGGTATCGCTCACACCAGGCCTACCCGCTGTGCGGTGGGTTCATTGACACCCCCTGCGCCCGGTGATGAACTGCGCCGTGAGGTATTCTTGATTGTCGAACACTTTTAGCGCCCGTCCCTCTTTTGAATTTCGGAAATGCCGTTGCAGCGGGCAGTCTTACTTCTCTTCGGTTAGAATCGAAGGTTAGAATCGAAGGTTAGGGTTAGGAGGTTAGGAAGGTTAGGGGTTTAGGTTAGGAGGGTTAGGAGGTTAGGGGTTAGGGTCAGGGAGGGTTAGTAGGCATAGAGGGTGCCGTCGGACTTATTCGACTTAATAGGCACCTCGAATGCCCTTCGGAATATAGAAAATGTCGCGTTCGAGTATATCCGTCGCGTTCGAGTTGCTCTACTACTAAGGTTCGGGCTAGGTACATCTCGGGTTTAGAGTCTATTTGAAGTTAGGGGAACTAAAAACTTGGAATTAGACGCGGTCCGTTACTATTCGACAATTAAGGTAGATTGCGCCGTCGACTAGCATATATTATACGGGCACCGCCGCAAACTCGCGCGCTAGGACGTCGGAGGCAACTTGGCGCTAGAAGCGGCCACTGTCGCGCTAAGCAGCGCGTATATAGTTACGGAAGTATGCGGGTAGCTTCCGGAGGGTCACTTGGAGGCATGTGATATAAAATTAGCGGGAAGCGATCTCTGTCCATTCCTAGGAGTTACTATAGGAACAATTAGGGGCCTTGGCAGTCGGAATCCCCTGTTTGATATCCCGTCTCAGGTTTCTCGTACCCTGAGACACTTCTCGTATTCTGCGACATCTCCGTAGCGCAACAATCTCGGCGCGCGTATACATAGACGTCGGTGTCGGAGGCGCGCTGGTCGTCGGTGGTGCTGGCTTCCTCGTTGGGTCCGAAGTACATGCCGCCGGTACCTGTTTGAGATGTACATACTCCTGCTGACTACAGACATACAGACGTGGAGGTCCACCTCCCGTGCCCATGGCCTATGCGCCCTCCACTCACTGACGCGACAGCACATACTGTACAAAGTACCTCCGCCCGGCGTTGGTCGTCTTCGTCATCTCAGCACATGGCTGGGGCGAGCAGCGCCGAGCAGACGGCGCTCCTCCGCGCCTGCTCTTCGTCGCGGCCAATCCCGACTCCCCACACGACGTCGTCGCGCGATGATTCGTGCGCGAGCTGCACATACGCAGCGACGAGCGCCGTGTCGCGCGGCACCGCCGAGGTGCGCGCGAAACGCGTCCACACGGCCGATGTGTTGGGCACGGCGTGCGACGCGACCAGGACGGCGCCGGCGTGCGCCTCGTCGAACGCGGGCAGCAGGGTTGGCGCGGACGCCATGCGCAAGGCTTCCCACACCGCAAATGCGTCGAGGAAGGCGGCACACGTCTCTTCAATGGACACCTCTTGCGCCCGGTCCAGCGAGCGCTGCTTCACGCGCCGACTGAAGGCGCGCGCCAGCTCCGTGGGCAGGTCCAGCTCGAGGCCCAGCTGGACGGCCATGGCCACGCCCGCTTTGCCGCTTTGGCTCGTGATGCCCATGACGGCCGCCATCAGCGAGCGGCCGAGGTCGGCGGGGTCGACGGGCAGGTACGGGATGCGCCACTGCGGCCACGCCGGCACGCCACTGCGGCCCGCGGCGGAAGCACTGGCGGCGCGCAGATGCAGGCCTTTGCGGATGGCGTCCTGATGGCCGCCGCTGAAGGCGCGGAAGGCCATGTCGCCCGCGTAGGGCGCGCGCGCGTGCACCGCGATGGCGGTGAGCGATTCGCAGCGCGCGCGGATGGTGTCCAGCTGGCGGAGGTCCAGCGTCGGGTCGATGCCGCGCGCCAGCAGGTTGAGCGCGAAGGTGACCAGATCCAGGTTGCCCGCGCGCTCGCCGTTGCCGAACAGACAGCCCTCGATGCGTTGCGCGCCCGCCAGACACGCCAGCTCGGCGCTGGCCACCGCCGTGCCGCGGTCGTTGTGCGCGTGCACCGCCACGCGCACGCACTCGCGCCGCGCGATGGTGCGCGAGAAGCGCTCGACGCGGTCGGCAAACACATTCGGCAGCGACACCTCGACGCTCGACGCCACGCCCAGATACATCCACGCGTCGGCGCTGGGCTGCCACGCCTCCGACACGGCGTCGGCACACCGCACCGCCGCCTCCAGCCGCGCGCTGCCAAAGTCCTCGAGGCCAAACCCGAATCGCCACTGCGTCGCCGAGCCCGCGTCGTCTTTGGTGAGCGCGCGGATGCAGCGCGTGCCCCGCTGCGCCTGCGCCACCCATTCGTCTTCCGACACGCCCAGCACCGTGTGCCGCGACGCGTCGCCGCTCGGCAGGTACGTGAAGATGATGGCCCGCGCCGCCCCGCGCACGCTGTCGACCGCCGTGCGGATGGCGTCTTCGCGGCACGGCGTCAGCACCTGGATCCAGACATCGGCGGGAATCAGCCCGGGCGTCTCCACGAGATGCCGGACAAACGCGAATTCCGCTGCGTTGGCGCATGGGAAGCCCACCTCGATCTCCTTGAATCCCATGGCGACGAGGAGCAGGAACATGTCCGTCTTCTGCTCGAATGTCTACCTCCCGTGCCGAGTCAGCAGCGCGCACCTCGCATCATGTCTCCGCCCGCGGCACCTACCATCGGGCGCGCCAGCGCCTGGTTTCCATCGCGCAAATCGCACGACACCAACACCGGTGCCTCGTCCAGTGTCCGATCGGGCCATGTGCGCTCGGCATACGGGAACACCACCTCTCGCCCTCCATACTTCTCCTGCGCCGACAGTCCGCAGCTGCATTCATACGACGCCATGGACGTCGACGGCCGCACCTCTTGCAACGCCTGTGCCCCGGGAAATGGTCCTCAGCGGATGCCGTCGTTGCGACGTGCGTCAGGCCAACTATGTACTGCCATCGGACTGTCGCGGATGCACGCTGGCAGGCATTCCTGCTCCCTTCGTGGCATGCCACCGTCGCGGCCATCACCACGCCGCGCCCACTTCACCGACTGTCTTGAGACGAGCGGCTAACAAGGGCTGTACGGGCGACCCCTGCTCGCGTCAAGGTGCTCGCGACTGCACGCGCACCGCGCCCTCGCGCCCTCGCGCGCGTTCGTGTGGCAGCACGGTACTGTAGCTATGTACAATAGGTCTCGACTCGGATCACGACGCTACCAGTCACGGGGCACGGTGCCCTGCTTGCCGTCATTGAGGACAGCTTGCCCGAGCAGGTTCTCCATATTGGTTCATCAACTCCATCATCAGGAAGCTCGAGTACGCGGGCGACACCGGCCGCTTGCGGGCACTCGTTACACTCCCGCCAAGGCGAAACACCGCAGAAGTAAACAGGCTCCGGGGACGACATGCCCAGCCTGTGCAGCGGCGGACCAGGAGACGGGCGTCTCGATCACGGAGGGATGGACAGCAAGGCATGCACAGCTGTGAGCACCTCCGCTACCTGGACGGCGCCCCACTTGGCTGTGTCGAGTTGTGCGATGCTCGTTCGTTCTTACACGGGCAATGTGGATGTCGACCTGTCCATCATACCCTCTGGTTCGCTGGATGGCAAGGCCGTTTCCATCAATTTACCGCTGCAACTCCACGAAAAGGCAATCGCAGTTGCTCACAGAGCACGACATGCCCTGTCGGAAGCGTGCAACCTTCCAGCGGCAGTGGCAGGAGGAAAACACGATGCAATTGCATTGCACGCCATCGCAGCCATCACCACTGGTGATACCTTTCAACTCTGCCTTGACCTGCGATCGCAAGGCTTCGCGGAGAGATCCCACGTCGCGAGACACGCTGCGCGTGCTTTGACTGGCTCGTGCAGCGCGAGCCGATTCAAGATCACATATACAGTCCGCTGTGGTAGCCAGCAAGAGGATGATGTATCGCCGACATCTGTTCCGTGGCTCGATCGCTATCTCGACGCCCTATGCCACATCACGCTGCGACTGAGCCGGGCCACGGACCAGTGCACAGTCGCCGAGATGGTGCAGATGCCCCTTTCCCGCGGCCTGCGAGAAATATGGACCACTAACATGGACGTGGCAGAGGCGCCGCACACGACGCTCCACGCAATGTTTGCCATACAAGCCCAACTCCGACCGAAGGCAATCGCAGTCGATGCATGGGACGGTCGCCTTACATACGGGGAACTTGATCGATTGTCAACGCGATTGGCACATCTCATCCAAAGGTCTGGCGTGAGCGCACAACGCTGCATAGCACTCCAGCTAGGTCGCTCAAGGTGGCTGGTCGTAGGCATGCTGGCTGTATGGAAGGCCGGCAGCGCCTTTGCGCCCCTCGATCCGGATTGGCCTGTCGCCCGACGCAATCACGTCCTCCACTTGACGAAGTGCCACCTCATGCTAGCATCCGCCAGCACCCCACTGGACGACAACCCAGATCCAAGGTTCGCGGCCCTGCGACTGCCAGACTGCCTTGAACTTACCGCGACCGCCCATGATGCAGGAAGTGTGCGCCCACAGGTGGATCCCAGCAATGCTGCATACATCCTCTTCACATCCGGCAGCACGGGTGAACCCAAAGGAGTCGTGATCGACCACCACTCTATCGTTATCGCACTGCGATCGAATGGAACGATGCTCGGTGTGAGCGAGTCCACTCGAATGCTCCAATTCGCCGCCCCGACCTTTGACATTTCCATTGCAGAAATCTGGGGCACCCTCATCTTCGGAGGCTGCGTCCTCGTACCTTCTGATGCCGATCGGAAAACCTGGCTTCCTGAGTACATCATGCAGAATCGGGTCAATCACGCGGTCTTGACGCCGACTATGGCGCGGTCGTTGGCGCCCGAGGAGGTGCCATGCCTGCGCACACTCGTACTTGGAGGCGAGGCTGTCCTGAGGGCCGATGTGAGACGGTGGAAGGGGGTTCCCAACTTCTTCAATGGTTTTGGACCGACCGAATGCGCGGTGTGCTGTGCTCTGCAGCGTATCAGTGAGACCGAGGCTGCTGCGCCTGCAATAGGGCGTTTGCAAGGAGTTCCGCTGTGGGTAGTGGATCCCACCGACCACAACATTCTCTCGCCCATTGGAGCCGTGGGTGAGTTGATCGTCGAAGGATTGACAGTAGGACGGGGGTACCTCGGCGATGAACAAAGCACGGCGGAAGCGTTCCTCGCCAATCCCTCCTGGTTGACCTCAGGATGCGGTGAGGGCTTTCCGGGGCGGCAGGGCAGGATTTACAAGACGGGCGACCTGGTGAGGTACGATGAGACTGGCACTCTGCGTTACGTTGGGCGCAAGGCCGGCGATCTGCAAGTCAAAGTCAGAGGCCAGCGACTGGACCTAGGAGAGGTGGAATCGCATCTCCGTAACCACTGCGAGTCCACCACCGGAGCACAGGCCGTGGTCGTTGGTGTCGCCCGCGACGCGGGTGCTCGTGCTACCAACACGAAAACATTGGCTGCGGTGCTTTGCTATTCCTCCGAAGCGACGCCGGTCTCTGGTGATCCAGATCTTGTCATGATGTCGCCGGCTGAGGCGGCCCCAATGCAAGCATATCTGACAACTCAACTACCTGCCTATGCAGTTCCTACCACCTTTGTGCGCATCAGTGCACTACCGACGACTGCATCGGACAAGGTCGACCGCAGAAGAATCCGCACCTTGGTGGAAGGCCTCCTCGGCGCATCTCGCGATCAGGTGACTTCAAACAACACGGCCGTCCGGCGACCCAACACGGAGCGGGCGCGAAGCTTGCGCGACATTTGGGCGAGCGTTTTGCAGATTCCCGTCGAGCAGCTGGGACTGGATGATAATTTCCTTCGACTCGGAGGTGATTCCATGACAGCTATTGCAGTCGTTCGAGAGGCGCGGCTGAGATTGAAGCTACATGTAACCATCGGACAACTCTTTCAGTTGCCCACATTGGAAGAGGTCTCGGCAGCAGCGACAAGCATGTCGGCTGGCGCAGAGGAGCCAATCTCAGCGCTCGGGTTGTTGCAGGCAGAGGATGTCGACACGGCACAGCTCCGCCACGATTTGGCGGCTGCTTGTGGACTGCAAGGGCCCACGTCTGTATTGGAAGCGTATCCGTGCACGCCTTTGCAGGAAGTTTTCTTGTCCCTGTCGAGCCGACATATCGGTGCATATACGATACAAAAGGTCCTTCGACTCCACGATGGCGTGGATTTGAAGCGGTTCATGGGAGCATGGGCAGAGGTCGCCCGACAAACTTCTATCTTGACAACCCGAATCACGCAACATGCACGATTTGGTCTGCTGAACGTGGTTTCTTCGGATCCCATCGAGTGGACTGAGGTATCGGTGGCAGACTTGGATGCTTATCTGCAGAGAGATCGCGAGATGCCCATGAGTACCGACCAGTCACTTGTGCGCTGCGCGGTGGCCCACGCCAAGTCGTCCGCGAACGATGAGGGCGCCGCCCAATACTTTGTGTGTACAATGCATCACGCTCTGTACGATGCTTGGTGCATGCCGCTGCTCTGGGATCGCGTGTTGCGAGCCTTCCGCGGGAAGCACCTCGCGAGGGCTAGTTTTGCGCCGTTCATCGAATGGTGCCGATCCGACACCGACCAGCAATCTGCTCGATCGTACTGGATGCAGGCCCTGCAAGATTCCCATTCGACCACTCTGTTCCCCGCGGTGCCGGCCTCCATCGATGAGGTATGCGAAGACTCGCGCTTGGAGCACTGCTGGTCCTTGCCCCGACGCAGTGGTTCTAAGATCACCAAAGCCAATCTGCTTGCCGCAGCGTGGGCGCTCGTGGCGGGCCATTATTCGGGCTCTCACGATGTGCTCTTTGGTGTCACGGTATCTGGCCGGAACGCACCCGTCGTTGGAATCGACCAGGTGATAGGGCCCACCATCGCGACAGTCCCTCAGCGAGTGCAGTACCGAGCCAATCAATCGGTGTCCGAATTGCTACAAGCGGTGCAAGACGCTGCCGTAGACCGCATTCCCTTTGAACAGACCGGTCTCGCGCAAATCTCAGCCTATAGCCCCGACACGCAAAAGGTTCGCGATATTCAGACCTTCATAGTCGTGCAGCCGGCAGAGTATGGAAATGACAACTTGGAAGAAGTAGGTCACTGGGTGACTGGACCGGGAAACTACCGCTTCGACGCATCGGCCCTCACTTTGGAGGTCTTTCTGGAGCAGGGTAACATACGGTGTGTAGCAACTTTTGATTCCCGCGTGGTTGAGCACCACATCGTGAAGCGATGTCTGTCGCAGCTCGCTCACGTGTCCCAGCAACTGAACACTGCATCTCCAGAAGCCGCTGTGGGCAGCGTTCAAGTTTTGACAGCGGCTGACATGCAGGAGATACGGGGTTTGAACAGCGATCTCTTGCAGCCCGTGCCCGACGCACTTCCACACCACGACATCGCCATGCAGGTACAGATGCAGCCCATGGCTCCGGCGGTACACGCACATGACAGGGTATTGAGCTATGGCCAGCTGTGGACGGAGTCTGGTCGTCTGGCGCAGCGACTGCTGGCGTATCATGTTGGTCCCGGAAATCACATACCGTTCATGTTGCAGCCTTCGAGCTGGGTCGTAGTGTCAATGATCGCCATCCTTCGTACTGGTGCAAGCTTCGTACCCATCTCTCCCGACTTGCCCGATGCACGAATCGAGCAGGTATTGCGCAAGCTCGACTTTCCGACGTACCTTTTGTCTTCTGCACTGCCCGGTCGGAAGGCATTCGGCGATACAGCAGACGCCATCCTGCTGCCTCCTTCACAGGCTGATGTGCCGGATTCGGTCATTCCCGAGGCAGTGGAACCCGACTCTGCAGCCTGGATCATATTCACATCCGGTTCCACGGGCACTCCCAAGGGCGTGATCATCTCCCATGCTGCCGCGCATACCAGCTTCCGGAACCTGGGCAAGACTTTTGACCTTGGGCCACGCAGCCGTACCCTGCAGTTCTCATCGTTGGCTTTCGACGCATGTGTCCTTGAGATCATTGGCACGCTCATGCACGGAGGCTGTGTTTGCATTCCGCCTTCGCATGCGCAGCAGTCGACAGCAGATTTGCCTGCAGCCCTCCAAGCCCTTCGCGTCAACACAGCCATTTTAACGCCTTCGGTCGCGCGTCAACTCACGCCTGGGGACATGACGGGTCTCGACACGCTCATCCTGACGGGCGAAGCGCCGACGCAGCAGGATCTGGATCGGTGGCGCCATGTCCCGCGATTGTTCAACGCCTACGGACCAGCGGAATGCTCCAACATGTGTGCAGTGCGGCGCATCAGCTCTACCGCCGAGGACGCTCGTTGCATCGGATCCCTATCCGGTGTGGCGAATTGGGTCGTACACCCCGAAGATAGCAACCATCTGTCCCCCATCGGAGGAGTAGGCGAGCTTGTTGTTGGAGGCGCCACTGTAGGCAGCGGATACTTGCGAGACGCGCGCCAGTCTGCTGCCGCGTTCGTGCAGAATCTCGCTTGGCTGGCTCCCGGGCCGCCCGGCGCGCCGCGGCCCGAGCGCTTATACCGTACCGGCGACCTCGTCCGACTCGACGCGGATGGGTGCTTGACATACCATGGGCGCAAAGATGGGCAGGTCAAGCTCCGAGGGCAACGCGTCGAGCTGGGAGACATTGAGCACCACATGATGCGCGGGGAAGGCACGCTCGAAGCAGCAGCGGAAGTGGTCGAAGTGGGCATGGCGTCTCGCGAGGACGGGCAGCAGCAAAGACTGCTCGTCGGCTTCCTCCGGCGCCACGGGGACGGTGCGGCGAGCGACGGTCCCGTGCTGTGCCCGTCGCACGCGGTCATTGCTGCGTTGGAAGCCACGCTGCCGCGCCACATGGTGCCGTCGTATGTGGTGTGCGTGCCATCCATGCCGCGCACGCTGTCCGGCAAGAGAGATGGTGCGACGTTGCGCGCGACGGCGCGAGCGCTCATCGAGGCCCACTGGCGCGAGCGAGGGCTCGTGAGCACGTCTTCGACGAGCAAGCGGGCGCCCCGGACGTGGGCGGAGCGCGTGCTGGTGCAGGCGTGGGAGCAAGCGCTGGGAGCGCGCGTCGCCCGCGGCGCCATCGGCCTGGACGACGACTTCGTGCAGCTCGGCGGCAGTTCCATCGAGGCGCTGCACGTGGTCAGCGCATGTCGTCGCATGGGCATGGCCTTGCGCGTGGCCGACGTGCTCCGCTTCCGCGGGTTGGAGGCGCAGGCCGGGCAGGGGCAACGAATGGAAAAGGCCGCGGCGCACGACGAGCAGCGGGAAAGCTTTAGCCTCGTGGCGTCCCACGCGGTCCACGAGCGCGAGCAGCTGCGTGCAGCGCTGGCTGCCGCGTGCCGCGTGCCTGCCGATGCCGTGCAGGATGCATATCCGTGCGTGCCGTTGCAAGTGGCGCTGCTTTCGGCCACCGCGCGGGATGTGCACGCCGGCGCATACGTGCTGCGGCACGTCTTCGCCATGCCCGCCCATGTCGATGCGCAACGCGTGAAGCAGGCGTGGGCGGAGGTCGTGCGCGCGACCGATGTCCTGCGCACGCGCATCGTGCGACACCCGACGGCGGGCTGGCTGCAGGTGGTGCTGGCAGAGGACATGCGCTGGCGCGAGGGCGAGGGCGGCGACGACGACGACGACGACGACGACGACGACATGCCCATGGCGCTGAACCGACCACTCAGTCGCTTCCACACGCTGGCGCATGGCGGGAGCAATGGTGGTGCCGCTGGCTGGACGCTCGTCTGGACGATTCACCACGCCATCGCCGACGGCTGGACGCTCGAGCTCATTTTGGGCCACGTGCGGCGCCGGCTCTCCGGCGCCGCCCCGCCGGCGTCGCGTGCGTTCCGCCATTTTGTGCACTGGTTCTGCAGGCGGCGCGACGAGGAGCGCGCGCTGCACTACTGGCGCCATCATCTCGCCGGCGTGCAGGTATCGCCCTTCCCGCCACGACGCACCCGTGACGCCGCCACCGCTGCTCCGGTGATGGTGGACGCCGCCGCGCAACACCGCTTCCACGTCCCCATTGCCGGACACGCGACCTTCGCCACGCTCGCACGCGCCACGTGGGCGCTGGTGCAGAGTCGGCACGCCATGTCTCGCGACGTCGTCTTCGCCGAAGTGCGCTCGGGCCGCACCGTCGACGTCCCCGAGGCGGACGTCATCGTCGGCCCGATGATCACGACAACGCCCTTCCGCGCCCGTCTGGACGAGGGCGGGACCGTGGGCAGCCTCTTGGCTTGGGTGCACCAGGTGGCCGTCGGCAGCATTGCGCACGAGCACGTCGGTCTCCGACAGATCGCTCGCATCAGCGACGATTGCGCCGCCGCGTGTGCCGCCGCACAAACGCTGATCGCCATCCAACCGGCGCCGCGGCCGCGCGGTTCGGGCGCGGACCGTCTGTTCCGCGAAGCGCCGCACTACCGCCTGCTGGACTACCCGCTGTGCATTGAGATCGTGCCGGAGGAGGAGCCTGCACGGCACGTCGCGCTGCATGCACGCTTCTGCTCTCACATTGTCGATGCGGCACACGTGCGCCGTCTGCTCCGCCAGTTCGCCCACGCCTGGGCCCAGTTGGCGACACTGCCCGCGGACACGCCACTGTCACAAGTCTCCATCCTTCCGCCCGACGAGACGGAACACATCTGGGCCTTGTCCGCCAGTGCATCTCCGACGGCACTCCCTCCACAGCGCTCCCTGCCCGAAGCCGTCCGGCAACATGCCGAGCAACGGCCGCACGCCGCAGCCATCCAGGCGTGGGACGGCGACCTGACGTACTCCGAACTGCTGCAACTCTCCTTGGCGCTGGCGCGACGCTTGCGGCGCCATGGCGCGGGCACCGTACATCGCTTCGTGCCGTGGTACGTGGAGAAATCCCGCTGGGCCATCGTCGCCTTCCTCGCCATCCTGTACACCGGCGCGGCTGTGGTATCACTGGATGCTGCCCATCCCGTGGCACGAACGGACATGTGCCTGTCGTCTCTGCCCCGAGCGGCGCACGGCTCGCCAGCTGCTGCGGGAATCGCCGTCGTCTCTGCAAACCTGGCCTCCCGCTGGCGTCACGCCTGGCCGGACGTGCACGTGATCGAGCTGTGCGATGGCCTGTTCGACCGTCTGCGCGCCGACAGCGCCCCCGAGGAGCGGCATCGTGCCGATGATGCATCATCCGCATTGCTTCCAGTCGAGCCCAGTCGCCCTTGTTGGGTGCTGTTCACCTCGGGCAGCACAGGCACTCCGAAAGGTGTCGTGATCGAGCATGGCAGTGCAGCCATCGCGTTTCCGCTGCTCGCTCGCGCCCTGCAGCTCGATACAAGCACACGCATGCTCCACTTCGCATCTCACGCGTTCGATCTCTGCACGTGGGAGATCTGCACGCCGCTGCTGGTCGGCGGCACGCTCGTGGTGCCGTCCGAGGCGCAACGTCTTCAAAGTCTCCCCGCATTTTGTGCACAGTTCCGGCCCAACGTCGCTTGCCTCACCCCAGCCGTGCTCCGACTCTACTCCCCCGCGGCACTGCCGTCACTGCAAGTGTTGCTTGTCGGAGGAGCTGCGCCATCGGAGAAGGATTTTGAGACGTGGCGCCATGTGCCCGCCCTCTACAATGCTTACGGCCCCACAGAGGCAACGGTGATCAGCGCTCTCAGTCGTGTGTCGGGTGAGTCCCCGGCGCGGACAGTCGGCCGTCTCGGCCGCCTTCCGGGCATCGAGCTGTGGGTATGCGATCCCATCCACCCCCATGCCTTGGCACCGATTGGGGCCGTGGGCGAGCTTGTCATTGCATCGCCGACATTAGCAAGAGGTTACCTGGACGTTGGTGAGACGGCAGATGCCTTCGTAGACAATCCGGACTGGCTGGCGCAAGGGGTGCCCGGCGTTCGTCCCGGGAAGCATGCAAGAGTCTATCGGACTGGCGATTTGGTGCGCTTGCATGAAGATGGCCATCTGACGTACATGGGGCGCCGAGACAAGCAAGTCAAGATTCGAGGTCAGCGGGTCGAGTTGGACGAGATCGCCTGCGCCATACTGGAATGCGTGCCGGAAATCGCTTCCACTGCTGTCATCGTAGAATGTACTGGCTCACAGAAGCTCGTGGCGTTTGTGCTGCCGCAAAAGCCCAGGTCCGACGACGCTGGGGCTACTGCCCCTTGCTCACTGTACACGCTGCCAGGAGCTGCAGAAGCTCGACTCCGAGGCCGGCTGCCAACATACATGCAACCACAAGCATGGATCGAAGTCGATGAGCTGCCGCTGACCACCGCGGGCAAGACGGATGACGACAAGCTCCAGCAGTGGGCCAAGACGCTTCGCGAACGAGAAGTCGATCGCAAACGCAAAGCAGACAAGTGCATGCCCGCGACGGCGTTGGAGAAGGCGCTGCAGCAATCGTGGGGCCAGGTCTTGGGGCTGGACGAGGATGTCATTGACTTGGACACCAATTTCTTCGGTGTCGGCGGCGATTCCATCTCTGCACTCGAGCTGATCGTGTCACTCGGTCGCCACGGTATGGAGCTGGCCATGACTGATCTGTATCAGAATCCGGTTCTCAGGGACATGGCGAATTACCTACAATCTCGCGCACCCTCAAAGCCCGTGCTTCCCGCCGCCGAGCAAATCCTCCCATTTTCCTTGCTCAGTCGTGCGGTCGGAGCCAAACAGCTGATCAGCGACGTCGCAACTTTGTGCGGCACCGTGTCCGAAAATATCGAAGATATTTATCCTTGTACTGCGATGCAGGCGGGACTGCTGGCAGTGACAGCTCAGCATCCCGGTGCATATGTCTCGTGCTATGTTCTCGAGCTCGGCCCTGAGCATGATCTGAGTCGCTTCCGATCGGCATGGCAAAGCCTGCTTCGTGTGATGCCGATTCTACGCACGCGTGCGCTCGCTCACCCGAGCGCCGGATTCCTGCAGGTCGTCATTCGACCCGAACATGCTGATGCTGTCAAGTGTCCAGAGATGGGGGCGTCGTGCACCTGGCAATTGACGCCAGCCCACGATGGCCGTCCGGCACGGTTCGTGCTACGAATCCACCACGCCCTTTACGATCGCATCACTTTGCAGCATGTCGTCGACGGTCTGGACAGCCTCTACCAAGGGACTGGCATGCGTGCACTCGGTGACTATCGCTTGTTCATCAAACACACGTCCAGCCGTGACTTGCTCGCATCCGAGGACTACTGGCGCCGTACACTGGCAGATGTCCATGCGTCCGTCTTCCCACTCGTGCCAGCCACGATGTCAAACGTCATCGCGAATGAAACCTTCACGTCATGCTTCACCTTCCCACCAGTGCCGAACACAGTGACCAGAGCGAACCTCCTGCGCGCCGCATGGGGCCTCGCGGTGAGCTGGTTCACTGGTCAAGAAGACGTCATCTTCGGAGATGTGCGCTCAGGTCGTGATGCTGACCTTGCCGACATCGAGCGCTTGCCTGGTCCGACGATCGCCACTGTCCCCTTGCATGTCTGTGCCAAAGGTTCATCATCTGTGGGTCAATATCTGCAGCGCGTTCAGCACCAGGTCTCGTCGACTGGGCCTCACGAACAGATGGGACTGCACCGTATACAACGCCTTTCTGGCTCCTGTGCAGACGCTTGTAGATTTCAGACTCTCTTCAACGTGCATATCGGCCAGGTGCGAACCCGGCCTCAGGCCGACGACGCAGATGCCTCTGCAGGCCTTCCTGCGTGGTCAGTCGATGCTGGGTTTGTGATGAGGTCGATCGCGCTGGTCGTGGAACCCACCATTGAGCGAGATCGCCCTGACTACACTGTGGAGGTTTCCTTCGACGGCCGAGTCATCACCGCATGGACTCTTGGAAAGGTCGTGGGTCTGTTCGGCTCGCTCGTAACGCAGCTTGCCACTTCTGCTGCCGATGATGCTCTGAAGCTTTGCGAGATTCAAACAATCAGAGATGCCGACCGACGCCAGCTCAGCGGTGAGCAAGGCACTCTTCGGGGAAGAAGCTGGCTTGTCCTCCCGCAAGATCCTAGCAGGCTTGCGCCCATGGGCGCTGTAGGTGAATTGGTTTTCGAGCACAAAGAGCATGTTCGCCACGGCCACCCGCCATTCGAGGTGCACCACAAGGCACGATGCAACAATGGCATACTGTGGAGCAATGGTGAACTGGCTCGGTATGAGCCCGGCCAAGGCTTCGTCCACGTCGGTTGGAAAGCCCGAGCGGATGAGAGGCCACGCACTGCTTCCGAATCGAGAGGTTTCCGGCCTGACTCGGGTGACCCCGCGGCCACAACACACGAGGCACAAATCATGTCGAAGCCGCGCACAAACACTGAAATACTCATGGCGGGACTGTGGGCGGAGCTCCTGACGCTAGACGCCCACACAATCATGCGCGAGCATTCTTTCTTCTCACTGGGGGGCGACTCGGTGTCGTCCATCTTGCTAGTCTCCAAATGCCGTGCTCATGGTCTTCCCATCTCTGTTCCTGATCTGCTGCGCGGGTCCAGATTGATGGATCTCGCTGCCACTGCGGTCGAGATGATGAGCGCAGCGCCGAGAGCCTCAGATCTGCCATTCTCGCTTCTCTTCGAGGAGGAAGACATGAACGCGCCGCTCGAGACGTTCCTCGCAACCAGTGTCATACCCGCGGTGGGCTGCGCCCGCAACCAGATAGAAGATGTCTTGCCATGCACGTACATGCAAGAGGAGTTCCTCCATTTGGACGGCTTACAGCACCATTTGCAACTTGCATTCGGTGCAGCTGACATTGATTCCGCGGTGCTGGAAAAAGCTGTCCGCAGTCTGTTCAACCGCCATTCGGCTCTGCGCACAGTCTTTACCCACAGTGATGAGCATGGCTACGTGCAAATCATCCTCCGTTCCAGCGATGCAGAGGCATACCGGGAGATGGAGGTCTCTGAAGATGAGAGCATCAATCGCGCGGCTGAAAAGCTGATCGAATTGGCAGGGACGTCGCAGCAGCTTCCCTTCACGCAGATGCCTCGCTTCATCTTGCTCTCGAGATCGCATGATGGTGGAAAAGAGCGTAGTCTCCTGATCCAGAACCTCAGCCATGCGCAGTTCGACGGTTTCAGCATGCCGTCGATCGTGAGAGATCTGGCCGCTCTGTATGAAGGCATTGAGAATGCATGCACAGAGCCCTTTCCGCCAGCGTCACAGTTCTCTGAAATAGTCTACGCAAGGTCTCACGTCCCAGCTGCGAAGGTTCGCATGCATTGGATGCGACTGCTGTCCCGAGCATCTCCAGGCACTGTTCTCACTCGGAGCCTCTCTGTGCAGCAGCGAGAAGCGGAGCCGCCTTGTGTGAGCTCTCGCGTGGTCATCGAGAGGCATGTCCCGTTGGCCACGTGGGACAAGATTCGCAAATCTGCAAAAGTGTCACAGGCCCACGTCACGTACGAAGACATTCTGACTGCGACATGGGCACTTGCTATCGCTTGCGTCGGGCAGGCTGACGATGTGCTCTTCGGTCGTGTTGTCAATGGCCGGCGAGCTATCCCGAAAGAGATCGCATATGGTGAAGGCATTGTCGGTCCTCTGATGAACATTCTCCCAGTCCGAGTCGAGCTTCGCGCACATCAAAAGAAAGCAGATCCTGCAGTGGGGTCCAAAGCGGCCAGACAGCCCACCCTCGGGGACATGATCTCTGCTGTTGCAACTCAGAACGCACAATCTGCCGCGTACGAGCACACGGACCTGGACGAGATTGCAACCCAATTCGCAGCGCCCGGCTTGTGGCAGGAAAATCCCAGTGTATCCGGCAGTCGAAGGCGCTTCAGATGGAACTCGATTGTTGTATGGCAAGACTACCGCCGCTTGCAGACGGTCGATGACGTGCTTCCCGCGCCCGATACCCCTAGTACGTCTTCCGATGAGAGCAACAACATTGCTCGAGGCTACATGAGCCCCTTTGCTTCGTCGTCCCAGATCAACTTTGCCGGCAGGAATTGCTTTGTTACGAGCACCGTTCCCGCTCCCGACCTCGCCGACATGGTCACCGTGGGGCGCATACCCGATGATGTCCGTGACACTGTCTCGCTCGTGCTCGAGTATGTTCCCGGGGCAATTGCCTCACATACTGCTCAGCGTTTAGTGCAGACAATGGTGGCAATAATCAACGCCATGTCCGTGGAGCCGGATGTTCCCCTCCACGAGCTTGTCTCTAAGCTTCTTCGATCAGGTTCTTGAACTCATTAGATCTTAGTTTCGATTCCCAAACTACCAAGACCTTAGGTTCTAAGCCTGAACCTAGGACTAATTTAATATATTCGAGAATCTTTTCGACGAATTCCGGAATTCCCCACTTCTAGCAGAAAAAAAAAGTCGATAGTAGAATGGATAGTCTAATCAAGTGTTCTCACCTTCCCAAGAGATACTTTGCTCAGTTACTAGCGCGTATGGGAATATCTGTCAGTAGTACATTTTCTATATGTCTTGAAAGAGGTTAGTGGGAATTGTTACTCGACCTTTAAAAAGAAAGCCAATTCTTCTGGCATCGCAGGTTCGGCCTGGAATCTCATGCCCTTGACCTCTCCGTCTGCTGCGACTACGAATTGGAGCTTCAATGCTTCGTCTGTGATCCACGTGCTTGGGCCCATGCGTTGATGGGCCCACCAATAGTCACCGGAGACGTGGTGGAGAGTTGCGGTGACGTCGAGATAGCTCTTGCCTGCTGGTGTGAGGTAGAGCGGCACACCGGCGCCTTCTTGATGGCTTTGTTCCTCTGCCGCCGAGTTGTCAGTGTCGATGCCATGGCGCGCTGGCTTCGACAGGGAGAGTCGGTATGCGTGGTAAGCAGGGTGCTGGTATACGCCCTCGAATCTCTGCACAGGTAGCGATGGGGGGACATGCGACGACTTGGCTTTTTCTCCGAACAGCTTCTTTATGATGGCGTCTTCTTTCAGTTCTGCCTCTCTGTTTGTTTGTGCCTCCCGCACGTACTTGGCAATATCGAAACGTTGTTGTTCTGGTGTTTCGAGGTAGTCGTCGAGAAGATGCTGAACGATGATTTCATATGCCATGCTGTACGAGTTCTGGAAGAGAACCACAGCCCATCCTGTTTCGCCCTTTTCGATCTCGGCCGCTGTTGGAGGAACCATGAGCATGTTTGACATGTAACCCGCGATACCACCTGTGTGAGACAAAATCTCGCGTCCACGATAGACTCGCGAATACAGGCCAAGGCAATATGCTTCTGGTCCAACCCAAGGTCGCTTGCTGTTCTTCTCTACGAGCGTTCTCGGTTTGCGGAGTGCATGCACGACATTCTTGCTCAGAACATGGTTGAGGGCTTGCGGCACCATGAGGTGTTTCATCCACCGAGTGTAGTCGAGAACGTTGGAGATGATTCCACCTGAGCCATGCGCAGGCGGAATATCATCCCACGAAACCCGCTCGTAGCTGTTCTTTCTTTCATCCCACAGATGGGCTCTGGCTAGGCGAACTTTTTCATTCTTCTCGGAAAGCTCCTGTGCGTCAGCTAAGCTATACGTGGTGTGGAGCATTCCCAGCGGATTGAAAATGTGGTCGTGCAGTAATTCTTTGAACGGAACTTCCGTCACTGTTTCAATGGCATGTGATACGGCAGTGTAAGGCACATTGCTGTACTCCCACTTTGCTCTGAGCTCGTTGTGCACTGGGAGCTGGTGCAATTGAATCAGTCATGTGTCTCGAGGAAAGACGTCTGCGTTGCTTACGAAACGCAACGATCGCACAACCTCACGGTCGGACGAAGTCCCATTTATCCAGGTTTTGTCGTGCCTTGGCAATCCCGTTCGATGTGAAAGAGCGTCTTCCAGAGTCGCATGATTCGTCGCCCATTGACCACTAGCAGACCTTTGATCGAGCACGAAGTCGTCCCGTATGAGCTCGGCAAGTGGGGTCTGCCACGTAGTCGGATGATCTGGAGATTCGACCAGACCACCCGCTATAGCAGAGGTGAAAGATTTCGTCGTAGACGCACAGCAGAAGAGCGTCTCTGGCTCGACTGGAACCTTCTCCTCCAGATCAGCAAAACCGTATCCTGTTGCCTTGACTTTGCCGGTGTGAAGGATCGCGATTGCCAAACCGGGACTGTGAAACTCGTCCAGAGCTTCTCGAACAAGTTTGTCGAGCTTTGGGTCCTCGATGTCCTCGTATTGTATTTCGGGAGCTTCTGCGTCGCCCATGATGGTATCGTGAACGTGATATGTCAGTGGACGAGGTCACGGACGGGTTGTGGTAAGGAAACGCCATTGCTCCTCATCCGGCCAGCGGGTCGCCTGAAATGCGGGCACGATCGCCATCGCGTTCAGCCGCATGCGAAACCCCGAATTGAGTGGGTCAAGCTGCCAGAAGCGTGTTGTTCGCCGGTCAAGTCCATGCTATACGCCGGAGTCGCGGAAGGTGGGAGTAGAGGACGATGTTGGAAGACCTGACGACAACGAGGACTTGACTTGTCACTTGAGCCGAGATGAGTCCGTGTGCGATGCCTCAGGCAACTAGTTCTAGCTTCCAGCCCAGCGAACCGGCGAACTGGGCCAGATTCTTGAGCCCCGCTTCACATCCTCCACCAACAATCGATGTATCCACGCCATCCTCATTCACCTGTAGCCGAGACTGCAAAACCACGTGCGGCCTGCCACGTTCAAGCACGTGTGTTGGCCCTCCGAGCACAAAACGACAAGCTGCAAGCACGTAACAACATGCTCGAGGCTACCTCCCAGCGCTCAAAGCCACTTGGTGAAGCAAGCCGGCAAGGACAATCGACTTGAACACGGGTGGCGCGAAGTGTGACGAAGCGTGTTTCCCAAGAATGGCCGAAAGAGACTGCGACATGACCCGAAAGGCGGTCACTTTGTGCATAACGCATTGGAGGTCGGTGTTGGGAGCCCACAACAAAAGAAGTCGCGTTCGAGGGTCTGGGACGGATGTCGATCGCCGGTGCATCCGGAATCTGGAAACGACTCCTGAGGTCCGGAGCCAACGGCTTCTGTAAGCCGGCGGAAAGATGGAGGTCTGCCACAACGTGTCGGTATGCCGTGGAAGAAAGAGCTGGTTTTGGCTAGGAGAGTGGAATGAAGGGAGACTGAGTTGATGAGCTAGGTACCTGTGTCCGAGTTGCTGTATTCGAGCCACATGTTACGACAGAATGTGAAGATCAGAAAGAGAACAAGTCTCTACCATTATCAAGAATCTCCCTCGCGGACACCCTGGTAGCGTCGTGAACACCGTTCGACCTCGTGAACTTCCCTCGCTGTCGCGTGCTTCTCCTGCCCTTTCCTGCCTCGCCATTTCTCTCAAGGACCGGAATCACGCAGCCCCACGGTCCGAAATGACCTTTCCACGCTGCATGCGATAGGCATTCCGACTCGTTCATCACCATTCAGCGCTCCAGACCCACGCCTCCTCCTCCTCCCCTTTCAACGCTCTACAAAGCCTGCAAGAGCTGCTTTCGTAATGAAAGCCCCGTCGCAGCTTGTGCCAGCCCAGTTCCGATGTGACGAGTGCTTTGAGATGAGAGTCTGGCCAGCATCCTTTCTTTCTTTTTTTTTGTTTCGAACGTGTAAGCTGTTAGGAGGTCGCATACTTGTAAACCACGGCACGACGCACACCGACTCTCGTTTGGCCCCAACGGCTCATACCAAATTTTTGGCCAAATGGTCATGGATGGATGCGCTATTCCTATTGAATGCCCCTTCCCGCTCGCAGTGGAGCATGCGAGGCTGTATGTATGTATGTACATGTACATGTATATGAAAGCTTGCGAAAGTCGCTTGCTGCTGATACTCTGGTCTTTCGCTTTTTCTACTGCTATCACTACCACTCACTGTCGCTTCACTGTCATTCATGCTCGCATCACACGCTTCATGTTTTTCTCTCTCTCTCTCTGTCTCTCTCTTTTTGCATAATCTAATCATCATCATCATCGTATCATCATTATATCTTCTGTCGTTTCACATTCTGATTACTACTACTACTACTACCGATCATGCTCATGTCCTCCTCTACTCTTTCAACTACAAGGACAACGTCACTCTTCCTACTAATTTCTCTCTGCCACGCCAGTCCAATCACATTTCCCGACCAGAATATTTCGACTTTCACTTGTCCAACGAATCAGAATGTGGGATTGTGCTGTCCGGCGGAAGTCCGCTCGAATGGGGGGGTCGAAGAATGTTTCGTCGCTAGTACAAAGATGGTGCGAAGGAGTGGTGGTGAGTCGGTTCTTTGCGCTGGGCTGACGTTCCCTGGTTATTAGTTGCATCCATGCTGACTGATTATTGCTCATCTCCAGAAAATCCCATCGAAACCTTCGCGCCTCTTCTGACGTACGACTGTCCGGCTGGGATGTCCAGCATACCAGTATGTTGCAAATCGAGCTTCGCTACGCAAGTGAGTTCTTTTTTTTTTTCGTCTTCTGGTTGGATTATTGGGGGGTTGATTTCTGATATGTTTCTACATAGCAAACGAGCGAAGAAGCAACGGTCCATGGGCTGAATTGCGTCGGTGCCGAAATACCTGATAAGCCGTATTTGACGAGGAGATTTTCGAGAGTGGCGCATTTGGAACGACCGAGTGCTGCGCTGGCTTATACGAGGTCTGAGGAAATGGTGGCAGGATCGAGAATTGAAAGACGAAGGGTTGAACCACGAAGGATTGAACCACGAACAATTGATAGTCTCACGCGGACCGAAAGCGAAGCGTCCGAAGCGCATCCCGCCACACTCGACGAGGTCGCGAAAATCGCTCGACGACTCGAAAGTATTGTCCGCGACTCTCTTCGAAAAGTCAACGTCACTACCCTCGCGGACTGCACAGAAGATGTCGCGGTAGGGTTCTGCAAAGTTCCCGTCCAACCAATGAAACAGAAGGAAGAAGAAGAAGAAGAAGAAGAAGAAGAAGAAGAAGAAGAAGAAGAAGAAGAAGAAGAAGAAGAAGAAGAAGAAGAAGAAGAAGAAGAAGAAGAAGAAGAAGAAGAAGAAGAAGAAGAAGAAGAAGAAGAAGAAGAAGAAGAAGAAGAAGAAGAACAAGTCCACAGTACCAGCACTGGTACTGATGCCACTCCCAGCACCACTCCCAATACCGCCAAAAACAAAAGTCACCCCGACGCCAAACCCAATCCCAACCCCAAACCAGAATACAAATTAATGGCCCGACAATTCGCGCTCGACGCCCTGACGGATCCAAGGCTGCCTGAACTCGCCGAGCGCTCCGAGCTCACGCGCTCACTGGATGCTGCTGGCGGTTTGAGCGCCCGTGACGCGGGGAGGATAGCTAGCGCGGAGCGCAGGCTACGAGGGAGGATTGAACTGGCGGTGAAGGTTTCGCAGCTTGTTGAGGAGAAGGAGAAGAAGAAGAGGATGAGTGGGACTGGGGGGAAGTTGAGTTGGATTGGGGATGGTGGTGGTGGTGGTGGTGGTAGGGAAGGTGGGAAGCTTTTGGCTGTGCTGGAGAGGGAGAGGAGGAGGAGGAGGAGGAGTGGAGATGATGATGGGATGTGGTTTCGGAGTGCGGAATTGGAGGTGACGGATGTGGGGAGGGAGTTGGTTGATCCTTTGACGAGTTGGCCGCAGCTGAGTGGATTGCGGGAGCTGAGGCATGCGGATGCGTGGTGGTATTCTTGAAAAATACGATAGTCATGCACGCAAATTGTACTTCCTGATGTGAACGACTTTGGCGCTGCTCTTTGGGTGAGTGAATCAGCGAGCCATGTTCGTGACACACGTATGGTGATGTGCATGTGATGGTCGTGGTACAGTGATGATGATTCTCGCGCATTCTCAACGATGATGATGTCGTTTGGAACAAGGTTCGACACGGAAGATGTGCCTTCACTTCTTTCATCAGGCACAAATGGGATGCCTGATAGCTTAGTGCGGTCTTGGCATTGCGCTAGTCTTCCACCTCGTCCTGACCACTCGTCGCACCAAACCATCATCAGTCCTTCCAAGCTGACCTCACCACTCTTCTCGCTCTTTGTTCGGATGCCGACATGGCTGTCGCCGTGCGATGTTACTCCTGCGTGCGACATCCGTCTGTTCCTGCCGCGAACACGAGCGCCCGACTGCCAGCGCTGCAAGATCGACCGTCATGTGAGGGCAGGTACAATAATAGACCGTCGGTCTTGCCCGTCATGCTGCAGTAGTTCTTGCATTCCAATCTTCCTCTCCCACACCTGGTATACACACATACCAAACACACATTCGCACGAACCAAAGCCCTCATAAACCAACCACGCCCAAGACACACTCGCTCCAAATACCTGAAATCACAATGCTGGCCAACCGATTCCTCGCCCTTGCCGCTACTGCCACTCCACTCGTCCTCGCCGCACCTCGATCCTCACCACCATCCAGCTACCAACAACCTCCCTCCTCCAAACCCCTCGGCAACGCCGAATTCGGCCTCCTCATGCGCGTCCCCGTCCCAAACGGCACCCCAACCTCCGTCGCCCTCGTCGCCACACAGAACGGCACCAACCCCGAACTCCTTCTCGTCGGCCAACGACTTGCGGCATTCTCCGGAACGCCAGCGTACACGAACAACACGCAGCCTCCGACGGCCAATGGCTTCGACTACGTTGCGTTGAACTTGGATGTCAATGGCACTTCGTATGGTCTTTTCGCTGCGGATATCGTGAGTAGTCTCGCTCCGTCTCTCGTGATTGTTTTCGTATTATTACTACTACTACTACTACTACTACTACTACTACTACTACTACTACTACTACTACTGTACAGCAGAATCTATATCTAACGCATCGAGTCCAGGGTTCTGTCTACGGTATCGCGACGACAGTCAGTGCTGTCAAGGGCTGGCAGCAGGAAGAATGGCTCGTCAGCGATAAGTCCTCGAGCATTCATCGCAAGCTCAATGCGGCGAATAACTTGTTTCTTGGTGAGTGTGGAACTCTCGCCAGAAGTTTTGCACCAGATGTTCTTTGGTGGTCCCCTGCTGACGGTGACTGCTAGCTTGCGAGAGAACTGTCAATGGTGAGCCGGCTACCGTGCTGAGTTGGGGAATTTACTACTCCAACGGCAGCGCTCCCGCTGGCTGTTGGGCGACTTCAATTGAAAAGAATTGCAATGTGCCAGGAAGTACCGCGCAGTGTCCGCAGAACTGATTTGCGTGGGATTGATGTCGTAACGCTTTGCAGTGAACTCGAACGGCGCGAGCGGGAGACGGGCGACGTTGAAGTAGGTCAAGGCGAATGAATGGCAGCCACAAGTCAAAATCCTGAGAGCATCGCACTCAGAACCCAATCTGATTTCGTCAACGCCGTCAATGCTACGATGTCATGACATTACTGTACAAATCTTTCCTGACTCTCCATGCCAGGCCTGACTGGTGCTTTGCGAGCAAGCAAGCAAGCCATCCGATCTATAAACCGTACCAAACGCCCCTCTCCAATGCCCTCCGGATCGGATATCTCGCTGGTGGAATTCCAACGAAAAGAAAAAAAAAAAGTCCAAGACGCAACCATTACTTTTGTTCACTTCTTCCAATGATTCCATCACTTCCTACTCTTCCTCGACCCAATCGACCCAGTCCGCGAAGCAGCAGCAGCCTTCGCATCATGCGCAGCCTTGAAGCTCTCTCGGGTATTAACTCTATCCAAATCGAACGGACTCGAATCGTATCCCACGGGCCCTGCTGCTCGCTGACTCTTGGCACTCTTCATGCTCGTTCTCGATTTTGTCTGCGAAATTGGTGCGAAGCGCGGCGAGTCCTCTTCGGTGGTGTCGGATGCTGCCGAAACCATGGATTCGCGGCGGGATTCTTCCACTTCTTCTCGTCGTTGTTCTCTCCTGTTGTTATTGTTGTTATTGTTTTTGTTGTTGTTGTTGTTGTTGTTGTTGTTGTTGTTGTTGTTGTTGTTGTTGTTGTTGGATGATGTGTGCTCGGACGAAGCTGCTGTTGTTGCAGTTGCTGCAGTAGCAGGAGTCATGTTGTCTGCGAGGGTCTTTTCGGGGTCGCTTGCTGCCGTGGCGGATTTCTTCTCGTCGGTTGAGTCGTCGTCACCTGCTCCTGCTTCTTCGTCGTCGTCTTCGTCGTCGCTGAAGGCTTGGCCCGCCATTTGTTTCATGAACCGGTCGGATTCGGCAGAGTATTTACATTTCTTGCGGATTTCGGCGCCGTATTTGTAGAATAGAAAGGGGAATGGCACGCAGGCGAGAGCGAGGAAGGCGGGGATTGATGAGGCCCAGTGGATGCCGAGGTTGTGGAACATTTGGGCGGTGAAGAGGGGGAATGCGGCGCCGAAGAGGGATCGGAGAACGGAGTTTCCGGCGAGGACGGAGGCGGCGAAGATGGTGTAGGCTAAAGAAGTCAGTGGAAGTACGGTACTGAGACAATCTTTGGTGGGCTGAAGATGCCTTCTGGCGACAGCACTTACCATCGATGAGGTAGTTCATGAGACCGAGGAAGATGAGAACCATGCCGAAGCCGAAGGGGGCTGTGGCGATGATGGGCACGATCCAGTGGATTGAGGGAGAGTTTGTCCAGGCGAACCAGAAGAAGCCGATTGGGCAGGCGATGGCGCCCACAATGACCATGGGGAGACGAGCTTCGGGAGGTGCGAAGCCTTTGTGGTTTTCTGAGATCCTGGCATATCTTTTGTTTTCCCACACAGAGTAGGATACGGCAGAAACCATGCCGACGGCAACTCCGATGAATGCAAGACCTCCGATGCCAGCGCTCCATCCGCGTCCTCTCTGGAAGACGATGGGGAATGCGCCAAAGCACATGTAGAGCGTTCCGTAGATGATGGCCATGTAGATGGACAAGAGCAACACGATGGGCTCGGCGAAAAGAAGGATCCACGGTCTGGAGAGCGAAGTCTTGAAAACTTCCACAACCGATGTATCGCCTGCTTTGATATCGCCTTGGGTTTTGTAGACTTTTCCAGTAATTTTACTCAGCTCCGTTGCACGAGCACGTAGGAGCACGGGAGGATAGGTTTCGGGGACAAAGACGGTGCCAATGACCCAGAGAAATCCGGCAAAAAGCGCCATCACGCCTTGATTCCATCTCCATCCTGCGTACTCGCTGGTGAAGCCGCCTACAACAGGCCCCAGTACCTATTCTATGATCAGTATCGACTCTCATGCAACGGATCCAGATGAACACGCACCGGACCCATGAATGGCGCTGCCGCGAAGAGAGCCATGGCCAGACCTCTTTGTTTCGCGGGAAAGATATCTGCAATCACACCGCCTGCATTCGTGAGCGGACTCGAGCCAATGGCACCGGCAAAGAAGCGCAAGATGAGCAGTGTCCCGATGTTCTGCGAGGCAGCTGCGGCACCAGTAAACGCCGTCAAGCCGCCATACGTGACGATGAACCAGATTTGTCGCCCGTACATTTCTGAAAGTGGCGCCCACCTAGGCGGTCGTCAGCAATGAATCGTGCAGAAGATTCTCGGAGGGCAATGGACAACTCACAACAACGGTCCGATTGCGAACCCCAGCACATACAGCGACACTCCCAACGTCGCCACGATTTGAGAGCAGCCGAATTCCCGGATGATGGGCGCAATGCCTCCAGAATATGCGCTGGAGATGAAAGTCACTGCGAGGGTCACGATGGCTACCACGAACGTCAATGCCCACTTCTTGCCGTCGCTGTACATCATGGGATTTCTCGGATCATTGTCAATCCACACGACAACATAGGGGTCTTCTTCCGTTCCTGCGCCTTCATATTCCCAGTCTCGAACTTCGGGGGTGACGCCCGACTGGGAGAGCACCTGCGTGAAGTGTGGTATCTGTTGAGGGGTCCCTGCTTCCACGTCCATGTCGGCCATGGTTCCGCGCCGGCAGATCTCGCCGAGATGTCAGTTGCTCTTGCGTGTTCCCGCGCAGTCGCCGCACGACGGCAGAGGCCAATGTCTCCGGCGTCGTTGGTCCTTCGAAGAGATGGTGCGCCACGGATGAGAGAAACCGGATGGCAAGGAGGACACGCTCGGACGTCGGATGGTTGGCGTTCGACCCTGTGTTCCCCGTGAGGCGTCGCGACGTGTGCTGGCTTTCGGCGTTGTTGCAAGAATTGAAACCAACGTGTCGTCCCAAACAAGTTTTCGATGATGACGGGGGCAGCGTATTGCTTTTGAGTCCGGCACAGTCCAGGAAGAGAGGTGCAGTCCACGGAATGAGTGGATCGACAGCGCGAACCACGAAGCAAAGGCCGCGAATGGGCGAGGCAAGGGACACGCGCGGGTTTTACTTGGGGAGTGCAACCACAACGGCCCATGTCGGCGGACCGGCGAGTGGCATCGTTAACCCCGTGTGTGTCGCCACGCCAAGTCCGAGTTTTGGTATGGGCGCGGCGGGTCTAGTGCTCGAAGCAGCATCCAAGCCGTGCATCCCGGGCTCCGCGCCGTGCTTCGCTGCCATAATTAAGCTCCACGATGAGCTTGACTGGCGGCGGAAGGGTGCGTTGCCGAGGCGTCGGCCTTTGCGAGCAGCGACCCCCGACGATGACATCTCTCGGCAGATGCATCCGACGAGTCACGGCAGACGTCAATGCCCGCCGAGCGCGTGGCAGCAGGGCCCCAGAATAAAATATGCTTCTGCGGATGAGAAAGAATGCGAACCCTCATCTCAAACGTCGCAGCATCTGCCCCATCATGCTCGCGTCACTTGTTCGATATGTGCATAACCCATGCATGCATAAACGGTCGGCAATCGGGCCTCGGCTGCCTGTTTTTCAAGCGATTGTGCAAAACTTTCTTTCACCGCGACACGTCGACATGACGACCATGACGTCGTGCAACATCCAGCACCGCCAACAATCGCGCAGGCAGGGCTGACCTGGACGACACGTGTGGGAAGCCGTCCACGTGTCGTCGAGTTTGGTAAGACACTGAACCTGGACCGGTCGACGAGAACAACGCCAGAAAACGTATGGCCCGACACCACGAGCACCACCATCTGCGCGAACATGAGCAGCGCAACAGCGCAATGTCCTTGTTGCGTGAAGCCCAGCATGTCTGGAACTGAGCTCGAGTGAAAAGTGAAGCCGATGAGTCATTCTGGCTTTGGCTTTTGATGACAGAAAGACGGGATCCGACTTCGATCCCAATGTTGACGCAACGAACTTCATCAAACCCGTCCACAACTCTCGTCGAAAACGAACATGCATACGCAGCACGTCGTGTGCCACGTCCTCGGCTCTCACGATGCAGCACACGAGGCATTGACACAAGTCTTCGCCCTTTCGAGACGAATCTTCGGAGCAGAAGAAGACGCACACAGACCCTCTAGCCAGCTGCCAGAGTGGCGGAAACGATTGCAGCAAGAGGGATCGGCTGTGTTGTACGCCACTCATACGGAGAACGATGAAATTCCACTCGGCTTCCTATTTGTCGTCGCGATCACGGCGCCTGAGCTGGGCGTGGAGTTCCCGCACATATGGCTTGCAGCTGTCGATCCTGCCAGCCGTGGCTCCGGCCTCTTTGCACTTTTGATGCAACACGCCATACAACGTGCTCGCGAAGCCGAAGCTCAGGCACTTACCATATGCACTTATCCCAAATGGTTTGCGAGAATGTACGCCGTCCTTCAACAGGAAGGCTGGCAAGAAATGGCAAGAAGAGAGAATGGCGAGAAGGTGCTCATGAAGCTTGATTTGGCAGTTTGAGATTGCTGTAAGCTATCTACCACAATTTTTGCCAGAGTTCTGGCTTCCACCATTTCAAGGCTCCCATGGCCAGTACAGGTGCGGCGAATACCGATATCTTGAGTACGAACTTGGAAAGCGCGATGTAATACATGGCTTGATGCGCCAAAACGAACTGCGTCGCATCATTCATGCGCGGGAACTCCTCCTGCGGTACATCATGGCCAAGGAACTTGCAAAGTGGCTCCCATCCGTCCGCGACCTGGTAGTGGTCGAGAGTCCGCTCGGGAGGCGACACTCGACGCACAAGCTCATAATGCTCAATGAATCGTTTATGAGCAGGGCCATCGACCGACCAGTCCGTCATCGTCCCAAAGAAATTCGGCATCAAGACATTCGCGTGACGCCAGAAAGGTTCACCCAGAGCCTTGTCCCACGGAGCCAGCCATTGCCACGATTTCCACCCGAGCACTCTCCCCGCGGTCGTCTGCATGCTATACAACCACTTTTCCGCGTCGCGCGTCGAAATCAGAATTTTCGCTTCGGGATACGCCCCGATGAGTTCCTCGGCGAAAGCGATACAAGGAACGTCCGTACAAGCGTCGAAATTCCCGAGGATTTTGTCGAATTCTGCTCGGCCGAAGGGCTTGCCTTTTCCTTCGTATTTGGCTTCGAGGCCTTCGGCCCAGACGTGGAGGTTCGATTTTGGTGCTTGCACGGCTTTGGCCATGTGGTAGGGAGTGTAGCCGAGAGTTTCGAGGGCAGAGTAGATGGACATTGTTCCTGTGCGGGAAGCGCCTAGGACGAGAAGTCGCATTGGTTTGGTCCGCGTGCCGGGATGGTTGTCGATTTTACGACCTGTTTCGGGATGTGGCGTCAAGTGGTACGTTTCTTGCAACTCGTGGGGTTTGATCAGGTCCGATAGTTGCTTTGTGCGTGCCATGGTGGTGCAGATTGTGGGGTTTGGATGCAGGAACGAATCCGAAGGAGCGAAGTGTTGAAGTTACTGGGAGAACAGTCTTCAAGCTGGCGATTGGAGTCACTCCATTCTTTGACTTTCAATCATTTATGGTGGGAAAATCCCGCAGGATGAGGGACGGATTGAGGGCTGAACGAGCGATACGAATCCTTCAATGTGTAGCTGAAGGCTTCACGCATCAATGGCAGCAATCCCAGCGCGTCACGCTGCATCAAGACCCGCATGGTGCAACACGAACCGAGGATCCTTCGCGCAGTGGATGGAGTCACCGCATTGTTCTTCCTCCTCTCCTTCCGAAGTCTGAAACGTGCATGGCCATGATGAGAGGTTGGTTGCCTTTGTGCCTTGGATGGAGCTTGCCAAGAAGCTGCTGACCCCTGTGTAGTTAGTCTGTCGTGCATGTCACCGTACGACCAAACATCCGCTAGCGCGAGACAGACGTCCGGCGGTCTGATTGGTTGCTTATATGGATGGCCTGGACCTCGCCGAGTGGACCTGCAACACTCGAGCGTGCTCGATTCGACTTCTCGTCATTACGACATTGAAAAATTCCGCACACATCAACACTCTGGAATGCGTGGATGTCTGGAGAACGCTCTCATTATTAGCGGTCTCGGACGGAAACGCTGCTGCGGCGCCAGCACAGCCTGCCGCCATTCCCCTTTCGCAGCACAAAGCACGCGAAAGCGAAAATCCTTCGATACGTACGCCAAGAGAAACATAGCCACCCACAAGTACCTTCCATACACTGCCTCGCTGATCTCCAAGTCATTAATCCTCTTCGAGAACTCGAAAGGCTCGAAAGTTCATTCTCAGCCTCTGCGTCCGGCCCCAGAAACACACAAGGATCATCATATTTCGTCAGACGATTTATTGTGCGCCGCAGCAGCAACGGCAGTGTGGCATGGTATAATAGCAACTTGATATAAGAAGAACACAGTAGAACTAGAATTCCGAAAAGAAAAGTCACCGACTGTATTTATCTAAGGATCACTGAAGTTGAGCATTAACTTCGAGCTGTAACTTGGTGTGCGACCAACACTCAACGAAAGAATACACATATATTGAGTGACTGGATCACCACATCGCACCAATCTCCTCCTCCTCCTCCTCCTCCTCCACCGCCGCGCCAAGTCTCTCCGATCCCCAACGCTCGACAAAAGCCGCCGACAGCGAAACCCCGACAATGCCACCACCATCCTCCTCCTCCTCCTCCTCCTCCTCCTCCTCCTCCTCCTCCGCGCAGCCCAAAGAACGCAAAGAAAGCAAAAACCCTTTCTCACGACTCATCACGAAACAGAAAGAAAAAGAAAAAGAAGCAGCCCCACCTCTCCCACCATGGAAACTCGATCAACAGAAAAGATTCAAAGAGTGGGAGAAAGCGCGGTAAGAGCCCCATCCCAGAAAAAAAAAATGAAAAAAAAAATATCACATCACAACATCATACATCGCATGAGAAGTAGTAATTCAATTCATGAAGATCGTGACTAAATGGGCACATTGGGACTGACTGACTGACGGACGGACTGAATGACTGACTGACTGACTGCAAAACAGGACCAAACAAACGAGTTCCGTCAGCGCTTTTACAGATTTCTACAAACCGAGGGGGGAAAGATAATAAGGGGTTTTGGATTTGGTGGTTGTAAGTTTGATGATGATGAGAATTAAAAATAATGAGCTGGAACAATGTGGGAATTTTTTCTGCCTTGGATGAAAATGAACGGAACATTTTTCTGCCATGGATGAAACTGCATGGAAAGAAGAAGAAGAAAAACAAAAGAAGAAGAGAGAACTTTTCGATTCTGTTGTTGTATGGAGAGAGAGAGAGAGAAAGAGAGAGAGAAAGAGAGAGAGAGAGAGAGAGAGAGAGAGAGAGAGAGAGAGAGAGATACATCTCCCCATCATATATACATTCGTTAGTTGAATTAATTCGATCATCCTTTCGTTTCGCTCCGGAACCACCACCACCACCACCACCACCATCATTCTCTCATCAAGCTCAATTCAATTCAATTCATTTCTATTCAATTCCCTTCCCGGATGTTTTGCCCTCTCGAGTGATGTGTTTCCGTGGAAATTCAAAAAAAAAAATCACCCCACCACAAACCCCACCTCCCCACAATTCCCATTAGAAACCACAAACCCCACACTCGCATTCCCGCTGCCCTTGGCAAATGTCCCGACCTCTGCACTCGGATCGCACGTATTGCTTCCACCCAATGGGAAAAAATAGCAGACGTTTGCGGCGGGATGCCACGTCGAAGCGCCGCAGGTGGTGCTGCCGGTCACGAGGCATTGCACACAGCATTCGTAGGCGTTTGTCGCGCCGGAGCCGAAGCTGAAGCCGTCGGAGGGGTTGGTGGTCATGATGTTGGCTATGCGGGTGTTGTCGATGTAGGAGATTAGGTTGTTGGGGGAGCAGGCGGCGTAGTAGGTTGGTTGGGGGAGGTAGGTTGTTGAGAGGGAGGTGAGGAGGGTTGTGGTTGTGGAAGAGGTTGTGAGGGTTGTGCTTAGGGTGCTTGTGGTTGAGAGGGTGATGGTTGTCGAGGCTATTGGGGGGCGGATGATGGTAGTGCGCGTTTTTGTGGATGTGGAAGTCTAAGTTGATGTTAGAAGTATCTCGATAATCGATGATGTGTATCACTCACCTGGGTTACAGTGCCGCGAGGTGCTTGGATTGTTTTTGTGGACTTCGCGGTGGATGTGACGGTCTTGGTGGTGACGATTCGGACGCGATTTTGGCAAGTTACTGAGCCTTTGAATTGCGGTGGGTCATAGGTAATTTGCCCATTATTACCACAGATGATCTTCTGCTGAGTAGCACGCTCTTGAAGATCACCAGAGCCAGGCTCATGAGAAGCAGCCTCGACCTCCCTTCTGGCTCGCTTAGCAGCCGTGTGACCTTCGGCAGCCAACGCAGACGAAATGGCGACGAAACCTGGTGAGGGTTGAATTGTGGTGGTCGTGAATGTGCTAGTAGTGGTCGAGGTTACGGAGGAAGTGATCGTGCTGATTGAAGTGGTAAAAGCACTGCTAGTTTGTGTGAAAGACAGAGTGGTGGAGAACGTATCCGTGCTCTGTGGCAAGGTCTGCGTAGACCATGTCGTAGTGGTTGTTTTCTTCGTGACCGTAGTACTGATTGGGGTGATGGTGGACGTTGGTGTGATGGTATGTGTGACAGTCTTTGTGAGATATTGGGTAGTGGATCTCGTCGTTGTACCTCCTGGTGCTTGCGAAGGTCTCAGAGCTGTCCGGCACACTTGCTGCGAATAGGTGTTTACTGTGTCAGCAGCAACCGAAGCGGCCAGTAGGGCACAGGCAAAGAGCGGGACAAGCATGTCGACTTCTCTCACGATGACCGAATTAATGCACAAGGACAGTATGAAGGCCAGATGGCAAGACGATCACTCTTATAGCTTTTCTGCCGTCGGAAGTCGGGGATTTTCGAGCAGTTCGGCATCCGACTGATCGGACACGAAACAGGAATTCGAAAACGTTTTCGGGCCTCGTGAGTGCGCATATCTGCAGTGAGAACGAGACTTGGTGGCGTTTTCTCCGCGGGAAACTGCCAGTCTAGACTTACATCCGCTGCATATTCGCTCGCATCGTGCGCACATGCAGACACGAGAACGTGTCGACAGGGTAGTACTATGTGGTTCCGTTCACGATAGTGCCAAACATGCTGCCGAAAATATATCAGCCCTTGCATCGGTTAGACGTCTTCTGGAAATATTCGCAGAGTTTCTTGTACTTTGAATGTCTCAGGATGAATGAATGTTCCTCATGGCGAGCTTGAGACTTGCTGAGCATCAAGTCTTTGACGAAGAAGAGTGTCAAGCACAGTCAAGCACTTCGGAACGTCTATTATTAGTAGTTGCATGCAGTGGGGTGGGTATGCGTTGCGGCGTGCCAAGGCATATGCCGCTCGGGGCTGAATAGAGTGCCTGAAAGCCTGTGGAATTGATGAGCAGGTGGACGAAGCTGAACGACTCGAGCCAGAGGAGCCTCGCTTGTACAAGTCCGAAGGATGCATCAAAGTCGGGAGCACTTCCGTCATACCGCGAATGCACGCGTTGCTTGAACTTGTGCAGATGCCAGACTGACGATTTGGCCCTGGTTCTTCACGGTCCCGAGAAGACGATTCATGCACCATTGCTCTCGGGAACAAGTGCCTCGCTGGTTCTTGCGGCAGAACTTCTCCATCGCCGAAAAGGCAGATTCGGGTGTGCTCGGGCGTGCGATCAATTGCATGTGGGTTGTGTGAGTGCATCAACTCTCAATCGGGGTGGGTCGCGGTGACACAAGATGATGGGAGCGATGGTATGGCCATGTTGTTGTCGCTGAGAGAGAAGGAAGAGCAGTTGCGGGATGGGATGTGGACGTCACAAGGCAGCAAGGCAGTCAGCTTGGCGGCTGCTGACTCATCACTGTGAACGCTTCCAGGTTCCCAGGTTCTCCTCACGCGCCATCGTTCGCATCACGTCCATCATCAGTTCATCACCTCTCCCGCCAACAAGAAGCCGCTGCGCCGCTGCACCGCTGCACCGCTGCACAGCGACACACTCGACCGCGCGCTTTCCACGGAGCTTGCGGCATCGTCAGCATGGAGCTTGCGGCCGTGGCCAGCAGCAGCAGCAGCGAAAAGGTGGAGGGCGAGCGGTGATAGGATGCGGGAGCGTGCAGCAAACCCCACCGCAGCGCTTATTAACAGCCTCTCAGCCCTGGACTCCCCGTGCGACGTCTCGACGTGGCCGGCGCCTACAGTCGGACTGTATGGCGAGAACCGCGGGTGTGCCGGATCCCTTCCACGCGGCGCGCCTACCGTTCGACTTGAGAGCGGCACTTCTGCTGCCACATCACAACTCTCATCACCCTTCTTCCTCCGTTCCTGCGCCTCCACGCCCATAGCTCTGCGGGTGGCGTTGCCGCAGTCGCGACGACCGCCAACATGAACCGCTTCGTCTGCGTTCTGCTGTTGGCCTTGCAGCTGGTCTGGGCCGGCAACGAGGAGGAAATCAAAGCGGCTGGCATCGACGACCATGCAAAGGCCGCATACTTTGTCCTGGCGCATGAGCACTACGTCTTCGCGCTGAACGTCGCCGAGAATGGAGACGTCTACTTCCACATGAATGCGCCTGCTTCGCACTCATGGATGGGCGTCGGGTTTGGGAGTAGCATGAAGGACACGAGGATGATCATCTCCTACATCGGCGCCGATGGCCACGCGCTGATCAACAGCCCACGAATGTCCAAAGGCCACTCGGAGCCGGAGTGGGAGAAGGACATCCAGATCGACCCCGTCCGGAACGACACCTACGCTCCATTCCACAACAGCCTGAGCCCAGACGGCGTCATGATCTCGCATGCTGTTTGCCGAAACTGCTCGTCTTGGGCAACTGGTCGCATTGACACGACCAGCAAGATCCAGCCGTTCATCTTCGCTCTCGGCCCGAATATCACCCTCCGCTCGGATGATCTCAATGCACCTCTCCACATCCACGAGTATCATGGCGTCTTCCAACTCGACATGACCGTCGCAACCAACAACACTGGATGGTATGGAAGAGTTCCTGCCCCACAGGATCCAGGCTTGGCAGTCGGACACTCATACTGGGCGTTCGCCAACTACTTCAGCTCCAATGCCTACAACACTGGCCGCGACGCGGCCTGGGCACAGATTGTGCATGCAGTCTTCATGTCTCTGGCCTTCCTCCTGGTCTTTCCACTTGGCGCCATCAGCCTCCGGCTTTTGAGACGAGCTCCCCTTCATGCAGGGATACAGATGGTAGGCCTTGGATTGGTCATCATCGGATTGGGACTCGGCGTATACGCGTCACAACTGTACAACAAGGTTCGTCAATCGCGGGACAAGGCCGAGCGAAGTTCACTAACCTTTTCCAGTCGAAACACTTCAGATCTGCGCACCAGATCCTGGGCTTATTCATCTTCGCCGGGATCCTGTTGCAAATCGGACTTGGACTCAGCCATCACATCATCTTTCTGCGCTCTGGCACGCCGACTCCATTGGGCAAACTTCATCGTCTCCTCGGCATATCCATCATGGTCCTGGGTGTCATCAACGGGGGTCTCGGCCTGAACTTTTCTGGAAGTTCTGTCGTAGGCTACAGTGTTGCACTCGCAATCGTGGCTGTGGTATTTGGAGGGCTGTCGGCCGCGATCTACTATTACAACAAAAAGCACATGTACACGCCGGAGGGCGAAGACTTTGGGCGGAAGAACTTTGGCGTCGAACCGCCGGACGAATATGAGATGCATCAAGCTCCGTTCGCGACTATGGGTCAGACCGGCTATGTGCAGACTCCGCGGACGCCGCATGTAAAAAGAGCACACTGGGACGATGATTCGGACGACTACAGAACATATATGCAAAGAGGAGGTGACCGAGGCGGAGGAACGAAGTCGGGCCTCTACCGACAAGAGAGCCTATATACTGATACACCGGCCTCTGATCAAGAGAACCCGTTCAAGGGGAAATGGGAAGCAGTGCCTATACGATAATCGGCGTTCAGTTATGTAATGATAGTCTGAAGCGTCAGCATAGCAAGCGTTCTGAATGGCATATTCAAGCGTGTAGATTTACCAATGCTCCGCGTGCTACCATCTTCGTACACTGGCCAAGACGGGCGCCAACGCGCTTCATAATTGCGCTTGCCTCCACAGCCTCGGATACTTACTTGATCTTCATAACCCAGCATCTTCAACTGCATCATCAAAATTGGCTATCAACCGTCAATCGCAAAAATTCCATCCACTTGCAGCGAGCACCGAGCACGACGGACCCGAAAAACGTCAGCCACCGATTTGCAAATAGAAACCTGGTTCCGCCGGCCGTCCGGGTCTTCCGTTAGCTCTGGCAACTTTCTAGCCAATTACATTTTGTTGGCTGGAGATGATGCGATTGGTTGCGATGTGCAGCATGCTAAGGAATGTACGACATGGCAACTACTTTGGAAAATCGCATTGCGCGGGTATGTATATAGGGGAAGGGGTGCAAAAGCGATATAGTACAAAGCATAGGCGAGATTGAAGTTTTGTTGTATGGTGGCGGAACAAAGAGAGGATCGGATTCTTTGCTTGGAGACTGTGGATGTAACTTGCAGTTCGTCTTCGAGCGGGTAATAGGGAAGTAAACGTCAACAAAGTGTGCTACAGAAGCGATGGGCCACGCAGGCGTTGATTCCATAATGAATGCTGAACAACATAGACCCCATCCCGTCCATGAGGTGCAGGAGCGTCTTCCACATATCCCGCCCATCATCATCACTACTCCCTCTGCAACAACAAACTCTCAAACCTCAACATCACCTCCTGCGTCGTCACCTCCCGAATGATTCTCCCCGCCAACCCCTCACAACTCGTGACCGGAAAACTAATATTCCTCGCCGTATGACAACTCACCAACGCCGCCAGATCCAAATCCTTCAACGTCAAAATCACATCTCTCGAATTCCTCCTTTCGAGCTCCAGAATCCCTCCCAAAACTGCTTCTTCCCACGAGAACCCATTCTCAACATATGTGTTATCGCAGAAAAACCGTTCGCCGTATTTCGCTCCGTCGGATGCGAAAGCGATGGCGTGCATGAGTTCGTGCAAGAGGATTTGGACGAGCTCGAGATAGCAGAGCGACAGGGAATCGAGGCTTTTGGTCCGCGGGTTCACGTCGTTGACGCGTTCGAGCGAGAATTGAATTTCGCTTTGCACGCCGGGTCCGCGGCCGCGGATGGCTTCTTTGGGTTCGGTGACGGCGCAGATGTTTCGCGGCCAGGCGACGGGTGCCCAACGGATGTGGGGGACCAGTTTTTCGAGAGCTTCTTCGTAGCGCATTTGAGCGGCGGGGCGGAGGGGGGTTTCGAGGTCTTGGCAGAGCCATTGGAAGACTTTGCGTGGTTTGGAGAGGTTGTCGAATTTTATGCTTGTGGGGCAGTAGATGAGGGCGTTGATGAAGTTGGATGTTAGCGGTTCGGTGAGCATGTGCGAGGCGAGGGCGAGGGCGGGGAGGAGGGAGAGGTATTGTTCTCGAGTGATGTTTTTCCATTGCTTCCAGGCGAGGAGTGGGTGGATGGTGTTGGATGTGGCTTGTTTGGTGTAGATGCGGCGGAGGAAGTGGATTACGTGCGGGTCGGTGGTGGTGGGAAAAGTCAGTAGCGCCAGCGCTGAGTCGACTTCGGATTCCACGCGGCGCGCTTCCTCCTGGGAAGACATGGGGATTGAATGAGAAAGGGATTGACGAAAAGGGAAAGGGAATGAATGAGTGTAGAGGTGCGAGAAGCAGAACGGAGTCAGTTTCGTGGTGTGCGTCGATGGTATGGTTATATCGCCGGCCCGAAGTCCATTGTGTGATCATGTAGACAAAGCCGAATATTAGTGGCGTGGTGTTCCAATTTTGGTACAAAGAAACCATGCTACTCCGATGGTGGCGGTCGCTGGTATGAAGTATAATCTTGACAGCAAGTCGTTAATGGTCGTCGTCGTATAACTACAACTTCGCCTTGGTCTTGATGATACCATAGCATGGCCCACCTTTGCCAAACATGGCGATCAGATCCTTCACGATCTCTTCTGGAATCTCATGAGCTGCGAAATGTCCGCCTTTCTTCTTTCGGTCCTCGTAGACGACAGGACCAAGAGTCCTCGCCCAAGTGCTCGGAACGAGGGTCAGTTCTTTGGGACTATGGCACAAGCCCAGCTTCACATTTGGAATCCAGTCGTGCGTTCTGTCTCGGTGGATATTGTTGAGGCCGGAAAGATGAGTGGCCTCATAATATATGCGCAGCGAAGCGGCGGGGCCGGCGGTGGAGAAGTAGTAGATCGATACCCAGGTCAGAATCTCATCGTCAGTCCATGGGTAGTCATCGGTCCAGTCGTGTAACTTTTCATAGATCCAGGCCAGCAAAGCGACAGGAGAGTCATGTAGACCGTAGCCAGGAGTTTGAGGCTTGGTAGCTTGTATCGAACGATAGCCTGAGCCTTCATTAAGGAACCACTGGGAGCGCGCGAAGCCGTCTCTAGTAGCTTGGCCGTATGGCAGGAGGGAATGCTGGAGAGCCAGAATCGGATTCTTGAGCCAAGTGGGCGGATTTGCGCGAATCATGTTGATATGCGAGGCTAAGCAGCGTTGTGGGTAGCGAAGTCCAATCACGCGGGTGATCATGAAGCCCCCTTTGAACAATCAGTACCCTGTTCCTCATGAACATGGAGTGCAAGTCTACTTACAATCGCCACCCTGAGTCACGTATTGTTTGTAGCCCAAAGACTGCATCAGCTGATCGCAGGTTTCGGCATACTGCGCGGGCCCAAATCCTGATTTCGAAATGCCTTGGGACCAGCCGAAGTTTGGTAGTGACGGTGCTACTACGTGAAATGCGACTCCGTTGCTGCCGTTCCGCAACGCGGGTAACATCTTTACCACTTCCAAGTAGCTGCCCGGCCTGTGGAGTGTTAGCTAGTTCTTTCAATTTTCGAGGCTGCACGTACCATCCGTGGACGAAGAGGAGTGGAATAGCATTGGGATTTTCCGAAGGCTGATGGAGGTAGTGAATGTCGATATCACCAAATCCTTCGACTTTGATGCTTCGTTGGTAGTTCGGTAACTCGTTGAGCTTCGCTTCTTGCAGTCTCCTGCAAAACACACCAAGTTAGCAGATAGACGCCACACGAGGTGATAAATTCTATACCAATCGAACTTTGTCTGCCAGTGCTTTGCAAGACGCGTCACGTCTGCAAGTGGAGCTCCATAGTTCCAGTCTGCGCCTTCGAGCTGAGTCTTGAGTCAGCGTCAAGCAATATGTGCCCGAGGGAGTGGATGCATGCCTCGTCCGGGAACTCTGCCTGTGCAAGCTTGATCTTGAGGGTGATCACCTTTTCCTCCGATACGGCGACTCTGTAGCTCGACATGTCGACGGTGGTAATGGACTACACCTGGTCAGCCCGAAGCACTTGATGCCTTGAAAGCGAGGTGGATCCTTCATGTTCAGGCTAGGGCGTGCACGTCAAGGCCAGGGCGTGTATGGTGTTCCACCACATCTTGTACACGGCGAGTCTCGCAATTCCAAAAATTCCGCACCTACCTGTGTGATTCCGTCCTATGCGATGCAGTATTTGCTTCTCACATCATGGAGAGGTGTGATTGAGCGTGGAAGTTGTACATGTTGTACCCGAGGGCAAGTGTCGTCACTGCGAGGCCCGAGCGCCAGATTACTAAGCAATCCTCTCCTTTCCCGTGGAATCCCTTCACTTTGACAACAGAACATGTTCACTCAAAATATGCTCTTAACAGAAATACTTCTCAGAGCCAGAGAGCAGCTCACAAGCGGAAGCTTGGAATCATTTTATAAGACGCGCTATTCACCACCATCCTTCGGATCCGCTCCAGACGCTGTCGCAGGCGCTGCCGGCGCTAGTGTGAACGATCTGTGTCAATTAGCCTTCTGACCGTCTTGCTGGAAGGTCCATGAATAGCATTGCATCATGTCGCTACTTTCTGTGCCTCTTATTAGTATCCTTTCCGCCCTCTCTCCCTTGTCTACTCAAGCTTTTCATCGAGACATCTATCCACGAGCTGGGTGAGAAGGCATCCAACTTCATCTGACACGGTTACTAGATCGGCGTTTCGAACAATGAGGTCCTCCCGAGCTATCCGGGAGCACTAGCAGCTTCTTCACATACGAAGGACTACTTGATATCCCGGGAAGGTCTCGGAGGACGGTACTGTACTACTAAGACACGACCTTTCCCACGACGGACTAGACCAAGTCTCCCGATCTACACGTGCTGACGGTGCTGTGCGGAAGTAGTCGGCTCCAGGCCTCGAGCTCGCTGACACGTTGTGCGTTGTTGAGACTTTGACTAAAGAATACGGCCCTAGTAGCGGCTGCGAAGATCGTAACGGATCGAGCCGGCGGTCAAATGCGAGGCTTCAACATTCCTACATCGTGATTCCGCCGCGATTTAGGTTGCAATTGCTCCGTTACGTGTCTGCATAAATTTTAGAACCGTCTATATCTCTCTCTAGACGCCTAGCTTGAAGAAGAACTACTGTAGTGCTGTGCAGGGTATGTAGCTTCCCTGACCGAATCTGTTTGGCCTTTCCTGTCACACCCTGTCTATTTCGTCCACCGCTCCAAATCTATACGCTCATCAAAAATTTCGCTCAACTGTGGCTCGCTCAGTCTCTACCTCTCGTGCTTTGCAGGACTCAACACAACCATGAGCGGCTTCTTCTCCCAAATCGAATAAGTTTTCTGATCCCGCCACTGCTCACTCTCTGCGCAAAGCTTCAAGTCGAATGCGTGTAGGACTGTCGATAAAATCAAGCGCATCTCATGCCAGGCGAGGTTCTTGCCTAGACAGTTTCGTGGGCCAACAGAGAAGGCCTCGACGGCGTCGAGGCGATCGTTTCGATACGCGGGATCTCCGAGCCAGCGTTCTGGGCGGAAGTCGAGAGCGTCTTTGAAATGTGCTTCGCTACGGTAGGTCGCGAGCTGGTGCACGCCGACGACGGTTCCACCGGGCACGAATTCGCCGCAGATGATGACGCCGTCCTCGGGGGCTATGCGGGGCAGGAGGGTGGGAACGGGAGGGTACATGCGAAGACCTTCTTGCAGGACAGCTTGGAGGTATTTGAGACGCTGGACGGACTCGATGTTGATATGCTCGAAACTGCTGAATGCGTCACGGACTTCGCGAGTGAGCTTTTCGAGGTATTGCGGGTTGCGAAGGAGGTAGTAGGTCGTGCCGGATAGCAATGTGGCTGTGGTCTGTTTCGTGGTCAGCGAATGAGACGTTTAGTATAGTTCATCATGGACGCACCTCCGTTCCGGCAATCATGAACAGTGAAGCATTACTCTCATGTTCTCCAAAGGTAAGACCGTTCGCACCGCTGCCCTTTTCCAAGATTTTGGTCCACAAGTCCGGCGTGTCGGGAGTTTTCTCCAGTCTGCATGCGACCCTTTCTGCGGAATAGTTCCAATGTTCTGCCCGCATGTTTACGAACCTGGGGCTCCGCATGACGAATTTTGTAAAGATCCAGTTGGTAACGCCGTTGATATCTCGAATCGCGCGCAGAATCGTGCCGCCTTTGATGCCCCCAAAAATGGCCGTAACCCATGACGAGTATTCACCGTTGTCAAGCATGCCCAGGCTTGCGCTGAACGTCAGATCACCCTAGATACCACTGTTAATGTCTTTGAAATGCGCTCGATGGAGGAAGTTGCTAGCGTACCATGATGTCAAATGTCGTGCCTAAGAGGCTCGTCAGCAACTCCACCATGCGCGACTGGAGCATTGCATCTGATTTCCACTTACAATTGTAGTACTTGAGGAGGTCAATCTCCTCCCTGGTCTGTGACTTTTCTTCGAGCTTGCCTTTCATTTTCGTTATCCAGCGCATTAGTAACGGTTCAAGATCTTTCAACGTGCGGTCCGCGAACGAATGCGAGACGATTCTGCGTTGCCGACTGTGGCCAAGTTCATCGGCGCTAATCAGGCTGTGAACGCCATTGAAGGGTGTGGCGTAGAATCCGAGGTATTTCTCGTTACTAGCTTGGCCATGTTTGCGGTGTCCGTAGATGTCTTTCCACGCCTGGGCACCTCTGCAACGAACACTTAGCACAGATCTCGAGGTGCACCACGAGGTTTCCGCGACAATGCTTACCCTGCATAAGATAACTGACAGGGCGCCACTCGGACCACTGAACCATACTTTTGGTGCAGCTGCACGAGTTCAATGTCCTTAGTTCCCCTTGCTGTGGACAAAAGCAGGGGCAGGTTTGACAGAGCGCGGAGTGGTGGGCCTGGATACTCGCGAAGAGGTCCAAAGTACGCATTGTAGAAGGCGCTTGCGAGGGAAGAGAGGATGTAGAAGACGACGCAGTAACCAGATACTTTGACCATCTCGCTGGGAGAAGGACTCCTGATCGGGAGGTCGTGGATCAACATCGTGGGCGTGGCGCTTCTCGGTGGTTGATTTGGCAGGACCGAGCAAAGGCGGAGCTGGCAACGCTTAAATGCGTTCGATGGCCCAGCACATACCTCACACCTTCACCGTGTCGCTCTGGGCGAATCGGCGGACGCTGCTCTGTCGACGTTCATGCCGAGCATAGTCTTTCGTGAGTCGGGGCCTGAAGCAGTTGAACGGGCGGCCTGCGATCAGCAGTCGTACATCTTCTTGACGAGTCAGAGCGAAACCGGGGCTGCTCATAGGCATCGTATGATGAGGGATTGCGCTTCTCTACTAGTGGACCGTTGTTTGTGGATCGCATACGATCCTGGTCATGATAGCGCGCATGTGTACTTCGTATGCTCGTGTGGTCGTCGTGGAGCTGACATGCTCATCGAGATCCGTAGATCATTAGCGTCGCCCTGATGACTGCGTGATGGTTGATGGTGATGTTCGAGTGCGCGGTATCCATCTCAGCATTGCCAGCTGACGACGGATCATCCCTGCGTTGCCCCATGCGGCTCATAACCGAGTGAGTGAGTGTGACCACCAAGAGCGGAGAGACGGCAGCTTTCGTCGCCGACGCCGTCGCTGTCGCCAAGTGTGACGACGTCCTGGTTGGGCCTCCCTACATGAACCAACGGACAGCTGTCCTGCCTCGCAGCCAACGAAAGCCCGTTGAGTACGTATTGAACGTATCTACTACTCTTCTTGCTTGATCAACCGAGGTCACGCACCTGTGTCTCGCGGCGGCGGAACATAGCCCACATCCTTGATTTTTCCAGCTCGGATATTTGGCCCGTTCACTCTTGGGATCTCCGGATGTCGTGCCAGTCACGCCACATGTCACCAAAGCGGAACCCTTCGAACGTTTTGAGGAGCAGACCCAGGTTCGGCTAGATTTTCCAGACCCATGCCGAGATCTTTTCGCTCGCGCTCAGAGCAACCAGTGATTCCAAAATGGATCAATCGGCCTGACGTCTCACTCTCGCGTGCTTTCACGCGTATCACGGAACTGACGAGCTGGATGAATGTGCGGAGTTCATCTTAGTGATCCGCCTCGATTTTATTTTGCAGGTTGAACAGCAGGTAGCCGAGATTTGCATTCAACGGCAGTTCCTTGATAGCCGTTCTCCAGACTTTGAGCAGTGGAGTGATTCTGGATTGCAAGCTGCGCTGCGATGGCGGCTCTTGCGCTGGCTCGAGACCAGCCAAATGAAAAGATGAATACCATTTGGAGACATGGCGTCCACTGGCAAGCGGGCGTCAACCTCGTGCTGCCCTTCTGCATGAGCTTTGGCAGATTCAGAACACTCTCGTACAGCTGCTGGGTCTCCAAAAGACAGCTCAACCCTAGGATGCCCATCGTTGACGGCAGCTCGCGAGCTGTGTGCGGCAGTGGCGGTGCGAGGGCTGGGTCGTTGGCTTAGAAATTGGAGCGAGCCGAGAGGTTCTTCTCTTGCGTCGCTTTCCTCGCTCAAGGAGATCCGATATGTCGTAGGGGGTTCCATGGTCGGAAAGCTCCGCTGTCGACCACCAGTGTCGCGACGAGAAGACTTGGGCTGTTTTATGTGTTGCGAGAGATACTTCGCAAACACCTAGATTAAGCTGTAAACCAGTCATGAGCTCGTTGCTGTCACAGTCATCCCAAATGACTCTGATTCTCATGGCGCCAACTATCTTGGCAGACTGACAATCGTGCTGACTTTGCTGGACTTCACTTCGCAGGCGCTCCGCGGCGAAGGCAGAGTCATCCTCAAAATCTCGATCCTACGCTGATATGGAAAGTTCTGGCTTTCACAGCCTCTCCCTTCAGGATTTGGTTGGCAAATCGATCTACTTCGCGGTACAGTCAAATGGCCTTGATATACATTTGGCTTGGCAATGTGGTATATCAAAAGTCAATTTTGCTGTGCCGCAGAATCCTTCGCGCGGAGCATGCTGATCACTATCACTCAAGAGCGAAGCGTACTCGTTGGAACACATTCGAAGCTCGAGGAAACTGCTTACACTACTTTGCCATGGCTTCAATGCTCACCACGCGCTTGCCAGAGGCAGAAGCTGTCCTCGGATTGATTCACAATTCGACAAGTGCGATCAAGGACTTCGGAACCCATCTAGTCGAGGGCCAAAATGGCACACTGGTGGCTCTTGACGGATCAACGATCATGAATTGGCTGATTGTTTCCACAGTGATCTTTGTAAGATCCGCCGGCATTGAGCTCGCGCAGCAGCTGATAATGTCTTCAGAAATTTCTGGACTGGACGTACAATCTTTTGCTGCACCCTTGCAGGAAAATTCCAGGGCCATTCTTCTGTCGAATGACAATCTTACCAAACCTGTACCACAACTGGAAAGGCGACAAGCATCTCGTGGTTGAGGCCCTCCATGAGCAATATGGCGAGATTGTCAGAATTGAGCCTAACTTCATTTCCATCATGAGTCCAAATTCGGTGCAATGTGAGCAAAGTATGTCGCGAATTCGTGCACTGCAACTGACACAGCTTTTAGCTATCTACGGTACTGGCTCACAATGGGGAAAGGGTTACTATATCTCGTCCGCGAATCCACGACCGACGGAGTCATTGACGGCCACACGATTCCTGCCTTCGCCAGCATTGGTGTCCCCGGCTGGGCCATGCACCGCAACGAGAAAGTTTTCCCCGAGCCTAGAGTCTTCCGTCCCGACCGCTGGATGACTGATAACGATGACGAGATCAAGAAGCTTCGCTCGGCGCATCTTCCGTTCAGCTACGGACCCCGGGCTTGTGTTGGGAGGAATCTGGCTCTGGCTACGATCCACATCACCGTAGCGAGGCTCGCGTTCTTGTTCGAGATGGAGTCGAGAGATGAATTGCCACTGGAGTTTCAAGTGAAGGATCATTTCGCAGCTGGGAACAAGAATGGACCTTTCTTGAAATGGGTGCCGAGGGATACATTGTAGAGGAAGTGTATTTCAAGCTCGAGATGAAGGTGGCCCAAATGAAAAATGAGGGTAGTGTTCGAAATTTGTGAGTTTCCCTTCCGGTAGGCTTCTCGAAAGCAATCAACACTATGTCACAAATACGTGTTATCACTTAGCTGAAGCAGATGAGGGCATTCAGCGAGCAGGAGCTATAAAAAGTGAGGGGTTGTGTATCTTTGCGCGGTGCAATTGGTGACTAAATTGATATTCAAAATCTCGAATTCATTCACGAGCCCGGCCTAAGCTTACAGCCACTGGAAATTCTAACATATCAAACACTGCCATTCGACATCTTTCGCCACTGATCCAACTTGCCCTCCACCTTCCACTTCCTGAATGTCTGCACGCCATCTTTCGTAGCCCCTCGAGCTAGAGCTCCATATTTGACACGAACTTCCTCAGCTTCTTTCGTGCCGTCCTGAATTCCCGGGATACAAAGCTCGTAAATGCCGGTGAAGTAAATATCCGGTTGACTTTCGTCCACCTTTTCTTGCGTTCCCAGCGACATTCCGAAAATGGTTGTTGCGCCGGAATCTGGAGTCACGGCTTCGACCTATGTCCAGGAGAACCATTTCATCAGCACTGCCATTCTTCCCCTCTCACCGCCTGCCACAACATGATCCAGGAAAGACTTACATTCAAGCCAGGACGCAAGATCACATCTTGCACGATCGGTTCACCGGCTTCCGTGTGCACGGCTCCGTCTCCGCCGATGATGAGCTTGCGTGAGAATTTGAGCTCGCTGCCGCCCGGCAGCTCTTGACAGTCTGCTACGTATGGAGCCATGTCTTGGGGGCGACGGGCACCGCGAGAGATTCCTTGCCATACGTCGTCGAGTGTCAGCACCGGCTCGAGACTGGGACCGTTGACGGGCTCAGAGTAGGAGACGTTGAAGTTGAAACTTGGCGGCGACATTTTATTCTTGTTGATTTGGGCCCTGTAAACAGCTAGTATTGTGTAGAATTCGAGAGATTCGGTATGGTATTCTGCAAGAGCTGAGCTGCTATTATGTGCAGAATTATTGATGTTATGTGTGCCTATATGACGTTGCAATCTTGTTGACGGCGTCTATAAGAATGCGGCGAGCCAGAACTTCCGTTTTGGGAAATTCCTGCGGAGGCTATTTGCTATTTGGGGGGAAGCCGGCCGAGCTTGTGGGCGGATCATGACCGCAGCAGCTTAGAGCTTTGCATGCCATCAGAGCAGTGGAGACTTCATTCACGAGACCCGGCAAGTCGTCGGTTACCAACAGTAAGTGACGGCTGTGCTCAGGGCTTCATAGTCGTTTCATTGACGATGGCTAGGCTTGGTCTATACCGACTCTCGTTGTTACTTCGAGGATTTGCCTGACAATCTGCCTAACATGTCTTCGTATGTTCTGTTGCTACTTGTCTCATCGGTTGTTTGGTTAGCTTGAAGCTCTCCTCCACGATCAGGAAGGCCGCAATCGAGGGCATTTCATTGATCTTGAATGTCAGTGTCGCCTCCACATCATTTGGGCGACTGGCTTACAAGCACATAGTTTGTATTGTCTCGCCGCCATGCCATAGGAAGCGTTCGTGACGATAGTACACTTCCATCGGCGAATTACGAATTTCCTAACGGCCAAGGGGATGCCGCCAAGTTCCTATACGGCAGGGAGAATGGCATCAATTGGGAACGACGATATGGACCGATTTATCGTATCTGGTCTGGGACTACTCCTGAGATGTGAGTGTAGTGTGTTTCTCAAACATGATCTAAGCAAGCCGCATGACGGTGTTCAGTGTCCTCACTAAGCCTGAGCACGTCCAAGAAGTGTTCAAAGACTCCGATAAACATCTCAAGGCCAAAAACAACAATTCAGGTCGCTTTCTTGGCGAAATGTTAGGAAAGTGCGTTGGGCTTGTCAGTGGTACTGAATGGAAGACATTGAGAACAACCTGCGAAGGTCCATTCGTTCGATCGTCAGCGATAACATATGCTCCGCAGATGTTAGAGCGTACGGAAAAGCATTTTCAAAAGCTGGAAGCAACTTCAGACCTTCGTAACGCAGTTATAGATCCTGCAGAAGATCTGAAGATGCTGCCATTCTGGATAATCGCGGAAATGCTATACGGACCACTGACAAAAGACATGGAAGAGACGCTTGCAGAGTTGGCCCCCGTCAGAGAAAACCTCATGAAAGTCGTTCTTCGGGGAGGCCTTAGCAGATATGCGTGTTCGAGCTACTTGCCTCTCTCAGCAAACCGTGCATTGCGAGACTTCAAGATCAAATGGGCTGCGTTCAGTCGTCAAGCTCGCAGTAGAGCTCGAGGTGACGAGCCTATTGCACGCTATTACGAAAGCGTCCGGGATGGCACGATCGATGAAACATCCATCCTGCACACGCTTGACGAAATTCTTTTTGCCAATCTCGATGTTACGCTTGGTGGCATCTCTTGGAATCTGGTTTATTTGGCTGCGTCTCCAGAAAACGAAGCCACTCTGCGAGACGAGATAAGTCGTTAGCACATACATACAATCTAGGTTTTGGGATTGGCATGACTTACGCCAAAATTTATATTGTCTATTCCAGTAGTCGCGTGTTGATATTTGTTTTCATTTCCAGCGACTTCTCTCAACTGAGAAAATCTAAACGGCTGGAATTCCGTGGGATTGGGGTACAACTTTGGGTTCTGATTGATCACATGGGCATTTATAGTCATTCGTATGCCATTTGGCAGGACCTCGCCCGTGGAACAGCGGAGGCCTTTGGGATTTGTCACAATTCTCGGAATATTGACTTTGGCAAACTGTCAATGTGAAAGATCTCGACAACGGTTTTCAAAAACATACCTAGGGATGGAGGCGAAAGGCGTTGCGACTCTTTGGCAAAGCTGTCGAGTTTCTTCAATCTGGGTAGATTCGATTTGTCAATGATACCGTCTTCGCCGACGTGGGCGGATACCTCATCTCGCATCTCTTGGACCTCCGTGGGCGATAACGCCGCCAGGTCGAAAATGATGTAACTGAGCGCGTTGGAAAGATTGTATATCGATGCGAAAGTCGCAAGTAGCTGGTCACGTCCGAGTTGTTGAGCGTTTGGAGGGCGATCGTACTGCGACATGAACCAGTCCAGCATATCTCCACCGGGAATTTTCTCATCTTTGCGATCTCCAGCTTGCTTTGACGCAATGACCGGAGCGAGCATATCTTCGTTCAGTTTTCTTTGGTGTTTCAGTGCCTTCACTTGTGGCAAGAATGGCGCTACGAAGAAGCGGATAGGCCAGGGGATAAGCTGAAGGACGAGCCACGCTCTTGAGACACCGGCTGTATAGTCGACGGTCGCCTCGACCCAAGCATCCTGTCTGCTCAGTGGCAAGCCGACGAACGCACGACCTGACATGATGGAAGCTATGCGAGACATGGCATATCTCGGCTTGACCAATGTTGCCTCCTTGCATGGTCCAATCATCTTATTGACGGCATAGCCGACCTCAGCGTTGAATGAAGCCAGCAATGCAGGCGTCCTCCGCATCAATACATTCCGCATGGTGCTGTCGAACTCATCTGCTTTGGTGCCCATGTAGTAGTACTCCCCGAGGAAGACATCGTAGTGGTGTTTTCTGCCAATAATCAGTTGCGGGCCAGTGAAGTGCCACCACAAATGCGCTCACTTGATCGATACATCACTCTCGGGAAGTCCACGAATCGTTTCGATCTCGGAGTCTGGAAGAACTGCCATCTCCATGCCAGGCAGAGATAACATGAATGGCTGGTGTGGATACTGTTGCTGTCTCAGCTAGTGATCATGTCAAGTCGGCCATAATTCAACCTTGGAGTGTCCATCTTCGAGAAATTTCACCACGTTGTTGCTCGTTACTTTGACCACAGGCAAATTGTGCTGCTTCTTGCGCCTCGAAGTGATGTAGGCGCTAAAGCTGATGATCAGAACTATGCCAGCACACAACCAAAGTACACGATCCTTTGTCCACTGTATATCACCGAGATATCGTGACGATACATTGTCGACCGAGTCTAGCACTCGCAAGACGGAATGGTACATTCTGCTTGATTCGAGATCGAGCATACGCTCCATGGATCCAGATGAATTCATTTTGGCGGTATCAAGTGGTAGGATTTCGGTGAAAGAGAAGTAGCAAGCAAGGAGTCTGGTAAAGCTGAGAGGACGTTCGCTGTCACGAGAGGGAGCCGCGACGTCGTGCAATCCTACTATGCCGTGTGTGGACGTACGCGCCACTCTCGGCAGCCGATGTTCCGCATACATATAGCTCTGGGAGATCGAGCAGCTATGCCTTGGGATGGCATCCGCATTCACAACTAATGGCATCCTCCAAGAACAACGTCTGGTATTTCGCATACGGGTCGAACATGGAAACTGATGTCATGCAACGCAGAGGAATGGCCGTCCTGGAGACCAAGCGGCTCCGTATCCCCACTCATGTGTTGACTTTCGACATCTTCGGTATACCATACAACGAGCCCGCCATGGCGAGCATTGCTCCTCGGGAAGCCAGTCTCCAGGATCCGGCGGACGCACGGCCACCTGCAGTGCACGGAATCGGATATCTGCTTTCTGAGGCGGATTTGCAGAAGTTGGTGGTGTCCGAAGGGGCCGGGACTGCATACCAAGAAGTGGACCTGGTCGCCGAGACTCTCTCCGACGAGAAAGAAGGAGGTGAGGTGGTAACGGTCCGGACGTTGGTCAGCCGGTATCCATTCCGGCCGAACCCGCTTCCAAGTCAGCGTTACCTGGTATGCGTCAAAGTTTGATTGACTCTGGGTAATGTGCTGACTAACATTCTGAAGGAGCTTGCTGCTCCACGGGGCAAGGGAGCACAGCTTGCCAACAGCATATCAAGATTATCTTGCAAGTCTCCCGACATACCGCAAGAATCTATCCCGGACCGAAAAAATCGGCTCTCGGCTGTTTCTTGGCTTCTGGATGCCGATCGTGAACTGGTCGATGAAGCGGATCAAGCACTCACCTGGCAGTGACGAGCAGAATTCCGGCCGAGTTGTGATTGACGCACCGACTGTCGTTTGGCTACTGTTCAGAGCAGTGTGGCTTCACTACGACTATGTGCATTGTTGGCTGTGGGGTCATGGTGGTGGCAGGCGTTAGCATCAGATTTTGATCATTGGCCTAGTTTATCCGTCAGTGCTAATACAACTCTTCTTTACACCAGCCCACAGCCCTCATTATGAACGGCACCAATGAAGACGATGCCCAAAGTGACACATATCGTATCGATGCCGCGCGTCTACTCGAAACCGTGCCACTGATAGGTAAGCAGCTTTGACAGCAACATCCAGACAGATTTGGAGGCTAAACTATCCAGACGGACACAATGACTTTGCCTACATCCTGCGTGGTTGGTTCAGAAATGACTTGAATCGATCAGATTTCGACATCAACTCAATGCCGATCGGACAGACAGATTTGCGACGATTGTGGAAAGGCAAATTAGGAGGACAATTCTGGAGTGCATTTGTGCCATGGTAATCATTTCTGAGCCAAAATTGAGGCACGACACCGATGTATTGATCAAATTCCAGTTCTCCGAAGGAAGATGGCGCTACTTATTCTATTCTAGCACAGACTCTGCAACAGATCGATCTCCTGCATGAATTGTTTCGACAATACCCGAAAGCCTTCGGTTTTGTGCACCGATCGGCAGACATCTTGCCAACTTTCAGAGCTGGGAAACTGGTCAGTCTGCTCGGTATCGAAGGGCTACATCAGATTGGTGGAAGTATGAGCGCACTACGGATGCTCTATCGCCTTGGTGTCAGATACGCCACGCTATGCCACAACTCGGGTAACGAGTTTGTAGACAGTGCCGTGAGTTAGCCCGATACAAGTCACCGGCTTACATCTGACCGGATACTGCTACAGACTGCGCCAGCGACCCACAATGGGCTTTCAAAGAAAGGTCTCGGTGCCATTACAGAGATGAATCGCCTTGGAATGTCTGAGTTTCTGACCTCATAGCGCGGCATCGCTGCGACTGACAATCTATTTAGGATCATTGACCTGTCTCATACGAGCCATGAAGCCCAAATGCATGTCATGAAGCACTCCAAGGCGCCAGTGATTATTCGCATTCTTCATGGTACGTGCTCAGAAAATGCAACTTACATGGGCTGACTTTGGTGGGACAGTTTTGCAATGTGTCCCAACCCACGCAACGTCCAAGATGAAGCATTACTGGAACTCAAGGCAAATGGTGGCCTCATTATGATATGTTTCGTGCCCTCGCTTTTGGTGCCACAACCAAAGGACCGAACATCGAACGAACCTCGGCCAACTTCGAGTGCTCAATCAGTTGTGGATCACATCATGTTGGTTGGGCACATGTTGGCATCGGGTCAGATTTCGATGGTATGCTTGAAGGGCCCTCGGACCTGGACGATACCGCTGGCTTTCCCACTATCATAGAGGAGCTTCTTAGACGAGGCGTCGATGAAGAGGATATCAAGAGTCTGATGGGTCTTAACATTCTGAGGGTGATGGAGGAAGTGGAAGGATTGGGCAGAGCCGCCCAGGACATAGGAGATTGGGATGTGCTGTGCGATGAGATCGGGTCGCCTTGGACACCAGAGCAAATCTCTTTACTCTTAACTCGTGGATCTTTGCGCAATGGCGAGGTTTAGCGGTCGGGACATCACTGAGGTGTTGATCGAGGCATCGTGAGATTCAGCTATAGCTTACCTCGATGGAAGACGCAAGAACGGCTTATACAAGGTTTAGCGCTGACCATGTGTGGTACATGACATTTGCCAGGCACCAGTAGCGCTGCTGAGCTCCCATACCATGTATTGCGCCTAATTCCTCCGATTTCATCCTTCCGACCTATGGAAAATCTGCTCTACTAGCTTGCCTGTGCTTTACGACTAAGCCACATTTACTTATTCCGTATCTGGCAGTATAGACCCGAAACAGGTCCATTCCATATATAGGTGCACTTCACTTACAGTGTTCTCTTTAGAGTGTGCCGGCCGAGCGGCCCGGCGTGTCAGCATGCTCGGTGGGCACGTTGGTAGCGCTGTTGGTTGTCTACTGATAGCTATGCAAGAGCCGAAACGCATAACATTGCAGCTAAACAGTCACCTTGTCAAGGCACGTCTCGAAGTCCGTGGGCTAAGCCCTCGTGTGCCACTCACACAAAAAATTCTGCCTATTTCACACTGAAGAATAAAAGCAACCCAGAGTTGAGCCTGTTGTTAATTATTTTCTCTGGACCTCCGCTGATCTGCTTGAAACTTGCTCCAAGATGATTCTTGATTCGGAATTTCTCGTCGTGTACGAGCTGTGCAGCTCTCTCAAGAGAAGTCCCTTCGACCTTCAGCTTGACAAGGGATTCGTTGCCAATGGCGGCGATTCGATTTCAGCCATGGCACTCGTCGGCGCATGTAGAGCCTACGGTCTTGGGTTATCAAGAGAAAAGCTGCTCAAGGATAGGTCCCTTCGGGAAATTCTATCGAGTGTGGAGCCTGTAGCTCCAACGGGCGCAGCGTTCAGCAAAAAGGAATTCCGCCGAAAGCTTGCAGAGGCAATTGAGAAGCTACATGAACTTTCGCCTCGACGGGGCAGAAGTCCAGCCGATTCGGGATATGAAAGTTCAGGTTCATGCGACCCATCTGAAGATGATGCTCCGATGACAGAGCTTCAGATAGCGTTCATTCACTCGTCTATCAAGCACCCAGGCAGAAACTTCATCGTCCATAGCGAGACTTATGCTACTACGGAGCATATCTCGGCCCTCAAGGAAGCTTGGAAACAAGTCATCGCATCTGAGCCTATCTTCAACCAGGATTTTCCACAGCACGAAGCTCTGGAAGATGTCACCGAATCTTTCAATTGGGAACATGTGGTCGAGGAAGATTCGCCGGAAGATCAGCAGCTAAAGCACGGAATAGGATCCTTCTTCCAAGTCAGAACCGTGGATTGTAACTTCAGCAAGTTGATATGGACAGTACATCATTCTCTCATCGATGGCTACAGTGCAGTAATGGTTGCAAGAAAGGTTCTTTCGATCGTTAACGGTCAGCCTTATTCCGGCCCAGGACCTTCGTTTTGAAACATTTTGATTGAGCTGGAGAAGTACAGAGAGGACAACAAAGACATAGCGGAGGCCTACTGGGACAGTAAAAAGAATGATTTAGGGCAGGCCCGTCATCGATTGCTGATCCCTGAGATTACATCAGGGCCCGAAACAGAAGGAAGTGCGTCCATAGTGGTCGATCTCGAGGGGATTACCAGCGAGATTCAATCGCAGGCCAGGGACATGGGTATTACTCCTACAACGATATTCAATGCAGCCTGGGGTCTGGTTTTGTCACGCTACTGCGACAGTGACCTCGTGTCATTTGGCGCGGTGTTGTGTGGCCGCTGCATTCCTATGGCTGGGGCTTTGGAAACAGTTGGTCCACTTCTGACTACCCTGCCTTTCATGGTCCGCATCGACCGGTCCAAATCTGTACAAGACTTTCTGAGGTCAACCTTTGACGAGTCCGTGGAGCTAGAGTCGCACCAATGGACAACCTCCGACCACGGCTTCAATAGGGATTTTGAGACAGCTGTCAGCCTCCAATTCGACTTTCCGAATTGTAGCAAAGCGAAGATTTGTCCTATCGCTCGCTCCACCCGCCAAGAGCATGATGTGGCGCTGGGACTAGCTATTAATACAGCTCACGAAGTCTGCTTCACGTACCACAAAGACCGATTTCCGGATGAAAATGTCAAGCAAATCGCGGACCTCTTTCTCCATGCTCTTCGATTACTGCTCAAATCGGAAGATAACCTTGGGGATGTGATGAGTCGAATGCTCCCAGAGCCAACCACTGCCAAACTTTTGTACTCATGGTAGTCTGGTCGCCTTCCAGTCTAGCTTGGATGTGCGCCTATTTGCTGCACCTGGGCGAAGAATAGCGCACATTATGTCTGTCGCATTCGATGGGAGCATCCACGAAATCTTCTCGACTTTCAGCTACGGAGCTACGCTGGTAATGCCTTGCGGGACCGACCCCTTTGGGCACTTGCACGATGTTGACACTACCATAATGACACCCTCCATCGCTCGCCTACTTGACCCAGACGAGTTTGAGCGACTTAAATGGGTGCGTATAGCTGCTGCGGTCAAACCATTCAACAGATTACTGACGGTTAACAGGTGTATCTGGTCGGTGAGCAGGTCTCGCAAGCCATATGCGACAATTGGGCGTCTTCCAAGCAGCTGTATAACATGTACGGCCCAACGGAAGGCACCTGCGGTGCTACGATCAAGCGGCTTCTGCCAAACAGGCCAGTCACAATCGGTGTCCCCAATCCAACCACCAGGGTGTATGTACTGGATTCTCAGACAGCTCTGGCACCGCCCGGCTCCATTGGTGAGATCTATCTTGCAGGCGTACAGATAGCAAAAGGTTATCTGGGATTACCCGAGCAAACGAAGGAGCGCTTCTTGCCGGACACCATCCGATGAGCGTGTCCATTCGAGTGGCCATGCTCTCATACCATACCCATAGCCTCTCGATGTGAGGCTGTTGCGTTCCGGCCGCCTCGAGCAGTTTTCTTTGCGCGTGGAGAATGCGGACACATTCCTGGGCTTCCTTCCGAATGATGCGGTCTCGAAACGCATTCTGCTCGTCCAGATCCAATTCGAAGCAACCAAACTGCAGCGGCGGGACCTGCGTAAGAGCTGCGGACCCGCCGGGCTTTGCCACTTGCCTCTCAGCCTGTAGCAGAATCACCCGCTCGTAAAGAGTTACAATGAGCTTCAAGACCGCCGCTACCATTGTGGAGCAGCTGATGTGGCGATTGAATTGCTCTTGGTTCGAGATGGTCATGAGCTCTTTGATGCACACTTGGCTGAGCAGCATAATCTTGTCGAGAGTTGCCCCCTCATCGTCCTTCTGAACCTCGAGTTGGCGCATCTTGACGCATATTGCCATGAGATTGGGCCATTGCGACCATTGTGGTTGGGTATTGTTCGCGTCTGCTGGCACAGTGGTACTGACTCCAGTGACGCCACATGCGACTGCTGCGTGGGGCGAAACTCCAACAATCTGAGCAGTAGCAAATTGACTGACAGCATTCTGAGCCGCAGCAGCTGTGATAGTCGTCGATGCAGAGCCACGGCCTTTCCCGACGATGGGTTGAGACTTTTGGGTATAGGTCGATATGTTGATTTGAGATGGGATTTGATTGTTGTCCGCGCTGGGCAATGAGATGTCATTCGTCATCCGCTCTTCACTGCAGAAGAAGTCGAAGTCGGGCTCCTCCTCCATCATATCTGGCTGCTCGTGAAGCGATGAAGAGGGAATGAAGGTTGTCTGCTGGCCACTGAATATGTCACTTGGTGCAATTGTGGCCGAGGGCTCATTGTTTGAGCTCGGCGTCGTGGACTTCACCCCGCTGAAAGTGTTTCGACGTTCTGGCTGCTGCGAGTGGCTGTCCTCCCTTTGGCCATCCGTGTCGTCGTGCTCGTGCTGTTTTCTTCGTCGCGGCGTACGACCAACTAGCGAAATTACATATTCACAGTGTAGACCCAGGCTCGAGCACCGCTGGCAGCCAGATTTTTGCCCACAACATCGAATCTGTGAGCATCACAGGAGTCAGTGCTCACCCTCGCAAGCCATTCCCATGCCGCCACGCATTCTGCTGACCTTTGCGGCGTGACACTCGCAGCATGCTGATCGCATGCGGTGTGGCTTCGAGACCCATCCTGAGAAGCATTGTTCAGACCTCACGAAATGTCAGCTGTACATTCAACTAGAGACTGGTGAGGACGAGGAAGCATACATATCGTTAGAGGTTGTTAAAATTGCGTGCTTCGTTCAAAAATTGAGGAGACACACTCATATCCAACACCTACCTCGCGAGACACGCGAATACGCATGATGGTGCGTTGTCGAGGCTGTATCATGCTCTGAGATTCCCGCGCTCAGTCATCCATACATCTGCTCTTTCGCCAGGCGGCCCCTCGATCAACGGCCTGCGCTCCAGAATGAGTCAATGCTGGCAAGTCATGAGGCCCAATAACACTCGACCGGGTGAGTAAGCTGGGGCGGGACCGACTCAGATAATGGCTTGTGGTGCTTTGAAGAAGGCATCAGCGCGGGGGAGAGTCCAAATGGGTGTGCATTGAAGGAGAACGCGAGAGTCTGAGCCTCCCTCGCATTGGGCCAGGCCAGCCGCAAAAGCGCCCGCCATGTCCAATACTCAGGCATGCAACATTCGCGTGTAGTGGAATGCGAATGCGAGCTGTCGAGGAGGAGGTAACGGTGAAAGTATATTTGTCCCGCCCCCAGCACGTGGAGATACGGCCCGTACGACATGAGGCCGGTTGGTCGCAGGCATCCAGGCCCACCAAGATCAACTGTTTGTTCGATGGTTGCATCTTCGCTCTCTCCGGAGTCTGACTGCCATTTGCGAGCTGGTGCGTCCGCAATCTATCGACGAGGAAGAATATGTACCGGCAAACAACGGTCCATAGCCAGTCACAACCAAGTAACCTTATCATCGAATCTTTGCTCGCCTGACCACAGCTATGCAGTATGGGCACGGCAGTATCCAGACGCTGGAGTGCTGGTGGCTGCCTCCAAGTACAGTACTGTCTCGGAGTCCAATGTTTCTTGGCTTCTGATTCCGGAGTTCTGGGACTGTTTCGGTGCATGTCAGTGTAATTTCTGTTCCCCAGGCACGTGGAATTCACGCTGACCAGTCTCGCATGTCGCACAAATGCGGTACTGCGACGATAGATCCGTGTGTTGTCAAGTGCTTCCGCGCGGCTTCAATCACCTCCATCAAATTCCGATGAGACATCCTTCAAATCCAACTGACGCTTGACTTGCATCAATGGTCCTCCATCGATTCCCTTCACAACGTCCCCCCAGGGTAAGCCTCCCAGTCAACCGCACCAACATCTATTTCAACAGGCGGCACTGTCTCATACTTCTTCCCGTCAACAACCTCCCTCGCCCACCTCGGACTCCTCCTAACCCTTCCAAGCCTCTTCTCAATCTGCCACGCAATCCTCAACAACTCCCGATCCATCCACGGCGACCCCAAAATCTCCATTCCAATCGGCACGCCCTCGGGCGCCGTCTCACTCGCAGGACTGAATCCTACAGGAACAGTGACGACGGGCGTTCCCGTCAAAGCCGCCAAAATACCATTCCTGCCACTCTGAGAAGGAGAGCCGAGCTTGACGACGAGGTTCTTTTGCTCGGGGTAGATGATTGCGTCGAGGTTATGCTGTTTGAAAGTAGTTTTGAGTGCGAGAGTCAGATTCTGAATTCCAGCGAGGACGGTGTCGTATGAAGGATTTGTCAATTATCCAGATGTGTAGGTTGTATTGGCCGTTGAGCTCACGAGGGCGGTGTTAACGTACTCGTGCTGAGCTGGGATGACGAGAAAGTCATTACTGGAGTAAATGTCTTCGGTTGTGTTTGGATGTGAGCCTCCGAGTTCGGGTCGTTGGAGGTAAGCATCCAAGCCTTCACGAAATTCGCATCTTTGGGTATCGAGACTTGCGATCGTGGTGGCGTCATATATGCTGTCACCCGCCGAGACAACAGTCGCACCTGCAGCCTGCAATTTTGCAGTAGTGTTCGCCATGGCTTCATTGACGGGATCTGTCTCATCAGATCAGGTGCGATTGAAGAACCCTTCCAAAAGTCCAAGTCGTAATCCTTGAAGTGATCCAGTCGCGAGTCCTTCCACAAAATCAGTACCTTTGATGCCATTCGGGACGAGAGCTGTTGCATTATCAACGGTGTCGTACGCTGTCCCAGCCATTACAGTCAGTGCAATCGCTACATCTTCGACGCTGCGGCCAATTGGGCCTATGACGTCTTGTGTGTAGCTGATAGGAATAACTCCGCTCCTAGATATTAATCCTCGTGTCGGTCTGCAGCTAAACAAGCTATTGGCACTTGCTGGCGATCTTAGGCTGTTGACGGTATCTGATCCGGTACCCCAGACCGCAAAGCTTGCTGCTACAGCTGCGCCTGTTTCACCTGAGCTACCTCCAGGCGTTCGAGTGCTATCGTACGGGTTGATAGTCTGGCCGCCTAAGGAAGAGACGCTAAGGCCTTCCAGAGCTAGTTCGTGAAGGTTAGCCTTGCCCAGAATAAGAGCATCGGCTTCTTTCAAGGCTTTGACAGCAGGTGCGTCCACAGTTGGTACTGAGTCCGGGAGGGCACGGCTGCCACCCGTAGTTGGAATATCTGCCATGTCATAATTGTCTTTGAGTAGTGTGGGAATGCAAATCAAAGCGCCATACGAGCCGTTGTTCGCGTGCAGACGTTCATCAAAATCGTCTGCAACGTCGAGCGCTCTCGGATCGAGGGTTAAAATGGCATTCGTTCTTGTAGTTAAAGGCTTCTATGCGCGCGAGAAACGCCGAGACGACTTCTCTACACGTTGATAGGCCCGTGAATAGCGCGTGGTGGGTTGACGAGATGGTGGCCTCTCTGGGATCGAATGCCGCCAAGGCTACTGGCAGAGCAGCGATGAGAAGGCAATGGGGCTGCATAGTAAGTCTTTCGAATGTCTATTGATGAATACACATTTCGAGAACTTGCGAAAGAACATGGGAAGGTTTGTGATAGCATGGGCCCACTCGGCCGTGGTGCTGGCCGATGTGGCGGATAAGCATAAGCAGCCGGGCAAGGTCTCGGCATTACTGTGAAAAGAGGTAGGAAATCTACGAAATGGCTCAGTACTTGGCAGATCGTGATATTGGGTGCGAATGCTACCGGAGCGGCAACAGGCATCGCCGTGTAACCACGTGGCGATAGCTCTGCTGCGGAGCGCGACTCTCTGCATGACCATGTCTTTCGAGGCCATGTGGCACTTCTGTTTTTGCTGCAAATGCATCTGTCCATATAGACCTGAGGTATTCGTGGAATTACGAGCATCATATCACAGAGCCAACCTCCTGGTATGCGACCACCAACGCAGATCGTAGCATCAAAGTTGTAGGTTGTTGCCTTACGCCGGCGGATTTGTTGCAGCAGCGCCGTATGCTGACCCGGTGCTGCCAGTCAAGCCCTGCTCGACGCCTTGAGCGCCTTCTAAGCTCTCCAGTCCTTTCGCATGCACCACGTCTAGATCGAGCTCTTCCATGGTCTGTATTACCGTACCTAGCGACTCAAAGAAGCCATTAACCGACACCCGCAACATGCGATTCGTGGTAGCCTTGTATTCAGTCTTCAACACCGTCTTATTCTCATCGTCTTGACTACTCGTACCCTTCACGATACTGGATGGGGCCTCTGTAGATTGTGCGGGCGGTGTATCCCATAGCGAAGCCTCGAACGGAGCTTTCTTGGGGTCACTCTGGATATCTGAAGCCGGCTCGACCAGGCTAAAGTGTCTTTTGACAAGCGGCGATAGTTCCTGGTCCACGGAGAGTGTCCGCAGAGCGGCGAGAGCGAGGCGATTGGTGGGGAATGGGATGTGCACCGTCCTGTCCGCCTCTCAGCCAAATGCGGTGTGCGCGTGCTGGAGAAAGAAGGCGTACAATGAGCACGGGAACTCGGGATCTTCGACTGCGGCCGCCATGATGTCTCGTGCTGACAGTCGTCTGTTGGCTGCGGGAGTGGTGTTCGTAGATGAGTTGATGCAGACGAGATTTGAGCCTCACTTGCAGACGCTAGCCAAAACTCAATCGGCGTATCACATGTATGACGAGCCTTTGCACATGCGCGCTTTGTGCGGCACGCGCAGTCATGATTTCATCACCAAGCGTCGAGCAACCACATGTTGAGGGCATAGCCGAGTGCATCACGTTGGCCTTTGTGTAACTAGTAAGCTGTTGTAGAACTCTTCGCATCTCGGTCATTCCACGACTTCACACTGTTATCAAACATCACGAAACAAACATGTCTTCACCTTCGGAGTTCCTGACCTTCTACCGCACTGCCACCCGCGCGAGTGCTCTGCGTACTGCCCAAGTCTCGAGCACGGTAGCACGCACGCGACCGTTCAGCTCCACAATACCGTCTCTAGCAGGATCGACAGGAGAGAAAGGCGACTTGCACAAGTCAGATATGGGAGGACCGAGGGAGAACAAGAAGCATGTCTTGGAGAAGGACCACGAACCAAATGTGCAAGCACGCGAGAGCAAGGCTGGCAGGAGGTGAGTTGCCCCATATAAGAGCTATCTGAAAAAGTTCTAATAGCAAAATGACAGTGCTCGAGCGAATGACGAAGGCGGCACAGCCACCGAACAGAAAGATAAAGGATCCAAGGCAAAGGCCAAGCAGGAGTTTCCAGAGTCACCAGTGCAGATTGGATTCGAGGACGAGAGAGGAGGCAAAGGGCGTTAGGTCCACTTGATGTAAACATTTCGTCGAGCGATTTGGGGGGTCGGCAATGTGTATATTAGCCAGCGTTTACATGTAACACTGCATCAGGCTGAGCTTCAGGTCTCGGGCATTCACAGATAGGTGTGCCATTCACAGCGTGGACAGGGCGATCAGTTTAACTTACAGTAATGTTCCACTGAAGATGGACTTTTGCCAAGACCTCAAGCTTCCTCGACTGTCTCACGCAGATCATCTTGTCTCAACTTGCTGTATCTCCATCTGCATCTACACGTCTCGAATCTCTTCAGGAGATGACGCTCAGTAGATGTGTACATTCAGTCCAATACGCTCTCAACCTCAAATAGTCGCTCGCTGAGCTCCCCGAATCGAAATCCGACAGCCTCCATCCCCTTAGCATAAGTATTCCAAAACTTCCCTTACCTCCCTCCTCACCACTCACAACCTCTCCCAAAAGCACAATGCAACCCTACCGACCTCCCCCTCAAGCAACGCCCAATCCCTGGATCTACATCGGCCCAGCCTCCTCAATCCCAAACATAACCCCTTCAGAAGAAGACAACAACAAACACAACAACACCAACCTCTCCACCACCCAACCTTCCGCCGACCCCCCCACCACCGAAACCCTCTCCTGCAAAATCCTCCAACTCGCCTCTCCAGGCTCCTCCACCGCCATCCTTCTTCCTCCCGAAACCGCCCAAACAACCCTCGGCATCCAGCCCCAAATCCTCGCGTTCCAATACCGCGACACAATCCACGCGATAGACCATTCCTGCCCGCATCAAAACTTCCCCTTGTCAAAAGCAAGTCTATACGACATCGAAGACTTCGGAATCGTGTTGAGCGCGGGCATCGCGTGTCCGAAACACGGGTGGAGTTTCGATGTCAATACGGGACAGAGTGATCGGGGCGGGTACAAATTGGGGATTTGGGAGGTGGAGGTAAGGGGAGGGGAGAATGGGTTTGGGGAGGTGGAGGAGGAGGTTTGGGTGAGGAGGAAAGAGAAGAGGAGGATTGGGTGATGTGGTGGGTACATGTATGGACTAGTCTCAGAATGGGGATGGGAGGTCTTTGTGTGGTGGTGAACAGCTGAGGCGTTGCTCGATTGCTCGGCGCGATGATGGTGTGTCTTTGGTGGACTGAATGCTCCTTGGAGCAGCATGCGGACGTGCCTGAGAGGGCTACGGGAATGCACATATACGCTGGCCTATACTAGTGACACAGCTGGACTGGCGTTGCACTCTGGATGAATAGTACGAGCGATCCGTTCTCATGGCGTCGCTCTTCTATTGCAGTGGCGGTCTCCAACACTACGGATATCTGAAGAGTGGAGAAGCCGCAAGAAACCAGCCGATGAAGAGATGAGGGCGAGAAATGGAAGCGTCACAATCCCCGCATCAACTTCTAGCTGAGCACAGCAGAGTCGAGAGACGTCAAAGTTCTGCAAAAGGCAGCATAGAATTCATACACTGCCCTACCTTCGTATTCATTCCATAAAAGCATCATCATCGTACATCCGTTCCAACATTCATTCCCCGTATTCCATGCTCCTTTTGCTTCCCATGCCCCATCTAAATCTCCACACCCTCACCCCTACTGTAATAAGTCTTTCCCTCACCACTCTGTCCCTTGGGCACACCCTCACTCATACTCCCACTCCTCTGCGCCGAGCCCGCAGAAGCAGCGCCTTCCTGCTGCATACCCTCGCAGCCCACAGCTTTGCCCGCGAGCTCTTCGACTTTGCCCAGGCCTTGTTCGTTGGGATCGCGGTCGGCCGAAGCGGCTTTCATGGCTGCGACCCCGGCGGATTTGTCGTGGTCGGCGGAGCGTTGCCAGGCGGAGTTGCCGGTTACGGCTGCGACACCGGCCTGTGAGGTGCGGATGTCCCGAGTCAGCTAGGGTTCGTGCTTGTTTTGGGGTGGTGCTGTTGTCGGTCGACGATGCGATGATTGGTTTGCGTCGTTTCATCGCGGGCGGGTGCATGTTGGTCGCGCAAAAAACAAACGTACCTCGCCCAAACCCTTGACATACTGCGCATGGCCTCCAACCAGCGACGGGTGGTTGCCCTTGTGGACGTTCTCGTTCTGCTGAGACATGGTGTGCAATAATCCGAGTTCCAAAAGCTTGCGTTCTTCGTCTCAATGAGGTCGCTGTGGTCGTTGTAATGATAATAACAACAACAGCAAAGCGCAGTGGACGGCGGCCGGTCTCGTATTTCAGTGTGACTCAGAAGAGCAAATTCCTGATTTCTTGGTGGGAGTAGTGAGGGGGTGAACCAGGGGAGATGCAGAGAGCTTCACAACAAGTATGCTTCAACAGAAGTGCTTTTGCCAGGAGAGAGCTAAGCACTCGCTTGGTACCAGGCGAAGCGGCAAGGGAAAGGTCATGCTCGATGACTTCATCGGTGTTGGTTAGTAGATCGCTTCTCAGGGCGCGCTGCGGCGGTCGACGGGTGGCGTGGTGGTGCGCGTAACCCTGGAGGATGGCGAGATGACTTGCGCGACAGGTTCACATGATGCGTCGACGCGTGGTGAATGGCGGGGAGCATGCGTGGTGCTGCGAGGTAGTCTAGTCCCACCTCTTCATTCCACATTCGCACATCGCTCAGAACGCTGTACACTACACACAGACTTCGATCCTCAAACTATCAAATCCGCCAGGGCACGAGCATCCCGCCTGACGATCTGCTGTCTTCTTACCTTTCTGCCCCCAAAGCTTCCCTCGTAAGCGCTCTGGAAGCTAACAATAGCCTGCAACACATCTTCCCTCTCCTCCTCGACGGTGCCCAGTTCTACCGCGACCTCTCTGGAGAGATTGCCTCTTCTGACGTAGTATTTGTGGTCGGCCATATTCCAAGCATGCGCAGACCCTCGAACTTGCCTCTCCGCGAAAGCTTTGGTATCGGGCCAGGAGCATGTATTGGCTGTATCGACATGCGTGCTTTCCGAGTTGTCCATCGACGTTGCCCCTCCAAGGTGCTCCCTCAGATGGTGAGACTGTGCATACAGTGCTCGCATGAGCTTCAGGAGATCCTTGCCATGAGACGACTGCCGTTGGATGCAGCTCATGGTGGGCAGTGCGGCCGAGCAGACAGCGTACACGGCGGAGAGAACAGATAAGGCCGATGGCTCTGCATTGAGGTCGTGTCGCGCAAGGACTTCATCGCAGAGTCTCGTGAAACTTTGTAAGACCGCTGTCAAGGTAGCCACTGCGGCTGTCGCGCTCGAGTCTTCCTCGAGGTCAGAGACGTACAACACATCACGTACAACGAGCTCGCAAGCCTGTAGCAGCGGCAGTGCCAGTATCCATCCCGATGGCGAGCTGAGGGCTGCATCAAAGTATGCCGGAAAAATGCTTGTCAGCAGCACATTTCGTAGCGTTGGCGTACTGTCCCCCATCTCTGGCTCGCCGCACATAGCCGTTGCCATCTGAGCGACGAGATATGGCTGTTGTCTGTCCACCGCAGCACGTTCGATGACGGATTGGATGAACATGGTCAGCTCCCTCCGCGGGCCAGATTCAGCGAGCTTCAGGGCGTACCCCTTGAGCTTGCCGACCACATATGTCGGATCCGTTACCGGAAGGGGGAAAGCACATGAATCGGTGAAGTACTTGTCCACCGGGCAGAAGTCCGCGGTGTGCTGTTGCAGGAATGAAACCACTTGTTGGACGAACTCCACATAGGCTCCTTGCGAGCTTTCTTCTGCCACATCAGCGTTGCTGTTGGCCTGTAACTCCTGGTAGTTCTGTTTCATGGTCTGCATCAATCGACGAAGCATCTCCGTGTAGCGGATTCGAACTTCCTGTGCCTGAGAAGGAGCATCTTGTCGGACCCGCGTCAACGCACGCCGCATATTGCTCAGGACCGACGAAATCAGTGCCAGTCTCCGCTGCCGCAACTCTTCCAGCGAGATCACGTATTGCCGGCTTCGAACGTCTCTAGCAAATAGCAGATTCTGCAACAAGGCCTCAGAATTACAGTGATTCAGTAGCGCACTCGTCAAGCGGTGCTGGAACTTGAGCAGCGCCTCTCGTTCCACAAGCGATAACAGCCAGCTTGTGATAATGCTGTCGCGCACAGCATCGTCAACATTCGCTTGTTCTGCAATGCGTGACATGTAGTATGGCGTAAACTTGCGCTTCTGCTTCGTGTCGCGCATCTGCGTCCAGCTGTTGGGCGAGTAGTCGTCGACATAACTCAGCCAGCTCTTATCGCCATTGCTGACCACATCCCTGCCCATACGGATCCAAACACGCACGGCATTTTCCATAAGTGAATCGTCAGGAGGCACGTCCGCACCGAACACATTCGACAAGAAAGAGCTCAGAGGGGCTAGGAGATCTCTGGCGGTCGTTACACCCAAGGACGGACCTGCCGCATCAGCCCCAAGAAGTTCATCGAGGGCACTGAAGTCGCCGAAATCTTGACTATCGCTGCCGCTGGCTTGACTCGGTTCTGGCGATAACAGCCGTTGCTCGGCATCCAACGCAGCATCAATCACATGCAGAGCTTCGTTCACTGCACCAAGCAAGCGGCGCTGTGATGTGTCGAAGAGCTCGAAAATCATCCAAAAGTTTGTGTCTTGCATCAGCTTCTGCACAACGACAATGCTGCTAGCCGCACTGACTGCTTTCTTGAGTCCAGCAAGAGCAGTGACGAGGGTCGCTGCGATTTGCAGTTGATTGTTGGCGATGGTACCGTACAAGAATGCTTCGGCAATGTCTGCTCCCATGCCTCTTGCAAGGAGAAAGTCATGTTCAGCTTCAGATCTCGCAAGTCGGTATTGCGTGATCGTCAGTCGCAGTATCTCCGAGAACCAGGCAGTCAGGGGCTGCAATGCTGCAGCAGGTTCCTGAGTTGAAGCCTGGTAGGCAGTGAGCATAGACCATGCTTTGACGTTCAATTGGCATGCTTTACGATGCCAGTTCGCGTGGTCCACAAGATTTCGGAGAATGTCGACGCCAGGCCGATGGCCTGGTGGCGAAGCATAATACAGCGTGCACAGAAGATCATGATGATTGCGCAGTGCATCTACATCGCTCTGTTGCATCTCTTTTTCTTTCGGATAGGTGCGCCCATGGGTCGGGATCATGCGGTATGTGATGCTGGAGCCAATCTTCCGCTCGGAGTATATGCGTTGCTCATGCATCGCTATCAGTCCGTTGGCCAGGGTCTTGAGGAAGATGTGGAACGACAGGTCATCAGACTGAATGTCCAATGATGGCAACTGGCTGAGCTCTTCAAGGAATCGTGGCGAGCCCTTGCATTCCTCGTTCCTCAGCAGCATCCGACCCTGCTTGGAGAAGAAGTCGTAGACGCTGTAGAGCATTGTCTCGCACTTTGCCCAACGCCACTTGACGATCAGTCGGTGACAGCGATGCAAAAGGGTGCGCAGGTATGCATTGGCAGTGAAGCCTCGGACAAGGCTTGTGTTTTCGTACAGGTCAAAGACCCACTGTAGCAGTTTGCGAACGATTGTCCAGTCTTGTCGAGGGGGCACGGAGCCAGGACGCTCTTCGACTAGCCCTTGGGCGTCGATGTATAATAGGGGGAGCACAGTGAACAGATTATGCCAGACCTCGTCAAGTTTCTTTACATTAATCATGCTCTCGATATCCGTGTATAAAACTTCTTCGATTATCGGCCACACGCTAAAGTCCGGACCAACGAGGTGCGCCGTGTGGGTGAGTATGACGATCGTAGTTGCAGCAGAGTCCTCGGCGTAGTCATCTGTCGTCCGCAATCGATGGCAACACGTGCGGAGGGCATCGAACCTTCCTGTCAGAGCATGTTTTGCGAGTGACTTTGCGATATGTTTCAAGACATCCCGCAATGGAGACTCAGTGCCTCGATACGAGCTTGAGTGGGCATTGATCTGGATCGCTTGAGCCGCTAGGACAAGCTGATACTGCATGACAAGCGAGAGTGCATCATGTGTGGTGGCGTCATTGTGGTATCCTGCAATGGCGTCTGTCAAGTCTTCGATGAGGCGTTGAAGGCTTTGGATGCATTCCTCGCGATCGACCGCATCTTCGAAGTGCAAACACTTGGAGCAGTATCGTACAACAGAGCGCAGGAGGTAGGCGGTTGTCTCGGTCGGCTGTGCAGAGGTGCTTACTGCTCCTGCCTCTTCATGGTATTTGCTCAGCGCTTCTCCGATTACTGTAGGGATCTTCGAGAACGATGTGGCGACCTCCTCGTTCCACGCCGACCACGTTACAATCGATCGGTCCAAGTGCACGCTGATATGATCGCGAGGGTAATCCAAGCTCACAGGTGCCATATTGACCGCATCGTAGAAGTCGCCGCTTCCGATAAAGCTGTCTTCTCTGAACAAGCATCGGCGCGGCAACTGCTTGATCTCAAAATCGATAGAGTACCCACTCCCAAAAGCACCTAGTCCTTGGAGCACTGGCTTTGAAACGTCAGTCACCGGCTCTGCTTCGACTACGTCTTCCATAGCGTCAATATCCCGTTCATCGAGTTGCCAATGCTGATGCTCTTCTACCTCCAGTCTTCGAGCCTGTCGCTTTCGTCGTCGGTGAGGAAGCGTAACCCTTTTTTGCCCATCAGCTGCTAGCGAGGGATCCTCTTTTGCAGCAAGACTGCCGCTTCCAGAGGTAGTGAGACTGCGGTTGGTGTCGCCCCCTTGCTCAAGGTACTGCGCAAGCTGGAAACCGGCAGTATGAGATCGACGCCCACGCACAGCAACACTCTCCGTCAAACATTGCATTCGCCGTTCAAACACAGCTGCTCGATGGCGCTCATCAAAGTCATACTGTAATGTTTCTAGCTGTACTGGTCGCAAGCCAACTGTTTGCGATGGCAACGCTTCTGGCCGCGTGGGCGGGACGAGTCCTGGTCCGGTCGCTGCAGGTCGCCGGACCTTTGGTGTGTCGCTTGCAAGTCGTGTCTGGCGCATACTTGGTTTCCTGGCATCATTCTGCTGGATTGCCTTTTGCCGGGCAGCTGGCAAAGCACGCGGCTGTCTTGAGTTTGCAGAAATCGTTCTCAGGGGCTGCTTCTCCGCCATTGGATGCGGCAATGCATCTTGCGCGTCCGGAATGGCGTTTGCAAGCTCTCCTGAGGGCTGCGAGTACATGGGCTCTTGTCGCGGTGCCATAGTGCCGTCTCGCCATGAACGCAAGACCAACATGGCCTCGCGAGTATCATCAACGGTTGCCAGGCGAATGACCTTGCCACCCGGCGAATGTCGTCCTCTATCAGGAAGTCTTTTCGCCTGCCTCATTGCAAGGCGTATGAATGGTGGCACAGTCGCATTCGACGACGGTGGGGGACTTGGAGCGTCAGCAATGCTCAGACGCACAGTGGAGCGGCGTGGTCTCCTTGTTGACCTTGTTTGTCCCTCCCTTATACGAGGGGCTTTCCCACTTTGTTGTCGCGCTCTCCGCTCTTCTGAGAACGCGTCCCTGCTTGCCACACTTCTTCGAAATTTGTCAGTGATGCTTGGTTGGCGAGACTTGGTCTTCGAAGTTTTGGCGGAACGAGGATGACCAGCCAGCATTGCATCCACAAAGTCATTTTCCATCCTATCATCATCAATGGTCTCGCTTGGAGCGGCAGTAAGGCGATCCGCTTCGAATGCCAAACGAGACTGTTTTGGCACTGCTCGTAGAAATTCTACCGAGTCGTCCGACTCAGCACCATCATCAGACAGCGGATTCGTTTCCACGCCGTCATTGGCCTTCCGTTGAGTCGAGATGATCTTCTGGGCGATGCCGCGCTGTGGCGTCTGGCGCTCGGGCGAGGTCGAGTTGGCGCGTTGTCTTGCAAGTGTTGCAGTCGTTTTGGGCTTCTGTGCTTTGAAGTCGATCCTCAGCCATGAAGCTGGTAGAACGCCCCTGATGCGCTTTTGCTCGCGCCGCAGCCTTCGCGCAAGCACCTCACTCTCCGACTCGGCCTCTGAACCTGATGTCTCCTTTTCTTCAGCGCTCGACAGATTTTCAGGACTCTCAGCTTGATTACGCGAGCCACGAGTCCTTGATAGAGATCCTGTGGAGGCGTTCTCGTTGTTCTGCGCCCTCTTGACCTCGGACGAGAAGTGTGGCGTCGGTAAAGGCACAGGGCTCAGTCCACGTGGCTTCTGGAATCCAGAAGCGGTCTGTTGCATTAGCTGTCTTGGTAGCCCGGGTGTGCTGGACTCGCTCGCTGTCTGCGGGGGCGATGGGGGAGCCGAGAAACTATCTCGTTGTGTACCAAGAGTTGCACCTGTTGTATCGAACACATCTAGTCTGGCGGATCGACCTTTGCCCTGGCTGATCCTTCTTCGTTTGGCCGCTCGCTCGGCAGCAAACTCAGCAACGCCAGATTGGTCTTCCCTCAGCGTGGCTAGTCTGACATACGCCTTGGGCCTACCTTTCAAGGCGTCATCCGATCCTCCTGAGCTCGACGACTGTGGTTCCACTTGTGATTGCTGGCTACTGTCTTCGTGCACTTGACTTTCCTCCTCCGGTGGCGCGGCATCGATCAGACGCACTGGCTTAATGCCTCGCTCTTTGCATTGCCTTTGATATGTGGCCTTGTCAATCAAATACGGGTGCAGTTGGATTTCCTTGCGAGCTCGCAGACTTCGTCGCCCTGTCGTGCCTCCTGGCGCTGCCTGATCGAGCATCGAGTTCCGCAGTATCTCCTCGTGTACCGCATCCTCATCTTCCATGTTCACAGGGATTTCTCCAGCATTATCGACCGGACCTTGCCCACCAGGCTGTTCAAAGTATGCCGGAGGCGAGACTTCGCGTTCACTTAATGGTGACGAGGGTGTCTCTGACGGAAGTCTTTCTTTTGCAGCTTTGAAAAGATCCCGGGCATCAAGAAGGTGTTCCTGGCTGCTATCTGCAGTCGAGTTGAGGTTGTCGCCAAAGATAAGAGGCGTAGACGCGGGTCCTGCTGGAGATCGACTTCTTTGAGTATGCAGGACCGCGGCCCTGTTGGAACATGGCGTAGGAACTGTAAAAGTCTCTGTGCTGATCGCGTGAGGCTCTTCATGCGTTGCTGCCGTTGCCACAATGTCTTTGCACTTGGCCGCAATTTGTTCTGCAAAGCCGGTCGTCAAAGCACCGTCTGGAGCTGGCTCGTCTGATTGCACAGCAGTAGATGCAAGCTCAGCTTGGGATGGGACCGTTGTCGCCCCATTCTGAGAGATTGTCGCGCGACTCGCTCGCGTCCGTCGTGATGGCCGCGTTAGCCTTCCTTTTCGTCCATAGGTATTCGCCACCTTCGGAGGCAGCCAAGCGATCTCGTCCTCGTCGTCCGCACCATTTACAATCGGAGTTGCTCGAGTGGAGTTGGCCTGAATCTCGACAGCATCTTCGTTCTGCTTCACACGTTTGATAGGTCGTTCCGGGCTCGGAGAAGATAGGCTCAGTTCGGGTTCGTCGTCTTCAGAATCCTCCACCTCGCCTCGATCTTGCCACCGCTTCATTTGATGGCGTGAGCATGTCTATTGGTGTTGTTGTAGCACGCTCGATATCCACAATGCGGTTTGTGCTGAGGCCATGTCTGAGAGGTCGGAAGACGCGACGCGACTTGAACGTTGCAAGGGTCCACCAACAGCGCCAAGACCAAGTGACGCAGCTAGAGAGGACAGAAGGCAACACCACCCAGACACGAGACGAGCACAGCTGGCCGGGTCGACAACAAGCTGCCAGCTGAAATCGCCGCGATCACAGGTTCTCTCGCGTCCCCTCGTTCACCAATCCCAACTGCCGCCCTCTCACCATGGCACAGGACCCACGAGCGTTGCTGCAAAAGGTAGACCCCTCGGCATCGCCATCCCACCTCTTTGGCTGATCAGGTGGGCACATAGGCAGACAAACAAGCGCAAGCTGCCTCGGGAGGCTTCTCCCTCTTCGGCGGCAAGACACAGAAACTGGAAGAGGCCGCCGAGCTGTACACACAAGCCGCGAACGCATTCAGGTTGCAGAAGGATGGCAAAGCAGCGGGGCAAGCGTTCGAGCGCGCAGCGCAAATACAGCAACAGAAGCTCAACGAGCCCGACGACGCCGCGAATACCCTGACCGAGGCATACAAGTCGTACAAGAAGGATGAGCCAGAGGATGCGGCGCGAGTACTCGAGCAAGCGATTCAGCACTACACAACAAAGGGCAACTTCCGAAGAGCAGCCACGCATAAGCAGAACTTGGCAGAATTGTACGAGATCGACTTGGGAGACGATAAGCGGGCACAGGAAGCGTATGAGACGGCAGCAAGCTGGTTCGAGACAGATGGCGCTGAGCAGTATGCATAACCATATACTTCCGGTCGGCCTTCACACTAACTGCCCTCCAGACTCGCCAATAAACTCTACCTCAAGCTCGCGGACATCGCAGCTCTAAACGGCGACTATCTCAAAGCCATATCCAATTACGAGCGCATCTCCAAATCCGCCATCAATAACAATCTCATGAAGTGGTCTGTCAAAGAGTACTTCCTCAAAGCCGGAATTTGCCATCTCGCCAACAACGACAACGTTGCCACGAAACGCGCGATCGAATCCTATCGCGTTCTCGATCCAGCCTTTGAGCAAACAAGAGAGCACCAACTATTGGTTGATCTCGCTGAAGCCGTGGAAGAGGGTGATCAAGAGAAGTTCGCAGACAAGTTGTTCCAGTACGATCAAATGTCCAAGTTGGACAAGTGGAAGACAACGCTGTTGTTGAAGGTCAAGGACAATATCCAGAGCCAGGAGGACGACTTCGCATAGGGAAATGCTGGAGCGCCGGGGCGCGTGCGGGCGTCGGTCCAATATGCGGAGCGGAGTAGTGCCTTTAGAGCAAGAAAGCAGATACCCTTTCACGATATATTCCCAGCAGCGATCGTTTGCCTCGTGTAGCGGAATCTTCGTGTCTCCTCTACATCCGTCATGTCCTGTCCAGTCCCGTAGCAGAGCAGAGCCGAGCAAGTTTCCGCATTCTCTGTTTCCTCACTTTCCCCTCTCCTCGTCTTTGCGCTCGACCTTCTCCTCTCCCTTCTCATTTGTTGTTGTCTGCCGCGAACCCCAAACCCACTCCCTAATCCCCCACGCAAACCCTCCCATTCCTTCTTTCCCCAATTCCTGCTTGCCAACAACCTGTTCCTTCGCCTCTTTCAAATCACTCAAGATCGCGCGACTCAACTGCGTGTCCTTTTCTCTCTGCCTCCCATTTCCATTTTCATCTCCATCTCCATCTCCTCCACCACCATCTCCCTCCTTCTCATGCGCCTCTCCCAACATCGCAGCCCTTCTCTCCGCCAACGCGGGGGCTAATGTCACATAAGCTGCACCACATCAGTACAAAATCTCTATCTCGCGAATATCTCGCATCGCGCCATCTCCCCTCTCTAAAACTTGTTGGAATGTTACAAGTACGTACCAGAAGCGACACCGCAAAATGTCGCCACCGCCAGACTTGATAGATTCCCGCCTCGCATGCTGAAAATCAACAACAATTTTTCAAAGAAGATGATGGTGAGGATCAGCAGCGCAGGATAACAAAGTTGTTGAGAGAGAGAGAGAGAGAGAGAGAGAGAGAGAGAGATTCAGTGTCCTTTGTACAGGTATGAGCGCATGGACGATGCGATGCGATCATGCATCCATGCAATGCATGCGGCTCAAGTTTACAGTGGAGAACTTCTTGCGATTTAAGGTTCAGCCTCATTGGGCTCATGCTGGCAGCTGCGTTGCTGCTCGACCGAGGGACGTGAGGTTGGATTGAATAGTCGTACAAGCGATACTGGGGTCATTACGGAGCAGAACCGTAGTCAGACACAGTCACACATACAACAAGATAGATACCATTCGGCGCTGAGCCGTTACTTCATCAAAGTTCATTGATGAGAAATGCTCGCCAAATGAACTGGAAGATACGAGGTAGTCGATTCGTGAATAGCGGTGACTGCGACTAAGCTCTCTATAACATGTATCCTCGTTGCGCCGTCGCGTCCACGAAGCTTCTGTGCGCGTCCTCTGTATCCATACAGATGCGCCAATCATTATGCGTACCTCCCCATGATAGATCCTTCCAACAATGCGCGCAATCGCCGCGCCCGTCTCTGCGGTCTCCAGCCTCCATGAAATCTGGCCAGGGCCTTCATCGCATTCAAAGAACGCCTCGCGATGCATCAACGCTCACATATGCTCAAATACCAAATATGCGACGTGCGAACCCTTCGAGGCGCCGACATAACCGTCAGTCTACAAGATAGGCGATGCTTGTGCGACTCGTCGGCTGCTCGGGTTTCTCGCACTGCTCATGCAAATGGACCGGGCTCGGGTTCATCCTCAGGTCTTGCGGTGAAACAGGATTCATGGGCTCCGAGGATGCATTGGTGACTTGACGCAGCTTGCTGGGACTTGGCCCAACGGTCTGATGAATATCCATCTCCTTCTTGGATGCCTGCTCTGCATCTCGTGGCGTCTTGCTCACGCTCATTGTCGACTTCAACGTAATCTTCGGAGAAGGCCGTTGTTTTGGCCTGCCCTTCGCTCCCACCTTTGCGCCAGCTTTTTTCGGTATTGTAGCTGGCTCGAGCTTTGGATCTGGCCTGGCTGCAGGAAAGTATTTGACGTTAGACTTCTTGCTCTTCGCAGCGACCGGTTTCTTGCTCCCTTTCAACGCTTGCGCCTTCTTCGCGTGCTGGGCGAGATTTGGGAAATTGGGCGCCTTCGATAGAAGCTTCTTCGCTGGTGAGCCTCGTGACGATTTCGTTGGCGTCAAAAGCCCACTGACAATCGAAGGTTCCGACATGACAGTGATGTTGTCCTCCGCTTGTGACCCACCCTCAATGCTCTGGGCAATCGCAAGTTGTGGTGTGGCCATCGGACTCCAATCTGTTGGGCCACGATTCAGAAGCTTCTGTGGTGTCATCTCGCCAATTCCAGGGGGTTTGAAGCTGTTGTTCCTGTGCATAGCAGAGGGCCGATCCAGTTTCGGAGCGAACTGGGCATTGTTGCTTGGAGGCAGCTGTACGCGCATCCTCTTAGCAGCGGTCTTCCTTGCCTCGTTCTCGCTAACCTCGGAGTATTCTTCAGACATGGCTGGCTCGTCCCATTTGCGCATGGCTGCGTGTCTTGCAACTTTGTCACAGGGGCCTTGCACGATGATGTCCCAGCAATCCTCGAGATCCTTGGAGATTGGGGGCGGATCGCTGTTGATCCAAATGGCAACGCCACCTCTTCTGTCTCGAACAGTGGCGCACATTTCGCGTACGATTCTTCGAACACCAGGAACCTTGAGCGTTGTGCCAACGACAATAACCGCATCAGGTCGTTTTCGCAAATCGTCCTTTGTGACTGCTCCGATCGCTTCATCATCCGGATTGTGCTCGTTGTACAAAACCATCCTCGGTCGCATTCTGCCAATGCCGTGACTTCGCTTCCCCTCCACGCCCACGCGTATATCGTTCACCTCTACGCATCGTGGACATGTCGGCGGAACAGGACCTTCGAACAAGCTGGCATCGAGATCTGCCAGGTCGTGACATTTCGAGCAGACCATCTTCTCGAGGCCACCATGCACTTGGACAGTGCGGGGCCATTTGCCGTCAGGGCCCTTTGCCAAAGGTATGGACGTCTTCAGTGGCTCGAGTGCAGTATCGATGCCGTCGACATTTTGTGAGTACAATCGGAGGAGTCGATCTTCTTGCGCAATGGTCGCGAGCATGTGGTGAAATGCCGTAGGCTTGGCATCCTTGGTGAGACGCGACATGGTGTTGACCATGTCATGGAAGGACGACGTCGACACGTCGTCTTTGTACACAGACGCGTCGAAAAGATCTTTTCCAGAGCCTTTGAGGTTGTATTCTTCCTTGAGGCTGCGGAAGAGGCCTTGCGAGGAACGGAAATCGGGGACTGCGGATGGTTGTTAGCAGAGAACGCGTCAATTGCGCGGCCGCATGGAGGTATACGCACTGCCTGCTGATACTGAGATGCCGGCGCCTGCAATGACCACGATTTTCTGGCGTCGGTGGAGGACATTGACGAGGCGGTCGAGCTGGTGTTGCTGGTCGGGATGCACTGTACTACCGCGCAAGTCCAGGTACTCGGTGGTGCGCTCTGTTTTCTCTGATATCCTTCTGCGCTTCGCAGGCGGAGGGCCGTCCTTGTCGGAAGACATGCCGCCATCTGGCGCAGGCGATCCGCTTTGCGAGGGTTGTTGACTGGCGGGGGGTGAAGGATATGGGGCGCGCGCCATGATGTCGGCGGGCGGCGGCGACGGACTGCGCGACAGTTCCGAGAGGGGCGAGGAGGAGCGCGAGGAGGGAGGCGCGCTGCTGAGCGGGGAGGAGGAGGGACGCGGGTCGCTCAAGGACGCGGCCATGGTGGGAGAGGAGGTGTCGAGGCAGTCGACGGGTAGGCGCAGGTGGTTACGATGCGACGTGCAGAAGCAATGCGCCCGGCGCGAACAGAGGATGGAATGATCGAGCTACTGCGACAATCGCATCGGATTTGTAGGGCGCGATGCTCTCGAGTCCAGCGGGCGAGGTGCGGCACGCGATTGGGGCGTTGGGCGAAGCACGCGTGAGAGTCGTGGAGAAGGCTGGTTCTGGCACGGTCGAACGACGTCGAGTTGCTGTCCCCGGCCGGAGAAGAGCTGCGCGCGGAACGTGCCGGTTGTTGTGATGATGGTAAACAACCGGCCTCCCACTCCTCACGTCTCTCACAAGGACAATGCAAGAGCGCGCTGCAGAGATCCGACCATGAATCTGCTGCTCTCCCGTCGACCATGACCGTCGATCGCGATGTCTCGTAGCAGGCCGGACTCACCATGGCAAGCGCAATACTGTAACCAGGTCCTGCTTTCCGTGACGTGTTCTTGGCGCGTTACACCAGATGCGGCGAGGGTTCAGCCCTGCCGCATATTCCATCCGGACACTCTGCCAAGTGCTTCCCGGAATAACCATACGCGACATTTTCCAGACCCTCATCGACAGTTCCATTGAGCGGGCCTCCCTCCTATCCCCGCCGCCATGGACGTGCCCGGCATGGACGGCTCCGGAGCCATGCCGGACGTGATGGACACGAACATGGACGATTTATTTGGCGATGCAACGAATGATCTCGTAGCAGCGATGCCTGCGACTCCGTTGCCAGCACCTTTGTTCTTGCGCGTGGCAGAAATGCAGAGCCGTGGTTGCTGCACGTGAGTCAGTTGGCCCCAGCAGCACGCTGTTCTGCCATGTGGTGTTGACAGCACGACAGAAAGCTGGCCTGGTCAAATCCCGGAAGCATCGCCCAAGTCGCGCCTGACGGCTCTCATGTCGCCTTTCGTGCCATGGTCCGGCATGGGAAGACAGGTGCGTGGACCGTCAGCGAGCCCTCCAAGCACACCATCCGCGCCCCGGCAGGTCGTAAATTCGTTCACGTGGAGTTCAATGGGCCCGGCATCGAACTCGCCGTCGTAGATGGTGCCGGGGTCGTGCACATGCACACCCTGACAGGCGCCTTGAGCAAGATGTTGCCGGCCGCTGGGGGTGAATTGTCGCGGAAGAGTGCAAGTCATGAGCTGAACGTGGTTGTGGGCATGCATTGGTTGCCATTATTTCCAGCTGAGTTCAAAGTGAGCGATTGCGTGGCATCGCACTTTTTGCTTCACCAACTGACGCGATTGGAAGGGTCCATATCTTGACGTTGCGCAAAAGCACGGCGACAGGTGGGAAGCACAGATCAAGCATCGAGACCAGAATGCACTCAGACCACATCATCCAGCCGAGGGCCGACAAGCCTTGCTTCACATCAGTCGCTCCACCGAGCTCACCCTCCTGTTCCAGAATGAGGGCACCGGATGGCAGTCGACGAGTGTGGTGCTGCACACGGCAAGGTCAAGCGATGAGTACGTCTCACACGCTGCTCTGGGTGAAGACGGCGCGGACCTACTGGCCGTGACGTACGACCATAGCTCGCAGTTGCGACTGTATCGGATCACGATTCACTGGAACGCGACCCAGCTCAGCCGAGGGAATCAGCAATACCTCCAGGTCGCGCCAAACCTGGACGTGCACCATCTGACAACAGTGGACAAGGTTCGCGCTCAGCAGGTCGACGGTGCAAAGCTATCGCGTCTGGATATCATACCGGCAGTTCCTGAAGTTGCACAGCAATCTCCGACCCTGACGACTGTACAGGCCATCTTCACACACGCTATTCTTCCTCTGGACGGCTCCCAGACACAAGACTACAGCAGTACAATTGCGCGGTGGACTGTGGAGTCATATACACCCACCCTTCATGAAAGTTTCAAGAAGCTGAAGCCAGGCGGCGGTGCCAAGACTCATCACGTCCTGAACCAGACAACAATCCTCAGACGACAAGCTGATACCACAATCAATAAGATGATAGTGGCATTTGCCTCGCAGGCATTTGACACGATACATGTATTCGCGGCTAGCGATGGCAGCGTCGACTTCAGGGATCGGGTGACAATGAGCGGATTGGGCTCATTCGGCAGCACAGAGACGGTGGCCAATGCTTCACAGACTGGATTCTACCACATGCCCGGCGAACAGAACTTGAACATTGCCATATCGCCCGACGGCAGCGCTTTAGCTTTGCAGCGTCCGGACAAGACTATCGTGACTCAAAGCATGACCTTTACGCACGGTTGGCAAGTCGCGGACGATAGTCTCGGTGGCGACAACAAAGCGTACATTGAAGCGGCAACAGTCTGCGTTGCGAGGCAGTACGCATTCTTGTGCTTCAACAACGTTTCCACCGACGAGGTCCTTGCTCTTTTGCCCAACAACACCGACCCCGAACTCCGGTCGATCGTGATCAAGACGATTTTGAAGATGCTCCAGAGGACGCCAGACATATCCTTTCAAGACCAGAACAGGCAACAGATGATCGTGCTGAAAGAACCATTCGTGCCACGCTGTCTTAGTGCACAGATGGCACTCGGCACCAACGCCGTCACTGGCGAACGCAACTTTTCAGCCCAGTTCGCATTCGCCATGCTCAGTCTTCGGCTTGCTGGCACAGCCTGCGCCCAAACACTCAGTCGACAGGACACAAAGACCATTCCGGCAGACGCGGTGCATTCTCTTCGAGGACTTGTGAAATGGAGCGTGGATCTCATGATCTACATTGTCAACACTCTCGTTGAGACGAAGCGTAGTTTGAATGCAAACCTCACGCCCAGGCAGGCTTTCGAAAACCTTGTCGGCTCTACCGGTAGCGTCGCGCTACATCTCCTTTTGTGCAGCTATTCGCGCGTCATGCTGCGCTTCCAATCAATGTGGGTGATCAAATTCACCCATGCAGTGCAGCTTGTTCTTCCTCGAGCGCGATCAATTCAAGAACAACAAGAGCTCGGCACCATCCTTCAGCGAGTCAAAGACATGCCATTCAAACTCCAACAATTCGAGCCAATGCTTTCCGAACTCGATACGGCCATTCGAAGCGCCTACAGTCAATCTTCCATTTCTGTGGAGAAGCGCAACGAACTGGAGACGGATATGGTTGTCGATGGCGCCATTCCTGGAGAGCTCGAAAATCCGATTAGCAGTCTACTGGAAAGTATGCTGCCGAAATTGAGTGACACTGCCAACCTCACGGATCTCATGCTTTGGGACACTCGAGGGATTGGGTTACAGAATTGTCGTCAAGCAGAAGATGGGAAAAGCTATGATGTGATTCGAAAAATTCCCTTGCAAAGTGATATGCAGAGAAGAATGTGCAGAAGATGTGGGTCTGAAATGGAGGACATCAGCCCCGAGCGGCTGAGAAGCGAGATGATGAACCTGACGTGGTTCGCACATCTTCAAAGACATTGCTTGTGTATGAATTATTGGTTACTGGCGTGAGTGTAGGAGGTAGCACTGACTCTGCCGAAAAGCGAGGGAGCACCAAGGCGTGCGTGCATACATAGAGGTGGAGTTGGCCGTACACCGAAGGCGATTGGTATCTAATAGACCAGGGTATCTGCACAAATGCAGCACATCGTATCGAAGCGATCCGTTCCCACGCACGCCACAACATTCCACGGAGTCTACTCCTCCTAGTCATGCACTCCACAAGCTAACTTAGAGCAGGGAAGCTCCCACCTCCCTTCCACGAGAGCTTAAGCCTCCTCCATCCCCTTCAACCAACCACGCGCGCCGACCTCCGCACCCAGTTCAAGGATCCGGATCCCATCAGCGATGTGACCGATGCGTCTAATCCGCCGCACGTCGTTTTGGCGCGCAGATTGTGCCGCTTGGTGTGAAGGTACTGCGTAGGAAGTCGAGGGTGTCCTTACCCCGCTGATAGACGTGTTGCACCGCATTCGCCAGTTTCTCGTTCCATCACTCATCATTCTTCGAGTCGTGCAGGCGTGTGCATGCGTGCAGAAGCGGCTATTGCGTGACGAGATGACGGGCAGGTCATGCTTTTGTGCCCGACTTTGCATGTGAGAGGGAAGGAGAGGGATGCATCATCAGATATATTATCACATGCCGTGGCTGCTGCTGTTGTTGTTGTTGTTGTTGCTGAAGAAGACTTCTTTTTTCGAGAACGATCTAGTGCTTTCATCTTTGGTGCTGAGAGCAAACGGACTAACGTACAAGAAGAGGACAAGAGAAGCTGTCGCTCAGTCGCAGTCGAGCTCGTGAGTGAGCAGGACGAAGACAGAAAACAGGACAAGCAACAACAACAACAACACCACAGCTCCATCGTAAACCGTGCACAATGCCACGCTTCACCCCCCGCCAAATCATAACAACCATCAGCGTCTTCGTAAGCCCCATCATCAATCACATCATCACACGAAACCCCCCACTGAATCCACGAAAAATCAACTAACATCTCCTTCTTTCCACAAATCTAGTACCTCCTCCTCCTCACCATCCTCGCCGGCTACGCCCTACATCGCAACAACACCCTCTCCCTTCCCATCCCCAACGTCCAAGCAGCCTTCACCCTCGCCCTCCCACCCTTGGCAGGAATCGTTCTCGAAACCCTCATATCCTTCCAACAACAACAACAACAACAACAACAAAACAGCAGATCTCGATCCCACCACCTTCTCCAATCGCATCCTTCTTCTTCTTCTTCTTCCTCCACAGACAACATCCACTGCTCCACATCCCAACCCCTCCAACTCCTCACAGCGCTCTTCCTCATCTACGAAACCGTCCTCGCCACGCTCTCGGGAACCCACATCGCGCCCGTGGGAGGCCTCTGGTGTCCCCTTCACGACCGCTGGCAGAGCTTATACCAGAACAAAGACGCCACACATATCCGGGCGATTCAGGATGTGTTGGAATGTTGCGGGTTGAAGAGTGTGAAGGATATGGCGTGGCCGTTTCCTTCTTCTTCTTCTTCTTTTTCTTCTTCTTCTTCTTCTTCTTCTTCTTCTTCTTCTTCTGCAGGAGGTGGTGGAGGGAAAGGTGGGGCAGAAATGTGTCACATCAGATTTCCCGAGCGGACGACGAGTTGTCTAGAGCCTTGGAGAAGGGAGGAGAGGAAAGTGGCGGTGATGTTGTTGGTGGTGGCGTTGGGGGTTTTGGTGTGGAAGGTAAATAAACATACATTGTTTTTCTTTTTCCTTTCCCCCCCCCCCCCCCCATATGTCGAGCACCACCAATTGATGAAGGAAAGAACTACGAATCCTAATACTTGAAATTTAACTCATCGCTGAACCCTTCCCAGCTCGCCCTCTTCCTAGTCCTCACATCCTCCTCCTCCTCCTCCTCCTCCGACTCGCACTCTTCTTCCTGGCTACCATCCGGCATCCGCCTCCCGGGCGAAAATTCCCGAGACTCAGGTTCGAATTTTCCAAGGCCGGCGATCATGTATCGCGATCTGGAACAGCAACAACAACAACAACAACAACAACAACAACAACAACAACAACGGGGAGGAGGAGATGACGATAGTTTGAGAGAAGAAGTTAGTCGGTTGAATAAGGATTCCACGTTGGCGACGCATGTGGAGAACGGGAGACGGGGGCCGAGGGGTGTTGCTTCGCCGTTGATACGGGAGGAGGAGGAGGAGGAGGAGAGGGAGAATGGGTGGGGGAGTGATTGATTGGTTGATTGATTGATTGATTGATTGATTGATTGATGGGGTCTGAGAGCGAGGTGATGGGGATGTGCAGAGGTGAGCTGTGGCCAGCACTGGTGAACTCTTTGCGAATCTTGTGCTGCGCTCAGTTCGCCTTCGCGAACAACTTTCACGCTGATCGTAATTCAAACTAGCACATATTTGCATTTGCCATCACGACAAGCTGGCACATAGCCAGCACGTCCCGAAGTGGAAGAGAAGCTCAAAACTAGGCTGAAGAACATATGGTACTGCATTATATGAAGGCATATCGGGGTATCATCGCCTTCGCTGCGTACAATCATCATAATAGTACACAATCATTAATCCTATCCCGATAGACTGGTATCCGCCACGGTCGATCTTGCTGTGACCTGTTATCTGGCAACTAGCCAGCGAGCGTGCAGTTTTTATCATGACATGGTTGTGGCTTCCTAGTAGTTGGTGGCAGTTCCTGTCGTGCCGTATGGGTTGCTGGCTCCAGTACCGGTGGGTTGTGTGTAATAGCCCGAGTGTGACGTCGCTGGCTGGGGTGCATATGTCGTCTGGTCGACTTTGTCATTGATGCCCGCCGTCGTTCCCGTCTCGTAGCTGGCGCGATTGTTCGGGTGAGCGGGGACCGCAAGTCCGCCAACACCGCCTGCCATCTCGGCATCACGGGTCGCGTTCTTTGGCTTGCGTTGCCAGAACTTCTTCTTTTCAAAGCCGGACGTGTAGTTGTTCGATGGGCTTGGTCCGTAACGCTTCTCCTTCTTGTGGTGGCGGACCAGGACGATCTGCATGACTGCGGTGATCAAGAAAATGAAGGCGCCGATGATGGAGACGGCGAAGCAAGCCTTTTGGAATCGGCACGCGGTGCGCTGGCTCACTTGGTACGTGAATTCACCTCCGAAGCCGTCGGAGGTGCTGAGCGCTGGGAAGGTGCCGAGGGGAGTGGTGACGACACCATCGCAGGAATCGGTCGCGCGTCGGGTCAAGATGGCGATGGCGACCATGCCGCCCACGAAGGCGATATCGAGGACCTGCGCGGTGGTGAGAAGGGCAAGTTTCGACGCGACTCGGCTTCAACTTACAATCGCGAGGAATGCGAAGAACGAGATTCCCCCGAGACAGCAGGTCAGGATGACAGCGAAAATGGTGTAGACGACGGCGGCGCCCGAAATGCCCTCGACGGCCTTGACCCACGTGAAGATGGTGCCATTGCGGTCGGCGATGGTTGCGAGGAAGTAGCTGAAGATGCCGAGAATGACGGCGGCGCAGCAAAAGGCGAGGAGGTAGAGGAACGTCTGGAAGATGCGGAGGAAGCCTCCTTTGATGAGCGCCATGGTGTCGTTGGCTGGCGCGGGCTGGCTGGGGCTGATGCCGATGCAGGCGTATGCTGTGCAGAAAGGGTACGAAAAAGCCGGACGGAGTGCGCGGCGGGAGAAGGCGGGCGCAATTGTCGGTGCTTGTTGTTAGTTCTATATGGGCGCAAGCCACGACGTCACCCGTTGGGGTTTGAGTTCCACTTGGACACCACGCTGTGGCGCTCGGTCTCGCCGCACTCGATCCACCGGACCCAGTTTTGGACTTGTGCGAGCGACGTTGATTCGCTGCCTCTCGTCATTCGGATCCTCGATCCTTGTGAAATGTGCGCAGATCTGGTGGGAGTGCCACAAACTCAAATCCTGCTGAGCCACACTCACCAAGATGCACCATGCGTACCTGGCCGGGGGATGACGTGTGAACTTGCACCTCTCTTTTCCCCGCTGAAGAACAGGCACCATGCATGAACAGCAGACGCGGATGACCTCGATGCGCTCCACCAGGCTGCTCTGTTTTACTCTGTAGCTTCCGATCGAAGAACCTTCCGTCCGACCACGACGTGAGGCTTCATCCATTTGGTCTAGCCATCGTCACTTATTGTCCGATTTCCAAGGCACAGCAGACGCCTTCTAACTTACTAGTCACTCGGCTGGACCCGACCACTGCATACACGTGCCGAATCGGAGTCGCCCGTTGTTTGACAGTTGCGGGATCGAAGTATACGAGATTGCTGTGCACGGACTGTACGGCTTTGCACCAAAACATCTCTGGTCGGTGTACCTATGCTGAAGCACCGATTGTCACAACTTGCAGTACCGACATACAGAAGAGATGTCCACGTCACTTCACCTCGTCATCCTCTGTAGATGCGAAAAAAACACACCCAGCTTTCCGCAATCACTCGACCGAAGCCACACACCGGTCTCACATTACTTTCAACTCCGACCTTGATGGCATTATCTCACGTCCGATCCGATCCTGACCAAAATTCTCTCGTCTCGAATACATATCCCCCCAGCATCACCCCAATGGCAGCATGTCTCAAATCTCTCCACTCCCTTTCACCAACACCTTCACCTGTCGCTCTTTGTCGTGAATCAAAGTCATGAACCCTTCCTCCAGCACCTCGTTCAACTCTATCCGCTTCGTAATCATCTTCTTCGCATTGTCGAGTCGACCATCCGACAAAGCATCAATCACAGCCTGGAAATCTGCTTTGACGTAGGTTGCAACTCCCAGATACTTGCGCTCTTTGAACACCATGTCATTGGGAAAGATGGAGCATCGCTTCTCCCAAATGGCAATATTGACGTGCGTGCCTCGTGCTTTGAGTGAGTTGACTGCCTGGTCGAGACCAGCTTGCACACCTGCAGCATCGAAAGTGACATCGACGCCACGGTTATTTGTCAGTCTGAGACATTCAGCCACAATGTCGTCCTTTGTTCCCTGTCGGTCAGCTTGGACGCTTCCGCGGCGGGGAGAGACTGCATTCGACAAACATACCTTTGTCGGATCCAATACGACATGGGCACCAAAGTCCTTGGCAAACTGCTTGCGCATACCAGCGACTTCGGACACAATGATTTGCGCGCAGCCCCGTGCTCGGAGTGCTTGGATCACGGCCAGCCCGATCGGGCCTCCTCCGAGGATCAGACAGGTGTCTGTTCGTTTGAACGGCGAGGATTCCACGGCGTGCCAGCCAACTGCTAGCGGCTCGACCAGAGCTATGGACACTGTTAGCCGGAGTCGAACACGCGTTCGCGTGGAAGACTCACCGGCGACGTCGAGACCCACGTTGTCGGGACAGTTGTACAAGGTGTATTCGGGCACCACGATATGCTCGGACAAACCGCCTCCCCAACCGCTGAGTCCGATGAAACCGTTCTTCCAACAGCAGTTCACCAGACCTTCTGCACAAGCACCGCAGTCGCCATCGAAAATGATTGGTGCCACCACGACTCTGCTGCCCACCTTGAATCTTTCGGAAACGCCTTCGCCGACCTCTTCGATGACGCCCGCGAACTCATGGCCAAAGGTCACCGGTACCGTCTCGCCAGTGATGGGATGCGGTTTCTCTTCGGGACATAGGCTAGGACCGCCGAGATATTCGTGCAAATCGCTTCCGCAAATGCCACTGCCACGACGCGATTCAGTCTTGCATGGGCAGTGTCGGGATTGCACAACTCACCACCAGGCTGGTTTGACTTTGACTTGACCTGGACCGCAGACGGGCTCGGGGATGTCCTCGAATCGCAGGTCTTCTTTGGCATGGAACCGCACGGCTTTCATGGTCTTGGTGGTGGAGCTGTCCTGGGTTGTCGCGTGTGGTGACATTGTGAAGATGGACCGATCCTACCACGGTTCGAGGTAATAAGAAGACTAGGAAAGTACGAGTGGAGAGGGGAGAGAAGAAGCACATCGGACTACACAGGCCGGATTGCCGTTTCGGGCGTCTCCGCGAAGGGCTCGTGTCGTTAGTTCTATGCGAGCCGCGATACCACGTGTGGAGGGGTAAGAGAGGGGCCACGGCTTCGGCTGTGCACTGACGTTGGTGTGACCATTGTGGAGGACGACAGCACGCGGAAGACGAGATGCGCATGGGAACAGGACGACGGCGACGAGAGATGTCCGACAATGCATCTTCCGAAATCCGACGGACGCGACAAAGTGAGACACGCCGATGGCGCTTGCCGTGTATGGCAGCGAACCGCGAGGACGGATGGAGTCTGCTCGCTGACGGTGGACTCTTCTTGTCGGTGGAGAACTGCGACTGCGCTGTGGGGGACAGTGGGGGAGCCGAGTCTATAGAGTCCCGCCGGAGCATGTTGACCCGAGCCGATGAGCCTCACTGCCATTCCACAGCAAAGATGGTGAAGAAGAGTCCGGCCGGCGCTCCAACATGACCTGGTCGCTGGAACATGAACATTTGGGGGCTGGTCACGGTCAGAAGTAGGAACTTGGAACCCTCTCCCACCATTCTCCGGGCCGGGACTCGGGCGCATCACGATGATTCCACTCGTCTTTGACGATTGATGAGGTCACTCGGCCGCGGCTGCACCTGTCTTTTACCCGCCGTGCCTGCTAACTCGGTGCGACGGTACGGAGAGGCCGTTCTTCCATTTTCTGTCACCTTCACCTCCCCCAGCAGTTCTACACGGACGACGGATCTCCGACAACCGCCCACATGGGTTACCCAGAGACCGCCGAGGGCTTCATGATCGCCGACCAGAAGAATTGGACGCGCTTCGAGAGGAAAGAGTTCACGCTGAAGCCGTTTGAGGATCGTGATGTGGACATTGCCATTGAGTGCTGTGGTGTGTGCGGATCCGACGTCCACACCATCAACGGCGGCTGGGGTGACTGCCCCCTGCCCATCTGTGTCGGACACGAGGTATGCTCTCGCCGATGACACGATACGCGGGCCGCACCAAGACTCACCGTGTCACCAGGTCGTGGGGAAAGCGGTCAAGGTTGGAAAGGACGTCAAGACCATCAAGGTCGGCGACCGAGTGGGTGTTGGTGCGCAAATCGGGGCCGATCTCACGTGCACCAACTGCAAGGCAGACCAGGAGAACTACTGCCCCAACTCCATCGGTCAGTGACAGCTTCCAGCACCCAATGGGACCTCCAAACTGACAGGGTGTGATCCAGACACCTACGGCGCTCCATACCAAGATGGCACGCTCTCGCAAGGCGGCTACTCCTCCCACATTCGCGCCCACGAATACTTCACCTTCAAGATTCCCGACAACATCGACAGCGCCGTTGCAGCTCCCATGCTGTGTGCGGGTCTGACAGTATACTCCCCGCTCGTCCGTCTGGGAGCCGGCCCGGGCAGGAAGGTCGCCATTGTCGGCCTCGGAGGCCTCGGCCACTTCGCAGTCCTCTTTGCCCAAGCTCTCGGAGCCGAAGTCTACGTCCTCTCGCACAGCCCCAACAAGAAAGACGATGCCCTCAAAATGGGCGCCAAGCACTTCATCTGCACCAACGACGAGGGCTGGCACAAAGACTTGGCTTTCACCTTCGATTTCATCCTGAACTGCGCCGATGCCACGCACAAGTTCAACTTGAAAGACTACTTCAGCACGCTGAAAGTAATGGGCCGTTTCCACAATGTCGGTTTCGGCGACCACCCTCTTCCCGAGCTCATGGCGCAGGATTTCGCGGGCAATGGTTGCTATATTGGTGCTTCGCATATTGGTAACCGACCCGAGATGCTTGCCATGTTCGATTTGGCTTCAAAGCAGAATATCAAGAGCTGGATTCAGACAGTGGATGTCTCCGAGTCGGGTTGTGCGGAGGCTGTGAAGGCTGTTGCTGACAACACGGTTCGATACAGATATGTCTTGACTGGATACGACAAGGTGTTTGGCAAGCGTGATTAGATTCAGACTTCTGGAAGATGTGGTTATGATGGAATGGATGAAGTGAAAGTTTTCTATGAAGCGAGAAGCATGTCCCGTTCTCGTCGTCCTATGTGTTCTGTGTACGTGACTGTCTTGCCAACACTACCTGCCGATGCAGCCAAGTGTGCATTGTCCATAAAGTCGACAGCAATCATGTGTATCATCTCTCCCCCTGTCCTCCTCCACTCACGACAAATCCAACACAACACGTCCACTAATCTCTCCTCGATCCATCCTCTCAAAAATCTCCGTCAACTCCTCCGGCTTCGCCGTAGTAAAATGCGTCTTGACCACTCCACGCTCCGCAAACTCCAACGTCTCAATGGCCTCTTTGCGATCACCCACCGCAACACCCACAATCTTCTGCGCCTTGGCAACGAGGAATTGCGGGAAAGCGGTCGCGATGGGTTTCAGTTCTCCTTCTGGCAACCCGACACAGACCAGTGTGCCGCCGAATTTGAGCATGCCCATGCCGCTGGATGCAAAGAGTCAGCTCCCACATCTTGACCAGCAACAGTACAAAAGCGGAAAAACGAAGGTAAAAAAAAAATAAAAAATAAAAAAGGAAAGGCAACGCACCTCGCATAAGCCGCATTCGCAGCCGTCAACACCAAAACTGCCTGCACCCCCAACCCCCCCGTCGCAGCCTTGACTTCCTCCTCCGCCTTGCCTAGCGTATGATCAATAAAAACTTCCGCTCCACACTGCATGGCCAACTCCTTCTTGCTGCCGGCGTCGATGGCTACGACGCGGATTCCCATCCCCTTGGACGCAATTTGTGTGGCCAAATGACCCAATCCTCCTCCTGCCCCGAGGATGACGATCCAGTCGCCGGCTTTGGCGCTGGATTTGCGGAGTGCGGAGTAGACGGTCACGCCGGCGCAGAGCATGGGCGCTGCGGCGTCGGAAGGGAGGGATGCGGGGATGGGGGTGACGTAGCTGGTGAGAAGGATTAGTTACATATGTGATGATGAATTGACAATCGGGGGTTTGGAGGGGGGGGGAAGGGGGGGGGGAGGGGGGCCTTTCCAGGGATATATATATATATATCTCTTTTCCCTTAACGAAGTCAAGAAAGATTTGAACCCCAAACAAACAAAAAAAAATTAGAAAGATAACAAGAAAGACAACGCAAAATCCCCCCCCCCCTTCACTCACCTCGCCGGCGCAAGCGCAAACTGCTGAAACGTCCCCGGAGTATAATACCCGGAAATCTTCTGATTGAAGCACAAGCCATCGTGACCCGCATGACACGCAGGACAGGAATCACAAATGGCGGAAATCCATTTAATCCCCACGCGGTCTCCGATTTGGACCGCGCTGCTCTCTGCTCCGGGGCCGAGCTTGACGACGATCCCCACTCCTTCGTGGCCTCCGACTTGCCCGGGTTGGGTTGGGGCGGGGAGGCCTGCCCAGCGGTTGGTCATGACCTGGAGGATTGGATCATAATGAGTCAAAGGGCCAAAAAAAACCCCCCCCCAGTTCAGTAGTTTGTGTGTCGGGGGCGGAGGGGGGGGGGGGGAAAGGACGATTTTTGTTTGTGAATGAGAACTTACACCCAAATCCGAATGGCAAACGCCCGAATGTGTGAGGTTCACGAGAACCTCGCCGGGCCCGGGCTCTGGGGTGTCGAGTTCGACGACTTTGGTGGAAATCTTGCCGGGCTCATCGTAGATGACGGCTTTATATTTCTTGGGGATTTCGGGTGCTGCCGATGCCATGATTGTGTGCTTGCTGCGGAGGATAGATTCCGTTCGTGTCTTTCTCAAAGGTTGATGAGAGAATTATTGATATCAGGTAGTAGTAAGTTTTCAATTTTCTACTTCTTTGACAGTTACACAAGAAACTGCTATCTCTTGTTCAGTAGTCAAAGAAGAGAGAGAGAGAGAGATAGAGATAGAGAGAAGCCTGCTGGAAATGCCAGAGCAGTGGTCTTTGTAATTGTACGTCCACCTCGTTGCACAGCCATGTGGGAAAGCTATGAGATAAGATGACCAGGTGCAGCAGCAGCAGCAGCAGCAGCAGCAGCAAGAAGAAGACCTCGGCAGCTCCATTGCGCAAGCATCCGTGTTAGCGTGCAACGAGTGGTGCTGCTTTGACTGGATCTGGGCGTCTTTTGATTGTCTGGATCCAACAAAGCTTGCGCTGCAAATGGCTTGCTTGTGGTGGTCAGGATGTGTGGGGCAAAACCGTTCAATGGAGCTTGCCCCTCCCTTGCTCGCTCGCCGCCAGACTAAAAGAAGCCACTTGAGAGGGGTAGAACCAGATGTGCGACTCACGGCGTGCGTGGAATTCGCGTAGCAAAATGCCTGGGCGAATTATAGGTCGGGTCCCGTTCGATGTAGCCTATACCAGCAAGCTAGAGAGCAGGCCGTCTTGGAAATATACTTGGCATCGAAGATCCACGTCGAATGTCAGCTGCTAGAGGTCAGCCTGGCTCGTAGAAACGGCATTGAAATAATGACTAGGAAATTGCGGGAGGACTCCTTCAGCTTTCCACGGCTGATCATCAGCATCGAGCCGGTCAGTCGTATTTCGACATCTATGAAGCTTTTACATCGTCCACATGATTGAAGCGAAAACAGTCATCATTATACATGAGTGCAGAAGAGCGCAATAGTTCTGCCAAATCCGCGATCCGAACGCCAGTCGTGAATCATTGGATACAGAGCAAGCGAGTGAGGAGATGGTGCTCGAATTCGCAACTAGAATCGCAAGTCCCAGCCCATCTGTGGTCCAATGCGTGGAAGCTCCTCTGCGACTGACTGCACGTCCTTGTCGCCTCGTCCGGACAGGCAGATCACGATGTTCTGGTCGGTCTTCATGGTCTTCGCAAGTTGGATAGCACCGAAAACGGCATGACTGGTTTCCAGGGCTGGAATTATACCTTCTAGCTCAGAGAGCACTTTGAAGCCAATGAACGCTTCCGTGTCCGTGGCAGCAATAAATTTGGCCCTGTCGCTGTCTTTCCAGCCGGACAATTCCGGTCCGACTCCAGGATAGTCCAGACCTGCTGAGACAGAATGCGTGTCTTCGATTTGACCTTCATCGCTCTGCAGGATGTATGTCCTCACACCATGCAGAACGCCAGGCTTTCCTCCAGTAAGTGTAGCACTGTGCTTTTTGGTCTCCACGCCGTCACCACCGGCTTCAACCCCGAGCAGCTTCACGCTTGGGTCTTTGGAGAATGGATAGAACATGCCTACAGCATTGCTGCCACCACCGACACATGCAACGACAGCATCCGGAAGGCGACCAGTCAGCTCTTGCATCTGCTGCTTCGTCTCATCTCCAATGACACTTTGGAAGGTCCGCACCATTGTCGGGAATGGATGAGGACCAATTGCAGAGCCAATGATGTAGTGTGTAGTGTCTAGCCTCTCGACCCATTTTCGGAGCGCTTCGTTGACTGCATCGCGAAGTGTGCGAGAGCCAGCTTCGACCGCAACGACAGAGGCACCCAGAAGCTTCATCCTGAAGACGTTGAGGGCCTGCCTTCGTACATCCTCGGCACCCATGTAGACTGTACATTTCATGCCGAATCTGGCGCAGACGGTGGCAGTGGCAACACCGTGCTGGCCAGCACCTGTCTCTGCAATGATCTCTGTCTTGCCGAGTCGTCTGGCAATCAGGATCTGCCCGATTGCGTTGTTGATCTTGTGCGAGCCGGTATGGTTTAGATCTTCGCGTTTCAGGTAAATGTTGGCGCCGAACCCAGGTTGACTCTCCTCTCGTACACGCTCCGTGAGTCTATCCGATTTGTGTAAACTCGAAGGACGGCTCATGTAGGGGTAGTATGATCTGTACTCTTTCCAGAATTCCGGATCGTTGATAGCGTCACTGAAGCCTTGTTCAAGTTCTCGCAAGCAGTCCATGAGTGATTCTGGCACATATTGTCCTCCGAACTGACCAAAGCGTGAAGGAACAAGCTCTGGGTCTTTCTCATCCGTGTTCAGTGCTTCCAACTGATCTGCCAGGCCTGGGCCTTTTGTATCCGAATCTCTAATCACTCCGTCCACATGTACTGTGCCGTTTGCGGGATTGCTCTCGCTAGCGGGTTGCTTCGTAGGGTCGGCGGTCGAAATCTCTTTAGCTGCCTCACCGTTTGTCTGCTTGATCCAGCCGCTGCCGTCTCCGTTTGTGTTTGCTGCGGTTGAGATACTGTGTCCGTTGGTATCTCCTGGGCTGAGCCGAGGGTTTCTTCTCTGAGTGATCTTGTGACAGTACTCTTCAACAGCCCTCGCTCTTTGCCCTGCCGGCGCATTCTTGATTGTAGTGATGATTTGACTGCCAATCACGACACCCTCTGACACTTGACCCACCTCGACGAAGTGCTCCCGTGTGCTGACACCAAAGCCTACAGCTGCGGGCGCCCCATTCGAATATTGGTGCACGCGCTCAACGAGTTGTGGAAGACCTGTGCTGAGAGCACCAGTGGCACCAGTGACGCCCATTCTCGAGACAACATAGATGAATGAATCTGCAATGCTGCATAACAGCTTCATTCGCTTGTCGCTCGTGGACGGAGCAATCAACGGGACGTAGGACAAGCCGTATGTCTTGCAATGATGGCGGAATCTCACAGCCTCCTCCGGCGGCAGGTCCACCATGATGAAGCCATTCACACCGGCCGCTTTGGCGTCCTGCAGCATGCGCTCTTCGCCATAGGCAAGCAGCGGATTGTAGTAGCCCATGAGCAGGACTGGCGCCTCCAGGCCCTTGCTCCGAGCCTCTCTGACAATATTCAGACATGATGTCGTTGTTGTGCCGTTGGCCAACGCGATGGTGTTTGCTGTCTGAATCGTCGGTCCGTCCGCAATGGGGTCTGTGAAAGGTGTTCCCAGCTCAATGATGTCTGCACCACCAGCCTCCATGCCCAGTAAAATATCCGGCGTCTCTGCTATCGTGGGGTAGCCAGCAGTCGTGTATGTCACCAACGCCGCCCTCCCCTCGCTCTTTGCGCGGGCGAACGCCTGTCGGATGCCCTCTGCCATGATGGCTGATCTCTGTTACGGAATATGGGTGTCGTATTGTCGGTGGGATGTTGTCACGGTAGAGATCGGTGGTTGGTGCGAGAGGGCAGTAACGAAGAGTATTGTGAGTCAATGGCTGGTCGGCGTCCGGCGGTCATCAAACAAAATTGGCACCGAGCCAAATGAGCTCACAATGCAGGGTCTCGCCCCTCCTCGACTTGCCTTTCCGCCCATCTTGCCATCTTATACCGACACCTTATCGGCGGTTTCGGAAGTTCCGCCTTGTACGCCTGAGATCCATCGTACGCTGCTCCCTACGACATTCGCGGGATACGTGGCGATGGTCGGTATCAACGGCAGCCAGCGAGGGCGAGCTCCGAACAACTCACCGGCCCATTCTGGACTTCTGGAGGTCGTGGACGTTGGAGCATTTAAACATAACCGACAAAGGCCTTGTATACAATCAAGATCACTGTACCTCCACGACTCCATGTGAGTGGCACAGGAGGGTTGTGCCAGACACCGCCGGAAAGCATGACGCGGTAACAGGCGAATCCATGGCGTCTCTAGACAGTCCGCCGGATCCCGCTGGACGACGACAGAAGGACTGCAAAAGACCTCACAGATCGCCTATCATTTTCCAGAGCTGATGTTTTGTTACTGCACCAACAAGGCGCGTCTGTATTGTTGCGCCGGTCTTGGCTCCGTCGCGCCAATCAAGCCCACATTTCTACGCGCCCATCCAGCGTCCAAGGATGCGTCGCCACTGACACCCGCATCCGATCCTTCTCCCTGCCTGGCTGCGGCGTCGTTGGCGGCTACATGACGAACGATGCTCCCATGACGAAGTTTCTGGCGGCAACGACAGCCTGACGAGGTGAGTCGTCCTCGTTCAAATTGAGCAGAGGATTCGCGTCTGTGTGCACCCGATCATGATGCTGCTGGTTGCTACGACTGCGCGAATTTCATTGGTATAGTGGTATTTTGTTTCCTTTCATCTCCTTCTCAAGGCTGCTGGACGGCCGTAATATTATATACCATAATTGTTAGGACCGTCTTTCATGCTGGAGAATCACTGGACACGATGCAGTTGAGGCTTCTTACATCGTCATTTGGACTCCCACGCCGATCAGATGCACAAGGCAGTTCGAACACAACGCAGCCAATTCTTGCCGAGGAGCTGCAAAGCGCCGTGCCAGACTGCGCGCGTACTTGTCTTGAGAACTACATTCAGACCCAGTTCAACAAGAGATGTCGCGCAGCCAAGTGCATATGCACCAGATACTCGAACACGACCGAAAAGTACTCGCTCGGTGAGCTTGCCCTCAGGTGTGCAAAAGGGCCAAGCTGCGATGGTGTGGAGATATCTCAGCAAGCAGCTGCGATCGCATACAACCTGTGTTCGGGCTACCAAGGTGCTGCTCCAGGCTTGCACACAACACTGACTGTGGCCCCGTCGATAACGAGCACCTCCTCCGCGACCTCTTCGGCAATGAGAAACTTTTCGCTCATAACCACATCGACGACATCAGCAACAACGACTGGCTCTTCGTCCTTCGCAACTGCAAGAGCTGCCGAGGGTGCCAGTCCGAAGGATCGTTCCGGATTGACAAGCGGCCAAGCGGTGGGCATCGCGATTGGCTCTGTCTCTGCAGTGATACTGATCCTGGCTCTTGTATATGCCATTGCATGCATGCGTCGACGCAAGAGTCAGAAGAAAAGCTCAAGTAGACACAGCTGGGACTTTGCGGATGAGGAGCCGGCCGATTATTCACACTTTACACGTGGCAACGTGGATGCAGGCGGGTTACCATACGGGCGGAACAACGGAAAAGATGTTGGAACAAGTTCTGAAAAGCGCCATACGGTCTGGCCGTCGCCCTTTCATGGAGGCCAAGATTCGTCAACGCAGCGAGAGTACGGCCATGGTTGGAGCAACACGGCTCAGACGACCGACGCCTTACCCGATAGCCCAAGGAGTAACACAAGCACGCGCACACTATCACAGTTATTGCCTGAGCGACCCAGATATCAGCCTCCGCCTCCACCACTGAAGTCCTCCGCTTATGCTAAATATTCAGCTCACGCTCCTGTGGTACGTACTCCGGCCACAATCTTTGAGGAAGAATGTACACCAAAGCTTCCCGACGCGTCTTTCCCAGGCTTGCCGGCTCACCCAGCAGTCATGAAGACAAAACAAGCCAAAGCGACCCACGAAGGGGTCGCACAACCAGCTCTATCGATTCAAATTCCTCAGCAGCCTGTTCGAACACCTGACAGTCAAAGATCGGCCGACTGGCCTCTACCGCCACCTCCCGCGCTGCAACGTCAAGGGGAGGTTGCTTGCCTGGGCACCAATTCTGGCGCCTTCTCGAGCAAGACCAGTTTACTGGATTACTACGCAAGCGCAGACAGTGGCGCATCGCCGCAGGATCTCAATTCCTCGACACCGATAGAGGAGGCTATCCAGGTACGGCGACCCGCCGCTGCTGCGATAGGTATCACCCAGTCTCCGCATCAACCTCGAGCTGTGCGAGACTCGATCGCGTCGGATATATCTCGCCGAACCTCATTTGAGAGTACCAATCCGGATGATACAACACCGCCAGAGGACGACGATAAGCGCTTGAGTCCAGTTGTCGAGTCGCCAATTTCGAATATTCGCTATCCTAGAGTCCCAAGGCCTAGCAATCAGGCTGTTCCTCGATCGCCGGATTATTGTGGCGCGTCTGTTCGCCAGCCGCAAAGGATAGATAGTAGAGCACACACGGCAGGATCTCAAAAGTCCACGGGCCACGCTCCGATGTTGAGCGGTGGCACTTTAGCCTCGAAGCGGAGAGGCGACACAGCCGCCCAGAACCTGGAACAAGGTCTTCACATCAGCAACTCATCTTACACGAGCACACGGACGAATGCAACGCAGGGTCCGAGTGAAGAACGCGCTCATCGTGGACAGCAGAACCCGTTGAAGGGATACGGCAGACCCGCAAACCCGCCAAGCGCGGCACGGAACCCGTCCACAGCGATGAAGGAGAAGAGTCCCGCCGAATCGTTGAGAAGCCCATTATGGGAACCCAAGATGACTCCCAGTCGCAAAGGCGACGACCTGTACCTGAGTGTGTCTGTCGCGACTCCTCAAGCCACTCAATTCCACGGAGTCTATGACGGGCGATGATTGGGGTGTGGTATGGTTTTACTTGCAGCGTTCAAGCGAAACGGCCTCGATGGGCCTGTATTGTTGCGTCATAGACATTCCGTTTCAACTTGTACATGTAGCATACTGACAAAGAAAGTCACGACCACTTTGTGGTGTTCTCTCAGCTCAAATGCCGAAGCACGCTATTCTGATGGGGGCAGTGGTGGTGCGCTCCCAACGCGGATAAGGGCAGCAGTATCTGTCTGGACACGTGCTGTGCAAAATTTCCGTCAGCATTGGTCATGGTCCGTATGGCGCCGGTGGAGGAGGAGGAGGTTGTGTCGTCTGCGCAGAGGAGGTTGTGGCGTCTGCTCAGAGGAGGCGAGATTGCTCAGCAATTGCTGTGACAGCGGCAGTGAAGCAATCGTCATCGGCGGTGAGGTGTAGAAACAGTAACAGTGCCGTCGAAGGAGCGAGTGTTTGGCCGCTGTAACACCGTGTCGGCGTCTGAACAAGTCATCGGCTGCCAAGTGGGGAACCCTGTCACAGAGTGCGTGCGAAGTTACATCAGCGCGCAAAACTCGAGCTCTTGTCGAGAAAGTTGATCGTCTTTCCCTCCTCCACTCGTCTCCATCTCACCACCGCAACGATGCCTTACAACAAGACGGACGAGCTCGCCATCAACACCATCCGGTATGTGTTCATCGTGTCCCCGCTCCGCCCGCACTCGCGCTGACTGATGTGTCGTGTAGGACGCTGGCCGTGAGTGATGATGCCCCGCCATGCCCGCCTCAACCCTTTCGAAACGCTCCGCCCGCCGCGGCGACGACGCCATTGAGCACCACCGCTGACACGAGTCCCCGCGCAGGTCGATGCCACGTTCGCCGCCAACTCGGGCCACCCGGGCGCGCCCATGGGCATGGCCCCAGTGGCCCACGTCCTGTTCAACAAATTCATGACCTTCAACCCCAAAAACCCCAAGTGGCTGAATCGTGACCGCTTCGTGCTCTCCAACGGCCACGGCTGCATGCTGCAGTACGCTTTGCTGCACCTCTACGGCTACGACGTCACCATCGACGACCTGAAGGCATTCCGCCAGGTCGGCAGCAAGACTCCCGGTCACCCAGAATCCTCCGACACCCCCGGCATCGAGGTGACAACCGGCCCTCTGGGTCAAGGCTTCACCAACGCCGTTGGTCTTGCCATTGCCCAGGCACACACTGCTGCCGTCTTCAACAAGCCCGGATACGAGCTTGTCAACAACTACACCTACACCTTCTTCGGCGATGGGTGTGCCATGGAGGGCGTTGCCAGCGAGGCCGCCTCCACTGCTGGTCACTTGCAGCTCGGCAACTTGATTGCCGTTTACGACGACAACCACATTTCCATTGGTCAGTGAAGAGCGGTACTTGAGTCTAATTTCACAGCTAACAGAACACAGACGGCGACACCAAGTGCGCCTTCACCGAAGATGTCACCAAGCGATTCGAGTCCTACGGTTGGCACGTGCAGTGGGTCAAGGACGGCGACAATGACCTCGAGGGCATTGAGGCCGCCATCAAGAAGGCCAAGGAGGTCAAGGACAAGCCATCCATGATCCGATTGACTACCACCATCGGCTTCGGCTCCGTGCTCCAGGGGACTGGCGGTGTCCACGGAAACCCATTGAAGGAGGATGACTGCAAGCAGGTCAAGGAGAAGTTCGGTTTCGACCCAAGCAAGAGCTTTGCTGTCCCACAAGAGGTGTACGATCTATATGGTAAACACGCCGCTGAGGGTGCTGCTGCTGAGCAGGAGTGGAACCAGCTGCTCGAGAAGTACACCAATGAGCACAAGGAGCTCGGCGCTGATCTGAAGCGTCGTTTGACTGGCAAGCTCCCAGAGGGCTGGCAGAACAAGCTTCCTGTATACAAGCCTTCGGACAAGGCTGTCGCCTCACGAAAGCTGTCCGAGTCGGTGCTTGAGGCCATCCACGAGGCCGTGCCAGAACTTCTTTCTGGTTCCGCAGATTTGACTGGATCCAACAACACCCGCTGGAAGAACGCCGTCGACTTCCAGCCTCCAAGCCTGGGTATTGGTGACTGGAGCGGTCGCTACCTCCGCTATGGTGTACGTGAGCACGGTATGGCTGGTATCATGAACGGTATCTCCGCCTACGGTACTCTGATCCCAGCTGGTGGCACTTTCCTCAACTTCGTCTCATACGCTGCCGGATCTGTCCGTCTCTCCTCTCTGTCTCACCACCGTGTCATCTACATCGCCACCCACGACTCCATCGGTCTGGGAGAGGATGGCCCTACTCACCAGCCTATCGAGACGCTCGCTCACTTCCGCGCTCTGCCCAACATGATGGTCTGGCGTCCAGCTGACGGAAACGAGACTTCTGCCGCATACTACGTCGCTCTCACTTCGGAGAAGACCCCATCGATTCTTGCACTCACCCGCCAGAACCTGCCACAGCTTGAGGGCTCGACCATCGAGAACGGCATCAAGGGTGGCTACGTTGCAGTCGAGGCAGAGGGTGCTCAAATCACCCTCGTATCTACTGGTTCCGAGGTTTCTCTCTGTTTGGAGGCCGCCAAGTACCTGAAGGACAACAATGGTGTCACTGCTCGCGTTGTCTCGATGCCTTGCATGGAAGTCTTCGACGCACAGCCAAAGGACTACAAGCTCAAGGTTATCCCAGACGGCATCCCAGCTCTCTCTGTCGAGGTTATGAGCACCCTTGGTTGGGAGAAGTACTCGCACGAGCAGTTCGGTCTTAACCGATTTGGTGCTTCCGGTCCTTACAAGGAGGTTTACGCCAAGTTTGAGTTCACTCCGGAGGGCATTGCCAAGCGTGCCGTGGCCACCATTGACTTCTACAAGGAGGTCAAGCCTCTCCGATCTCCATTGAACCGTGCATTCCAGCAACTCATCTAGAAGCTTTCACAGCAGTGATGTAAGAGTTTGCGCTACCATTACGGAATGGTCAGCAGGAAGCGGAAATGTGCATTGACGATTCGGGCTCAATGAGGATACAACGAATATACCTCTGTAGATGAAAATGTGTTATGACCTGACGAAAAACTTTGTCTATCCTCAATTTCTCATCGCATGCTCATTTCTCGTTGATTCACTCCGCCTCCTTCTCCCAAACCTTCCTCCCACCAATCCACGTCTGCAACACATGCCCTCCATCATCCAACACCACCAAATCCCCCCTCCTCCCCACCTCCAATCTCCCCCTCATCTCATCTCCCATCAACCCCACCACATTCTCCGTCACGCACCTCACCGCCTCCGCCACCGAAATCCCCGCCCACTGCATCAAATTTTTCACGCACAGATCCAACGTCGCGCAGCCGCCGATCAAGGTTTCCGATCCCGTTTTGACGACTTTGGACCCGAGTTTGGTTTGTCGCGTGTCGATTTGGGAGTTTCCAGGATAAGTTCCATCGGGCAAGCCGAGGAGTTCGATGCTGTCGGTTATGAGAATGCAGTTTTGCGGAGCGGAGCGGTAGAGCAGGGTTACGATTGTGGGGTGTAGGTGGTGGGAGTCGGGGATTAGGGTGAAGTAGGGGGGACGTAGTGGTTGTGGGAGAGAGGAGGGGGAGGAGGCAGATGGTGGGGGTGGAGGAAGAGTTATGAGGCCCGCGAGACCTGGATCTCGGTGGTGCAGCGGGGTCATGGCGTTTAGGGTGTGGGTGAGACAGGTCGCGCCTGCGGAGAGGGCGCCGAGGCCTTGGGTATAGCTTGCGGAGCTGTGGCCGAGGGAGACGATGATGTTTTTGTCTTGGGCTGTGAGAGAGCGGATTAGACTGTCCGAGGAGGGGAGTTCTGGGGCAAGGGTGACGAGTTTGATGATCTTTTGAGAAGAGGAGGTGGTGGAGGAATAAGCTGGTCCGTAGATTTCTTCGGGTGCGGTTGTGGCGGGTTGGAAGAGGGAGGATGTGTGGGCGCCTTTTTTGGACGGGTGCAGGTAGGGGCCTTCGACATGCGCTCCGAGGATTGTGGCGCCGTTGGGGACTGGGCGTGGTTTGAGGTTTGGGAGGAGCTGTTGGGATATGATGTGAGCTGTAGTTGGGAAATGTTGTTTGATTCGACTGGTGAGGTCTCATGGTGAGCGCTAGGGGTTTTAGGATTGTGTACTTGTCGATGATGTCCTTTAAGTAGATGAAAAGGCTTCCTACCTTGTGGTAATGTGGGATAGGTACTGTCGGGATCGTTGGATAGAACCCAGTTACGCCTGTAGTGGCCAAAAATCTCGCCGCCACGTCGAGCTTCTCTGCATATTGAGTCTCATCCTCGAAATTCGTAAAATGGAAGCCTTTTACGCCGTTGGTCTGGAGCTCGATATATCCAGGTGCTATGATAGCTCCGTCGAGGTCGATGATATTGCCCCTTTCACAGCCAGTGCCTGGTAGGATCTTGCCAGTCTCAGTACAGACCACAAGTTTTTCGTTTTCGATGAGTACACCATCTCGGCAAAGCCTGGCATTGATGAAAGTCGTCTCTGACATTTCGTGCTGTGATTGGTAGTAGCAAAATGTATGGAAAAGAACAGATGTGAAGTTGAAGGGTTCACAATTCGGTTGTGCCCGGGCGTGAGTGGAGATCAGAAGCCCCTCCATCTTGCTTTCTGGCGCTTAGTTTTCTCACATTTTGTTAGCTCTGTCTTTGCTCTAGACGTTGAACGAAGCCATTTTCTGGACCAGCAGCGTCAATGTGAACATGATTGATCATTTGGCTATTGAAAGAGCAAGTCCTCTTCTTGAGTGGGAAGCATAAAAGAGAAGAAACCCGAACGTCAGCACGAACACCAGTTCATTGCTTGTAGAACAAGAAATGACTGCGTCCGGGAGTCACTGATCGCATGTCTGCTTGTCATAATGACTCTCAAAGTATCTATGATCTCTGAAATTAACTTGCAGCGTTTCTGTGCAGCATGGGCACGGCCGACGCTGTCTTTTAGTAGTATACCACTCGACCGTGAAGTTTGAAGTCTGAACAGATCTGGAGATGTTGCCCATTCGTGGAAACCCGAGCTCTGAGTTCGAGCTATCGAACCTTGGGACAGAGCAGCGCGGATCGCTGTGCGTGGGAACTCATGGCACAGAGAAGCGAAAAGATCGCCCCCGAAAAGCCACGTGAGAGATCGAAGTATGTTCCATGAGAGGCGGTGTGTGGCCGAGATCCGCTATTTTGAACGTGTATGAGCTTCGCAACGTTTTCGAACTTGTGAACTGTTCTAGACGGTTAAGCTTCATATCTCCCTTCCACGAGGGACATATACTACAGTAGCGGCGTAGCCCTAGCTGCCAGTGACCGAAGCGGCGCATACCAGGTCATTGTCAATCAAGTAGTCTCGCTAAATCAGGAACTCCAACCACGTGTAGTGCTGCTGCTCCGTTTGCTTGCGACTGCCGTGTATGCAAGCCATGGTCTTCGCCAGTCGTCATATCGTCACGACCAGGTGGCAAGACATTCGCTTGACCACACTGCGTTCTTCATCTGTGCCTGTGCGATTTATGAGATCTCACCTCGAAGCTCTCCCTGGAGCAACCGAAACAGTATCTCGTTTTGCGTTTCAGGGAAAAGCCACGATGCGGGGAACTTCTTCTATAGTGCCTCCAGTGGCGGCGATAGATGGCTCATGTGGTTTGAAGCCTTGCAGATGCCAGGGTGCCCAGGAGCTTGGTTTGCCGCAAAACGGTTAGATGCACTTCATGCCTAGCATCTCGGTCGAGTACTGTTCAATCAGCGACAAGGCACGCGAATGCGAGATGCATAGTAGAAATGCAGCTCGCATTGCAATGCAGCATGTGGTATAAGAGACTGCTGGACATCGCGTGTTCGTAGAGAATTTTGTAACCCAGACAACACTCACACCACACAGCCAATTTCAAGAGCTCAATCGGCTATCAAAGTCATCAGCATTGAAGATGTTGTTCAATTCCATACTTGCAGCAGTTCTTGCATCCCTTACTGTGGTATCTGCCAATCCAGCACCATTCGATTCCTCCGCCGAGAGCGAGCTCGACGCACGGCAGAGCTGCCCAGCGCGCAGCTGGAGACTGGACTGCCAGAGCAGGTCGGCCTGCGCGACTTCCTGTCGAAACAGCTATCAGGCCCAGAGGCTGTGCTGCACGGCATCACACTCCACGGTCGTCGGTGCAGGCACGAGAAACTGCTACTGCAGCTGCAGCTGCCCTGGTCAGTTTCATTCTACCATCGGATGCGATGTAAGCTGACTTGTATTAGCGTTATAATGAGCATTGGTACTCGGGACCAGTGAGCGTTCGTCCTCTAGGCTGAACTCGCACGTCTGTAAAGAGGATTTAGGGGCTTCCCTGGGACTGTGGGACAAGATGGAGAAGGCTGCGAAGTCATCCAAGGCAACAAAGTTGAGATTTTGTGGGGCTATTTTGACAAGGCCCTGGACGTCTTGTCCTTCGTGTAGTGAATTGCAAACCATTGGGACCAGTCACTTTATCGGTGTTGATTCTCAAACCAATTGTCCTGCTCGTGGTGTTAGTCCATGTGCCAAAGGTGGTGTCTTACCTACCAACTAGTGATGTGCCAGTCACCGTAACAACCATGTGACTGGGCTGTGACAGCCTCCCCAGTCACAAAACAGGCTATGTAACTAGGTAACTGAGGACTATCCGCTAATTAGGTAGCAACTCGATGAATTAATTTAAAAAGGCTAGGATCTTAATGAAATTTTATAGGGCTAGGATCTAGGATCTCGATACTTGTTACTATAACTAACCCTAGCAGCTCTATACCCTAATCTTAACCCTAAGCTATAAGCTTCCTCGACTCTACTAAGCTAGAAGCTCGCTCTACCCTAATAGACTACGGAATACTCTATACTATCTACTATACTTCGTCTACGTATATATAAGACTAGTAACTAAAACTATATAGTACTACGAACTATATATAAGACTTTTAGTAGTATCTAAGTAGTAACGAAAGTAGGAGATACGTACGAATCTTAGTTATACTAGTTATAAGCTATTTATAGGGCAAAACGCTTAGTTATAGCTTAGTTATATAATTTTACCTAGTTATAAATTTATAACTATAACTAAGGCATAATACTACTACTAACCTACTTTGCCTATTACTTATAATAGAGATCGCGAGAAATACCTTATATTACTATTTCTATCGACCCGTAGAGTAGCCTTTATACTATATATCCGTACCGGAATATAAATAGCTTAAGATATCTTAGGCTCGTAGTTGCTCTCGTTATCTTACTTATCTAGCGAACGAGAAATAGTAAAATTATAATATCGGCGTTAGGATTCCCTTTTCGGCCTATAGCCTAGCGGTCTATTACGATAATAAATAAGTAGTAATATTACTAAGCTTAGCGGGTAGAGGTTAGAATAGGTCCTCGACTTTAGGTCGATTCTAGGTCTAGGTCGGTTTCTAAGAGAACCGACCTAAGACCTAAATTAATAGGGTCCTCGACCTAATACGAAATCGATAGGTCGGGTCTAAATACTACTAGTTCCTATATAGATCTTTATAGGGACTTAAGTTTAGAAAGATAGGTCTAATGCTAGAGAATAAGACTAAGTCGCTATAGAGATAATAGAATTGCTCTAATACTAAATATATATATATATAGAACTAAGCGTTATAGTATATTAGAAGCGCCGGTTAAACTAGCGACTATACTTATAGAGAAAAATAAGGATACCGACTATACTTGCCGACTATACTTACCGACTACGAGATATTAGAATTAAATACTATTTATAATATCGACTACGAAGTCTATTCTACTTTATAAGTATAATACGAAAGCAAATACTTCCTTTACTAAGTACTATAGCGAAGATATATTAGTGCTATATCCTCCTTATTATCGCTAATTAAGTCGAAGTTACTCTATATAGTAGTTACTAACGTCTCCTAATCTACCTCGAGCTACTCCTACTACTAATTTACTATATTATTCGAAGGCTCGAATATAGTTAATATCGGTAGCGCCTCCTCTATAAGCGAATCCCGAGCCTATTACTACGCGTTACGCTCTTAAGAACGATAGTATATAATATTACTAAACGTCGAGAGATCGTAGGACCGATTATATCGGCTCTAATAACGCGCTATACTAAAGTCGCGCTTATAACTAGTTCTAGCTACTAGGATAGAGAGGATGTTCTAGGCTATTAGCGCGTAACCTAGATATTCTAATACGATTATCTTTTATAACCGGAGCGGATACTCTATAGAATAGGCAGCCGAGTCCTTAAATCTAGCGTAGCGATAACGAGATACCTCGTCTAAATTAGCTAAAGGCTATACGGTCTACTACGGCTATCTAGATACTCTTTAATTAAAGTCGGAGTTATTACTATCTAATCTACTATAGAGACCTATTGCGAATAATATTATAGAGTAGTATAAGGCCTTTTTCGGCCTAGACTAGGACGTAGCTACGAGAGGCTTATATCGCGCGTATTCGACCTAGAATTTTAACTAGTAGTAATTCTTAAAGGAGGAATTAAGCTCCTTACTAGAGAAGGCCTCGCGGTTCTAGAACGTCCGTTTTATTACTAGATTAAAAAGAATCGCAATACTATATATATCGCCGAATCGCTCCTAGGTAGTAGTATAATACTTCTCGAGCTTTATCTATATAGCTTATAAGGCGAAATAAATCTCCTTTTACTAGAATTATATTTTATATTTAAGTTTCTTATTTATAATATCTAGGATATCGAATAAGATATTATAGTAGCTAAGAACGAGGTATATTATTAGCCCCTTTATCGTACCGATCTATATCGTAGCCTTAGCAAAAGAAGTAGTAAGGTTAATAATATATTTAACCCTCTTCTATTCCGTAGTAGTTAGCTTAAGTTCGGGCTAACTCTCGTTCTTAATATACTCGTTAATAATATCTTATAGTTAAGAACTACGTATTAGTATAATCGTAGTTAAGCTCTAACGAGTCTTTATATTTTATATTAGGCGTAAAACCCTATTAGGCGTCTTCTTCTACTATTTATACTATTTCGAGTACGGATATAGATCTATAATCCTCTTTCGCTATAGTACTATAAAACTCTCGAAGCGTTAAGTACTAGAGTTTACCTTAACTATAAGTTTATAGAACTTTATAGAGAGCGGTTATTAGTATAGCTTCTACCGACTACGTTTGCTAACTATATATACTTCGAAGAGAGAATATATAGTACCTTTATTAGAACTATAGCTAGACTTCCTACTTTAAGCTAACGTAAGGCGTTCGTATCTATCTTCTCGTCCTATCGTTCTTATCTTTCGTTTCTTAGCTCGATCTTAAAAGTAGCGAAGAACTTCTTTAAGGAGAGCTAGATTATATATATAAAGTATAGGAACTATTCTAGACGGGAGAACTTATAGTCTTTAGTATTTAATATCTCTCTTATATCTCCGTCTATTTCTTAAAAGAGAAGTTATTTAATTAAGACTAATAGCTTCGCTATACGTATACGCTCGTAGGAGTAAATATTAATAGCCTCGATACTAGAACTCGTTAGTTAGAAGATATATATATAGGAAGGAAACGTATATAGTAGTATATAGTATATTATTATTAGAAGTATTATCCGCTATTAGCGCTATAAGCCTATTAGAGATTTCGAAACGGGTAAGTACGTCGAATAGTAGATCCGCTAGGACTTCGCCTATATAATAGCCCGAAATATATAGAAAGGCTAGTATAGCCTTATACTAGGCCTACTCGCTATCGATCTAGTAGCCTCGTATCGTAAGGAATAATACTCGGAGCACCCTAGCGTACTAATCGTCGAGGGCGATAGCTACTTAGAAGGTTCTAGATAGCTAACGTTTTAGATTATCCTCGGAGTAATTAACTACGTCCTAGATATATAACTTAATTATAGCGGCGCTCTTAAAGTCGATAGATCTAGTCTTCTCTAATAGATATTCGTAAGTACGCTAAACTATAAGACTTTCGAAGAAGTTTAAGAGTAATCTAAGCTAGGAAACTATAAGCCTATATAACTCTAAAAACTTTAACTAGTCTAGGTACTCGGTTCTAGTAAAACTTTTCTTAAGCCGTTCCTATAAATAAGAACCGTTAGTATATCTACGTTATATATCTCTATAAAGTATAGTCGGCGAGCGTAGTCGGGAAGTATAGTTAGTAAGCGTAGTCGGGAAGCGTAGTCGGCAAGTATAGTTAGTACCTTATTTTCGTAATAATAAATACTAAACTTATAGATTAATCTTTAGTAGCCTTAATAACTTCTCTAGTAACTCTACGCTCCTAGGAGGTATCTTCGTAGCCTACTAAATCGAGGTGCTTTTATAGAGCTTTTAGTCTATTACCTAGTCCTAGGTATTTAATAACTCTATTATATCCTTTATAAATAACTCTCGAGGCGTACGTTTCCTAGTCTATACCTTTAACGAAAAATCTCTAGGCCTATAACGTTCGCGTATTCGAGTTCTATTTTATAAGGTTCGAAGATATTCTACTATACTTATTATAATACCTCGCCTCTTCGAGCTACTAATAGTAGTAGTAAAAGCCCTCGAACGACTAGATATACTCCTACTACTATATCTATACGCTATTAGTTTCGACCTAGTCCTTAGAATTCTCTAGTAGCTTAGTAAGGTTAGCTAAAGATAGTATTCTATCTTACGTACTAGCTCGACTACTTAAGGTATTTATAATCGAATAGCGTCCCTTTCTTCGCTATTATACTACCTTCTTAATCGGACTAGAGTCGACGAGAGATAGCTGCGATTCGGAGTTAGTCTATCGTTCGCGAAGCTATATACTTATATATCTCGAGAAAGAAGGAAGTATAGTACTACTATATTATATTAGAGTCGTAGGATATACTAGTAATACTATAATATAAAGTATATAGTACTAAGAAGGAATCGTAGAACTAGAAAGTAAAAGCTAGCGGAGTAATAGAAGTAAATAATATTTATAAGAGCGATTAAGTTTTATTAGTATAAGTACTAGCAAGGTGTCTCTATTATAGGCCGACGGCCTATCCTAGTAGCGTTATAGAGACGGGCACCTCTAGTACTCTTATTAAGCTCGTAATAGTCGCGACTAATAAACGTACTAAGTACTCTTTAATTATAGTAACGCTATAGTTGCCTTTAAGGGCAAGTATCTTACTAGCGTAAGAGGCTAGTAGCGTTAATAAAGCTTAAGTCGAAAAAGTAGAGTTAGACTTAGCCTAAGTAGATAAATCTATTATAAAGAGAATTTAGAAACTACTTAAAGACTATATAAAGCGATATAATACTATATAGTAGAAGGCTAGAAATAATACTAAGAGTAAGAAGAGGAAAAAGAATATAGCGAGCTAGAAGTTTAAGGTATAGCTAGAGCTCCTAGATCTAGTACTAGCTCTAAAGATAAAGTAGTAGTATGTCTCCGAAGGTATAACTACTATATAAGAGAATAAGGCTAGTATTAAATATACTTAGCTATTAAAGGTAAGACTCTAGCTATCTATAAGAATTATAAAGGAGAATTATATATTCGGTAAGCTACTATAGAGCGAGAGGTAGAGATAAGAGATATAAGTTAAAGAGAGCCGGCTAATACTACGACGTAAACTATAGACCGATATACTATTAGCAGCTATAACTAATCTTAACTTACGAGATATATCCGTATTCTACCTAGCCTAAGAGGAGTTATAGAGCTTCTATATAAACCCTATCTCTAGCGACTAGAATTTACGTATAAAGATCTTAGAGATAGCGAGCTTATCTATAAACGTACCTAGAAGCTACTCGACGATATCCTAAAAGCTAAGTCCTCCTTCCTACTTAGAATCGAGCTATATTTCCTATAGAAGCTCTCTATATACCGAATTCTTTATATTAAACTTATAAGCGTATAACTAGAACGCTAGCCTATTTCGCTTAGCCTATACTTTAGACGTAACTAGCTTCCGGAACCTATTACTATTCTAATCGTATCCTAACGAGATAAGCTAATCTAGGACTTCTAGAGTCTAAGTAAAGCGATTAGCTATATTAAACTTAGAGGACTTCTAGGAGAGATAGTTGCGATATACTACGCGATAATAGAGTAGGAAAATTTCCGTTATAGTTAGAAGACGGCCTTCTACTATTAGCTCCTACTACTAGTTAGTATATAGTTAGTAGGCGTAGTTAGTACTAATTTACCTTCGCTTTCGCTATAAATACTAATATGCGGACTAATTTTATAAGCCCTTTATAAGGCTCTACGGAGCGTAAAGTATACTTCTAGTCTAATCGGAGGTACTCGAATGCATCCTAAAGAAGCTATTAGTTCTAGCGGCGATATACTCTTAATAAGAGCTACTTACGTCTACTCTAGATACTTAGAACACGTATCTCCTCTTATTCCTAGATTATAGCCTCTTAATAAGGTCTATTTCTTACTATAAGGAACTCGGCCTCTCCTTTATTAGTTATACGATAAACTTAGCTTAACTCTTATATTACGCGCGTAGTATCGTAAGCGTATATACCTTCTTCTTAAACTATCGAATAGCCTTATTCTAAAAGGCGTAGACGGCGTAGCTCCTCTATATAGCCTACTCGCTCTTAGTAGCGACTCGAAGGCGAAGGTTAGTTATTTTATAGCTAGTACTAGCCGATCTTACTAGTAATATATAAGGTACCTCCGGACCCGACTTAGACTAATTAGTATTATACTAGTAGTTATAGTTATAGTACGGGTCGTCTACGCTCTTCTTCTTCTCGATATTAAAATAGAAGCTTTTCTTATCCTAGTTCGCTACTTATATAGTAGGCCTATCCTACGCGTACTTACGTTTCTTATCGTTCCTATTATACGTTAGTACTACTAACTATATTAGCCGACTATATAGATTATTACTTATGCTATTTAGTCGTACTAAGTATAGTACTCCTCTCTTTAGGCCTTAATCTTCTTCTACTACTACTTCTTCGATAAGGAGCTTTATATATTATTAGAGCCGATTAAAAGCTTCTTCTACTAAGTAAAGGACTTATTTCTAGCTTTGCGCTACTTATCTACTATAGCTCTCTTAGGCGATATATTTACGCGCTAACTACGCTCGCGAAGAGTATTAGAATTAGAAGAGTAGTTATCTATATCTTTTCTTATAGCGCCTAGTTATATCTAAAGTACGGAAGTACTTATACTATCTAAATCCTTATTTACGAGAACCGAGGTAGGGACGCTTCTATAGACTATTAGAGGGCGCAGCACTTATTAGACGTCGCTTTTATCGCGCTATTATCGTAAGTTCGGTCGCTAGGAAGAGATAAGTATCGCGAGGTATATAGTAAATATACGCTTAAAATTCGGTAGTAATATAAGTATAGTAGTAGTTAAGGTAGTAGTTATTATAATAGGAGCTAAGTGCGACGAATTCTAGCTTTAGGTACGCTAGAAGCTTAGTACGTAGCTATTCCCGCCTAGCCGCTAGCTTACCTCTATACGTAGAGATTAGCTTCTTATACCGTAGTTAGCTACTATAGTCGGCGATATTATATAATATATCGCTTGCCTAATATAGCGTATACTAATATATACGACTATATATAGATAGCGACAGCTATAGACGCACTCTAGAGCTAGAATCTATCGTATACGTTACTTAGATTAACCTTACTATTACTAGCCGAAAAGAGTAACTACTATATACTTATACTCTCGACGACTACTCGTCTACTCGTCGCTAATAGGTACTTCTTAGCTTATACTATCGACGACTACTTATCTCCTTAGCGTAGATAGCTACTTCTTAGCTTATATTATCGACGACTACTTATCTTCTTAGCGCGGACGATTACTTTTTAGTTTATACTATCGACGACTACTAGTCTCCTTAGCGCTAACGGTTACTTCTTAGCTTATACTATTAATAACTACTTCTCTTCTTAGTATCGAAGTAGTATTAATAATTATTTCTTCTCTTCTACTATTATAACGACTTAGTTCCTCGATATAAAAGTAGGTTAAAGAGTCTATTTTTCTATTCTACTACTATATTACGACTACTTAACTAGTAATACTATAGAGTACTAGTAAGTCTAGCTCTTTCCCTTCTATAGTATTTTATATATTCGTAGAGAACTTCGAATAACGAAATATATAAACTATAGTTAATATTATCTATATAATGCCTAGATATAATCTATACTATAGTAAATATTTACGTCTATTACTATATTCTATAGAGTAGCGAAAGCGATTATAGCGTTCGCGTAACCGTAACTTCTACTAGATAAAGATTAGTAGGGGTGTCCTAATATAGTAGTAGAATACGATATAGTTCTACTATATAGCGCTATCGAACTCTAACCTCCTCTTTATAGGCCCGCGTATTCCGGTAGTCGTATATAATTTTCTAGTACTCCTATCTACTCTAGCTCTTCTTTCTCGTACCTCTATCTATCTACTCCTTCTAACTCTTTAATATCTCTATTTATACTACTCGATACCTTCTTTTATTTCCTAAGCGGACTCTAATATAGAGTTTAACTTAAGCCCTCCTCTACGAGTATATCTTAATATAGATACTAATATACTACCGTTAGTACTACCTCTACGCGTAGGAAATAAAGCTACTAAGTAGTAGCGAATACGGCTACTAAAGGCTATAGTACTAGACGACGAGTCTCGTAGGAAGGTAGTAGTTCTATAGAAAAAAGTAATAGCTATAAGGACGATATAGTAACGAACGAGAGCTAGTAAGTCTAGTATCTCGAAAAGGTAGTTAAAGCTAGGGACGGTAGCCTTATAAGAGATTCGTAAGCTATAAGAGCGATAGCTTAGAGGGCTAATAGCTTAGGGGGCGTCTAAGTTAGACGCCGAAGTATCTAGCTTACGCCGCGTATACTTAGCGCAAGATAAAAGCACGCTAAACGTATATAGAGGAATCGGTAAGAATTAGTCTCTTAATATCTCTAACGAGTATAGTTAGGGGCGCTTAATATATTGCTATATACTAACCTTTTATAATACTAATTCTTCTACCTTATCGAGAGTAGCGATCTATTAAGGCCTACTATACTTACGCGAGGAGTATCCGTATAGCTAGGTAACTATAGCGAATATACTAGGTCTATAGTACTACTATTAGGCTATATAGAAGAGTTACTAGACTCTAAAGCTAAAGAAGACGAGGAGATAAACGACGCTAACGATATATAGGTAAGGCGCGAGTATCTCGAGCGAGAAAACGCTACGCTACGTAAATAGCTCGAACTCTATGCCCTTTAAGCAGAGAATAAACGCTTAATACGAGAAGTTAGGACGACTACTCTACCGATACGCTTAAGTATAATAGTAAGAAGCCTCGGCTCGAGGTACTCTAGTACGGCGAGTATTACTAGAGATACTAAGGATAGTACGCGTTATAGTAGCGACGAATATACGCCCTACGAATCTATTAAGCTCCGCTCTCCTAAGCTATTTAAAGGCGAGACTATTAAGGAAGCCCGGGAATACGTCTACGTATATAAAGTAAACTTTATAGCCGCGCTAAGGAAGTTTATAATAGAATACTAGAAAGTAATCGCTAGTATTATATTCCTCGTAGGCGAAGCGTAAGAAGCCTAGTATAACGAGTACTCTAGTATACTTCTAGCGAGGTATACTTAGGCGCAGTTCTATAAGTTCCTATATAATATCGTCGGGGATTAAGCGAACCGCTAGCTACTCGTAACTATTAAATACGAGATAATACGCTAAGGCGAAAATTAGAGTATACGACAATTCGTAATAGACCTTAGTAACCTCGAGGTATAGCTTAGCGACTATACCGAGGCGTAGTTAGTTCGCTAGCTTCTCGTAAAGTTAAAGCTATTACTATAGAAGGATATTATTAAGAACTATATTATTCTAGCGAAGCGCGCTAACCTCGTCGCCCTAGTACGACGCCTTAAATAGGTAGAAAGGTTAATACTATATAATATAGGCTTACGCGACTATAATAAGGACGCGTCGCACTAGTAGTTAAAGCGTAAGAGGGTCGATAGTAACGCGTATGCCTCTAAAGGCAGTTATAGGTCTAGCTCGAAGGAGAAGAACCCTTAGTATAAGCGTAAAGGCAAAGATAAGGACTAGTAACCTAGGTATTATAGTTATAACGAGGTAGGCTACATCCGTCCGAATTATTCGAATAAGGATAAGGATAGTAATAAGCTAGTAGTCCGTAAGGTAGCTATAGGCAAGTCGAAAAAAGTAGAAGCGACGGAGATATTACGTAAGTCCCTGCTACTAAAGTAGATAGTATAGGGTACCTACCTATATAATACGTACTAGTAGTACGAGTACGAGGAGAAGTTAAATCTTAGAAGAGCCGTAGGCTAGCCGAGTTCCTTCTCGATAATACTATAGATATTAATATAGTATTACGAGCCTTCGTACTCTAGTATAAGTTGCCCTTACGGCCGAACGTAGCCTTACTACTAGCTACTACCTTTACGAGTAAACTAGGTTATTATTATAGTATATACTATATACGTATAAGGCTCGTAGACTCCTCGAGGATCGAGCGCGTAACTAGAGGGATCTTCTACGTATATAATATACTAGATCCCGATATTATCCTTAGCCGTCTATAGTAATATACGTAATAGGTAAGTATCGATAGCGATATAGATAAATAGCGTTATAGTAACGATCGTTTTAGCTAATTCGAAGTCCGAGAGGCCTATAAGTTCCTTAAAGACCTCTAGAAGGCACCCGCTATATTTATAGTTAGCTTAAGTAGGATAGGCGAGGAGCCTACTCTAATACTAAAGGAATTCTATTAGTTCGACGACGTCCTTAACCTAATAAAGGAAATATAAAGTAGACCTATCGATAGCGCTAAGTATACGATCGACCTAAAGCCGGGTACTATACTACCCTTTAGGCCGCTATACTACTAGTTAGGTAGAGAGCTTAAAGAGCTTAAGGAGTACTTAAAGACTAGGCTTAAGTATAATTAGATCGAGCGTTCCGATAGCAAGGCGAGTACGCCTATCCTATTTATACTAAAGAAGAATAGTAAGCTGCGGTTATATATAGACTACCGCGGGCTAAACGAGATTACGATTAAGAATTAGCATCCGCTACCTCTTATTAGCGAAACGCTAGATAGACTTATAGGAGCTACGTAGTTTACGTCGCTAGATCTTATAGACGCGTATTATCGTATCTATATTAAACTAAGCGACTACTAGAAGACTACGTTCCGCACGCGATACGGTTACTACTAATACTAGATAATACTCTTTAGTTTAACGAACGCCCTAGTAATATTCTAGGCGTATATTAACTACGCGCTAGTAGGGCTAGTAGATATAAGCTACGTAGTATATCTAGATAATATCCTAATCTATAGTAAGACTCGCGAGGACTATATACGAGACGTATATACTATACTTAAAAGGCTCCGTAAATTCGGACTCTACGTATAACGCGTTAAGTATAAGTTCTTCTAGAAATAGGTTAACTTCCTTAAGTTCGTAGTTATAACTAAAGGCGTAGCGATAGACCCTAGTAGGGTAGCTATAATTACCTCGTAGCTAAGGCCGACTACTCTAATAGAGATTTAATTGTTCCTTAGGTTCGCGAACTTTTACTACTACTTTATCTTCGGATATTCGAGGGTCGTAGTACTACTAACTATACTCTTAAAGGGCGCGAAGAACGATAGGAAGCCTAGGCCTATTAGTTAGAGCGAAGCCGAGGAGTAGGCTTTCCTAAAGTTAAAAGAACGCTTCTAGACTATACTACTCCTTAGGTACTTTAACCCTACGTTACGCCTACGAGTCGAGACCGATACGTCTAACTTCGCTATCGCTAGTATTCTAAGCTAGCTATTCGAGTCGGAATAGTACTTAATCGCGTTCTTCTTATAGAAGATAATTAATACTAAGTATAACTACGAGGTCTATAATAAGGAACTCCTTATAGTAGTAGAATCCTTTAAGGTATAGAGGCCTTACCTCGAAGGCGCTACGTATAAGGTAGAGGTACTAGTCGACTATACTAACCTAAAGGCCTTTATAGGTATAAAGTAGTTAATAGGCCGATAGGCTAGATAGGCTACATTCTTAGCCCCGTATAACTTTATAATTAGTTATAGAGCGGGTAAGCTAAACGTAGCCGACGCGCTATTAAGGCGTAGCGATTACGTAAAAGATACGTAGGCGATAAATAATATATTACTATCGCTATAGTAGAAACTCTAAGTTTAGAGCGACCTCTAAGTAGGCGGACTAGTTATAAACTATATTAAGGCCGCCTATAACCGCTAGTATATAATAAACTAGAGGGTAGCAACGGTAGTAGCTAATAGGACGTAGTTTGCTAGCCTCGAATACTACGAGCCGGGCCCGTATAGATTCGCGCTACTAATACGGGTCGCTAGCGCTATTATTATAGAGGAACGGCCGTACGCTAATACCTTAGACCTAGTAATCGGGTACGTAGCTACGCTAGTCTAGCTAGACCCGATAGCGAAGAAGCTATATATATAAGTAGAGAGTAATAAAGGCGAAGGCGATAAGTATACTATCCGAGATAGATATATATATTACGAAGAGGTATTATACCTTCCCTACGACCTCGTATTATAAATATAAGTAATTCGTATATACTACGACGACTTCCTAGCTAGCTATTTCGGTAAGGATAAGACTACGGAACTCGTTAAGAGAAAGTACTAGTAGCTAGAGGTTAATAAGGACGTTAAGTAATACGTCGAATCGTATAGTAGCTATTAGAAGGCGAAAGCAAGGCGCTACTATCCCTATAGCGAGATAGTTACGCTTCCTCTACTAGAACGGCTATAGAAAGATCTATCTATAGACTTTATTATAGACCTTCTACCGAGCAAGCGTAATAGTCGTATATTTAACGCAATCCTTATAATTATCGACCGCTATTCTAAGATAGTAACTTTCGTTTAGACGATAAAGCGCTATATAAGCGTAAAGCTTATAGATATCCTACTTAATAAAGTTATACGACTTCGAGGCGTACCTAGTAGTATTATCTCTAATAGAGGGTCTATATTTACTAGCTAGTTCTAGTTAGACTTCTATTTCGAGGTATATATAAAACGTAGGCTAAGTATAGCATTTTACCTATAAACGGACGGCTAGACTAAACGCGCAAATTAGACGCTTAAGTAGTACCTATATATTTATTATAGGGAGAACTAAGACGACTAAGCGTCTATACTAGCCTCTATAGAATTCGCGTATAATAATAGCCTAAATGCGATACTAAAGATATCGCTATTCTATATTATCTACGAGTTTAACCCGGACCTAACGATAGAGACTCGTAAGAGGGACGTAACTAAATCTCGGAGCGCGATTCTATAAAGAGAAGTACTAGTAGCAAAGGACGCTATAGAAAGGTTAAAGCAGAATTATAAGGAGTTAATAAAGCGCTAGTAGTAAGCAAGCGAGTCGTAGGCTAAGTATTATAACTAGAAGTATTAGCTAAAGGAATATAAGGTCGGTAATATAGTCCTCCTATCTATAAAGAACCTAAAACTAAAAGTACTATTAAAGAAGCTAGTAGATAAGTTCGCTAGACTATTTAAAGTAATCGATATAGTCGGGAAGTAGGCGTACTACCTAGCCCTTCTAATAGGATTATATATCTATAATATCTTCTACGTATCTCTTCTAGAACCCTAGTATAGTAGCGAATCTTAGGAGACTAGCTTGCCTCTCGTAGATAATAAGGGCGAGTAGATAGTTAAGAAAGTACTAGAAACCTAAGTCGAGAAGGATAAGAGGAAGTAGCTAGTCCGGTAGAAAGGCTAGCTAGAAGAATACGATACGTAGGAACCGATCGAATATATCGGGGAATATAAAGCGCTCGAGGAATTTAAGGCGTAAGAATAGAGTAAGAGGAGCTTACGTAAGCTATAAAGTCGACTATTATAGCTACTACGCTACTAATTAACCGTTATAACTACTATAACTTACGACGAGCGCGCGCTAAGCGCTAAGGCTACGACGAAATATTATATTACGAAAATTACTAAAAGAAATAAAGGATATAGAGTAGAGAGAAATTATTTATAGCGCCTATAGGCGCTACGTAAATAGGCTATAGCGCTAGCGTAGAATAGAAGTATAGGATAAGGTAGCAGACTATATAAGTAGTATAGGAGGAGTACGAGAAGAGAGTATAAAGAGAGCGCGCGATACGCTAGCTTACTCCTCTATACTCTCGTCCTCCTCCTTCTTATCGTCCTTCTTCTTCTTATCCTTCTTATTATTATCCTCCTTCTCCTTCTCTACTATAGAGGCCTCGTCGTCGGAGACCTTCTCTATCTAGCTAGTAAGGTAGTCGGTATAAGTAGTATAGACTATCGTATTAAGCGCCTCTTTCGAGGCGCTAAGTAGGCGTAGATACTATAAAGAATATTAGTAATATATACGAGGAGTATATAACCTATAAGATATACCTCGTACTTAAGCTTAAAGAGCCTAGAGAATAAGGCGATCTACTTGCTAGCTATAAGTAGCTTAGTAGTAGAAGGACCGCTACTAGCTAGTAGCGCGCTAGCCCCGCCCTTCTTTAAGGTCTTAAAGACCCTAGCCGACTTGCTCTTATTAGACTATAGGACCTTAAGGCTATCGGAGATCTAGGCCTATAGATCGGTATAGTAGTAGTAGAGCTACTTAGCGCGTATAGCCGGCCTGCCCTCGGCTAGCTTAGTAAGGTAGAAGCGTAAGCGCTTTAACTACGTAATAATATTAGAATCGGTATAGCGCTCGTAGGAGTAGTTATTATTATTATAGCGCTAATAATTCTTCTTCTTACTTAGTTTTATAACCCTATCGTATAGCCGAACGCTAGCTATACGTACTATATTAGTAAGGAACTCGTAGCTAATATATATATAGAACGCTAGACTTACTCGTTACTAAATATAAGAGATAACGATAATAGTCGTTATCTCTAGTAGCGAGGAGGTCGGTAATAGTACGTAGATCGGCTAAGATTACGGGAGTAGTAATCTTCTTAGGAGGTATAATACTTATAGAGTAGATACTAAGAAAAGGCTAGGGAGATATATAAATAGTACGAGGTAGAAGTAGGGCGCTTATCTAAAGATAGTATACTAGAATAAGTATTAACGTAATAGGGCGCGAACTTATAGCCCGTACCCGCCCCGTAATTAACGCGCGGCCTATATAGGGTCTATAATATAAAAGTCCCTTAAGATCTAGTATATTACTATAGTACTACTAAAAATCGCGTACGACTATAGAGTAGTAGAGCAACGCAACCGTAACGTAATAAGAACGTAAGCGGCCGGCTACCGCATTAATATAGACTCTCCTACGAGCTAAGGCAGCTCTATAAGAGAGAGGAGATAATTATAAGAGTAATAGCTTAGAGAGCTAATAGCTTAGGGGGCGTCTAAGTTAGACGCCGAAGTATCCGGCTTACGCCGCGTATACTCGGCGTAAGACAAAAGCACGCTAAACATATATAGAGGAATCGGCAAGAATTAGTCTCTTAATATCTCTAACGGGTATAGTTAGAGGCGCTTAATATATTGCTATATACTAACCTTTTATATAAGCTTTAGCGAATAATAGCTTTATATATTCGTAAGGTCCCTTTTTAGCGCGTTATCCGCGAGATTATAATAGATAGAGATAGTAGTAATATTATTAGAATTTAGGTAGTAGTACTTAAATACTTATAAGAAGTAGTAGAGGTATTTCTCGTTATAAAGTTCGAGATTTCTAACCTTCTAGCGATCTACGCGAAGCGCGTTACCTTATAAGCAAAGGATATATACCTATATAGTTATCTACGCTACTAGTTTACTAGCTAGAATAAAGAAGGGAATAATAATATAGGTATATAATACTAGGTTACTAACTATAATTACCGACTATAAAGAGCCTAGTATACGTTACTATACTTAGAAGCTTAGAATTAATATATATAGCGCGGGTAAAGCTATAGCTAGCGCGCTAGCGAGCCTAACGTCTACCTTAGCTAACTTATATACCCTTACTAAACTATTAGTAATACTACTACCTCTATCTCCTTAGAACTTATTAGCGGTCGCGCTTTATTAGCCTATTATTATCGCCTTCCTTTTTTATATCTTCTAACGAATTTTCGTATTATATATACGAAGGATACTACTATATATATTAATTATAGCTTAATCGACTACTTTTCTCTCGCTCCTCTACGTATTTATAATAGCTTAACTTCCTACTAATAAGCCTAGCTAGTTCGCCGAGTAATACTTCTCTAGCTAAGGTATAGCGTCTACTCCTTCTTTATCTAAAAACTCCCTCTTACCTAAAAACTCTTCTACGAATAATAGTAATATCGACCCTAGACTTCTTAGTAACTAGGCGCCCTCTTCTAACTAATATAGCGCTTCTACCTCTCCTCTTTTAATTTCTAACCTCTTCGCTTATAATAGTAACGACTAAGGGGCTACTAGCGGAAACGACTAGAATAGTTCTTATAGAAACGCGAACGGCGATAATAGAAATAACGAAGATAACGGCTCCGTTATTAATATTAACGATAGTAATAGCGACGAGAGTAATAGCGACGAGAGTATTATACCGCCTACCTCTCTCTCTTAGCTTTCTAGAAAGGCTCTATAGAAAACTATACTAGGCGGTCGGCGTCGTCTTAATAAGTAGAAGCTCGCTTACTAAATAGCTTATAAGAAATAGATTAAGAGGGATAATATAGCAATAGTAGCGGTAGTAGTAGTAGCTAGAAATATAGTAGATAGAGATATAGTAAATAACGGAATAAATAGTAGTATAGTAGCTAGAGGAGCAGTAGGTAGAAAACGATTACTAGATAGAAAACAAGTAGCAAAGAAAGGATTAGCTAAAAAGAGAACGGCTAGAAAAGTACTAGCTAAAATAGTAGTAGTAGATAGAGGAGGTCTAGCTCGTAGAACTAATATATAGAAGACTTATCGCTATAAGCTAGGTAGTAAGTTATATAGTCGGTATATATAGTCGGTATTACTAACTTATACTCTAGCTATCGCGCTCTAAGAGATCCGTAAGTACTAGAAGTCTATAGATCTACTTATACTAAAGCTACTCTTTAGCTACCTTATTTACGAAGTTTACTATAATATTTCTAGAGGCTTAGCTATTTCTTAAGGAGGTTACTATTAGTAGGCGAGCGCTCTTAGTACTCTATAGGAAGCCGCCGAGAGTGCTCTAGTCTACCTCTTCTCGAGTATATATACTCCTAGTCGTTCTATATTCGATTAATATTAACTATATTATAGGTACTAACGTTGCCGCGATTTACGTAAAGCGAGTAACTATTTAGTAGAGGGATATAAAGTTTATTACCTAATTCTAACTATTATAGACTAGCCTATAAACCTATACTAGAAAACCTAGAGCCTAAGACTATAATAAATAAAAGTAAAGTAGAAGAAGATAAGGTAGAAGATTTAAAAAGCTATAAAGAAGCTAGAGCTACTACTACTTAGGAACTACTAAGAGCTAGATAAGGTAGTATAAGCTCTCTAGAAAGCCCTCTAAGAGGTAGTAAAGGAGGCAGTCCTATATATAAAGCTATTATAATATATAAAGGTAGAATAGCTAGTAGAGTATAGTAAAGTAATTAAGGCTACTAGAGTAGTAAGAAGAGCCTAGAAGGCTATAAAGTCTAAAGAGAACTATAGATACTACCTAGATACTAGCTATAGGAAGAATAAGCTAGTTAGGAAGGTAATAAATATATCCTAGAGGTAAATAGTTAGTAAGATTACTAAGGACCTAAGTAGGATATAGAAGCTAGTAAGATAAGTAAGAGAAAAAGTATAATAAGGATATATACTACTATAATTTCCTATACTAAGTAGTAGTATATACTAAGATAGTTATATAAACGAAAGTAAAGTAAGAATCCTTATAGACTACTTCCTCCTACTACTAGTTAAAGTAGACCTAGGAGATATTCTAAATATAGACCTCCTAGCTTAGTTCTAAATAGAAGATAAGGTATCTAAAGAAGAGGTCTTTATAATACTTAAAAAGATCCCGAGTAAGAAGGCTCTAGGCCTAGACTAGATCTAGAATATACTACTTAAGAAATATTAATAGAAGATTATACTATTCCTAGCTAAGCTCTTTATAGCCTATATTAGCTAAGTATACTACCTAAAGCTATTTAAATACTCTATTACTATAGTTATTAGGAAGCTATAGAAGCCTAACTATACTAAGCTAGGAGCATATAAGCTAATAGTACTTTTTAATACTTTAGCTAAGGTGCTAAAAGTAGTAGTTATAAAGAGAATATCTAAAGTAGTAGAAGAGAGAGGCCTACTACTAGAATTATAAATAGGTATAAGACTAGGAAGATCTACGATTATAGTACTTAACCTTATTACTAAATAAGTTAGGATAATCTAGAAAGCTAAGCCTAGAGTAGTAGCTTTAATACTCTACTTAGATATATCTAGGGCATTTAATAAAGTATCCTACTAGAGACTCCTTTATAATATTAGGATATAGGGCTATCTAGACTAGCTAATTAGGTTTATCTAGTTATTCCTTTAAGATAGAATAACTTACCTTAAGCTAGAAGAATTTATAGACTAAAAGAGAAAGCAAGATACTAGAATCCCCTAAGGATTAATACTATTACTAATCCTATTTCTATTCTTTATATCTATACTTCTCCTATTACTTTAAGAAGGTAATACTATAGTAATAGGGTTTATTAATAATTCTAATATCCTTATATATAGTATATCTATAGAGGAGAACTATAAATAACTAGAGAAAGCCTATAATAAATATATAGAGTAGGTAATAAGATATAGAGCAGCCTTTATACTATAGAAGTATTAGCTTATCTATTTTATAAGAGGAAGGAACTATAACCTTAAAGCTATAGTCTAGATCTCTAGCTTTAGAGTAGAGGTTAGAATAGGTCGGGACGGGTCCGGGTCGGGTCTAGGACCTAAATATATAGAACTATAATAGTTAGGTCGGGTCCTAGCCGGTTCCTACCTAGTTCTAGACCTATCTAATAAATATAGGTATTAGATAGGTCCGACTCGGGTCTAACGATAGGTCTAAAGATAGGTCCTAATAGAAATATAAGATTCGATAGAATATAGTATAGAAAATCGAGGGTTATAAATAGATAGAAACCGGAGAAAGTAGAAAGTATAGAAAGCGACGGGTTTTAAAGGCATATTTAATTTAATATAGCAAATTATACGTTTTAGGGCAACTATAGGTATACTAACTACGAATGCTAACTATAGTAACCTCTCTACTTATACCGATTTTTACTATATATACTCTCTATAGTTATAACGATTTTCTTTATATATACTATAAAGATTTATCTCTTACTAAATATATTAATTCCCTAAGACGAGAGTAGGCTAATAATAAACTTTATATCCCTCTACTAAATAGTTACTCGCTTTACGTAAATCGCGGTAATATTAGTACCTATAATATAGTTAATATCGATCGAATATAGAACGACTAGGAGCATATATACTCGAGAAGAAGTAGACTAGAGCACTCTCGGCGGCTTCCTATAGAGTACTAAGGGCGCTCGCCTACTAATAGTAACCTCCTTAAGAAATAGCTAGAGGTTAGAATAGGTCCCCGACTTTAGGTCGGTTCCGGGTCTAGGTCGGTTCCTAAGGGAACCGACCTAAGACCTAAATTAATAGAGTCCCTAACCTAATACGAAATCGATAGGTCGGGTCTAAATACTACCGGTTCCTATATAGGTCTTTATAGGGACCTAAGTTTAGAAAGATAGGTCTAATGCCGGAGAATAAGACTAAGTCGCCGCGGGGATAATAGAATTGCTCTAATACTAAATATACGTATATATAGAACTAAGCGTTATAGTATATTAGAAGCGCTAGTTAAACTAGCGACTATAGTTATAGAGAAAAATAAGGATGCCGACTATACTTACTAACTATACTTACCGACTACGAGATATCGGAATTAAATACTATTTATAATATCGACTACGAAGTCTACTCTACTCTACGAGTATAATATAAAAGTAAATACTTCCTTTACCGAGTACTATAGCGAAGATATATTAGTGCTATATCCTCCTTATTATCGCTAATTAAGTCGAAGTTGCTCTATATAGTAGTTACTAACGTCTCCTAATCTGCCTCGAGCTACTCTTACTACTAATTTACTATATTATTCGAAGGCTCGAATATAGTTAATATTAGTAGCGCCTCCTCTATAAGCGAATCCCGAGCCTATTACTACGCGTTACGCTCTTAGGAACGATAGTATATAATATTACTAAACGTTAAGGGATCGTAGGACCGATTATATCGGCTCTAATAACGCGCTATACTAAAGTCGCGCTTATAACTAGTTCTAGCTACTAGGATAGAGAGGATGTCCTAGGCTATTAGCGCGTAACCTAGATATTCTAATGCGATTATCTTCTATAACTAGAGCGGATACTCTATAGAATAGGTAGCCGAGTTCTTAAATCTAGCGTAGCGATAACGAGATACCTCGTCCGAATTAGCTAAAGGCTATACGGTCTGCCGCGGCCGTCTAGATACCCTTTAATTAGAGTCGGAGTTATTACTATCTAATCTACTATAGAGACCTATTGCGAATAATATCGCGGAGCGGTATAAGGCCTTTTTCGGCCTAGACTAGGACGTAGCTACGAGAGGCTTATATTGCGCGTATTCGACCTAGAATTTTAACTAGTAGTAATCCTCGAAGGAGGAATCGAGCCCCTCGCTAGAGAAGGCCTCGCGGTCCTAGAACGCCCGTTTTATTACTAGATTAAGAAGAATCGCAATACTATATATATTACCGAATCGCTCCTAGGTAGTAGTATAGTACTTCTCGAGCTTTATCTATATAGCCTATAAGGTAGAATAAATCTCCTTTTACTAGAGTTATATTTTATATTTAAGTTTCTTATTTATAATATCTAAGATATCGAATAAGGTATTATAGTAGCTAAGAACGAGGTAGATTATTAGCCCCTTTATTATACCGATCTATATCGTAGCCTCTACGAAAGGAGTAGTAAGGTTAATAATATATTTAACCCTCTTCTATTCTGTAGTAGTTAGCTTTAGTTCGGGCTAACTCTTATTCTTAATATACTCGTCGATAATATCTCGTAGTTAAGAACTACGTATTAGTATAATCGTAGTTAAGCTCTAACGGATCTTTATATCTTATATTAGGTATAAAACCCTTTAAAGCGTCTTCTTCTACTATTTATACCGTTTCGGGTATAGATATAGATCTGCGATCCTCTTTCGCTATAGTACTATAAAACTCTCGAAGCGTTAAGTACTAGAGTTTACCTTAACTATAAGTTTCTAGAACTTTATAAGGAGCGGTTATTAGTATAGCTTCTACCGACTACGTTTACTAACTATATATACTTTATAGGGAGAATAAATAGTACCTTTATTAGAACTATAGCTAGACTTCCTACTTTAAGCTAATATAACGCGTTCGTATCTATCTCCTCGTCCTATTGTTCTTATCTCTCGTTTCTTAGCTTAATCTTAAGAGTAGCGAAGAACTTCTCTAAGAAGAGCTAGATTATATATATAAAGTATAGGAACTATTCCGGACGGGAGAACTCGTAGTCTTTAGTATCTAATATCTCTCCTATATCTCTATCTATTCCTTAGAGAGGAAGTTATTTAATCGAGACTAATAGCTTCGCTATACGTATACGCTCGTAGGAGCAAATATCGATAGCCTCGATACTAGAACTCGTTAGTTAGAAGGTATATATATAGTAAGAATACGTATATAGCTATATATAGTATATTATTATTAGAAGTATTATCCGCTATTAGCGCTATAAGCCTATTAGAGATCTCGAAATAGGTAAGTACGTCGAATAGTAGGTCCGCTAGGACTTCGCCCGTATAATAGCCCGAAATATATAGAAAGGCTAGCATAGCCTTATACTAGGCCTACTCGCTATCGATCTAGTAGCCTCGTATTATAAGGAATAATACTCGGAGCACCCTAGTATACTAACTATCGAGGGCGATAGCTACCTAGAAGGTTCTAGATAGCTAACGTTTTAGATTATCCTCGGAGTAATCGACCGCGTCCTAGATATATAACTTAATCGTAGTAGCGCTCTTAAAGTCGATAGATCTAGTCTCCTCTAATAGATATTCGTAGGTATGCCGAACTACGAGACTTTTAAAGAAGTTTAAGAGTAAGCCTAGCTAGGAAACTATAAGCCTATATAACTCTAGAAACTTTAATCGTTCTAGGTACTCTATTCTAGTAAAACTTTTCTTAAGCCGTTCCTATAAATAAGAGCTATTAGTATATCTACGTTATATATCTCTATAAAGCGTAGTCGGCGAGCGTAGTTAGTAAGCGTAGTTAGTAAGCGTAGTCGGTACCTTATTCCCGTATTAACGAATACTAAACTTATAGATTAATCTTTAGTAGCCTTAATAACTTCTTTAGTAACTCTACGCTCCTAGGAGGCTCCTTCGTAGCCTACTAAATCGAGGTGCTTTTAGAGAGCTTTTATTCCGTTACTTAGTCCTAAGTATTTAATAACTCTATTATATCCCCTATATATAACCCTCGGGGCGTACGTTTCTTAGTCTATGCCTTTAACGAAAAATCTCTAGGCTTATAACGTTCGCGTATTCGAGTTCTATTTTATAGAGTTCGAAGATATTCTACTATACTTATCGTAATACCTCGCCTCTTTAAGCTACTAACGGTAGTAGTAAAAGCCCTCGAACGACTAGGTATACTCCCGCTACTATATCTATACGCTATTAGTTTCGACCTAGTCCTTAGAATCCTCTAGCGGCTTAGTAAAGTTAGCTAGAGATAGTATCCTATCTCGTATACTAGCTTAACTACTCGAGGTATTCGTAATCGAATAGCGTCCCTTCCTTTACTATTATACTACCTTCTTAATCGGACTAGAGTCGACGAGAGATAGCTACGATTTAGAGTTAGTCTATCGTTCGCGAAGCTATATACTTATACGTCTTAAGAAAGAAGGAAGTATAGTACTACTATATCGTATCGGAGTCGTAGGATATACTAGTAATACTATAATATAAAGTATATAGTACTAAGAAGGAATCGTAGAACTAAAGAGTAAAAGCTAGTAGAGTAATAGAGGTAAATAATATTTATAGGGGCGATTAAGTTTTATTAGTATAAGTACTAGCGAGGTGTCTCTATTATAGGCCGATAGCTTATCCTAGTAGCGTTATAGAGACGGGCACCTCTAGTACTCTTATTAAGCTCGTAATAGTCGCGACTAATAAATATACTAAGTACTCTTTAATTATAGTAATGCTATAGTCGCCTTTAAGGGCAAGTATCTTACTAGCGTAAGAGGCTAGTAGTATTAATAAAGCTTAAGTCGAAAAAGTAGAGTTAGACTTAGCTTAAGTAGATAAACCTATCGTAAAGAGAATTTAGAAACTACTTAAAGACTACGTAAAGCGATATAATACTATATAGTAGAAGGCTAGAAATAATACTAAGAGTAAGAAGGGGAAAAAGAATATAGCGAGCTAGTAGTTACGCCTTCGGAGACATATTACTACTTTGTCTTTAGAGCTAGTACTAGATCTAGGAGCTCTAGCTATACCTTAAACTTCTAGCTCGCTATATTCTTTTTCCTCTTCTTACTCTTAGTATTATTTCTAGCCTTCTACCGTATAGTATTATATCGCTTTATATAGTCTTTAGGCAGTTTCTAAATTCTCTCTACGATAGGTTTATCTACTTAGTAGACCGTCGGCGGCTGCAACTAATCTTAACTTACGAGATATATCCGTATTCTACCTAGCTTAAGAGGAGTTATAGAGCTTCTATATAAACCCTATCTCTAGCGACTAGAATTTACGTATAAAGGTCTCGGAGATAGCGAGCTTATCCGTAGACGTACCTAGAAGCTACTCGACGATATCCTAAAAGCTAAGTCCTCCTTCCTACTTAGAATCGAGCTATATTTCCTATAGAAGCTCTCTATATACCGACTCCTTTATATCGAACTTATAAGCGTATAACTAGAACGCTAGCCTATTTCGCTTAGCTTATACTTTAGACGTAACTAGCTTCTAGAACCTATTACTATCCTAATTATATCCTAACGGGATAAGCTAATCTAGGACTTCTAGAGTCTAAGTAAAGCGATTAGCTATATTAAACTTAGAGGACTTCTAGGAGAGATAGTTACGATATACTACGCGGTAATAGGGTAGGAAAATTTCCGTTATAGTTAGAAGACGGCCTTCTACTATTAGCTCCTACTACTAGTTAGTATATAGTTAGTAGGCGTAGTCGGCACTAATTTACCTTTACTTTCGCTATAAATACTAATATGCGGACTAATTTTATAAGCCCTCTATAAGGCTCCGTAGAGTATAAAGTATACTTCTAGTCTAATCGGAGGTACTCGAATGCGTCCTAAAGAAGCTATTAGTTCTAGTAGCGATATACTCTTAATAAGAGCTACTTACGTCCGCTTTAGACACTTAGAATACGTATCTCCTCTTATTCCTAGATTATAGCCTCTTAATAAGGTCTATTTCTTACTATAAGGAACTTAGCCTCTTCTTAATTAGTTATACGATAAACTCGGCTTAACTCCTATATTATACGCGTAGTATCGTAAGCGTATATACCTTCTTCTTAAACTATCGAATAGCCTTATTCTAAAAGGCGTAGACGGTATAGCTCCTCTATATAGCCTACTCGCTCTTAGTAGCGACTCGAAGGTAAAGGTTAGTTATTTTATAGCTAGTACCGGCCGACCTTACTAGTAATACGTAGGGTACCTCTAGACCCGACTTAGACTAATTAGTATTATACTAGTAGTTATAGTTATAGTGCGGGTCGTCCGCGCCCTTCTCCTTCTCGATATTAAAATAGAAGCTTTCCTTATCTTAGTTCGCTACCTATATAGTAGGCCTATCCTACGCGCGCTTATATTTCTTATCGTCCTTATTATATATTAGTACTACCGACTATATTAGCCGACTATATAGATTATTACTTACGCTATCTAGTCGTACTAAGTATAGTGCTCCTCTCTTTAGGCCTTAATCTTCTTCTACTACTACTCCTTTAATAGGGAGCTCTATATATTATTAGAGCCGATTAAAAGCTTCTTCTACTAAGTAAAGGACTTATTTCTAGCTTTACGCTACTTATCTACTATAGCTCTCTTAGGTAATATATTTATACGCTAGCTACGCTCGCGAAAAGTATTAGGATTATAAGAGTAGGTATCTATATCTTTTCTTATAGCGCCTAGTCGCATCTAAAGTATAGAAGTACTTATACTATCTAAATCCTTATCTATAAGGTAGGGACGCTTTTATAAACTATTAGAGGGCGTAGTACTTATCGGACGTTGCTTTTATCGCGCTATTATCGCAAGTTCGATCGCTAGGAAGAGATAAGTATCGCGAGGTATATAGTAAATATACGCTTAAAATTCGGTAGTAATACGGGTATAGCGGCGGTTAAGGTAGTAGTTATTATAGTAGGAGCTAAGTACGACGAATTCTAGCTTTAGATACGCTAGAAGCTTAGTACGCGGCTATTCCTACCTAGCCGCTAGCTTACCTCTATATATAGAGATTAGCTTCCTATACTATAGTCGGCTACTATAGTCGGCGATATTATATAATATATCGCTTACTTAATATAGCGTATACTAATATATACGACTATATATAGATAGCGATAGCTATAGACGTACTCTAGAGCTAGAATCTATTATATACGTTACTTAGATTAACCTTACTATCGCTAGCCGAAAAGAGTAACTACTATATACTTATACCCTCGACGACCGCTCGTCTACTCGTCGCCGATAGTTACTTCTTAGCTTATACTATCGACGACTACTTATCTCCTTAGCGTAAATAGCTACTTCTTAGCTTATATTATCGACGACTACTCGTCTTCTTAGCGCGGACAATTGCTTTTTAGTTTATACTATCGACGACCGCTAGTCTCCTCGGCGCTAATAGTTACTTCTTAGCTTATACTATCGATAACTACTTCTCTTCTTAGTATCGAAGTAGTATCGATAATTATTTCTTCTCTTCTACTATTATAACGACTTAGTTCCTCGATATAAAGGTAGGCTAGAGAGTCTATTTTTCTATTCTACTACTATATTACGACTACTTAACTAGTAATACTATAGAGTACTAGTAAGTCTAGCTCTTTCCCTTCTATAGTATTTTATATATTCGTAAAGAACTTCGAATAACGAAATATATATACTATAGTCGATATTGTCTATATAATGCCCGGATATAATCTATACTATAGTAAATATTTGCGTCTATTACTAACTTACTATATTCTATAGAGTAGCGAAAGCGATTATAGCGTTTGCGTAACTATAACTTCTACTAGATAAAGATCGGTAGGGATGTCCTAATATAGTAGTAGAATGCGATATAGTTCTACTATATAGCGCTATCGAACTCTAACCCCCCCCCCCCTATAGGCCCGCGTATTCTAGCGGTCGTATACGATTTTCTAGTACTCCTATCTGCCCTAGCCCTTCTCTCTTATACTTCTACCTATCTGCTCCTTCTAACTCTTCGATATCTCTATCTATACTACTTAATACCTTCTCTTATTTCCTAAGCGGACTCTAATATAGAGTTTAACTCGAGCCCTCCTTTACAAGTATATTCTAATATAGATACTAATATACTACTATTAGTACTACCTCTACGTATAGGAAATAAGGCTACTAAGTAGCGGCGAATACGGCTACTAAAGGCTATAGTACTAGATAACGAGTCTCGTAGGAAGGTAGTAGTTCTATAGAAAAAAGCGATAGCTATAAGAATAATATAGTAACGAACGAGAGCTAGTAAGTCTAGTATCTCGAAAAGGTAGTTAATACTAGGGATAGCAGCCTTATAAGAGATTCGTAAGCTTTAGCGAATAATAGCTTTATATATTCGGAGGGTCCCTTTTTAGCGTATTATCTATAAGATTATAATAGATAGAGGTAGTAGCGATATTATTAGAATTTAGGTAGTAGCACTTAAATACTTATAGGAAGTAGTAGAGGCATTTCTCGTTATAGAGTTCGAGATTTCTAACCTTCTAGCAATCTACGCGAAGCGCGTTACCTTATAAGTAAAGGATATATACCTATATAGTTATCTACGCTGCTAGTTTACTAGCTAAAATAGAGGAGGGAATAATAATATAAGTATATAATACTAGGTTACTAACTATAATTGCTAACTATAAAGAGCCTAGTATACGTTACTATACTTAGAAGCTTAGAATTAATATATATAGCGTAGGTAAAGCTATAGTTAGTACGCTAGCGAGCCTAATGTCCGCCTTAGCTAACCTATATACCCTTACTAAACTATTAGCAACACTACTACCTCTACTACCTTAGAACTTATTAGTAGTCGCGCTTTATTAGCCTATTATTATCGCCTTCCTTTTTTATACCTCCTAACGAATTTTCGTATTATATATACGAAGAATACCGCTACGTACGTTAATCGTAGCTTAATCGACTACTTTTCTCTTAGCCCTCTACGTATTTATAATAGCTTAACTTCCTACTAATAAGCCTAGCTAGTTCGCTAAGTAATACTTCTTTAGCTAAGATATAGTATCTGCTCCTCCTTTATCTAGAAACTCTTCTCTACTCGAAAACCCTCCTATAGATAATAGTAATATCGACCCTAGACTTCTTAGTAACTAGGCGCCCTCTTCTAGCTAATATAGCGCTTCTACCCCTCCTCCCTTAATTTCTAACCTCTTTACTTATAATAGTAACGACTAAGAGGCTACTAGTAGAAACGACTAGAATAGTTCTTATAGAAACGCGAATAGTAATAATAGAAATAACGAAGATAACGTCTCTATTATTATTATCGATAATAGTAATAGTAAGGAGAGTAATAGCGATAAGAGTAATAGCGACGAGAGTATTATACTACCTACCCCTCCCTCTTAGCTTTCTAGGAAGGCTCTATAGAAAACTATACTAGATAGTCGGCCTCGTCTTAATAAGTAGAAGCTCGCTTACTAAATAGCTTATAAGAGATAGATCGAGAGGGATAATATAGTAATAGTAGTAGTAGTAGTAGTAGCTAGAGGAGTAGTAGGTAGAAAACGATTACTAGGTAGAAAACGAGTAGCGAAAAAGGGACTAGCTAGAAAGAGAATAGCTAGAAAAGCACCGGCTAAAATAGTAGTAGTAGGTAGAGGAGGTCTAGCTCGTAGAGCTAGTATATAGAAGACTTATTACTATAAGCTAGGTAGTAAGTTATATAGTCGGCATTTATAGTTAGTATTACTAACTTATACTCTAGCTATCGCGCTCTAAGAGATCCGTAAGTACTAGAAGTCTACGGATCTACTTATACTAAAGCTACTCTTTAGCTACCTCGTCTACGAAGTTTACTACGATGTTTCTAGAGGCTTAGCTATTTCTTAAGGAGGTTACTATTAGTAGGCGAGCGCCCTTAGTACTCTATAGGAAGCCGCTAAGAGTACTCTAGTCTACCTCTTCTCGAGTATATATACTCCTAGTCGTTCTATATTCGATTAATATTAACTATATTATAGGTACTAACGTTACCGCGATTTATATAAAGCGAGTAACTATTTAGTAGAGGGATATAAAGTTTATTATTAGCCTACTCTCGTCTTAAGGAATTAATATGTTTAGTAAGAGATAAATCTCTATAGTATATATAGGGAAAATCGTTATAACTATAGAGGGTATATATAGTAAAAATCGGTATAAGTAGAGAGGTTACTATAGTTAGTATTCGTAGTTAGTATGCCTATAGTTGCCCTAAAACGTATAATTTGCTATATTAAATTAAATATGCCTTTAAAACCCGTCGCTTTCTATACTTTCTACTTCCTCTAGTTTCTATCTATTTATAACTCTCGATTTTCTATATCGTATTCTATCGAATCTTATATTTCTATTAGGACCTATCTTTAGACCTATCGTTAGACCCGAGTCGGACCTATCTAATACCTATATTTATTAGATAGGTCCGGAACTAGGTAGGAACCGGCTAGGACCCGACCTAACTATTATAGTTCTATATATTTAGGTCCTAGACCCGACCCGGACCCGTCCCGACCTATTCTAACCTCTAGAAATAGCTAAGCCTCTAGAAACATTATAGTAAACTTCGCGGATAAGGTAGCTAAAGAGTAGCTTTAGTATAAGTAGATTTATAGACTTCTAGTACTTATAGATCTCTTAGAGCGCGATAGCTAAAGTATAAGTTAGTAATACCGACTATAAATGCCGACTATATAACTTACTACCTAGCTTATAGCGATAAGTCTTCTATATACTAGCTCTACGAGCTAGACCTCCTCTACCTACTACTACTATTTTAGCTAGTGCTTTTCTAGCCGTTCTCTTTCTAGCTAGTCTCTTTTTCGCTACTCGTTTTCTACCTAGTAATCGTTTTCTACCTATTACTCCTCTAGCTACTACTACTACTACTACTATTACTATATTATTCTTCTCGATCTATCTCTTATAAGCTATTTAGTAAGCGAGCTTCTACTTATTAAGACGAGGCCGACCGCCTAGTATAGTTTTCTATAGAGCCTTCTTAGAAAGCTAAGAAGGAGGGGCAGGTAGTATAATACTCTTATTACTATTACTCTCGTCGCTATTACTCTCCTTACTATTACTATCGTCGATATTAATAATAGAGACGTTGTCTTCGTTATTTCTATTATTACTATTCGCGTTTCTATAAGAACTATTCTAGTCGTTTCTACTAGTAGCCCCTTAGTCGTTACTATTATAAGTAGAGAAGTTAGAAATTAAGGGAGAAAGAGTAGAAGCGCTACGTTAGCTAGAAGAGGGCGCCTAGTTACTAAGAAGTCTAGGATCGATATTACTATTATTCGTAGGAGGGTTTTCGAGTAGAAGGGAGTTTCTAAATAAAGAAGGAGTAAACGCTATATCTCGGCTAGAGAAGTATTACTTAGCGAACTAGCTAGGCTTATTAGTAGGAAGTTAAGCTATTATAAATATATAGAGGGCTAAGAGAAAAGTAGTCGATTAAGCTACGATTAATATACGTAGTAGTATTCTTCGTATACGTAATACGAAAATTTATTAGAAGATATAAAAAAGAAAGGCGATAATAATAGGCTAATAAAGCGCGACCGCCGATAAGTTCTAAAGTAGTAGAGATAGTAGTATTACTAATAGTTTAGTAAAGGTATATAAGTTAGCTAAGGCGGACGTTAAGCTCGCTAGCGCGCTAGCTATAGCTTTACTTGCGCCGTATATATTAATTCTAAGCTTCTAAGTATAGTAACGTATACTAGGCTCTTTATAGTTAGTAATTATAGTCGGCAACCTAGTATTATATACCTATATTATTATTCTCTCCTCTATCTTAGCTAGTAAACTAGTAGCGTAGATAACTATATAGGTATATATCCTTTACTTATAAAGTAACGCACTTCGCGTAGATCGCTAGAAGGTTAGAAATCTCGAACTCTATAACGAGAAATACCTCTACTACTTCCTATAAGTATTTAAGTGCTACTACCTAAATTCTAATAATATCGCTACTACCTCTATCTATTATAATCTTATAGATAACGCGCTAAAAAGAGACTCTCCGAATATATAAAGCTATTATTCGCTAAAGCTTACGAATCTCTTATAAGGCTGCTATCCCTAGTATTAACTACCTTTTCGAGATACTAGACTTACTAGCTCTCGTTCGTCGCTATATCGTTCTTATAGCTATTGCTTTTTTCTATAGAACTACTACCTTCTTATAAGACTTATCGTCTAGTACTATAGCCTTTAGTAGCTATATTCGCTACTACTTAGTAGCCTTATTTCCTACGTATAGAGGTAGTACTAATAGTAGTATATTAGTATCTATATTAGAATATACTCGTAGAGGAGGGCTCGAGTTAAACTCTATATTAGAGTCTGCTTAGGAAATAAAAGAAGGTATCGAGTAGTATAGATAGAGATATCGAAGGGTTAGAAGGAGTAGATAGGTAGAGGTATAAGAGAGAAGAGCTAGGGCAGATAGAAGTACTAGAAAATCGTATACGACCGCCGGAATACGTAGGTCTATAAAGGAGAGGTTAAAGTTCGATAGCGCTATATAGTAGAACTATATCGCATTCTACTACTATATTAGGACACTCTTACCGATCTTTATCTAGTAGAAGTTATAGTTACGCGAACGCTATAATCGCTTTCGCTACTCTATAGAATATAGTAAGTTAGTAATAGACGTAAATATTTACTATAGTATAGATTATATCTAGGTATTATATAGATAATATCGACTATAGTATATATATTTCGTTATTCGAAGTTCTTTATAAATATATAAAATACTATAGAAGAGAAAGAGCTAGACTTACTAGTACTCTATAGTATTACTAGTTAAGTAGTTATAATATAGTAGTAGAATAGAAAAATAAACTCTCTAGCCTACTTTTATATCGAGGAACCGAGTCGTTATAATAGTAAAAGAGAAGAAATAATTATCGATACTACTTTAATACTAAAGAGAGGAGTAGTTATCGATAGTATAAGCTAAGAAGTAACTATTAGCGCTAAGAAGACTAGTAGTCGTCGATAGTATAAACTAAAAAGCAATCGTCCGCGCTAAGGAGACGAGTAGTCGTCGATAATATAAGCTAAGAAGTAGCCGTCTATGCTAAGGAGATAAGTAGTCGTCGATAGTATAAGCTAAGAAGTAACTATTAGCGACGAGTAGACGAGCGGTCGTCGAGGGTATAAGTATATAGTAGTTACTCTTTTCGGCTAGCGATAGTAAGGTTAATCTAAGTAACGTATATATAAAAGGTTAGTATATAGTAATATATTAAGCGCCTCTAACTATACCCGTTAGAGATATTAAGAGACTAATTCTTACCGATTCCTCTATATACGTTTAGTATGCTTTTGTCTTGCGCCGAGTATACGCGGTATAAGCCGGATGCTTTAGCGTCTAACTTAGACGCCCTCTAAGCTATTAGCCCCCTAAGCTATCGCTCTTATAATTATCTCCTCTCCTCTATAGAGCTGCCTTAGCTCGTAGGAGAGTCTATATTAATATAGTAGCCGGTCGCTTACGTTCTTATTACGTTATAGCTACGTTGCTCTACCGCCTTATAGTCGTACGCGATTTTTAGTAGTACTATAGTAACGTACTAGATCTTAAAGGACTTTTATATTATAGACCCTATACTAGCCGCGTATCGATTATAGAGTAGGTGCGGGCTATAAGTTCGCGCCCTATTATATTAATACTTATTCTAGTATACTATCTTTAGATAAGCGCCCTGCTCTCGCCTCGTACTATCTATATATCTCTCTAGCCTTTTCCTAGTACTCGCTTCGTAAGTATTATACCTCCTAAGAAGATCGCTACTCCTATAATCTTAGCCGATCCCCGTACTACTACTAATCTTCCTACTATAGAGGACGATAACTATTATTGTTACCTCTTATATTTAGTAACGGGTAAGTCCGGCGTTCTACGTATATATTAGCTACGAGTTCCTTACTAATATAGTATATATAGCCGGCGTTCGGCCGTGCGATAGGGTTATAAAACTAGGTAAGAAGAAGAATTACTAGCGCTATAATAATAATAACTACGCCTGCGAGCGCTATACTAATCTAGATATTATTACGTAGTCGAAGCGCTTGCGCTTCTACCTCGCTAAGCTAGCCGAGGGCAGGCCGGCCGCACGCGCTACGTAGCTCCGCTACTACTATACTAATCTATAGGCCCTAATCGCCGATAGCTTTAAGGTCCTATAGTCTAATAAGAGTAAGTCGGCTAGGGTCTTTAAGACCCTAAAGAAGGGTAGGGCTAGCGCGTTACTAGCTAGTAGCGGTCCTTCTACTACTAAGCTACTTATAGCTAGCAAGTAGATCGCCCTATCCTCTAAGCTCTTTAAGCTTAAGTACGAGGTATATCTTATAAGTTATATACTCCTCGTACGCGTTACTAATATTCTTCGTAGCGTTTACGCCTACTTAGCGCCTCGAAAGAGGCGCTTAATATAGTAGTCTATACTGCTTACGCCGACCGCCTCGCTAGCTAGGTAGAGGAGGTCTCTAATAACGAGGCCTCTATAGAGAAGGAGAAGAAGGAGGATAATAAGGAGGATAAGAAGAAGAAGGAGGATAATAAGAAGAAGGACGAGAGTATAGAGAAGTAAGCTAGCGTATTACGCGCTCTCCTTATACTCTCTCCTTATGCTCCTCCTATACTACTTATACGATTTACTACCTTATTTTATACTTCTATTCTATACTAGCGCTATAGCCTATTTGCGCTACGCCTATAAGCGCTATAAATAAATAATTTCTCTTTACTTTATATCCTCTATTCCCTTTAGTAGCTTTTCGTAACGTAACGTTTCGTCGTAGCCTTAGCGCTTAGCGCGTACTCGTCGTAAATTATAGTAGTCGCGACGGTTAATTAGTAGTATAGTAGCTATAATAGTCGACTTTATAGCTTATATAAGCTCCTCTTACTCTACTCTTGCGCCTTAAATTCCTCGAGCGCTTTATATTCCCCGATATATTCGATCGGTTCCTACGTATCGTATTCTTCTAGCTAGCCTTTCTACTAGACTAGCTACTTCCTCTTACTCTTCTCGACTCGAGTTTCTAGTACTTTCTCGACTATCTACTCGCCTTTATTATCTACGAGGGGCAAGCTAGTCTCCTAAGATTCGCTACTATACTAGGGTTCTAGAAGAGATACGTAGAAGATATTATAGATATATAATCCTATTAGAAGGGCTAGGCGGTATACCTGCTTCCCGACTACGTCGATTACTTTAAATAGTCTAGCGAACTTATTCGCTAGCTTCTTTAATAGTACCTTTAGTTTTAGGTTCTTTATAGATAGGAGGACTATATCGCCGACTCTATATTCCTTTAGCTAATACTTCTAGTTATAATACTTAGCCTACGACTCGCTTACTTGCTACTAGCGCTTTATTAACTCCTTATAATTCCGCTTTAACCTTTCTATAGCGTCCTTTACTACTAGTACTTCTCCTTATAGAATCGCGTCCTAAGATTTAGTTACGTCCCTCTTATAGGTCTCTATTATTAGGTCCGGGTCGAACCTATAGATAATATAGAATAGCGATATCTTTAGTATCGCATTTAGGCTATTATTATACGCGAATTCTATAAAGGCTAGTATAGACGCCTAGTCGTCTTAGTTCTCCCTATAATAGATACGTAGGTACTACTTAAGCGTCTAATTTGCGCGTTTAGTCTAGCTGTCTATTTATAGGTAAAATGCTATACTTAGCCTATATTTTACGTATACCTCGAAATAGAAGTCTAACTAGAACTAGCTAGTAAATATAGACCCTTTATTAGAGATAATACTATTAGGTACGCCTCGAAGTCGTATAACTTTATTAAGTAGGATGTCTATAAGCTTTACGCTTATATAGCGCTTTATTATCCGAACGAAAGTTACTATCTTAGAATAGTAGTCGATAATTATAAGGATCGCGTTAAATATATAATTATTACGCTTACTCGGTAGAAGGTCTATAATAAAGTCTATAGATAGATCTTTCTATAGCTATTCTAGTAAAGGAAGTATAACTATCTCGCTATAGGGACGGTAGCGCCTCGCTTTTGCCTTCTAATAGCTACTATACGATTCGACGTATTACTTAACGTCCTCGTTAACCTCTAGCTACTAGTACTTTCTCTTAACGAGTTCTATAGTCTTATCCTTACTAAAATAGCTAGCTAGGAAGTCGTCGTAGTATATACGAATTACTTGCGTTCGTAATATAGGGTTATAGAGAAGGTATAATGTCCCTTCGCGATATATATACCTATCTCGGATAGTATACTTGTCGCCTTTGCCTCTATTACTCTCTACCTATATATATAGCTCCTTCGCTACTAGGTCTAGCTAGACTAGCGCAGCTACGTACCCGATTACTAGGTCTAAGGTATTAGCGTACGGCCGTTCCTCTATAATAATAGCGCTAGCGACCCGTATTAGTAGCGCGAATCTATACGGGCCCGGCTTATAGCGTTTAGGGCTAGCAGACTACGTCCTATTAGCTACTATCGTTGCCGCCCTCTAGTTTATTATATACTAGTAGTTATAGGCGGCCTTAATACGATTTATAACTAGTCCGCCTACTCGGAGGTCGCTCTAAACTTAGAGTTTCCGCTATAGTAATAGTAATAGGTTGTTTATTACTTACGTATCTTTTATATAATCGCTACGCTATAATAGCGCGTTAGCTACGTTTAGCTTGCCTGCTCTATAACTAATTATAAAGTTATATAGGGCTAAGAACGTAGCCTACCTAGCCTATCGGCCCGTTAACTACTTTATACCTATAAAGGCCTTTAGGTTAGCGTAGTCGACTAGTACCTCTACCTTATACGTAGCGCCTTCGAGGTAAGGCCTCTATACCTTAAAGGATTCTACTACTACGAGGAGTTCCTTATTATAGACCTCGTAGTTACACTTAGTATTAATTATCTTCCGTAAGAAGAACGCGATTAGGTACTATTCCGACTCGAATAGCTAGCTTAGAATACTAGCGATAGCGAAGTTAAACGTATCGGTCTCGACTCGTAGGCATAACGTAGAGTTAAAGTATCTAAGGAGCAGCGTAGTCTAGAAGCGTTCTTTTAACTTTAGGAAAGCCTACTCCTCGGCTTTGCTCTAACTAATAGGCCTAGGCTTCCTACCGTTCTTCGCGCTCTTCGAGAGTATAGTTAGTAGTACTACGATCCTCGAATATCTAAAGATAAAGTAGTAGTAAAAGTTCGCGAACCTAAGGAACGATTAAACCTCTATTAGAGTAGTCGGCCTTAGCTACGAGGCGATTATAGCTACCCTACTAGGGTCTATCGCTACGCCTCTAGTCGTAACTACGAACCTAAGGAAGTTAACCTATTTCTAGAAGAACTTATACTTAGCGCGTTATATATAAAGTCCGAATTTGCGAAGCCTCTTAAGTATAGCGCATATGTCTCGTATATAGTCCTTACGAGTCTTACTATAGATTAAGATATTATCTAGATATACTACGTAGCTTATATCTACTAGCCCTACTAGCGCGCGGTTAATATACGCCTAGAACGTTACTAGGGCGTTCGTTAAACTAAAGGGTATTACCTAGTATTAGTAGTAACCGTATCGCGTACGGAACGTAGTCTTCTAGCGGTCGCTTAGTTTAATATAGATGCGATAATACGCGTCTATAAGGTCTAGCGACGTAAACTACGTAGCTTCTATAAGTCTATCTAGCGTTTCGCTAATAAGAGATAGTAGGTACTAATTCTTAATCGTAATCTCGTTTAGCCTATAGTAGTTTATATATAATCGTAGCTTGCTATTCTTCTTTAGTACGAATAGGATAGGCGCACTCGCCTCGCTATTAGAATACTCGATCTAATTATACTTAAGCCTAGTCTTTAGGTACTTCTTAAGCTCTTCGAGCTCTTTGCCTAACTAGTAGTATAGCGGCCTAAAGGGTAGTATAGTACTTAGCTTTAGATCGATTATATACTTAGTACTATTAATAAGTCTACTTCGTATTTCCTTTATTAGGTTAAGAACGTTATCGAACTAATAGAACTTCTCTAGTATTAAAGTAGGCTCCTTACCTATCCTACTTAGGCTAACTATAAATATAGTAGGTGCCTTCTAGAGGTCTTTAAGGAACTTATAGGCCTCTTAGACCTCGAATCGGCCGAAACGATCGTTACTATAATGCTATTTATCTATGCTACTATCGATACTTACCTATTACGTACGTCGCTATAGATAGCTAAGGATAACATCGGGATCTAGTATATTATATATATAGAAGATCCCTCTAGTTACGCGCTCGATCTCTAAGGAGTCTACGAGCCTTATACGTATATAGTACGTACTATAATAATAACTTAGTTTACCTATAAAGGTAGTAGCCGGCGGCAAGGCCGCGTTTAGCCGCGAGGGCAACTTATACTAGAGTACGAAGGCTCGTAATACTATATTAATATCCGTAGTATTATCGAGAAGGAACTTAGCTAGCCTATAGCCCTTCTAAGATTTAACTTCTCCCCGTACTCGTACTACTAGTACGTATTATATAAGTAGGTACTCTATACTATCTACTTTAGTAGTAGAGACTTACGTAATATCTCTATTACTTCTACTTTTTTCGACTTGCCTATAGCTACCTTACGGACCGCCGGCTTATTACTATCCTTATTCTTATTCGGATAATTTAGACGAATATAGCCTACCTCGTTATAACTATAATACCTAGGTTGCTAGTCCTTATCTTTACTTTTACGCTTATCCTATAGGTTCTTCTCCTTCGAGTTAGACCCGTAACTGCCTTTAGAGGCATACGCGTTACTATCGACCCTCTTACGCTTCGACTACTAGTGCGACGCGTCCTTATTATAGTCGCGTAAGCCTATATCGCGTAGTATTAACCTTTCTACCTATTTAAGGCGTCGTACTAGGGCGATAAGGTCGGCGCGCTTTACTAGGACAATATAGTTCTTAATAATATCCTTCTATAGCGATAGCTTTAACTTTATAAGAAGCTAGCGAACTAACTACGCCTCGGTATAGTCGCCGAGCTATACCTCGAGGTTACTAAGGTCTATTACGAATTATCGTATACTCTAATTTTCGCTTTAGCGCATTGTCTCGTATTTAATAGTTACGAGTAGCTAGTAGTTCGCTTAATCCCTAACGATATCGTATAGGAACTTATAGAACTACGCCTAAGTATACCCTACTAAAAGTATACTAGGGTGCTCGTTATACTAGGCTTCTTACGCTTCGCCTACGAGGAATATAATACTAGCGATTACTTTCTAGTATTCTATTATAAACTTCCTCGGCGCGGCTATAAAGTTTACTTTATATATGCGGACGTATTCCTAGGCTTCCTTAATAGTCTCGCTCTTAAATAGCTTAAGAGAGCGGAGCTTAATAGACTCGTAGGGCGTATATTCGTCGCTACTATAACGCGTACTATCCTTAGTATCTCTAGTAATACTCGCTATATTAGAGTACCTTAAGCTAAGGCTTCTTACTATTATACTTAAGTATATCGGTAGGGTAGTCGTCCTAACTTCTCGTATTAAGCGTTTATTCTCTACCTAGAGGGCGTAGAGTTCGAGCTATTCGCGTAGCGTAGTATTCTCTTGCTCGAGACGCTCGCGCCTTACCTATATATTATTAGCGTTGTTTATCTCCTCGTCTTCTTCGGCTTTAGAGTCTAGTAACTCTCCTATATAGCCTAATAGTAGTACTACGGACCTAGTACGTTCGCTATAGTTACTTAGCTATATAGATGCTCCTCGCGTAAGTATAGTAGGCCTTAATAGATCGCTACTCTCGATAAGGTAGAAGAATTAGTATTATAAAAGGTTAGTATATAGTAATATATTAAGCGCCCCTAACTATACCCGTTAGAGATATTAAGAGACTAATTCTTACCGATTCCTCTATATGCGTTTAGCGTACTTTTATCTTGCGCTAAGTATACGCGGCGTAAGCCGGATACTTCGGCGTCTAACTTAGACGCTCCCTAAGCTATTAGCTCTCTAAGCTATCGCTCTTATAGTATACGACGGATTCTAGCTCTAGAGTACGTCTATAGCTATCGCTATCTATATATAGTCGTATATATTAGTATACGCTATATTAGGCAAGCGATATATTATATAATATCGCCGACTATAGTAGCCGACTATAGTATAAGAAGCTAATCTCTACGTATAGAGGTAAGCTAGTAGCTAGGCAGGAATAGCTACGTACTAAGCTTCTAGTATACTTAAAGCTAGAATTCGTCGCACTTAGCTCCTATTATAATAACTACTACCTTAACTACTACTATACTTATATTACTACCGAATTTTAAGCGTATATTTACTATATACCTCGCGATACTTATCTCTTCTTAGTAACCGAACTTACGATAATAGCGCGATAAAAGCGATATCCGATAAGTACCGCGCCCTCTAATAGTTTATAAAAGCGTCCCTATCTCGTAAATAAGAATTTAGATAGTATAAGTACTTCTATACTTTAAATATAACTAGGCGCTATAAGGAAAGATATAGATACCTACTCTTCTAATCCTAATACTCTTTACGAGTATAGCTAGCGTATAAATATATCGCCTAAGAGAGCTTTAGTAGATAAGTAGCGCAAAGCTAGAAATAAGTCCTTTACTTAGTAGAAGAAGCTTTTAATCGGCTTTAATAATATATAGAGCTCTCTATTAAAGGAATAGTAGTAGAAGAAGATTAAGGCCTAAAAAGAGAAGTACTATGCTTAGTACGACTAAATAGCGTAAGTAATAATCTATATAATCGGCTAATCTAGTTAGTAGTACTAACGTATAATAGGGACGATAAGAAACATAAGCGCGCGCGTAATAGGCCTACTATATAGGTAGCGAACCGGAATAAGGAAAGCTTCTATTTTAATATTAAGAAGGAGAAGAGCGCGGACGACCTATACTATAACTATAACTACTAGTATAATACTAATTAGTCTAAGTCGAGTCTAGAGGCACCCTACGTATTACTAGTAAGGTCGGCCGGTACTAGCTATAAAATAACTAACCTCTACCTTCGAGTTACTACTAAGAGCGAGTAGGCTATATAGAGGAGCTACGCCGTCTACGCCTTTTAGAATAAGGCTATTCGATAGTTTAAGAAGAAGGTATATACGCTTACGATACTATGCGCGTAATATAAGAGTTAAGCCGAGTTTATCGTATAACTAATAAAAGAGAGGCCGAGTTCCTTATAGTAAGAAATAGACCTTATTAAGAGGCTATAATCTAGGAATAAGAGGAGATACGTGTTCTAAGTATCTAGAGCGGACGTAAGTAGCTCTTATTAAGAGTATATCGCCGCTAGAACTAATAGCTTCTTTAGGATATATTCGAGTACCTCCGATTAGACTAGAAGTATACTTTACGCTTCGTAGAGCCTTATAAAGAGCTTATAAAATTAGTCCGCATATTAGTATCTATAGCGAAAGCGAAGGTAAATTAGTACTAACTACGCCTACTAACTATATACTAACTAGTAGTAGGAGCTAATAGTAGAAGGCCGTCTTCTAACTATAACGGAAATTTTCCTACTCTATTATCGCGTAGTATATCGCAACTATCTCTCCTAGAAGTCCTCTAAGTTTAATATAGCTAATCGCTTTACTTAGACTCTAGAAGTCCTAGATTAGCTTATCCTATTAGGATACGATTAGGATAGTAATAGGTTCCGGAAGCTAGTTACGTCTAAAGTATAGGCTAAGCGAAATAGGCTAGCGTTCTAGTTATACGCTTATAAGTTCGATATAAAAGAGTTAGTATACGGAGAGCTTCTATAGGAAATATAGCTCGATTCTAAGTAGGAAGGAGAACTTAGCTTTTAGGATATCGTCGAGTAGCTTCTAGGTACGTCTACGAATAAGCTCGCTATCTTCGAGACCTTTATACGTAAATTCTAGTCGCTAGAGATAGGGTTTATATAGAAGCTCTATAACTTCTCTTAGGCTAGGTAGAATACGGATATATCTTATAAGTTAAGATTAGTTATAGCCGCCGACAGTATATAATATATTAGTCTATAGTTTACGTCGTAGTACTAGCCGGCCCTCTTTAACTTATATCTCTTATCTCTACCTCTCGCTCTATAGTAGCTTACTAAATATATAATTCTCCTTTATAATTCTTATAGATAGCTTAAGTCTTATCTTCGATAGCTAAGTATATTTAATACTAGCCTTATTCTCTTATATAGTAGTTACGCCTTTAGAGATATATTACTACTTTATCTTTAGAGCTAGTACTAGATCTAGGAGCTCTAGCTATACCTTAAACTTCTAGCTCGCTATATTCTTTTTCTTCTTCTTACTTTTAGTATTATTTCTAGCCTTCTACCGTATAGTATTATATCGCTTTACGTAGTCTTTAGGTAGTTTTTAAATTCTCTCTACGATAGGTTTAGCTACTTAGGCTAAGTCTAACTCTGCTTTTTCGACTTAAGCTTTATTAACGCTACTAGCCTCTTATACTAGTAAGATACTTGCCCTCGAAGGCGACTATAGCGTTACTATAATTAAAGAGTACTTAGTACGTTTATTAGTCGCGACTATTACGAGCTTAATAAGAGTACTAGAGGTGCCCGTCTCTATAACGCTACTAGGATAGGCCGTCGGCCTATAATAGAGATACCTTACTAGTACTTATACTAATAAAACTTAATCGCTCTTATAAATATTATTTACCTCTATTACTTTACTAGCTTCTACTCTTTAGTTCTACGATTCCTTCTTAGTACTATATACTTTATATTATAGTATTACTAGTATATCCTACGACTCTAATATAATATAGTAGTACTATACTTCCTTCTTTCTTAAGATATATAAGTATATAGCTTCGCGAACGATAGACTAACTCTAAATCGTAGCTATCTCTTATCGACTCTAGTCTAATTAAGAAGGTAGTATAATAGTAGAGGAAGGGACGCTATCCGATTACGAATACCTTAAGTAGTCGAGCTAGTATACGAGATAGGATACTATCTCTAGCTAACTTTACTAAGCTACTAGAGGATTCTAAGGACTAGGTCGAAACTAATAGCGTATAGATATAGTAGCGGGAGTATACCTAGTCGTTTAAGGGCTTTTACTACTACTATTAGTAGCTCGAAGAGGCGAGGTATTATAATAAGTATAATAGAATATCTTCGAACCCTATAAAATAGAACTCGAATATATAAACGTTATAGGCTTAAAGATTTTTCGTTAAAGGTATAGACTAGGAAACGTACGCCCCGAGGGTTATATATAGAGGATATAATAGAGTTATTAAATACCTAGGACTAAGTAACGGAATAAAAGCTCTCTAAAAGCACCTCGATTTAGTAGGCTACGAAGGAGCCTCCTAGGAGCGTAGAGTTACTAGAGAAGTTATTAAGGCTACTAAAGATTAATCTATAAGTTTAGTATTTATTAATACGGAAATAAGGTACCGACTATACTTACTAACTACGCTTATTAACTATACTCGCCGACTATACTTTATAAAGATATATAACGTAGATATACTAACGGCTCTTATTTATAGGAATAGCTTAAGAAAAGTTTTACTAGAATAGAGCACCTAGAACGATTAAAGTTTCTAGAGTTATATAGGCTTATAGTTTCCTAGCTAGGCTTACTCTTAAACTTCTTCGAAAGTCCTATAGTTCGACGTATCTACGAATATCTATTAGAAGAGACTAGATCTATCGACTTTAAGAGCGCTACTACGATTAAGTTATATATCTAGGACGCGGTCGATTACTCCGAGAATAATCTAAAACGTTAGCTATCTAGAACCTTCTAGGTAGCTATCGCCCTCGACGGTTAGTACGCTAAGGTACTCTAAGTATTATTCCTTACGATATAAGGCTACTAGATCGATAGCGAGTAGGCCTAGTATAAGGCTATACTAGCCTTTCTATATATTTCGGGCCGTTATACGAGCGAAGTCCTAGTAGACCTACTATTCGACGTACTTACCTGTTTCGAGATCTCTAATAGGCTTATAGCGCTAATAGCGGATAATACTTCTAATAATAATATACTATATATAGCTATATACGTATCCTTACTATATATATATCTTCTAACTAACGAGTTCTAGCGTCGAGGCTATCGATATTTACTCTCGTAAGTATATATATATAGCGAAGCTATTAGTCTCGATTAAATAACTTCCTCTTCGAGAAATAGATAAAGATATAAGAGAGATATTAAATACTAAAGACTACGAGTTCTCCTATCTAGAATAGTTCTTATACTTTATATATATAATCTAGCTCTTCTTAAGAAAGTTCTTCGCTACTCTTAAGATCGAGCTAAGAAATAAGAAATAGAAACGATAGGATAAGGAGATAGATACGAACGTATTATATTAGCTTAAAGTAAGAAGTCTAGCTACGGTTCTAATAAAGGTACTATTTATTCTCCCTACGAAGTATATATAGTTAGTAAACGTAGTTAGTAGAAGCTATACTAATAACCGCTCCCTATAAAGTTCTAGAAACTTATAGTTAAGGTAAACTCTAGTACTTAACGCTTCGAGAGTTTTATAGTACTATAGCGAAAGAGGATCGTAGATCTAAATCTATACCTAAAATAGTATAAATAGTAGAAGAAGACGCTTTAAAGGGTTTTATACTTAATATAAGATATAAAGACCTATTAGAGCTTAACTACGATTATACTAATACGTAGTTCTTAACTACGAGATATTATCGACGAGTATATTAAGAATAAGAGTTAGCCCGAACTAAAGCTAACTACTATAGAATAGAAGAGGGTTAAATATATTATTAACCTTACTACTCCTTTCGTAGAGGCTACGATATAGATTAGTACGATAAAGAGGCTAATAATCTACCTCGTTCTTAGCTACTATAATACCTTATTCGATATCCTAGATATTATAGATAAGAAACTTAAATATAAAACATAACTCTAGTAAAAGGAGATTTATTCTACCTTATAGGCTATATAGATAAAGCTCGAGAAGTACTATACTACTACCTAGGAGCGATTTAGTAATATATATAGTATTACGATCCTTCTTAATCTAGTAATAAAACGGGCGTTCTAGGACCGCGAGGCCTTCTCTAGCGAGAGGCTCGATTCCTCCTTCGAGGATTACTACTAGTTAAAATTCCGGGTCGAATACGCGCGATATAAGCCTCTCGTAGCTACGTCTTAGTCTAGGCTAAAAAAGGCCTTATACTGCTCTACGATATTATTCGTAATAGGTCTCTATAGTAGATTAGATAGTAATAACTCTAACTTTAATTAAACTATATCTAGATAGCTATAGTAGACCGTATAGCCTTTAGCTAATTCGGACGAGGTATCTCGTTATCGCTACGCTAGATTTAAGGACTCGGCTACCTATTCTATAGAGTATCTACTCCGGTTATAGAAGATAATCGTATTCGAATATCTAGGTTACGCGCTAATAGCCCGGGACATCCTCTTTATCCTAGTAGCTAGAACTAGTTATAAGCGCGACTTTAGTATAGCGCGTTATTAGAGCCGATATAATTAGTCCTATAATCCCTTAACGTTTAGTAATATTATATACTATCGTTTCTAAGAGCGTAACGTATAGTAATAGGCTCGGGATTCGCTTATAGAGGAGGCGCTACTAATATTAACTACGTTCGAGCCTTCGAATAATATAGTAAATTAGTAGTAGGAGTAGCTCGAGGTAGATTAGGAGACGTTAGTAACTACTATATAGAGTAACTTCGACTTAATTAGCGATAACGAGGAGGATATAGTACTAATATATCTTCGCTATAGTACTTAGTAAAGGAAGTATTTACTTTTACGTTATACTCGTAAAGTAGAGTAGACTTCGTAGTCGATATTATAAATAGTATTTAATTCCGATATCTCGTAGTCGGCAAGTATAGTCGGCAAGTATAGTTAGTATCCTTATTTTTCTTTATAACTATAGTCGCTAGTTTAACCGGCGCTTCTAATATACTATAACGCTTAGTTCTATATATACGTATATTTAGTATTAGAGTAATTCTATTATCCCTACGGCGACTTAGTCTTATTCTCTAGTATTAGACCTATCTTTCTAAACTTAGGTCCCTATAAAGACCTATATAGGAACTAGTAGTATTTAGACCCGACCTATTAATTTCGTATTAGGTTAGGAACCTTATTAATTTAGGTCTTAGGTTAGTTCCCTTAGGAACTAACCTAGACCCGAAACTAACTTAAAGTCGGGGATCTATTCTAACCTCTACTTTAGAGGTAAACCTATCTTATCTCTAAGACTATTAGAAGTTTAGGTAGATACTAAACTTAAGTAGGGCCTATATATTAAGAAGGTAGCTAAGAAAGGCATATACTAGATCTAGTCCCTATAGAGGCTATATAAGTCTACCTAGAGAGTATTATTTAAGAAAGCAAGACATATCTATACTATAGTTATTAGGCTAGCCCTAGTATATAGATACTAAACCTAGTTTATCCTAGAAGGAATAAGCGAGTATAATAAAGACCTTACTAAACTAATTAAGTAAGTCTAGAACTAAGCTCTAAGGAATATTATAAGTATATATAAGTTAGTTATAGCTATAGTTCTTTAGAGGGAAGCAAGTATCTCTTTAATCTAGCTCTATACTTAAGACCTTACTAAATAATATATAGAGAATAAAGTAGATAACTTAACCTACTAGTATATTAAGTAAGTATATAAGGGAATTACTTAGAAAGAATAAAAAGTAAGAAGAAGAGGTAACTAGTAAAGTAGGTAATATAAGATAAGAGTATAGGAAATTTAGAAGATAACTTTAAGCTAGAAGCTACTCTAAATAAGGATAGGAGTTAAGAACTAGTAGGAGCTTACTAGATAGGACTAAGAATAGGAGAAGGCTAGATAAAAGAGGAGTATAATAAGGGAGCAACTAGTAGTATAGGCTATAGTAGGATAATTTAGGGCTAAAGAGATTTATAAGGAGGCCCTAAGGCCTATAAGTACGATAATTACTCTAATTAGGATAGAATATATTAAACTTAGAGTATACTTAATAAAGAGGAGAGTCTTAAGAGTTATCCTAATATACCTATATAACTAAGGTATCTAGGATACTAAGTATATTTATATATCCTACTAAAACTATTAGAGTAATAGATATTAGCTATTTATAGTAGTAGCAACTACTTTATAGGAAGATATATACTTAATACTAAGAGGCCTTAATACTATAGCTAGGTAGCTAATCTAAAAGAGAGTATTAGACTAGTTCTCCCTAGCTAGAGAAGAGATTAATAAGAGAGAACGAAGCTATAGAGAGATAAGGAGATAAAGAGGAGTCTAAGAAGGAGAGCAAGGCTATAAGAGAGCTTAATTTTACTTAAAGAAAGGTAAGATAGAAGAAGTAACTGCTAACTATAAAAACAAAGAGGAAGATAAGGGGTTTTTTATAGAATTTTCCCTTTTATATAATACTAGAGCAAAGCTACTTACTCTAGATAAAGAGGTAGACTAGTAATAAGATTAATCTATCTATAAAGTTTATTATTAGCCTACTCTCGTCTTAGGGAATTAATATATTTAGTAAGAGATAAATCTTTATAATATATATAAAGAAAATCGTTATAACTATAGAGGATATATATAGTAAAAATCGATATAAGTAAAGAGGTTATCGTAGTCGATATTCGTAGTTAGTATGCCTATAGTTATACTAAATTATATAATTTGCCGTATTAAATTAAATATGCCTTTAAAACCCGTCGCTTTCTATACTTTCTACTTTCTCTAGTTTCTATCTATTTATAACCCTCGATTTTCTATACTATATTCTATCGAATCTTATATTTCTATTAGGACCTATCTTTAGACCTATCGTTAGACTCGAGTTGGACCTATCTAATACCTATATTTATTAGATAGGTCTAGAACTAGGAAGGAACTAGCTAGGACCTAACCTAACTATTATAGTTCTATATATTTAAGTCCTAGACCCGACCCGGACCTATCCCGACCTATTCTAACTTCTATTAGTAGGCTTCTACTAAACGGATAGAATATTAGTATAGAGCTATTTATACGAGATATTAAAGACGAGTAATATAGGAACGATAATAGGTATTATATTATATATATTATCGATATCTAAATAGATATCCGTTAATTCCTAGTAGGTAGGACTTAGATCGTCTCGGGATATCGGCTAGGATATAGTAGATTTTTAATACTAAAAGTATAAAACTCTAAGAATAGATTTAAGTATAAGGCTAAGGATAAATCGCTATTAAGCTACTATAGTCTTCCGTTCTACGTCGGTATATCGTCGTCGCGATTATATATCGTCGTCGTAAATCTTAGTCGTCGTCGCGAGTACTCGTTAGTTATCGTCGCGATTCTACGTCGTTATCGTCGCGATTTATTATTACTCGTTAGATATACTATATATAAGGAAAAACATATACTTCTAGTAGGTAAAGAATTAGCTACTAGGAGGCCTTAAGGCCTTATAGTATACGACTATCTATCTAAAGCGATAGAAGAACTTCGAAGAGGTTATAGCGCCTAAAGAAGAAGAGGCTAGTAACTTTAGAACCCGAGGATAGTAATAACCTCTTAGAAACTACTAAACTAGCCCTTAGGGCTAGAAGATACTACTAGAGACTAATATAGTAAGCACCTAGCTCTAAAAGAACCTAATAACCCTTATAGAAACTATCTAAAAAGCTCTTAACTCTCTCTATAACTACTTTAACTCCTCTCTCCTTTCTTTTCTCTAAAGGGCCTAATAGGCCCTTCTCTATTAGGCTTAGACCTAGGCTATCTCCTCTACCCTTTAGAATATCTAGAGAACCCTCTAGAAGAAGCTAAATAGCTATAATATAGGATAATTATAGGCCTAAAAGGTAGCCTAAATCTAGACCCTAATATAAATAATACTTTAGGTAACTATAGTAATTATAATTAAGATAGGTATATAGGAAGAAAGAGATAAGATTAGAGGAATAAGTAGGAAGGAAATTAGAGTAAAGCTTAGAATCTAGTAGGTAGCTATAGTCTAGAAGCTATCTAGTAAGGACTTTAAAGTACTTCTTTATAGAAAGTAAGAAAGAGTAAAGCTAGAAGAGAACTAGGATTAGATATATATAGCCTAGCTTAGAGCCTAGATTACTAAATATCTATATAGAGTACTTATATATAGAGTTAAAGCAAACTAGGATACTAGAGCTAAGGAGTATATTAAAATAATAAAGGAGGAGAATATCTTATAGTTCCTAAATATAAGGATTAAGTAGGCTATATAAATAAAGAGCCCTAAAGCTAAAGAAGGCTAGAGATACTCTATAATAGTTATTAGGTTCTAGGATAAGTAAATAGTAAGGGCTATAGCTTAGAAAGGATTTATTATTAAAGTAAACTTCTACCTAATAGAAATCTACTACCTATAATAAAGAGTTATATAGTATATAAAGTATAACAAGTTTAGATATATTACTATATACTATAAGGAAGCTAAGGATAAATATAGAGCCTACTCTATAAACTATAAAATATCTAATTATACTATATAAGAGAAGAAATACTATAACTATAGAAGAGACTACTTAGTATAAGTAAGAATATATAAATATAAACAAGTAGTAATAGCTAAGGCTAGAATATTCTTAGAGTTCTTTAGAGGAAAGCAAACTCTAGTATAACTAACCTATAATAAAGAAGGATTTACTATAGTAACTAATAAGAAGAGGAAACTAATAAGCTTAGTAAAATAGCTTTAGGCTAAGGAGGTACTACTAAGTAGCTAAGCAAGATAGAACAAGCTACTAAGAAAGCTATTAGGATCTAACTCTACTATTATAAATAGTAGGAGGTAAATAAATAAGCTCCTAATATATATATAAGCTAAGAGTATATAAGAGGCCTAATAGAGAGAGGGAGCTAAGCTAGAGAAGACTATTATAACTAGATAAGATAAATAGATATAACCTGCAGATCTACTAATATAATATAAACTATATACCTACTACCTAAGTACTACTAGTAGATAGCCTAGACCTAAGAACTACCTAGATTATAGCACTATAAGAACTATAGATTAACCTAGTAAATAGGAAAACTAAAATAAAAAAGGGTTACTACTAAGTCCTTCTAACGAATAGGTACCTAAGAGTTATATTTCTAGTATTAAAAGAGCTAGATATATTAAAGTAGAATATTATAGATAGCTAGTTAGGAGACCTTCTCTCTATTATAGTAATAACCTAAGAAAAACCTATTACTATCTATAACTACTATAACCTATTAGGCCCTAAATCCTATAATATAATAGGTATACTTATATAGCTAGAAATAGCTATCTAGGAGGCCTAAGAAGCAGCTATAGGTAAGACTATAGTAGTTAGAGACTTGTATCTCTATTATTTACTATAAGGAGGAAACCTAGTCTAGTTATAATATAATATAGTAGATACCCTTATTTAGATAGCTATATAGGTAGGCCTATATCTTCTACTAGAACTAGGAACTATTATATAGGAGAGATATAACTCTAGCTACTAAATACTTAACCTAATCTTAGCTAGCTAAGCTATTTAATAAAGACTATAGAGCTATAAGGCAATAGCTAATAATATATTTAGATTAGACTATATCCTAATTCTAACTATTATAGACTAGCCTATAAACCTATACTAGAAAAACTAGAGCCTAAGACTATAATAGATAAAAGTAAAGTAGAAGAAGATAAGGTAGAAGGTTTAAAAAGCTATAGAGAAGCTAGAGCTACTACTACTTAAGAACTACTAGGAGCTAGATAAGGTAGTATAAGCTCTCTAGAAAGCTCTCTAGAAGGTAGTAAAGGAGGCAGTCCTATATATAAAGCTATTATAATATATAAAGGCAGAATAGCTAATAAAGTATAGTAAAGTAATTAAGGCTACTAAGGTAGTAAGAAGAGCCTAAAAGGCTATAAAGTCTAAAGAGAACTATAAATACTACTTAAATACTAGCTATAGAAAGAACAAGCTAGTTAAGAAGGTAATAAATATATCCTAAAGGTAAATAGTTAGTAAGATTACTAAGGACCTAAGTAAGATATAGAAGCTAGTAAGATAAGTAAGAGAAAAAGTATAATAAGGATATATACTACTATAATTTCCTATACTAAGTAGTAGTATATACTAAGATAGTTATATAAACGAAGGCAAAGTAAGAATCCTTATAAACTACTTCCTCCTACTACTAGTTAAAGTAAACCTAGAAGATATTCTAAATATAAACCTTCTAGCTTAGTTCTAAATAGAAGATAAGGTATTTAAAGAAGAGGTCTTTATAATACTTAAAAAGATCCTAAGTAAGAAGGCTCTAAGCCTAGACTAGATCTAGAATATACTACTTAAGAAATATTAATAGGAGATTATACTATTCCTAGCTAAGCTCTTTATAGCCTATATTAGCTAAGTATACTACCTAAAGCTATTTAAATACTCTATTACTATAGTTATTAAGAAGCTATAGAAGCCTAACTATACTAAGCTAGGAGTATATAAGCTAATAGCACTTCTTAATACTTTAGCTAAGGTACTAGAAGTAGTAGTTATAAAGAGAATATCTAAAGTAGTAGAAGAGAGAGGCCTACTACTAGAATTATAAATAGGTATAAGACTAGGAAGATCTACGATTATAGTACTTAATCTTATTACTAAATAAGTTAAGATAATCTAGAAAGCTAAGCCTAGAGTAGTAGCCTTAATACTCTACCTAGATATATCTAGGGCATTTAATAAAGTATCCTACTAAAGACTCCTTTATAATATTAGAATATAGGGCTATCTAGACTAGCTAATTAAGTTTATCTAGTTATTCCTCTAAGATAGGATAACTTACCTTAAGCTAAGAGAATTTATAAACTAGAAGAGAAAGCAAGATACTAGAATCCTCTAAGGATTAATACTATTACTAATCCTATTTCTATTCTTTATATCTATACTTCTCTTATTACTCTAAGAAGGTAATACTATAGTAATAGGGTTTATTAATAATTCTAATATCCTTATATATAGTATATCTATAGAGGAGAACTATAAATAACTAGAGAAAGCCTATAATAAATATATAGAGTAGGTAATAAGATATAGAGTAGCCTTTATACTATAGAAGTATTAGCTTATCTATTTTATAAGAGGAAGGAACTATAACCTCCGAGCTATAGTCTAGATTCCTAGCTTTAGAAGTAAACCTATCCTATCTCTAAGACTACTAGGAGTTTAGGTAAATACTAAACTTAAGTAGGGCTTATATATTAAGAAGGTAGCTAAGAAAGGTATATACTAGATCTAGTCCTTATAGAGGCTATATAAGTCTACTTAAAGAGTATTATTTAAGAAAGTAAGACATATCTATACTATAGTTATTAAGCTAGCCCTAGTATATAAATACTAAACCTAGTCTAACCTAAAAGGAATAAGAGAATATAATAAAGGCCTTACTAAACTAATTAAGCAAGTCTAGAACTAAGCTCTAAGGAATATTATAGGTATATATAAGTTAGTTATAGCTATAGTTCTCTAAAGGGAAGCAAGTATCTCTCTAATCTAGCTCTATACTTAAGACCTTACTAGATAATATATAAGGAATAAAGTAGATAACTTAACCTACTAGTATATTAAGTAAGTATATAAGAGAATTACTTAGAAAGAATAAAGAGTAAGGAGAAGAGGCAACTAATATAGTAGGTAATATAAGATAAGAGTATAGGAAATTTAAGAGATAACTCTAAGCTAGAGGCTACTCTAGATAAGAATAGGAGTTAAGAACTAGTAGGAGCTTACTAAATAGAACTAAGAATAGGAGAAGGCTAGATAAAAGAGGGGTATAATAAGGGAGCAACTAGTAGTATAGGCTATAGTAGGATAATTTAGGGCTAAAGAGATTTATAAGAAGGCTCTAAGGCCTATAAGCACGATAATTACCCTAATTAGAATAGGATATATTAGACTTAAAGTATACCTAATAAAGAGAAGAGTCCTAGGAGTTATTCTAATATACCTATATAACTAAAGTATCTAGAATACTAAGTATATTTATATATCCTACTAAAACTATTAAAGTAATAGATATTAGCTATTTATAGTAGTAGGAACTAGCTTATAAGAAGATATATACTTAATACTAAGAGGCCTTAATACTATAGCTAGGTAGCTAATCTAAGAAGGATTATTAGACTAGTTCTTCCTAGCTAGAGAAGAGATTAATAAGAGAGAACGAAGCTATAAAGAGATAAGGAGATAAAGAGGAGTCTAAGAAGAAGAGTAAGGTAATAAAAGAGCCTAATTTTACTTAAAGAAAGGTAAGATAGAAGAAGTAACTACTAACTATAAATATAAAAAGGAAGATAAGGAGTTTTTTATAGAATTTTCCCTTTTATATAATACTAGAGTAAAGCTACTTACTCTAGATAAAGAGGTAGACTAGTAATAAGATTAATCTATCTATCTATTATTACTCGTCGTCGCGATTCTTTATTACTTATTATTACGATTCTTCGTCGCTTATTATCGCGATTCTTTATCGCTCGTTATTACGATTCTATATTATTATTACGATTCTTCGTCGCTTATTATTATAATTCTTCGTCGTTTATTATTACGATTCTACGTCGCTCGTCGCTATAATTCTCTATTATTATCGCGACTCTCTATTATTATCGCGATTCTTTATCGTTATCGCGTATAATTTCGATTCTACGTTATTATCGCGATTCTTCGTTATCTATCGTTTATCGCCGTAATATACGTTACTATATTTATTTTCTATCTTATTATCGCTATTCTAATTAACTAATAGTAGAGTATAATTAATATTTAGTTAGTTTTTAGGTAAACTTAGTAGCATTTTTAATAAAATCTAAGCTAGACTACTACTAATATTTAGTTTAGCTTACTCTAAAGCTAAATTAATATTCTTTTTAAGATAGTTAAACTATAGTAAAAGAAATAGTATTATAAGGACGATAGTAGAATAGAATTTAATAACGACGATATAAAGCTTCGACGATAACGTAGTATCGCGACGACGACGTAGAATCGCGGCGACGACGTAGAATCGCGACGACGACGTAGAATCGTAATAGCAACGTAGAATCGCGACGACGACGTAGAATCGAAACGACGACGTAGAATCGCGACGACGATATAGAATCACAACGACGACGTACGGAAGGCGATAGCAGGAAAGCAGGGTTCTACGTTTAGTGCTAAGTCTTCTGCGTCCCGCGCTGCGCTAGAATCTATTTCTAGGTTTTTTCACTTTTAGTATTAAAAATCCGCCATACTAGGAGTGGAAACCTCGGCGGCATCCATGTCCGACCTCACCTCTTCGATCTCATTACAACTTCATCTAATGCCCGGCCATCATGGCTATAAGATACGAAGACCGCAATGCAGCAGTGTCTTCGGCGATTCACTAGCTTATACTATTAGTTCTATTCGACTGCGACCCATCTTGCGACCTCCGCGCCCTTCAATCTTCTCGAGCAGCGCCCTCTTCCTTCGCCCCTACTGTTCCTATGTCCGTCAATCCGATCTGTGCGATTATTACCATCCCGACTATGAACGCAAACAGCGCCCAGAATGCCGCCCGATAGCCTTTCATCAAAGCCTCTGGAATTCATTTATCGTCGTAATGCGACCCCGCCGTGACGCTGGCGGAGATGACTGATAAGATACATATTCCAATCGACGCTCCGAGCTGTGCGAAAGTGCCAAGCACAGCACCACCTAATGCTTGGGTTTCGGTAGGATAGGCGGCAGCTACTATGAGCGTACCGGCTGTGCAGAGAACATCTATGGACACCGGCGCTAGAGCCTGAAATGATATCAGCTTGCTGTCTTCGTGCAAGAGCTTATACATACCTGCGCCCAAAAAGCGGCGTACCAGTAGGACCAGGCGGGATCAATCGGAGCCATAAGTAACGGCGAGCCAGCACAGAAGACTGAAGAAAGCTGGACGAGAAGAAGGACGGGTAGTTTGTTGACGAGCTGCAAGATTGTGAGCTGCAGTAAGCGGTGTACGCCTCAGGGGGTAAACGTACGATACCAGACAAGAGCTCGAACAGTATAGCGACGACAACCTGTGGAAGTATTCTGACCGACGCCTCGACCGCGGATAGTCCTTGGACTTTTTGGAAACTGGAATGTGTTAGCACTAATAATGGCTTCGCAGACGTCGTACAAACAATAAGCTGCTGAAGAGTTCCATTGAGTTGAGGACGGCATTCGTGAGCAGAATCAAAAGGCACATGGTAGTGAATGAAGTGTTTCTCCACATCGAGACAGGAATAATGGCGGGCTTCCCGCGTTTCTCCTGGTACGAATTCCATATCACAAATGCTGGAAGTAGTGAGAGGCTGATGAAGAGCAGAGCAAGGCTGCTCTTGTGCTTGATATTATCTGCGTCGCCTGCGAGCATGCTTCTTCATGTCAGCTCACAAATCCTTCCATTTCTGGGAACGCGGACTCACGCCAGAACGTAGGACAGTATGCCAGTTGATCCGCCTGCGATGAGGGCTCCAATCCAGTCGACCTCCCGCAGTAGCCTCTCTGCGACGCCCACTTTGGAAGACGGGTCCTTGGGGAGTGTCCAGGTACCCACGGTGAATGATAGCAGACCTATTGCTGCGTCGGCATAGAAACCGACTCGCCATCCGATAGTCGTAACGCATACCCAATGATCGCAGTCAACCGATTGCAATCAATCAAAGGCCTTGATTGAGTTGCCAAGGCAAGTGATTGCAACTAGAGGTCATTTCAATTAATCGATTAAGCCGGATTGATTATAAGTAAGCAAAACTATAGTTCTTTATAGGCAAAAAGAATATGAAGAACCTAGGTTTTAATTAGCTAATTTAACTAATGCCGAATTAGGAAGTTTACTAATAATTATATATTTAGGCCGTACCTTTACTTACTAACCGAGCGCCTCTGCAACTACCCGGCACCCTGCATCGTCTAACAACCTACCCCTAAAGGATCCTTACTTTATATAGCGGCCCCTGCGAACGGCAGACGCATAAGAGACTAACAATGCAGAAGAGGGGGCTAGAGGCCTTCTACGAACTATTTATTTACTTAGCTACGTTGCTAAGCCTCCGTTTAATTAATTATACGACTCGGTTGCAACTATTCACTTGTTCCGGCACATGATTGCAACTAATTATAGTGCCAGGTTAGGTTGGAATTAATCAATCGATTGATCAATTAATTGCTGGTTGACGGTTGACTGCGATCATTGCGCATACCCCAGCAAGCACGAGACCTATGGCGAAGCCTAAAGGCTGCGCCAGGAAAATCATGGCGAAACCCAGGTTCCTCGGCGTTCCATGTTCAACGCTCGTCGAGATGATCGAGACGGCGGTAGGGACTACCATAGCCGTCGCAACTCCCTGGCAGGCCCGTAGAGCAATGAGCTCCATCCCAGATCTTGCCAGGCCAGACGCCAATATGAACGCAGAGACCAGTATGCATCCTGTTAGATGGACGTTGCGAGAGCCAACTACATCTGCCACGGAACCGGCAATCAGCAGGAAACTTCCCCCTATGAGGAAGGATACCGAGATAGGCCATAGAAGAAGGTGGTCTGGAATTGATATGGATGAAGCGATGACGGGCAGGCCAACCGTGAGCAGGCCATTACTGAAGCTCGCGACAAAGTTGATGCCGCAGAGCTGCGCAATCACGATCCAAGATCGGGAAGAGGAGAGCTTCGGGATTGGGAGGTTGCCTCTAAGGGTCGACATGACGTACGCTTTACAGACGGTGCCCCGTCGTTCAAACGAGTGGTATCTGGTGAGTGGTCGGCTGACGCACGCTGCTGTTGGAGGAGAGGCGTGGCTTCCTCCGAGTGTTCAGTCGCCATTATGTTCGTGACTGGGCAGTGAAGCACTGTCGAAGATTGAGTTGTTGGTGGTGTCATTCTGGTGAAGGGCGCTGCTGTTGGAGTGACAAAATCCTGCGCCTTGGTGAAGATGTCAGGAACAACAATGCTCATCTGCGCGAGACCATCCCTCGACTGCTCACAATCGTGCATTTTTGGGGACGACGCATCCGCGCTTGCGTCGCTGGTCCCACAATCATCGAATTGATTGGTAAACCTTCTAGGGATTGTTGCATCGGACCATCACCCAGCTGTGCAGCGAAATTATGAAGCGTAAATCATGACTCGGCCAGCCAGACACCGTAGTCTCCATTGCCGTGCATGGCACTGCATGCATAGTCACAAAACCAAGATTCTCAGGTTAGTGGACTCTCTCCTTTCGCAATTCGGCATGCATCTGCAGCGGCATAGGGCCACAAGCACCAATTTTGAGCCTTCCTTCCACTGTCTACAAGTTTTGCTGAGGTTTCTGCTTGAACATAGCGATTTCAGTGTTCTTGGTAAAGATTGCAAGTTGCCAAGTTTGCGTGACGCGGACGCCGAATGTGATTAACAGTTCAGAGACCTGCAGACACCTGAGAAGTTTAAGAAGCTCTGGTGGACTCTAAGATCAGATCATGCTTCCCAATCCCTTTGCTCAACTTCCTACGCTCTAAGAGCTTTTCTGATGAGAACAAGGTGTCTGGAAGAAATGCAAGGAGGCGCAGAATATGTTAGGCGTGCTTAGAAACTGCCTTTGCGAAAATTGCGGTCTTGAAGTGGTGGTGTTGCTTTCGCTCCCTGCTAAAGGCGTCCTGCTTTTACTGTTAGGCAGGAGCAAACAAGTACGTACCTAGTACCCTTCTGGAAGGCATTTGCCGAAAGCGGCCACTTTTTATGGATACAGTAGATAAATTGGTCGATCATTGTTCAACATATGGAGCCCAGCCTGCGAGTCGTTGCCTTTTCGTAATACTTATTCGAACCCCAGCTCGGCTCTAGCAACATGTCCAAGTCGCAATTTGCTCGATGCACAGCATGGCGTCCGAAGAACGATCTGTTCTGGCCGAGCTCAGCGAATTTCGCTCAAAAATCCCAAATGAGAAGCTACGTCGATGGGAATCTCCTACCGGGACAAAATGTTTCATGTAAGTCCTTCGAGTCACATTTTTGGGAATGGAATATAGGTTCCCTCACCATAAGCGGTGTGTTTGTTGGATGAATATCTGCACCATACATCGCGTTCCTCAAGCATGTAGTAACCCAGATCACAGCAAGATCATCCAAGATTGGGGAACGATAGTTGCTGCTCACCAACTCTTGGTTCGGTATCCAGGTCCACTCACACTCATTTTTGCGGTAATTCTAGTATCGTGGGGTCAGCGCGGGCTATTATGTTTGGCTCAAGCAATGATCGCAGTCAACCGTCAACCAGCATAATTGATCAATCGATTGATTATCCAACCTAACCTGGCACTATAATTGGTTGCAATCATATGCCGGAACAAGTGAATAGTTGCAACCGAGTCGTATAATTAATTAAACGGAGGCTTAGCAACGTAGCTAAGTAAATAAATAGTTCGTAGAAGGCCTCTAGAAGGCCTCCGGTTAGCTATATTAGCCCCCTCTTCTGCATTATTAGTCTCTTATGCGTCTGCCGTTCGCAGGGGCCGCTATATAAAGTAAGGATCCTTTAGGGGTAGGTTATTAGACGATGCAGGGTGCCGGGTAGTTGTTAACTACTCGAAATAGAATTGTGTTACATAAGCTGGTATCGGCATTCTCGCCCTGCTCGGCAGCGACAGGGACCTTTATCCCTCCTCCTGCTGAGCTCCGATCTTCGAAACGCGTGCACATCACTTTCGCTTGAGAACGGCAATCGACATGGCAGACGAAGACAAGGAGAAGGCAGAGAAGCTCGCGGCGGCCAAGAAGCGGGTATGCCAGACGAATGCGCTTTCGCGACGCTTTGACTAACCCGACTCTCCGCTTAGTTCGAGCAACTCAAGAAGAAGCAAGCCAAAGAGGGCAAGAAGGGCGGCAAGAAGAAGGCCGACAAGGATAAAGATGCCGAGACCAAGACTGAAGACGCGGGCGAAGAGGCAGCTGAAGCCGATGCCGCAGCCAACGTAGAGGATGCGGAGGCGGATGCGCAGGAGGAAGAGGAGATCCGCGAAGAGGTGAAGGGCATGGAGCGAACAAAATCGTTCAAGGAGGAAGCATCAGCCGCTCAGTCTGAAGTTCAAGAGCTGTACAAGAAACAGACGGCGAAGATCGAGGAGCTTGAGAAGGAGAATAAGTCGCTCAAGGAACAACAGGATGAGAACACGAAGAGACTTAGCAAGGCCGAGGAAGAGCTGCAGAGCCTGCGAGAGGGCAGCTGCGAGGTTGCACAGCTGCGCAGCAAGGCCAAAGAGGCCGAGAGGTTGACCACGGAGCTTGCCACAGTGCAGAGGCAGCTGACCCAGGCTCAAAAGGAGCAGAAGAGCAATACACGACGAGCATCGTCCATTGCAAGCCCGGAGCTGCTCGAGCAGCTCGCGACCAAAGACTCCACAATTCAGTCTTTGGAGCTGGACATATCCAACCTTCGCAACCAAATCACTACACTGGATTCTGCGATATCGGAGCGCGATGCTGCAGCGAAGGATCTCGAAGAACGCGCGAAAGTGGCAGAGGCTCAGACAGAGACCGTCAAGCAGGAACTCGATGCTCTGCGCGTATCCATCTCCTTCCCAAGCGACGAAACGGCATCTGCGAAAGACGACCCAGAAGCTCTTACTAAGCGCATCAGCGTTCTTGAGTCGGACCTCCGTACCGCCAACAATAGCCTCGAAGCCGCTGTCAAACGCGCAACATCTCTCGAACAGAAGATTGAGGCTCTGACGAAGTTGCACAAGGACGCCAATGCCACCTCACAGGCCAAGGATCGCGAACTCGCAGACCTTCGATCACAACTGCAGCGTCAGAATCAAAGGAGTTCCCATGTTCGCCCGGACAATGTGGACGACTTCGAACTGTCAGAATCAGAGACCGAGACGGGCCAGCTGCAGACACGAATACGCGCTCTAGAGGCCGAGAATTTCGATCTGCGACGCGGAGTCTGGAGAGACAAGCGAGCCGAGCTTCAGCCTGGCATGAACGATGACGGATTGGAGGATGTGGATCTATACACGCCTGATGGCACAAACAGACAGCGGGGCTCACTTCCACGCCAGACGAGCACATTCCAGGATGTGATCAATTCAGGCATCAATGCTTTCACGGGGAGAGAAAGAAATCAAGCACCTAGGACCAGAGCAGAGAGCCTCGGCTTGATGTCTGACGATGGTGGGTTTGACGAGGAAGCTTTCCGAATGGCTCAAGAGGAGGAGCAGAAGCGACGTCTGGAGAGAATCAAAGAGGTTAAACGAGGCCTACATCAGTGGAAGGGATGGAGAGTGGATCTAGCGGATCTTCGCAGGAACGGGACTGGGGACGGGCGCCAGGTGGGACCTGTATTTGAGCTGTAGAAGCAGCGCACCGAGAGCGGATGATGGTTGGATATAGTCGGAAGTGCTATAGTGGCAGCACGCCCGCGTAACTTCTTCACCTTGCCTTGTCGTATTTAAGCACCATGCACGCAATCGTCTTGGCATGCAAGCTCATCAGAGCCCTCGCGTCCACGGGTTCCACGGCGTCCGGGCTAACTTAGTTGCGGACAACGAGAGCTTTATCTCTCGCCGCGACGTGGACCAACGTTGCCTGGTTCCTTTCTGTAAACAGGACGCCCGAGACTCGCTGTAGAAGGCAGAGATACGAAGCACTCGACTTTACGGCCACGGGACGCAGTGTTGCAGTTGGAAGTGCAAAGGTCCTGGTTTCTATTTTACTTTCAGGCGGGAGCGGAGCCCAGGCCCTGATGACGAACGAGCGAGGGTCAGCAGTGTCTCAGCAGCAAACCCTCATTCCTGTTCTCGTGCGCACCAGATCCCTTCCTTTCTTCCTTATTCTTCTCTCTGACAATCCGCCATTCTCAGGACTCTTGCGCTTCCACTCGCTCAGCGCGGTCCAGTGCACAAAATGGCCGGTGACCCCAAAGCAACCCACCTCAAGGTCGATCATAGCAATCCCTTCGACGATCCCGATGCCTCAGATACCGCGTCATCCTCGCACGATGCATTGGTCTTGACCGTGGATAGAGACGCCACTCTCACACTCGGCACAGACAGCCTGATTGTGCTCGACGAAGGTCTCCGACACCGACGTGCAGCTTCGACATGCTGCGGCCTCATACCGCGATTCGGAAAGACGACCAAAGCCATACCCTTTCACAACATCCTGTGGGCGGAGTTCGATGAAACGAAATTCGATGTCACGATACGATATGCGCAGCCGATAGGGAGGAAAGGCAAAGCGTGCCGGGTGGGCTTCATTTCGTACGCGGTGACGGATAAGAGCCTGTTCGCTCACACACGAGCGTGGATGCAGAAGCTGCTCGATCGAGCTTATCCGGTACACACGAAGAGGCGGAAACGAATCAAAGTGCTCGTCAATCCATATGGAGGAACTGGGAATGCTGATAAGTTGTGGGCGAGAGAGATTCAGCCGATCCTCGCGGCAGCAGGCTGCGAGCTCGATGTGGAGCGGACTACCTATCGAGGTCATGCTGTGGAGATTGCGGAGAAGCTAGACATCGACGCATTCGATGTGGTTGCGTGCGCGTCCGGAGATGGACTGCCGCATGAAGTATTCAATGGGCTGGCAAAGAGGCGAGATGCGAAAAGGGCGCTGAGGAAGATCGCTGTGGTGCAACTACCTTGTGGAAGTGGGTGTGCTATGAGCTGGAACTTGAACGGGACAAATTATCCGAGTCTGGCCGCTTTGGAGATTGTGAAAGGAATCCGGACCTCGCTCGATCTTGTCGCCATTACCCAGGGTGATAGGAGACTATACAGCTTTCTGAGCCAATCCGTCGGCGTCATCGCGGATACAGATCTTGGAACCGAAAGTCTGCGCTGGATGGGAGCATTTCGATTCACGTGGGGCATCATCGTGAGGATGCTGGGCAAGACGATATATCCCGCCGAGGTCAGCGTACTGACAGACACGGACGACAAGCGAGTAATCAAAGATCGATATCGCAGTGCACGGCAAGAACACGAAGCAGCCAAAGCAAAAAACATCCACACTTCACTCCTGGACGACGACGACAACGAAGCCGACAGCACCGCAAACGACGAAGCAGACCTCTCCCTTCCAGCCCTCAAATACGGCACAGCAACCGACCCGCTCCCCTCATCCTTCACCACAACCGACATGCCCAAACTCGGCAATTTCTACGTAGGAAACATGTGCTACATGTCCGCCGACGCCCCCTTCTTCGCCTGCGCGCTCCCCTCCGACGGCCGCATGGACATGATCGCCATCAACGGCGACATCAAACGCACCACATGCCTGAACATGCTCCTCAAAGTCGAAGACGGAACCATGATCGACTTTCCCGACGCCAAATACAGCAAAATCCTCGCCTACCGCATCACGCCTCGCGCAGCACCACCCGTGCCGCCATCACAGAACCTGGGTCCCCGAATCCGAAGATGGCTCGGCGGAAGGACGGTCGGCGGCAGCGATGACGGACTCATCGCCGTCGACGGGGAAAGAATCCCCTTCGAACCGTTCCAGGCGGAAGTCGTACCCGGCATGGGCACAGTTCTGAGCAAGAATGGAGGCATCTATGAATTCCATGGGCCGAAAGCATAGCACATCAATACTCCTCGGCCGAGCGTCTTCAGAAGGAGAAGGAATCGTTGTATTACTAATATATTGTCTTGGGGGTCTGAAAATTTACTTGTTGTCTGATTGATTGCAGGCAGATGGAACGGAGTTGCATGAGAGTTCTGGGCTACTTTTGCGGGTTGAGCATGGCGCTGGTGGGGAACTGGTATCAGCTGTAGATTTTTCTCTCTTGACGACGACGAACAGAAGTTGCGCCTTGATGGGCCACTTATTACATGTTGCAACGACCCCGTCTGCCTCATCTCACAAGTCTCGGGGGATGACATAGTTGTTCAGACGGGAAGGTGAAAGGTGAGGCATGGAGAATTTCTTCGAATCTGATCCATTTGATTGATGGGTGACTAATTCGAAGATGGCTACAAACATTACATCGTCAAACTCATTGACGCATATGCTCAGTACAAGACACGCGAGGTAGAAAACACTCGCTCAATGCCCAAGTGTGGTATCATTCCGCAAACCCAACCTGCCGCAAGCTGTCCCCGTTGAGTGACTTCGGCTGTATCGTAAAGTCATAATCGGAGCGTCAAAACAAACGCCCATCGTCCTCGTGGTGTTGAAGGAAAGAAAAAGCGTCGTCGATGCATGTGCCTAGAGGGCGAGCATGGCCAAGACACCAGCGGCCAGGATTGGAGCAGCAGTCATCATTGCGGCACCGTTGCCACTGTCGGTGGCGGAACCGACGACGCCCTCGGTGATGCTGGATGCGGCGGAACCGGCAGCTTCGGTAATGCTAGACCCAGCGGCGCTGGCGCTCTCCTCGGCGTTCTTTTTCGATGTTAGTATGTGTGCGCTCGGGGGTGGGTCCAGTGGTGCACTTACAGTTGGAGACTGTGTCTGAGAAGCACTGACGACGCTGCCCGCGGAGTCGGTGGTCTGGCCCTCGCTGTTGGTTCCGGTGGCCATAGCGCCGCCGGCTCCACCCATGGAGGTGTCGAAGATGGTGGTGAAGCCAGTGGTGGTGACAAAGCTGGAGTCGGAGGCGGAGACCAGGGCAGTCAGAGCAGAGGTGGTGATGGCAGATGCACCGCCAGCGACGCCACCTGCACCGCCTTCGCTGCCGGACTCCGTGGCCGAGGGAGTTGCGCCAGACTCGGTACCAGAAGCAGAGCCCGAAGCACCTCCTTCTCCACCGCCGAGAGCGCCTGCAAGGGTGTTAGTTTCGAATCGTCGTATGCGATTGAGTTCGAGAGAGACGCACCACCGCAGTACTGGGTCCCGTAGGCGATGACCTGCTGCGCGGCAGACGCGTCACCACAGGCCTGGTTGGCGCAGTCGCGCACGCCGTAGCCAAAGTCGACGCTGCGGCACAGGCACTCGGGCTGGGCGTCCGGGCAGCCGAGCGATGGAGCCAGCGCCAGCATATTGTTGATGCACGTTTGCTGTTGTCGTGTCAGCCATCGATCAGTCGACGTTGCGCAACGCCGTCGCGTGGAATGCTGGGAGGACGTACTCCGCACGATGGGAGCGACGCGAGGTCCTGGGCGGCGGCCAGGGTGGCGCCAATGGCGAGGACGGTGAAGGCGGCCTTCATGATGCTGGCGATAGTGATGATGGTGAGGATGGTGATGATGCTGTGGGGAATCGATGGCGCGTCGTCGGAGCGGCGGTTGTGGGTGTGGCGAGATGGACGTTGGGTTGGTCGGCGATGGGCCAAGAGCAACGGCGGGAGGCGCGTGGAATGCCAACGCTGCAAGTGATGCGAGTGGTGAGAGAAGGAGGGAGGGCGGAGGTCGCTCAGGGAACAGCGGTTGGGCGTGGCCTTTATGATGGGATGGGCAGGCACGGGCGCGCGTGTTCGAAGCTACTACATGTGCTCGCATGTGCCCATCGCCACTTCACTTGCGCGCCGTGTGACGCAGGACAGCGAACCCCAGCTCGGCATGGCGTCCGTGGCGTGCGCGCGAGCAGCGTTGTGAAGCTTCTGATATTGGAGCCAAAGCCTGTTCCAACTTCGCGCCGTGCCGGCCAGGTTCCTGCAGCGTGTGGCTGGTGCGCGACATCCATGTCTCGCTTGCTGCGCCGTCCCCGCGCACAGAAAACAGCATGACTTCACTTCGCGCTGGCGGACCTGTGTCTGGTACGTGTGCGCGAACTGCTCCGCTCTCCACTGCGCAAGCCGCTACTCCCGTTGCGCCTGAGTCAGGCATGAAAGGCGAAAACTCCCAGCAACGACTATCTCACTTCCCGTTGCTCCGACGGCCAATTGCAGATGGCGCTGATTCACGCCCGCATGTACCCGCCATCTGGAAACAGCGCGCTCGCGTCGATGATACGCCCGACCATCGCACTCGCTCCTCCGCGTCAACGGTTGGCCGTCGCGACGGCAGTGGAAAGTGGCCCCAAGACGGCATCTGCCCGCTGTGGCGCAGGTACAACTTGTAATCTCCCGGTGTTTGAGAAACCAACCCCGTCTCTGGCACCACTACTCTCCGCCGCAGCGTGCACAGCATGAGGTGCCACATGTGCACCATCCTGCTCAGCGCACACGCACCATCGCGAGACAATAATCATGCAGCGGTGACGATGCAGGTTCGCGTTGGCAGGGCACCAGCATGCGCTGTAAGTCCCGCCACCCCGCTAACCAGCCACCCGGCCGGGGATCTTCACCGACATGATCAGCGAAACAGGATCGATATCGCCCGCGAGCTTGATGAGTCCATCTTTCGATAGCTGAACGTGCGCGTCATGATGGGCGCACCGATACGGGCAATCCATTGCACTTTCTCGGAATCTCGTGTGTCACTTCGGCCAAACGTGGCAAAGACGACGAGCGATCCGGTGAGACAGATGGGACTTGACTACTATCGACAGAGACTGATCAGAGCGCAATGAACGACTGGAGCAGACGATCGCCCGAAACACCCGTCCACATCACTCGTACCAATGGGAGCTGTGAACCCTCTGGCCATCAGTCCCCCGGGATTGTTTGTTCTAACAATCTTGAATCTTCGGCCAACGGCTTGTGCGACAACCACTCCACGTGACATGACGATCTTCACATCCAGGACGCAGCGATTTCCCCACAAACAGCTTCAGAACAGTGGTCACCAGGGCAAACACGGGGGAGTCGTCACTGATTTGAGATGTTCGGCATCGCATGCGTGCTTCCGGGTGTGCGTTCATGTTGCATGCCATCTGCGTCCGCAGACGTACGACAACAACGAGCGCGGACTGTGCAAGCCGAACGACGACCCTTGCCTCAAGCACAATTCTCACCCCGATGGCCTTCTCTCCAGTCCGATGAGACCTAGACCTGTACGCCGGATTTGCAGCAGGTAAAGTAGTCCGTCATTGTCTGCACCATTACACCGCAATGCGTTGCAGCCTTCAGCCGCATGAGGGCCAACACCCAGGTAGCTGCCGACCGCCGCGTCCAGGGGCACAAGGAAGGGCTGTAGATCAACATTGTTGTCCGCCGCGCGATTGTAAGGACCAGAGTTCTGTATGGTCGCCCGGACGTCGGCAGGCATGTCGGTCACCGCAGCCATAAGTCGACGGAAGAACTCATGCTCTCCAGGACCTCCCGCGTTGCCAGGAAATGCGCCGTGTAAGTCAAGGTTGAGAGCGCCCGGGAGCGTATCAAGTTCGTGGTAACCCGCTCGAGTTACGACCATGTCCAGACTTGGAATGACAAACGTGTTGGTCCCGAGACCGAGGGAGTAGAACATATCAGAAGGCGCACTTTGGACCCAGGCTTCACCCGGATACAACCTCCTGGTCAGGTAGTCCGTGTTGACTTGCTGCTCACCGGGTCTGCAACTGTTGAGCCAGGCATAGACGCCAAATCCACAGTTCGCGGTGGTACCTTGCCTCATCTGCTGGATGAAATCGGCGGGCACCACTTGACGACCGCCAAAAGCCCCCTCATTGAGCATCATCAACCCGAGGCGTCCGTACTCCAGTGGCCGAAGCCATAGTCCGGAATAGCCCGTGGTGTCGCCAGCGCGGTCCTTTTGCCAGAAGTAAGCCGAGCGAGGTATTCCGAGCTTGTTGAACAGCTCATTCTGGGCAAAATCTTGAAAATCCATGTTGGTCCCGGTGTTGACCTGGACCTGGCGTTCCAAGATGTGGGTGACTACCGAGGGGGTGATCTCATCGAATTCATAATACTCTCCGGCAGGCCTGAGCAGCTCTGTGGAAAAGTATTCGCGATAGCGGGAAATGTCGGCAAAGAGGTTGAGCCCAGTCACATGGTTGACTCTTTGGCCGGCAACCAAGTTCATAAAGTTCCGCAGAGTTCGATTTCTGTGGTCGGCATCTCCAAGGCCAGGCTCGACATAGAGATCGATGGGCGCATCAATATCCACCCAACCCCGGCCCGCCACAATTCCGGCGATCAAAGCGACAACAGTCTTGGTCTGTCCGGCGTTAAGTTCTGGTACCCTCTCGAATACTGGATCACGTAGTCCTGAGCCAACAAGACAGCCGTGACGGAAGACCTTGATCGAAGAAGATCCCATGACCGAGGCGTAGTTCAACGCATCTTGCAGCCTTGCAGCGTCAAAGCCCTGACTGCCCGGCGAGGCCTCAGCGTACTCGTTCTGCGGAAGCGTATTGCATGCCTGGCCTTGAACGGCATATGCCCATGCCAGCCCGGAGAACAAAATGCGAGCAATGGAAGACATTGTCGCGGGCGGTGGTCTCTCGAAAATTTCGGTACCATCCTCTACTACATATTACACAGTGCTATATTCTTCTAACCATACGCCAAGGAGCGGGGCTTAGAAAGCTTTCCTACTAGAGGAGGAGATCGGCTCATCTAAAAAGAAAAAGTGGTAGTAGTTGTGGTTCCTGGTCAGTACGATTCGCGGATTTGGTGCGGCTTTAACAATATGTGTCTCTAGCGCTGCGATCGGCATGAGGCGCGAGCTACTTTGCACCACCGAATTCACGGGTAGCTGTATTGCCAATCGAGCAGACAGCCATGGATGTCACACATTTGTAGGATGACCTAGGTGGCTCTTATTTTCACGACAATGAGAAGTTGTGTTGCGCAAAGGGCACGAGATGAGTGCTGTTGCGCCTCCACCAGCAGCGCCATCGAGATGAAATCCCGCCTGAATATCATCACTGGCGTCAATGGATTCTGCCAGGTGAACTCGACAGTATTTCCAGCACAAAAATGTAGCGCTGATCCGGCCAACCCATTTGTAAATACCGCCTTTGCCATTAATCCCTCGCGTGCCTCCGGCGATGCATAACTGGTCTCCGACCTGCCCGAACGCTGTGGATCCGCACCTACCTCGATAACAACAAGCCGTTCTCCCAAAAATGCTTCACATTCTCTCATATCTGCTTCTAGGCGCCGCCACAGTAGTCTTCGGCAGCCCTACCGCAGCACCACAAGTGAACACCGGTCCCTGCACTCCCGAACGTCGCATCGCCGGAACAGCTCAACTCGTCAAAACCATCGAATCGCATTCCATCTCCGACGCCGCACAAATCCCCCTCGCCTTCCTCGCCAGCAGAACCGCATTCCTCAAGTAAATCTGCACTCACTTTCTCATCCCCCGGCAGTCCCTCGGACCTCTCCCGCTAACCCGCTTCGCCCCTTTACTAGGGACACCGAACTCGGCCCCAGCTCCACCGTGCCCGTCTCCCTCGGCGTCACAGCCGTCACCGTCCGCGCCATCCTCGTCTCCGCCGCCACGGCCATCAGCGCGCGCGTTCTCGACGCCCGGTATTCGGTGAATTCTAACGGCTCGGTCACGGCGGATTTTATTCAGCCGGATTTTCCGGTGCTGAGGTGTTTGGTGGTCAAGGAGATTCATGATTATGATTTGGATTCTTGCGAGATTGTGAGGAGTACGGTTTATGGGTTTGGGAAGATTGTCTTGGATGGGCCGAATGATGTTTTTTGTGAGTGATGTTGAGGAGGGGGCAAGGTGGATGGAATCCATGAAGTGTATGGGATTTGGTATGCAGCGGGGTTAGTGGTGTATGGCGTTTGGATTCCCTTTCCTCTTCTTCGAACATTTGCGTCGGTGTAGAGTATCAGTGTCTCGAGATCAGATGTTTTCATGACATGATTTTTAGCACTCTGGGAAATTGCTTCAGCCTCCTACTCAGCTGCATCGAGGAAAACCCTTTCTAGTAGCATTAAGGCAACATTAGATCGATTCATGAAGTCTGAAGTGATGAACTGCTAAAGAAAGAGCATACACTGGTGAAAGACCCACTTTTCGATCCAAGCTTGGCATAGTCCAGCCTCCATCATCAAGCTCGAGCTCTTACTTCGTCTCGTCACAACCTTGCGACCTGCCACACACGATGCGCCGATGAAAATGCCCTCATCCGACTACTCCTCCGCCATAGGCGGCGGCCTAAAACTCAAAGGCTCATCGTCGTCTAAAATCGACAAAACGAAAAAGAATAAGAAGAAGAAAGCGTCGTCGTCAAAACCCACGACCACCGACACAACAGCGGCAACAACAACAGCAGACACAACAACTTCAGCCGATAACGACAACGAACAGACAACAGTAGCAGCAGCCGAATCATCACCAGCCCTCCAAACCGCCCTCGCGAACTCCGACGAACCCTCGAAGCTCCTCGACGCAACCGAACTCACCACATACGGCAAAACCGAAGCGCAAAGGAGATATGAAGAGCGAAGGAGGAAAAGAGTATGTTCCACCCCCTTACACACACCTACCTACCCATCTACTTCCATCATCAAACTCTCCACCCGAAAAAAAAAAAAAAAAAAAAAAAACCCCCGCGGTTACACAACCCACTAAATTCTTTATTTTTTTCTTTCCACACTCTCCAGCTCGAAGAACGACTCCAACGCGAAGGCGTCAAAACCCACAAAGAGCGCGTGCAAGAATTGAATCAATACCTTTCGACGCTCTCAGAGCATAACGATATGCCGAGGATTGGGCCGGGGTAATAAGACAGAAGAGGAGGCAGAATAGGGAAAAAAGGCAAGATGAAAAATTTCTTGGGGGTTTGGTTTGGGGGGGGGGGGGGGAAAGCGACGAAAAAGTGGAGAAAAGGAAAAGAAAAAAGAGAGAGAGAGAGAGAGAGAGAGAGAGAGAGAAGGGTTTCATATCATGGATTGTTGGATGACAATGTGGAAGGGCGTTGCGGCACAGCAGGTAGGCAGAGAAGAGAGGAGAGGAGAGGAGAGAGCCGCGTATATGCAAGGAAATCAGGCGTCTGGAAGCTCAAGTACCAAGTCTAGACGTCTGTACTGGCAAGACGGTGGAAGAAGTCAGACGCATGTGGCATGCGAGATGATAACAGTCATCCGCGGGACGAAAGAGGGGCAGTCCAGATGTCAGTACTCCTTGGACGCTCTCGGAGCATACAGTTCTCCGGCTAATAAGCTTCTTTGCAAAGAAGGGATGAAGACGGCCGTGCATAGAACAGCTCATCCGGCTTACGAAACGAGGGGAACTCTTGCCAAGCTCAGCGGTGATGAAGCAAATTCATCCGCTGCTCGTTTCGCCACAAGTTCGAATCAAGGGAATCGAATCAAGAGAATCAAAATCACGTCGCTTTTTATTGTATACTGCGCTTGATACATCTGCCCAGATGCCAACCATTACCGACAAAGGAGAACAAGGCTGATTATGAGCAGTTGTCGGGCTCGCCCCATCTGTACTTCGCACCTACGATACGACCCTTCCATTCCTTCAGAAGCCCCTCAAATCTGACGAAGCTATGCTTGCCCCATCATGCTTTGACGCGTCCTGGCAGTGACGCGACTCCTAGTCGGATCTGACACTGTAGGTACGGTCAACATGGATGTAGCCCGGTCCCTTTCCCAACTCCACATCCACGCTCGTGCCATCTTGGTGAAGCATCTTTTTAGGGGAGTCATCTCCGATCAAGGTGTCATCACAGACAAGTGCCTTCTCGCTCTGTGAACGCTCGTTGTCTCCAGTGTGACCAGGGGTGCGTGGTCCGAGAGCAATGTCGCGATTGCGCTTGACTTGGTGTGGCGCGGCGATGTTGATGTTGTTTGTGTTGGTGGCTGCCCACATGCTGGACAGTGGAAGGAAGGTACCGACGACGACGGGCATCAAGGTGTAGATCTGTGATGCGCCGTATACAAAGTATGTGAGAATGCCGAAGATAGCTGTACGCAGGTCAGTCCCGGTTCGGAAAGATGTTGATTGATCAGACTCACCGGGTATGCACATGGTCTGACAGCCCATCACGAAGATGATCTGCATCGGCCCAAACTGCTTCATGCCCATGGAGCGGCGCTGCCAGATAGCGTGTCCGAGCTTGGCGATGAAGACGGCGCTGAAGAAGATGATGCTGGCAATAATGCAGATGTTCGAAGCTGAGGCCATGGCATCGATCAGGGCCCATTCTGCGTCGGTCTTACCGGCGACCTTCACGATGCCAATTTCAGCGTTGACGACCATGGTCGCGAAGCGAACAGCGCATACTGCCACGGCGACGAAGGTGGTCACGGCAGTGACCGTCAGCCGCCAACGTGTCTTCAGGGTAACACAGACGATTCGAACTTGGAAGAGTAGTGAGAGCTCGAGGCCCAGGACGACCAGGAAGTTGATGACTTCGGAAGCCACTGAGAGTCGGATCCAGCCGTCGATGTCGTGATAGTAGCTGACGACCCAGTTGTAGAAGTTGTAGAAAGGACCGTGCAGTGCAACACTCATCATGATGGCGCGAACGAGCAAGAGCACCAAGCAGCCGAGGTTGAGAAAGAAGATGACGCTGCGACGCTTCTCAGGTCTGGTCATGATGGCGAGGATCAACATCAGGATGGCCGAGATACCAAGCTGGACTCCATAGATGATACCCGTGTCGACCGTGGTGTCTTGGAGTCGGAAGATGTGCTCCATGTGCACGGCAATGTCGGTCGACCCATCTGGCATGATAATGGTGAAGACCTGGCGGTACGGGTCGAATGTGGCATTCGGCGTCAGACCAGAGGTGTCCATGATTGCTGATTGCTGGCGCTTGCTTTGTTCAGTGTCGGGACGGATGCGCAGAGAAGCGGTAGTTTGCTGGAGGAAACGTGCGCGGCGGACAAGAAGAAGGTGGTTGCTCGATGGTATATTCTCGTTCAGCTTGGGCCACGCTTTCCGTCGGTGATGAAGAGCGAGAAACAGGAGCCGTTGCGCTGGAACAGAGGAGTTCTTGTATCTTCTCGAACAATTGAGCCTGAGACAATACCTGGCCGGCAACGGGTATGCCTTGGCTTCCAATTGTTCAGTGCTGCGCTCCACTCACTCTGGCAGGTGAACGCGCGCACAATACCACGTCGAGATGGCCGAAGCCTGTTCCGCACTGCGCGTGGGCGCTGGAATGAGGTGTCCAGAAGAGTGAGGCGTGGAATTGGAAATTGCCGGATGTGAAGCGCCTTCTCGCAGCGGTTCCTAAACCGCCTTCCAGTCCAACGGCGGCGCTGCCACTTGCAGATCGCTCCTGCAGCTCATGCGACGAGGAGAGTCTCTCGATCGCGAATCGGCAGACTGCACATGTTTGAGAGTGCCGAAGCATCTGGAGAGGTGCAGGAGCGACATGCTTCGCGGTCTCAGCGAAAGAACAATACGAAGCGATCACCTGACCCGCATTGACCAGGCGATATCTCGAACATCACTCCGGGCCAGCGCACGCATATGGCAGCTTCCCAACCATCGCGGCCATCATGGCTTCATGTTCGTCGCTTAGCACCATGTGGAAATGTCGAGGCAGCTCCAGGTCCACCGCGCGCTTTCCTTCACCTGCGGCCGTCGGGTCTTGGCGCGTCTCACGCGTCCATCAGGCACCAACGGCAGCAACGATGCCTCCGACGTGGCACATTCGGCACTAGTGCTGCGCTGCATTATTCCACGTGGCTAACGGCAACACAGATTCGCGGTCCCCTCATTCAATTCGAGACTTACGTGCGGGAGACCAAGATTGAGCTTCGCCCTTCAAAACACCACTCCAACAGCTGGGACTACAATCACTTGTCCCTCTTCTTCCCGAAGCTCTTCTGTCACGATGGTCGATTCGAGCAGCGAGCCTCCTATCAAGCACGACGAGGTCATGCGGGACAGTGAGACCGACTCCGACGATGAACATTTGACTTCGCCAGTAATGCCAGGCAAGAAGAAAGCTACGCATGAAAACGTGGCCAACGACGACGATGCCATTGTTTCCTTCCAAACCCAAGACACCGAGCCCCTTCACGTTCCGCTTGCCGCAACGACACGCTCGCAAAGAGATCAAGTCGACGACCAGCTGACGCCTCTGACTGGGGAGCAGAAGAAGACCGAGTCGATGGACAATGAGGCTGGCGAGTCGAGCAACGCTACTGCAGAAGCAAAAGGCGACGCAGCAGCTTTCGATGTCCAGCAAACGTCGTCTCAACTCGAAGCACGTGGCCTGAAGCGAAAGTCAACGGCTCGTGCAGACCAGTACGCAGTTCCAGGCGACCCAGAAGATTCCGGATCGAATGTGAGACGGAAGCGAGCCAAGTTGCCGAAAGCTGCTAGGGACAGCAACGAGGACGACGAGGTAGCGAGCGCAACGCATACCGTCGGCAAGAAGCAGGCTGTTCCATCTAGCTCCGGTGGTGCCACTGAGTCTGATGGGTCACCTTCCAGTCCAAACAAACCGCAGGCGCAATCATCAGAAGCTCGGGCCTCAGCAAGCCAGGATGATGAAGAAGATGCAGAAGAGGCGGAACCGGCCGATGATGACAACGAGACTGCCGCAGTCACGCCATCTCGGGGGGCAGTGAAGAAGCGTGGCAGGCCACGCAAAACACAGGCGGTTGCAGAACACGAGGAGACGGAAGGTGAAGAAGAGCAGGGAGTCGGCGAACAACAAGAGACCGCTGCTGCCACGTCGACTGCCAAGCCAACAAAGAAGCGTGGTAGGCCACCGAAGGCTGCTCATAACAGCGAAGATGTTGTTGATCTCGACGAATCGGATACGACTGCGAATGTCAAGAAGAAGCCGCGGAAGTCGTTGCGGTCTGCCTCAGGTGCAGCGACTCCGGCAAAGAAGACGTGGCGACAGATTGCCACGCCGTCTGCTACAGTGCGCAAGGCTCGAACACCAAAAGTTCTCCTCAGCGCCAGCGATTTGCCTCCAGCTGCCAAGTCTTGGATGACAAAGAACAAGATCGAGGTTGTTGATGAAACACCAAGCCGGCGGACGAACTTCGTTTGCGTGGTCAGAGAGAAGACTTTGCCAACTACTCTCAAGGTCATGCGATCGCTTGTGGCAGGAAAGCCTGTGGTAGGTGATTCCTGGATCCACGACTCGCGCAAGGAAGGCGAATTGCAAGACATAGAGCACTACGTTCACGACGATCTGAAGGGTGTTGATGCGGACTCGACAACCCGCCGCTCGCTGTTCGCTCAGAAGACTGTGTTCTTCACCGCAAGCGCCCGGCAATCTTACGAAAACTGGCAGGAAGTAGCAAAGCTTGTCGATGAAGCTGGAGCAGTCGAAGTCCTGACCGGCAACGCCAGCAAAGGTCACAATGCAAAGCCCAAGGAGAATGTCATCTTCTTTGGCGTGAATGACATCGCGGACGACGATGCCGAAGACTTGGTCAGAACCCACGGCCGTGTGGTATACGACAAGGCAGCATTTGCGCATTGGATCATCAACGCCGAGATTGATCTGGACAGCAACGACTACGTCTTGACCTTGCCGCTCCCAGGAAAGAAAGGAGGAGGCAAGAAATCGAAGAAGTGAAAGACGTGAACACTGCTCAAACCGCTGCCATCTGTTTGCGCCAAGCCTTCTCTTGGAACAGAAGCATACTGTACAGTAGTCTGTACGATCGCATCATCATCATGGATATCACATGCACAGCTGTCGCTCTGCTTGCTGCCAGCCTGCCGCTACCAAAACACGAGATCTGCCGACGCTGGTTTCGCATCTTCGTATCCGTGTCGAGGTCGTGAGACCTAGTCACATTGGCGTTTCTCATAACTTTCAACGCACCATGACCAGCCAGCCCTAGCTATAGTATAACAGCTACATTAGCCGCGGTTTTATCCTTCTAGCTCGAAATCGAAACTCTATGAATAGCAAGCAAATCCCACTTTCCCCCCCACCACACACCAGGACATCTGCACGGACAAGATGTAGGCTCTTTTTTTTTTGTGGTTTTGTGCAATCCTTCGCTCCTGCAGTCTGCAACTGTAATAACCTGATTCATTGTTCATGCAGCCCACGGATTCTATTCTTTCTGTATTTGCCTGAGGCAGATATTGACAGCGGAAATCAGAAAAACAAAAGAAAAAAAAATTCAAATTACATCAATCCAAGTCGGATCAAAATCAAAATCAAAATCAAAATCAAAATCAAAAAAAGAAAAGAAGGAATCTGTTTCATTCATGAAATTTAAAAAAAAGAAAAGAAAGTCTCATCTCTCTACTTTTCTCTCTCCACTCCCTCCCTCATGGCCATTGATTGAATTGATTAATTGATTGATCGATCGGATCAATTAAATCAATCAAGGCGCGAATCTAAAAAGAGAAAGGGGAAAAAAAAAAGAAAACAAAAAGAGCAAACGACAAAGCTCTCCGCCTTGCCCCTCCCCCCCCCCCCCCCACCCATCCATCATTTCAAATCCACTTCGCTCGCTGCTACACTGTCTGTAGTAGCTGGTTTTCTCTCTCGCTCACTTTGATCCCGAGAGAGCTTCTATTCTATTTTCCTTCTTCCCATCATATCTCTCTAATAATCAATTCCATACGAGGAAAGAAAACAGAGAGGAATTAAATAAAAGAAAAACCAAAGACCCCCCCCCCAAAACACCAAAAAAAAAGCAATCGCAACTTGCGACAAGTTTTCGTCGTGATATAATTACAACAACAACAACAACGCTTGATCTGCCTTGTCTGTCTGCCTGCCTGCGTCCATCATTCTCTCTTTTCTCGAAACCAGCGAGCGGGAAGATGTGGATGGCTGGCGGCAGAGGAGGGCGAAGTGCGGAAGAACCTTCGTTTCAAAAACAGAAAAAAGCAGGAAAGGAAGAGAGATGACAAATCGTAAAATGATGCAGAAATCATTGTTTGAAGAGCGCAGCCCTTGTGTGGTGTCGTGCTTCTTCTTGTTTGTAGTAGAAGTAGTAGTGGCGGAAACTGTACATCTTTGAGAAGGAGAAGACAGACGACAAATGAGGAAACCACAACCCGGGGCCGTTGGACTCGTCACCGCCTTGATTTTCTTTTGCTTCTTTTCTTGCGTGTTCTAGTTCGATAGCCAGCCGAACAGCTACTTTCCAATGCTGAAGAAAGGTGCAAGAAGACAGGAAAAAACGCCAGGTGCGGAGGGTGCGCGGATAGTATGCCCTGCAAATGCAAATGCGAAGTGGGGTATAATACTGTATTCTTCCTCAACTCAATGTAGCCGCCCATGGGACAGCATGCCAGCTGTGACTGCCGAAATATGCCCGTTAACGCCGAATGTGTGAACGGTGGTGAATGTGCGCAGAACTGATAAAACGTTCCGAGGTGTGTTGGTCATTGCAGGGACTCTCGGTCCATGCTGGAAGTCCGGGAGAGTGGTCCCGCGACATCGCTAGATGAGGCATCTTTCCTCCGCTGAGAAGAGGCTCGACTGAAGATGCGACGCGGCCAAGTACGGTCGCTTCGGGGCGTGTCGAGTCGAGGCGAGGCTGTGGGGTCCACAATGCCGTAGTACAAACTCTCAGCATGGTGTTGTTGGATTGCGACCGGAGCTTCCGTCTTGATTTTGACAAACAGCTTCGCGTCGCGGTACTGCTCTCCTTGAGGGTTGAAGAGCGGTAGGTGTCGGTAGCCTTGCTGAAGACTACTGAGCTTAGCTGTATATGCAGCAAGGAGCACGCCGTTGGAGCCCGATTTCTTGCCTTGTGGAGCATTCCACACGGTCCATCGAACAAAGACCAGGCCAGGAAACTTGGTCTCGACGGAAGTCGTGATGTTCTGGTGGTATTGTGGGTCAAAGCCATTGCCTTCGACAATTCTCGTCCGGCTGCGGCTCGGTAGCGCCCTCTCGGCAGGCAATTCTGGCACTGACGCGTCATTGATGCCATCCGACTTGGTAATCACGCGCTCCTTATCTTCTGCATAAAACATCTCGAATTCGATGTAGGGATTCATGCCGGATCCGGAGCTTTGATTGCGTGGACGGGGCAGGCGCTGCGCAGAGATGATGTCGACACTAAATTTGACGCACTTCTTGCCCCTCTTCTCATGATCCTTGGGACCTTGGTCAACAGCGTCAAAGATGGGCTGATGCTTGGCGTGTCGCAGCTCGTCCGGCTTGAGAACATATCCTAGGCGATCCAAGCCACCGGCGAACATGGCCTCGTTGATCTGTTGGGGCACGTCGTATGTCTGCCAATTGAGAGCGGCCATCTGTCCGCCGCGGCGCCAGACCGACAACGGGTTGAAGTTGGAAGAATCCACACGCTTGGCAGCCGGATAGACGCGCAACAGATGCCTCACGTTGTGCTTTTCCAAGAGGGCTTTATTGTCCGTCTTCTTTGTGCAAAGAGCGTCGAATGTGTTCTCGTTGAGCGAATAGATGTGGTTGTACGTCTTTCCAGCGGGTGTCTGAAAGCCGGCACCGAATTTGATGCCTTGCGCGTACACACCCAGCTTGCCGAGCTCGTGAACGATGCGCGTCTTGTTGCCGCGTCGCTTTGCCCTGTCGACGGGCTGTCGAACCTCGTCGCTGTCATCTGCAGAGCTGCTCGGAGTGACCACTCCGGACGGAGTCGATCCTCGGGGTGTGAAGATACCATTGACTTCAGACGGACTCGTTGCAGAAGAACTGGAGACCAGCGGAGAGGAGGTCGCGCTCGATGTCTCGGTAGATGACGCGCGACCAAAGGTTGAAGTCAGACTTCGTGCTCTGCTGCGACCAGTGGGGGCTTCCGCGAGCGACTGCAGTTGCTCGATCTCTGCAGATGCTTTCACTTTGATCAAGATCTTGTTGCGTAGTTCCTCTGGTGAAGGTAGGCTGACGGTGTTGTTCGATATCGGCTCCGTGATCATCATGCTGCCGAAGTACTTGCGCATCAGTTCCACCATGACAAGCTGCTGCTCAGGATTGCAGTGCACTTCGAGTGATACAACCAATGGGTATGGCGAACTGTGGAAGGCATATTTTGCGACCACAGAAACACAGTCCTCGAATGGGATCTTGCTGGTCATCGTTCGCCCGTGGGTGACAATGGGGCGGCCATCATCACCGTCCCAGCAATCGATCTCGATACAACGACAGCCCTTGACCAGTGCGGAGATGTAGCCCTCGACACTCGAGGTTCCGGCAACTTGTCGCCCGAGTAGATATGTGTTGTGAGAACTCGAGACGAAATACTCGTTCAAGGGTCGATCCAGGAAGGGCTCGCCGCCGAGTGGTGCCAGAGGGGATGTGAATGCTGAGGTCAGAAAAGTTTGGAAGCTCTGTGTCGTCCATACCTTCTGCTCGGGCTGCGGGGCAGCATCCGGCAGGGTTGGGCGGTTGTTTCCAGGTCGCGCGAACCTGTGAAAAACAGCCTCCCAGTAAGCGCGATCCTTGTCCACATCAGCCTTTTGCTCGAAGCGCATGAAGTCTAAGAAAATTTCCAGAACCATGTCGTGGTCGGTGCCAAGCTGCCAATTCTTGAAGATGTGTGTGATGTCCTTTCGTTCTCGGAAGGACTGCAGGAAGTCTTTGTACTGGTCGTAAGTGAGTGCTGCATGCTCATCACGACCAATAGCCTTGAAGTGCGTCTTGACTGCAGACTCGGAGCAGTTGATCTCCAATGACCGGCACAACGCCATGGCGTCTGCAAGCGTCAATCGCTCGTCCTGACTGACGTCCTTCTGGCTCATGACCTGCTTCCAGGCCAAAGCCATGCCCTTCTCTGCCTTTTCCGGGTTGGAGGATAGCGCATTCATGACCTCGATTCGTTGTCGGGTCACGATGTTGAGTGCGTTCATCCACAGTTTCATGATGTAATGATCGGGCATCACGATGTGCATAGTCTTGATGCTGCGGCCTTTGGATCGTTCCGCCACGGCATACACAATCGTGACAAGTAGATCTTCCTGGTCTGCAGGGACCTGAATGTCGTCGCGCGCGTTCCGGGACTCTTCACCAACTCGCATCTCTCGGACATCGTCGATGAAGAAGGATTTGTCGGGTTTCTTGCCGTGCCAGCACACTCTGGCCGAGCTCGAGTCCAGTCGCAATTGAATTCGCTTCCTGCTGCGCCGCGTGTGTTTCCAGACCAAAGTGCCCTTTTCCAAGATGGCAGAGGATGAAGGCGCAATACCACCCACGAATGTGCTCCCTGTTCCGTGAGACACGAGGGCGGATCGCGCGACATTGATGCCGAGCGCATTGCTTCGATCCTTGACGTAGCGAGGACATTCATCCATGTCTTCCAGGTTGCTGTCCAGTTCCAGGTCCGAAACATCTTGAAAATCCGAGGCTCCGTTGCTGTCGCTGCGACGACGGATGAGCAAGGGTCCGGCACTTTGGTCGCGTATGCGAAGCGAATGCGTGGTGGATGCGCGGCGTCTAAGCTTGTTGGACGCGCCTCGAGATAACCTCCGAAAGAGCCCATCGCCACGAGCAGTCGCAGACATTGTCTCTGCCATCGCTCCAGGGTGCGCGACGCGGGTGTGGGGGGAAGGCGAGCGCTCCGAAAATGCGCGATCCGACATGGCCCTCCGCGGAAGGTAAGAAGGCGAGGGATAAATCTGAGGAGACATTCGGGACTCAGCCAAAGAGTCTTGCGAGACGTTGGGATAGGATCGGCTTGAGTAGATGTGGTGCAGAGAGCTGCTTCGACTCGGGACGGACGAAGCGCTCAGTCCAGCGGAGGAAGGAGTGACGGTCAAGGCGATAGCTGTGTTGATTCTCGCGGGCTGAGAATGCGAAGGAGTGGCGTGGGCCTTGGGGACGGGAGCGGCACCAGCAGCAGCGCGTGCCGAGAAGGCATCTTGGCTGCGCGTGCCGGAGGAGAGGTTCATGGCTGTTACAGGTAGGTGGTGGAGTGGATGATTCGGCTCAGCAATGCCTGCTCATGGTGACGGGCAATGGAGGGCGTCGCCAAACGAAATGCTGTCCCACCGGAGCCAACACGGCCGGTGAGCAGAGACGGCACGGCCGTGCTGGAGGCAGTCGCCCTGATGGAATCCTCCCAGGTCACTCCAGAAGGTCCAATGGGTCAAGTGTGCGGGTAGCGCCGAGGAGCCGAGGGCGTGCGGTGACGATTGGGACGTTGTTTCAAGGCGATCGTGATTAATTGCGACGAGGAGGGGTGGAGTGCGCACAGCGCGGTAGGTCCGGCCTGACGGTATAGTGGGTGCTTGCTTGCGTTGGAAGGATGGCGCAGCGGCGTTGTGTATGTGTGCTCGCTTGCTGCAACCAGGCAGGAAGACGACAGTGCAGAGCGCGGCAGGCCAGCAGGAGTATGCAGGGCTGATTGCAATGGGAGCACATGCGCAGCAGTATGTGGGGGTGCTTTAAGTTCGGCGTGCGCAGGAAGCAGCAGCGTGCCTGTGGCAGAGCGGTCGTGTAACGGCAGCGTGGAAGTCGAGGAGGAGGAGAGGAGGGCCGCGCCGCAGTCGCCGGAGCGCGTCCGGGCGTCCGGGGGGGGAAGGATGTGTAGCAGGCGGGCGGTGTCGCGAAGGAGTGACTGAGGTGAGGTTGGCGAGGGTGGAAGAGCGGTCGGTGAAGTGGTGTGTGAATGGATGTGCGCGCACTGGGAGGGTGAGCAAGCCAGCGGCCAGCAGGCAGCGCGGGAACGCCCTGATCGTCTCGAAAACCTTGTCGGGCCCCAAAACGTCGCTGCAGATGCACGCCCCCCAATGTGCTCGCACTCTTCACCGGGCGGCAGACGATGCTACTGACTGATGATGATGATGATGACACGCGGGCGGTGGGCGGTGGGCGAGGGCAGTGTGGCAGGCCGTCGGTCCGTCGTTCATCAGTCCGTCAGCTCAGAAGGCGCGCGGAGCTGGCTGCATCTCTATCTGCAGCAGCGTCCACGTCCCGCCAGCATGGTGATCCACCCCGACAATTTGCATCTCCTCAGGCACGGTCGCATTGACATCATCCCGCAGCGCACCCAGCGAACTGCCTTGGGTCGTGGGTCCAAGTGCCGATGAACACCGTTTCGCTCGTGTCTCATCGTGCTGGCGCGTTTCGGCCGCGGCGCTTGCTGCTCCTGCTCCTGCTGCTGCTGCTGCTAGTTAGCCTGCTGCTGCTGCTGCTAGTTAGCCTGCTGCTGCTGTGCTGGCAGGCCAAGCCCATCTCGATGCATGCCCTTTGACAGCGAGCCGCATGGTGCCCGCTGTTCCGGCAAGGCGGGAGCAGCTATTTGGGTACGAACCACTCGTGCTCCTCCGCGCCCATGTACTGTACGCTGTCCATGCCGGCTCGAGTCTCACTATCGCACCACCCTGACAGCCCAGCAGGGCCAGCACAGCCAGCACCGGTGGAGCCGCTCTCATCGTGATTGACGTGACCCGATTTCCACAGATGGTGAGGCTGCGAGAAGCTGCCAGCATGCTGTGATGCCCATCGCGCGCGCTCCTTCCAGGCCGTAAACGAGCTCCGGTAGTCTACCTCCGCGACCGCTTGCTCCTCACAGGCGGTAGCCAGCGGCGAGTGCGGGTTTGCGCGATAGCTGCGCTCCCATACGACGGAATCCAAAAGAAGCGCACCCCGGCTTGTGCAGGGGAGCTCTCCAGTCTCCGCACAGACGCCCAACCAAGTATGTAGCTTTCGACATGTCGAAGACGCTTCCAAGGTTCCTGAGCGTCCGCTGAGCACTCTAATCACGCGAGCCGTGACGCTGGCGGTGAGCTGACTTCATGAAACCGGTTTTGGCCGGCACGCACTGCCGACTTGTCATGACCGTGAAAGCAGACCGCAAACGTCTGACTCACCATTGGCCGAGCAACACTGCTGGCGGTATGTATCGCCAAGTGTACACCAATGTCCATCATCACGCCCGAATCCCTAGGCATTCGGCATGCAGCCAGACGAGACGATGCCCTGCTGGGCTGTGCATATTTGGTGTTATGCTATATCGGAGCCGGTGCTGTGTATGTTTCTTGAACACACACAGCGCGAAACACTCGATATTCCCGTGTTATTATTATTATTGAAGCAGGCCCGACACGCTCATGCATGGAAGCTTCTGCAGCAGGAAAGACCACGAGACAGCACCTCTGTACGCCTCGACGCACAACACGAAGCGTGATCGCATCGACACCGCAAACAGTAGCAACGCTAGATCTCTGCGCACGCTGACACCGCTCTGCAGCCGTGCATACAAACACCCGCGAGGCGTTGAGCACGTGGCCGCTTGCAGCAGACTCTACACAGCCTTGACCCCCGCCGTGCCCGCAACCTCATCAACATGTAGAGCAGCATTGGCCAGATGTACAGCAAGAGTGGCGACTTGTCGTTGCTTGCGTGCCACAAGTTGCCTTGCAATCCTGCAGTCGCCGTCTCATCCGGTCAAGGCAACGGAAAACATCGCCCTCGAGGCAGCGAAGCTGAAAACACGTTGCGCAACTTTTCACGATGGTGATACCGTGTCACGTCACGCCACGAGACGCTCGGATAGAACTACTGTACATCCAGACGGTGAGCTTCCAGCGCCTTCCACGTCAAAATTTGCAATTTGATCGCATGAGCAGTTTCTGCCGTCATTCGCCATTGCAATCGTTCGCGAATGATCACCCGCGGCACGATCTAAATGGATTATGGCATGGACCACCTTTCTCACACCATCGACACGCATCGGCAGGCTGCTGCACAGCATGCATTTTCTGCTCTGCAGGCTCCTTTCCGGCCGATCGCAGGCGGGCGCGGAAGTGAACCCCAGTACACAGCTGCACTTACCTCAGCAACATGTGTAGCACGCAGTGCAGCACGCGCCTAGACGAGACATCTGCCATGCAGAGCATCTTTGGCGTACAGACGACGCAACTATCCGCGACGTGTCCAGACGCTGTGTATCGTTTGTGGAGAATGGTGCTCCAAGCCTTGCCGAGCAAAGGCAACTCATGATCCTCGTCGTCACATCGGGCTCCGCGGCCGAAATGACTGGCGATGCTCATACCTGCTCATGATGCACATTGCAATGACGCGTTGCCCTCGGACCACGTCTTCGTCGCAGTGATAGTCTAGGGGTGCACACAGTAGCCTCGATCATCAGGAGCCGAAGCATTTGGCTGTATGATGACTTACAGCAGCGGTGGCCCTACGATCACCTGATTTTCATGTCAAGGCCGACGATCTTGCGCCAGTGAAGATCAAATCTCTGCACCGGAAGGTCAATGGTGAAACCCAGGAATGCCTGTAGTACTATCGTCAGCACCAGTGCTTTTCGCGCGCCTATATTGGAGTCAATACTTTTTGTGCAGGGAAGCGCCCTACTTCTTCCCTACCTCCGATACTTTTTTATGAGATCACCCGAGTATTGACCTTGACGAAAAATTTATCTTCTGATCTCAGCGTACAACGGTACAAGCAGCGAAGAAGCCTGTGGTCCACGTGAGTGCATCATCGATGTTGAAACATTCGCTTTTTGTTCGCTGTTCCATCATGCAATCTTCTGATTCCCGATGAAGTCGGTCGGCCCCCGAGCGTGAGTCGGCAGGGAGCGCTCATCAACGGTTTGCAAATCCTGGGTGGCCTCCTGGACCAGTCATCGTGTCTCGATGGGCAATGACGTTGAACCTTATGATGTTATTTGCAAGGGGGATTGACACATCTTCAGCAGGTGTGCGAGTGTGGAGTGTGGACGATGTCGTCCGCCCAATGATTATTGAGTTTCATCAATTGCCGTGATCGTGCCTTTCAATGTCACGTGCCGACGGCAACTGCTGCTGCCCAACGTGGAGGCCAGGCCAGGCACTTGCTCCGGGTCGCCGCTGAAAAAACACACCAAAGCACTCGTCGAACGCGGCCGCTGATATGTCTCTCAAGCACCCGAGCTCTGCTTTCGCATGGTCGGCGACAGCTTCTCAAGCACAGAGGCCATGTCACTCGTAGAGAGGCGCACAGCAGCACATGCAGGCGAGCAGCGGATGACGTTGATGTCCCCTCAGGCCCGGTGCTGCAAGAATCAAGAGCAAGTAGACAGCCATACATTTCCTACAACTTTGGTCTGAAGCACATTTGCGAGTCGGATTGAATTCAGGGAAGACTAAGGAGATGCCTACTGCAGTAGTGACAGGAGCCAACTCAGGCATCGGCCATGCCTTTGCCAATCTCCTAATCAGCGAGGTAGGCAAGAAAGCGCCGACGTCGAAGCTCGAATACGTGGCTGATGAGGCATCACAGGGCTACGAGGTGCACGTATGAAGTGATGGGACACCTTCAGACAGACGTGAGGAAACTGACTTCCTCTTGTAGGCCGCCGACCAAGAGGTAGGGGCGAACTTACAAGCTCTTCAATGCCGTTTGCATCGTACGCACACGACCAACTTCCCAATCCCAAACCTCACTCACTCACCTACCTCTCCCACAAACCAGGCCTCGACGTCCGCTCCCCAGAATCCATCTCAGGCTTCTCCGCCCAACTAACCAACAAACCCATCGACCTCCTCCTCAACATCGCCGGCATAATGGCCCCCGTAGCCGGCGCCGACGAGCTCTCCACAATAACCAAAGACCTCCTAACCCGCATCTTCGAAACCAACACCTTCGGCCCCCTCCTCCTAACCCAAGCCCTCCTCCCCAACCTCCTCGCCTCCCCCAACCCCAAAATCGCCATCGTAAGCTCCCGCGTCGGAAGCATAGCCGAAAACACGTCCGGCGGAAACTACGCATACCGCGCCTCCAAAGCCGCCGTGAACAGCATCGGGAAAAGCATGGCAGTGGAGTTGAAAGCCCAAGGGATCGTGGTGGATTTGTTGCATCCGGGAATTGTGGTTTCGAATTTGACGCCGGCGGCTGGCGAAGTTTCGCCGGAGGCTGTGCAGCCGGAAGAGGCAGCGGCGAAGTTGTGGGCGATAGTGCAGGAGAAGGGAATTGAGGAGACGGGCAAGTTTTGGCATCGCGAGGGGTATGAGTTGCCGTGGTGAAGGAGAGGGGAGGATGTTGTTGGGTACAGGGAGAAGGGAAGATGTAGAGATAAATATACGTGTTCAACCATTGCCGCGCAAGACATTGCAAATGTCCTCGTTGATACCATTTGCGCGAGGCAACAACACGGCACTGGATGCGAGCGTCAATATGACCATGGGAGAAAGAAGTTGTCACGGTGGTGAGAACATTCGGGAAATCATCTGCCTCAGGCATGTCAACTCACATCCAACGTCACGTCCCGACCACCCCTTCACCCATTGCATAAGCTTCAAACTTTTGTTTTGACCAACTTGGTATTAGCACATTCTATGACGCTACGATCGTGGGGTATTGTGGGTAGCGAAGCGCAAAACATAACAAAAGACGAAATCATAAGCTGCAACAGCCATAATGTAGGCAGCAGCATTTCTTTCCCCAAGTATCTTCCAACCTTTGCCGATCACAAGCCAGATGGGTGCGCACTGCGCCTCACTCTCGACGACTCTTGTCAATTTGTAAACGGAGATGGAGGTTCCAGACCGGACATAATTCCATTGTTCCCCAAGCCCGTCGACTCTGTCTTTTGGGCGGGAGAAGACGCGACTGCAGCGTGATCAAGAGCCGGCTCCTAGCCTTCTGCTGCTTGAACAGCTGCAAAGACGGCCTTCATGTCTCCCTCGACAGTATCGTGCTGATTTAGTTGCTGGTCACCAAGTGATTGCTCTCCCATATGTTCCTCTCCCATATGTTGATCTGCAAGGTGATGCTCAACAATCTGCTGCTCCGCAAGCTGGTGATGTTCATTATTCTGTGGCGCCTCGTGCTGTTGGGCAAATTGTTGCTCTTCTTGCTCGTGATGTTGCATAAGTGCTTGGGCCGGCTGTTGTTGTTGCTCGTGCTGTACATGTGCTTGACTTTGTTGCTGCGCCCAAAGACTCATCGTCTCTTCTAGTCGTTGCGTCTTCTCCGCATTCATTGCCGCCGCAGCTTCCAACTGTCGGATTCGGTCGGCCTGCCACGAGTTCTCTGTGCGTAACCGATTCACTTCCTGCATCATACCGTTCTCGTCCAGCGTGAGGCTTGTGTGATCTTGAGGCGGATTTGAGCGCTTTCGCTTGAGACTCGGCTCAAGTGATGCTAGTTCCTCGCCGCCTGTCGCCGTCATGGCACTCGCCTGGGTTTCGCCGTCTAGAACACCGGATGCGACTTCGTTGCCATTTTGCTCCAGCATGGAATCTTGCTGAGAAGTCGCTTCTTTGCCATTGTGGACTCGTCGCAGATGCTCGTTGAGGTTCTCCTTCCTGGTGAAGCCCTTTCCGGAATGCCGTTTGCAATCCGTAAAGGGGCACACCAGCTGTGCTTTAGGTCCACCATGTTTGCCGTGGACTTCTCGTTCATGTCGTAGGAGACCTCCGCTATATGTGAATCCTTGGAGTTTGGCGCAGGATGGATGAGGACACCGATATGGTCGATCGTGCTTGTCCATGTGCTTACTAAACTCAAGTCAGATGCCGTGCAAAGACGATGCCACAGCAGAAACTCACCTCCATTCGCATTTTCGTTCGAATGTCTGGCCAAAACAGTCGTCCGAAAAGTTGCAGATATATTTACCGTCTGGATTCATCGGTGGATCGCCGCGCTTGAAAGCCCGTGAGCCTCGCGGCGAGAACTCTTCAGGCGGTGACGCGCCCGCCTGCGAATGGGTTGAAGGCGCGCGGCTGCGTAACACATCTGCGATCGAGGCATCGTGCTGTTGCGACATGACCGAATGTGATCGTTTCCGAGGAAGTTGGTGCTGCTGGTCGCCCATGGCCGTGTCGTGCGGCGACTGACGCGGGCTGATGGGCGACACGGGCGCCTGGATGGTTTCCGTCGTCTCAGTAGCCATGAATGGAGACATTCGTGAGGGTAGAGATGTGGGTAAGGCCAGAGTGTGGTTATTATCGTGGCCTGCAAGTGGCGATGCCGATGCTGAGAGCAAGTGCGCGGCCTGAGGCTGGGATGAGGCGGTCGCGGTCGCAGTGGTGAGTCTTATGCTCGGAGATTCCTGGTTTTCCGCGCGACGGGGTGGCAAAAAATGCAGACTGTCGACGCCGCTAGAACCAGCAAAGAATTCCGCCGTCCACTGGTCGTCGTGCAGCCACGTTGGGATCGGTGTTGATGAATCGTGCAAGTTGGCGGATGGAATGAGATGGTCCTGAGGCACCGACGATGGAATCCCACTCGATGTAGCAGCGGCCGCGGCCGCGTCTTCCGTCGTGCGAGGCAGTGCACTATTGTACGGCAGGCCAAGGCTCCGACGGACCTCCGAGTTCCAGGTGACGCCTGATGCTGGCAGCGAATTATTCGTGCTGGATGCGCTAGGCAGCTGACGGTCACGAGATGACTCACGGCTCTGCGTGCTGTGTGCGAGTGTAGCAGGCGGAGCGCGAGGCCTCGAATAGTGGAAGGTCGCGTGGCTGAGCTCCGACCCACTTTCCCAGCTGTGATTGGGTGCGCCTGCCATCGCGTCCGAGGGCCACTCCCTCTGGCCTGTCTCCGCTGTGCGATTCGTTGCAGGAAGCACACCACCAGCACCTTGAACAGGCTGAAGCCGCCACTGCGAGCTGTCGTCCATCTGCCAATGGCTCTCGCGACTGTTCCCTCCGGGAAAAGCGCGTTGACTGGCTCGAGTCATACTGTTGCGACCGCGCAGCTCTTCCTCACTGTCCGGGCACAAATTCCGAGGCGATCAGGCGAACCAGCAGACGAAGAAGTGGGCGTGGTCCAGTGACGAGATGGGACAGCGACGGTGCTTGGAAGGCCGCGGTTGCCTTGGTCTGTTCCACGCCGGATAAATGCACGAATGTTCTAGGCTGCGCTGTCACAATAGACGAGCCTGGTGGATTATTCGCGGCCGGTGGTCTGCGGAACGGACGTGTGCGAAAGAGAACAATGCTACCAAGGCAGCTCGATCAAGAAATGGCCATAATTGAGCTGGGAGAGGCGACGTATGAGAGCGGCGAACTGGCTCGGTGTGGTCGGGCTCAACGGACGGTGTCAGTCTATGGTTGTGGTGGAAGTGCTGGATGCTTCTATGCTCAATCGCCGACAGTGAAGGCGGGTATCGTCAATAGAAGCACGTCGCCAATGATATCCTTGCAGTCGTCGCTTCAGGCAATAGTCCAGAACGCCGTGAATCGCTGCGCAAGACGTGAGAAGGGCTCGATGTAGGTCAATCAGAACACGGCGTCACTCCAATGTCCTGCTGAAAGGTAAGTGGTATCCTCTGTCCTAAAACTTCGCTCAAACACAGGAACCGAGAGTGAAGAAACGGAGACCTCGTGCGCAGAGAAGCATGATAGGGAACAATCGAAAGCGCGAGGATACTTCCCACGAAGCAGTCACCAAGGCAGTGCGGTGTGAAATCGACAGACTTGAGAGTGTCATTCCGAGGAGGCGAAGTCAGCGAGACGATAGTGGCTATGTACAATCAACTTATTTGGCGGCCTCATGCTGTACCTCCCATCAAATCGTCATTTACCGGTGAGGAGCTCGCTCCAAACCTGCATTAGCCGCCTGTTCCTGCACTCTTGCACCCAATAATGAGGCACAGCAACACACAGGCGAAGTAAGTACTTCGCTGTATAACTAGGCCCTGCCCCCGGATGGCAGATCGCGGACCATTGTGTTCAATTCTTCGCGCCAGACTGAACCGCAGCCAGAGGCTGAGTTGGCGGAGCGGGATGCTTAGTGTCACCTCACTCCGGCTTGATGATAGTGGCGCTGCAAAACTTTCGAAGTTTGTATTGTTCATGACATGAGCCCTCCGAGCAACATACAGTAAAAAGATGCCGCTGTGCACACCCAGGTGCTCAGCATGAACGAACAGACGGTCAATTGCTCTCTATCCAGCAAAAGTTCCTGGCACTGCCAGATTTTCACTTCACCATATCTTGATGGAACCTGGTCTGGCTGCGTTGAAACTTCTTGCTATGCTATTTACTGAGCGCAAAACTGATGTTATGACCACCTGTTTATACCTAACATGATGTGCGCATGCACTGACAAACCGGCAGTGAAAAGATGACGTTATGTTAGGATGACGTTATATCAAGAGGTGATGTTTAACGCAAAAAAATTATGCTGTCGACGCGGTTCGAACGCGCGCGGGTCTCCCCAGTAGAGTTTCATGTCGTAAAGAGACTTAAATCTACCGCCTTAGACCACTCGGCCACAACAGCTTTAATCGGACGGAATTACCCGCTGCGTATATGTACGTCCAATCTGCACGCTCTGTAGGTGGAGCTGAGGGAGGAGCGGAATGGGCGAAGGACCAAGAAAGTGGCAAGGAGGAATTTTGGAAGAGTGGCACGGGATGACTCTCTGCTATGTCTCACGATGATTTACTGTCTCAGAAGCTCGCCCGCATCAATGCGGCGGTCTCATATGCGATCTGCTAAGGTAGATTCGCTGACTGACGCTAAATGGCCATGCCAGAAAACGACAGGAATCGTCGTGGGCAGAATGAAGTTCGCTGATGTCAATCATTCCTTGATTCCAAGCACCTCCTTTAGTTCGTCAACTTCCGAGTGATCAGTCGAGTCCCGCTGCACGGCATCATCAGCAATCTCGAATCTTACTGTTGGAAGATCAAAACTTACCATCCTCGAACACCATTTCAATTGCCCATCCTGGAATAACAGCTCGCCGCCATTCTGTGCCGGCGGACCACTCGACAGCGGGTGACCAGACATGATCCCATTCCACGTGGAATCGATCGCGTTCTTGAAGAATCCTTTGTGCATGTATTTGGAGGCTCCTGTCGAGCCCTTGAGAGTACTCACCATGCCAAATTTCTTGTAAAGCTGGACTGAGTTGTCGGTGTAGATCTGATACGGCGAACCCGTGCGCTTTGCATAGCTCTCGATGAGAAGAGGCTCGCCGGAACCGATGACCGTGAGAGTCGTGTTCGCAGCGGACAGCTTGGCTGGTGGCAAGTCTTTGGCCAGCGCTTCAATGTATTGTTCGCAGGACTAGAAATGCATTAGTGTAGGTCCTGCTGTGAGACGAAGATGGTAACTTACACCGCAGAAGAAGTGTCGGATGAAGATGACGAGTTGACGCTCGTTTGCAGGCTTGCCAGTGTACAGTGACTTGAAGGGGACCTCTTTGCCATCTTTGTCTTTGATGTTGATCTCGCCGACTTCGTCCAACGTGGCCTGGGAAGGCAACTCACGCCTCTTCTCGTCTGCAATAGATGTGGCCATGGTTGAAGCTAGGTGGTCAGCTGAAGGCTACGGGGACTCCAGATTGTAGATAGTGAGAGACGGTCAGGTGCGAAGCATGTGATGTAGATTATCGCTGCTCGGAATGGATGATATCCGAGATCTAGCCAAGAGCGTGGGACGTGTCTATGTTTCCTATATCGTGGTGTGTCACATTGCAGTTCGCCTACAGCTTTCCTACTGCTGCAAACGCGAGAGGGGAGTAGGAATTAGGAGGTAGTTCGGAGTGGAGACGGCGGCAAGACTCGGTGGTGTGCCTGCTTTGACCGACTCCCGCGACGACAGCTTCGTCACACCCTTTGTGCATCTGCACTCTCCAAGAGCCTCGCATCACCCACCGGGGCTCCCGCGACAGCCATGTTCTCAAAATCGCTCGTCCGCGCTGCAAATCGCACAAGCGCCGCGGTCGCTGGCTCAAGCAGCTCCTCGACTACCGCCGTCCAGCGAACGACACAGTGCTTAGCCGCTCGCCAACAATCACATCAGCGCAGGCCCTCCAGCAGCAGCAGTAAGGCATCATCATGCCCTCCGGACAACACCGCGAGCGATGGGAAACCGGCACCGGCAGCGAAGGCTATCACGGAGGAGAAGACCGGCATAACAGAGCCGGCATCGCAACAGAGAGGGAATAAGAAAGTCACTCGGGCTAAGCGTTCGCGGACTACCGCAGTGCCCGAGAAGCAGGTTGACCAGTTTGCGGCATTGCCTGCCGTGCCTGGAATGCACATGCAGTATTCTGGTAAGTGTTTCTAGCAACACGGGATGGAATTCGTGCTGATTGAAGCCACTCCTACACAGAATTCTCCGTGTCGAACTTCTTCTCCCTACATCGACCACTCTCGCTGGGCTCGACAATTCCACCTCCGTCGAGTACAGAGACTTTTGACCGGATATTCGAATCTCGAAAACCACGAGATCCATGGGAGAATGGAAATTCGGCAGAAGGAAGGCCGGAAGACATTGTATACGCACTGCGCCATCAATTCGAGGAAATGGACCTCAAACCAGGGCAAACGGAAGAAGACGGCGTGCGGTGGGAAGTCATGCAGGAGCAGTCAGGCCAGCATGATGGTGTGAAACATCTCGACGGACCACCGAGAGTGAAGACACTGGATGAAATCGTGGCCAAATTCCCACCATTTGAGGCACCTCCGCCCCCACGACCCTTCCACGAGGAAGTGAAGGCTGTGGAGAAGAAGAAGACGTCCAAACCCAAACAAAAGCACTACGCCACCACGATCTACCTCACAGAATCGACAAGCGAGACCGGCCAGACAACATATACCGCATCCACATCACCCATCGTCCGCATTCCGGAAGAACCTGCTGCGATCGAAGAACCCGCCCAAGAGAGCAACAACCGCAGCAACTTTCGAGAACGTATGCAGCGCAACCAGAGAGCATACTTCCTCCGTCAGCAAGAAAAGCTTTCAGCCAGACCAATGGGCAAGCCTTTCAGCCGAAATGCTCCCAGCGCTTCCAGGCTCAACCGCATGCTTCTCATCTCAGTGAAGCGCCAGCGAAAACTGAAGATGAAGAAGCACAAGTACAAGAAGCTGATGAAGCGGACAAGAAATTTGAGACGGCGACAAGATCGTGCATAAAGAGGTTATCTTACAGGTCTGTGGAGGGCAGTGATACGTTTTCGATTTTGCACTTTCGAGCGCCTCGAGGTCCTTCTTCCCTGTGATGAGGAGAACATCTAGGCAGAAGGAATTAGAGCTTCCGTAGATAGATCTCGGCTTGCTTTGTTATGTTTGAATCCAGTCCACGTGGCATAGCTCAGGCGTTCTTTCGGCGGCATGACTCAGCGGCAGCGAATCTCTCTCTCTCTCTCTCTCTCTCTCTCTCTCTCTCTCTCTTCCTCTCCCTCTCCATGCTCAGGTAGATCGATCGGCGCTAGATATACGGAGCGAATTGCACGACTGTGGGTATTTTTTTCTTCTCTATTTTCATTCAGATCAAAACTCGACCCATATACAATACATGCATGCTATGTTGAACAAAAGTGATATTGCGATGCTAGCTTTAACTAACATAGCGATGCGAGAAGAGAAATACGCTACAAATCGTTCATGAGAAAGTAAAATCCCATGGGCACGGTCTATATCCATCGTGATGCGACGACCTTTGTGACCATCCATATGCAGCCACGCCTGTAAATGCTTTTTTTTTCTGAAAACGCGCTCGTTACCATAGAATAGGGTATCTCTGTCCAGTTATCTTCCCCTCCAATAAATAGGTTGCATTCACGGTATGCGTGTTCACCAGCTAATGCCGCGTAGGCTTGGAATGGAAGCGTTCGATCTTTGGTGGCCCTCAGTGGTACTGCTCTGACAGGAGGATAGCGAACATGTAGAGACCACGTCAGGGAACCAGCAAGCTGGATATCAGGAACCAGTGCTGGGATGCCGGGATCGGTTCATGCCTCGCGATGCAGCATCGACGACATGTACTCGACTCGGACAGGCGCTGGTGACACTGCTCCGGTTCTCCAGAGTGCCCCAGGCACGTATCGATGCAGCAGGTCTTCCGCTTCCCGGACTCCAGTGAGGAACTCAGCCTCACCCTACGTGACGCCAGTCAATTTCAATGATGCTGACGTCTTTGTCATCATTTTCCTTCTTCAAGTAGAATTGCCTGACGACTCCCGCAGTAGTCTTCACGGCATGCTCGAATTTCCATTGGATCTTATCACGGCCCAGCTCCAGCTTAGGTCGCGTGTGCCCAAAGCTGTGATGGAATTCCAATTGCCCGGGTGGGCGATGGACATTGACGTCTTCAGTCATGGTCAATTCCACATGGTTCAGATCCGGCAAGCCAAAGGGATATTCGGCGATACTGAAGCCATTCGTGAAAACCGTGTGGTTGCCGAATCTGTATCGCTGCAAGAACGAATCTGGCCCTGCAACGTCTGCGACAAGGTGGCCGACGGCAACGGGATAGACGTGCCAGCTCTTCCAGTGATGAATGGTCAATATGGGGTTGAAGCCGGCTTCATACCATCCAGATATGTCCTTCCACAAGTCAATCTGGTTCAGCCCCCGCATCTCTGTGAGATGAACTGTCGGGGATGTGACTTCTTGGATACAGTCTCGCCATAGCAAATCACCAAAGAATCTGTCGAGCCGCGTGCATTCGACAGCATTGTTGGCCAGGATTTGCATCAAGGGCGGTGAAATGAAGAACCCTGCGCCACCCCATGCCTTGAAGCCTTCGTTTGACACCCGAGTGTGGCCTTCGGTGAGAGTTCCGATATACCATAGGTGGCGAGGATCGTATGGTTCCAAATTGTCCAACACGCGTCGCAGCGAGAGGAAGAAGGTGTCATCGTCAATGACTCCGAACCATCTTGTTTCCTCTCGACGGTGTCTGTCGAACGCGGTAGCGAGCGCGAAATTCTTCAAGCCTTCGCTGTCGTGCTCGAAAGTGGGGTGATATGGCTCGAGTATGAGCTCAATACCCAAGGCTTCAGCTTGCGTTTTCGTCCGCAGGATGTCTTTTTCGACTTTCGTCAGGTCGGTTTGGTCTGCCAGCAGGACAAGAAGGGGTGATCCAGTGTGTGACAACCAGCGCGAGAAGGTCGGCAAACTCTCTTCAATGCGCTTCATCGAGGTGGCAACGCCCAGCATCAGTGCACGCGTGCTGCTATCGGCGTGAGATTGAAACTCTGGGACTCGAATCTCGGTGGCCGATCCGCATGGCGGCATTATGGCCTTGGACTTGGGGTCGGGCTGGAAGTTCTCATCCAGCACGATATCCTTGAACTCTCCATCGCTGAACAGAGGCTGCGGGATGTCGACGAGAGACGTTCGGCCCAGCCCGTCGTGCTCTCTCGCGTGAATGCAGTGGCGTTGGTATTTGAAGTTCCGGGGGACCTTGAGTTGTTTCAATATCTCGGCGTCCAAGGGCAGGTCGGCGGCGTGGTCGAGTGGCGCGCTCGCTTGCCATGCGGTGACGTTCAGTGGCTGGTGCACGCCGTCCGGAGACAGGAGAAAGTAGGCGAAGGTGAATACGAGAGCAGTGGCGGCCACCAGCTGGAGAATCCTGGCAGAAGAGGGCATAGTAGTGGCATCAACCAGGTGGAAGGTGCTCAAGAGCTGTCCCGGCTGCACTGGCGCGCGCGCGCAATCGCAGTCACCACAACACGCCCGTCGCTGCAGTGTGCGGCACGTGCGAGACTCGGTTGCGGCTGCTGTACAATCAACGAGAACCCACCGAGTGTATCGCATTGGCAGTGGGCGCGCAAATGTCGCTACATATTCGCGGAAAGGGGCCCCAGGCAGGGGACACGACTCTGCTGCCAACGGGTCTGCTGTTTCATCTTCCGGTGCGTCGCGCGATGATGCGGCGAGCTTGGCGCGGGCTAGTAAGTGGCATGGCTCCTCCTCCTGCTCATCATCGCAGCACGCCGAGTCACACCCACGACAACGTGAGTCGAGACTCTGCAGCGCGAGTCTGCTTGCTCAAGACACATGTCACGCACGCGCTCCGTCCCTACACGCTCCAAACTTGGCCTCCCCCCGAAAGCCTATCCATCTAAGCTCACTGGCTTCCGCCGGAAAGACCTTGTCCTTCTGACTTCGACACTGCGTCCTATCGCCGAGAACTCGAAATCATCTGGCGCGCATGGCTTCTTGAGTGTGTGATGACAAGCATGGCTAACGGGCAGGAACCACTTTTGGCCAGCACCACCACATTCATCAGCCTCTCGGACTCCTCGTCCCCACCTCGTATCGGACAAGCTACAGTATTATGAGGGGAAAGAGCAGGCGCGTGTCATCTCTGGCATGAGATCACGACTGTGCACTTCCCACACTCATCCCGGACTGCACCGCATTTCTACGCCATGTTTTGTACCGACGCTGTACCATGAGAGTCTGCTTATCAATGGAGTGTCTCTCATCCCTCGCGTTTTCCAGCGTTTCCCACGAGTTGATCGCAATCGTATAACCAGGTCAACAACCTAATCAGTAAGTCGATGGAACAAATGTGGTCCCCTCTGTCGGCTCGTGGATCTGCTCTCCAGGTGGCAGCGTCTTCGTTCACACCAATGATGCAGTATCGTCTCCCAGGTATATAGACCACCACACCCACCATGCGTGCAGCTCCCGCGTTCCTGCATTGCTCTTGTGCCTACAAATGGTTGCGCTTGTGTTCCTGTCGATGGCGCCATTTGTGGCGGCTCATCGAGCACGTCGACGTCAAACGGACATGTCGCAATTCAACAATGAACCAATGTCAGCATTTCTTTGACGAGCTAGCTCCACGATGCGCACGTTTATGTCGGTCGCTCTAGGATCAAAAAGGTAAGACCGTACAATAACAGCCTCGCTCTCACGCTCAAAAGGGAAGCGTCACACCGACTGGCTCGGGCCCTCGGCAAAAGATGGACCTGACAAAGTGAACCGCAGGGACGCAGAGTCTAATTCTGTGATTGCAAAGCACGCAATAAAAGAAGTTCAATGCCAACAGCCGGGTCAGGCGTATTACTCGTATATGTCATTGTCGTTCCCTCGCCTTCGACATTGGTAATCGCTGCTCTTGGCCTTTCGCTGAAACACTTCTTCAATCCGCCGCAAAGCGACTCGTTTTAAAATTATTACTGACGTCGACCAACGCGCCCTCCATCCGGCTTGCCCCACGTCCAGGCATTGACCCCTCCGAGTCGCATACTGCTCGCGACGGGATTTTCGCGAGGGCGACCAAGGACGAGCAACGAGGCACAATAATGACTGTTCCACAGCTGAACGGCCACGGCCACGGCCCAATCGAGACGCCTCCACGAGCTCCCTCGCCAGTACACAAGTTTGGGACACTGGCCGTTCACGCCGGCTCACCGCACGACCCAGTCACCGGAGCTGTCATTGAACCAATCTCGCTCAGCACTACCTTTGCCCAAACTTCTGTGGGCAAGCCAGTTGGCGAGCACGAATACATCCGATCATCCAACCCCAACAGATGGAACTTTGAGACTTCAATAGCAGCTTTGGAGAAGGCCAAGTATGCCCTAGCGTTCGCATCGGGCTCAGCAACCACCGCGATCATCCTCCAGAGCCTCGCAGCAGGTAGCCATGTCGTGTCCGTCTCCGACGTCTACGGAGGCACGCACCGCTACTTCACCAAAGTCGCCTCCGCGCACGGCGTGCGCGTCACCTTCTCCCCCAGCATCGAGCTCGACATCTCCGAACTAATCCAACAAGAAACCAAACTCATCTGGATCGAAACACCCTCCAACCCCACCCTCTCGCTCGTCGACATTCGCGCCGTAGCAGCCATCGCCCACCAACACGGCATCATGGTCGTAGTCGACAACACCTTCATGTCCCCCTACGTCCAAAACCCCCTCGAACACGGCGCCGACATCGTCGTGCACAGCGTCACAAAATACATCAACGGCCACTCCGACGTCCTCATGGGCGTAGCAGCCTACAACTCCGACGCCCTCCACGAGCGGCTCAAATTCCTCCAAAACGCCATCGGCGCCGTCCCCAGCCCCTTCGACTGCTGGCTCGCCCACCGCGGCGCCAAAACCCTCCACCTCCGAGCCCGCGAAGCGACCAAAAACGCCACGGCCGTCGCGCGAGCCCTCGAAGCGAGCCCGTATGTCCTCGCAGTCAACTATCCCGGCCTCGCCAGCCACAAGCAGAGAGAAGTGGCGATCAAACAACACCGCGAAGGCATGGGCGGCGGGATGCTATCATTCCGCATCAAAGGCGGAAACGAAGCGGCGAATAGGTTCTGCGAAGCGACGCAGATTTTCACACTGGCGGAGAGTTTGGGCGGTGTGGAGAGTTTGGTCGAAGTGCCCGCGAGCATGACGCACATGGGAATTCCAAAGGAGCAGCGAGAGGTTGCGGGAGTGTTTGATGATCTGGTGCGGATTTCTTGCGGCGTGGAGGTGAGTGCGCTATTCTTCTCATGTGTTTTTGGTCAATAGATCGAAGGTGTGCTAACTCATGTGCTAGGATGCCGATGATTTAATTGCCGATGTCAAGCAGGCGTTGGAGAAGGTCGTGATCGGCACAAAGGTGACGAATGGCGTCGCAAACGGACATTAGGAAAACGCTGGATCGACGAAGACTTCTCACGGAGCAAGGCAAAAGCAGAGCAAGACAATAGAGGTAGCAGTATGCCGTGCTTGATGACACAAGCTTTCCAGCTCGGAAAGTCATACTCCACCTACTGGGAAGGTGCTCTTTCATTACGGCCTGCTATGACAGCCCGTGTGCTTAATGATAGGCGGATATAGTGCAGCGAATGCGGCGGCATGCTTTTCAATCCTCCATATCCAAACCAAAGACTTGCTTTTTCACAGCAAGCTCTTCTTCCAGCGCGGCCAGCTTCTTCCTCTCGCGTTGTTGCAGCAGTTGATTCGACATGCTGTTGACCTTTTGTTTCGCCCGCTCCACCTCACGCTCGAGATCAGCAACCTCTTCGAGCTGTTGAGCACGCTCTGCCGCCTTTGCCGCGGCGTCTTCGTCCACGACATCGGGTGAATCCTCGTCCTCGTCGGACTCGTCCTCATCTTCCGATTGCTCATCCTGCGTCTGCTCTGCAGCGGGAGTGCCCACGGGAGTAGCATCGATCTCTGACTGCATCGCAGTAGCCGTCATTGAAGGTCCTTGGTCTGCGATAGGAGCAGGTGAGTCAGAAATGAGCTGCGACGCGTCTGCTTCGTCTTCGTTCTCATCGAACATGGCCTGCAGTCCTGCTTCCAGATCCGGATCGCCCTCCTCCATATCATCGTGCTCGACCGTTTCGATCGCGTCCTCGCCTTCCGCATCTTCGTCGCCGAAGTCGAATTGGTAGCCACCGTGCTGTTGGTCTGCCTGCCCCGTTTCTGTATCGACGTGCTGCTCTTGCTGCTGCTGAAGAAGGTCTCCAATCTTCGCGCTTGTGACTGTGCCTCCACGATCTTCCCACTCTTTGTCCGCCTGCAATAGCCTATTGACCTCTTCCTCGACGTTCATGGCTTCGTTATAATTCAGCCTCTTTCGGAAGCGGCGTTTGCGAGCCCAGTGCATGGGCGGCGTGATCCCGTGTGCATACTGGTAGTTCTCCTTATTCACCTCTCGCGGAAGAGGCATCGTTTTCGCTTGCTCTTCCGTTTCGCACCTCCCGAGCACGAGTAGCATTTGTGCGATGTCTGCCACCTTCCACCAGCCCTTTTTGTCAAAGCTCTTCATCGATTCGACGATGCATGGTAGATCCACCAAAACTGCACCATACATCCTGCCTTGCACCTTGATGAAGGCGCGCCTGTAGTTGCGCTCAAAGAACTTGAGCGAGACCTCCGCGTCGCTACCGCCAATCTTGCCCTCCGCGATTGCGTTCCTGATGTATTCGGCATCTGGCCCAGGCTGCATGCGCAAGATCAATGCCTGCTGAACCGCCGGGTCCTTTTCCGTCTCCGAATCCTCAGAATCGTATCCGACACCTTTCGGCCGCGGTGGCACCTTACCACGCGCGCGAATCTCGACCAGTTTCGGTTGCGTTTTTGACTTCTTGTGTCCTAGAGATATCTTTGGCGATGCTGCGTCCGCCACGAGGGGGCCTCCCAGCTTGAGCGATATCTTTCGCTTGGTCGCTGGTCCCGCCGCATTATCCTCCAGGGCGCGCTTCTTGCCTTTGGGCGCGCCATCGGTGGCCTTTTTGGTGTACGTGCGCTTTTTCTTCTCGGCTGGGGCGGCGGCAGGAGGGTTGAGTGACGATGGTCCCGGTTCGATGGGCGTTGGAGGCTGCGAGAAGTTCAACTTCAGCTTGATGCCGCCGCCGCCCGGTGTGCTCGCGCCCGGCGTCTGCGGTGTCTTCTCTCCATCGCCGCTGCCACTGGCGCCGGCGCCCTGTTGTGCGGCCTTGGTGCCAGCTCCGATCTTCAGCTTGAGCATTTTGCTCCTTCACCGGTGGCAGTGTTAGGAAGGAGGTAGGTCCACCGGTGGGCGCAGGAATGGAGTCGGCATGCACAGCGTCGCACAGCGTTGATGAGGGCAATGATGTCGAGCGGTATGCCCAAGGCGGCGGGCCGGCAGGTGGAACGTGAGGTGTGGCTGTGCGAGCGAGCGTGATAGGAAGTTGGTGGAAGCGGCGACGGCACGGACCGCGGAATGGAAGATGTGAATGCTACGCTGCCGTGTGCTGACACCACGCGCATCCTGCCTGATTATTACGGAGTCGCCAGAGCTGCAGCAGGCTGGCGTGCGCTAATTACCCATGCGCTGTAGCGCGAGTGCGCCCGAGTGGCCGTTGTCGACTGGGCGCAGCTGCGACCCGCATATTCCCTCACCGAAACTCTCCAGCGCGTGGCCGCGTGCGTTGCCCTCGAGCAGCGTGCGAAAGAGCGGGATGCGGGATGCCGCAATCTATCGTCTATGCTTGGCGTCACCGCCATGACTGCATTGCTCCGCTTCGTCGAGCACACAGAGCGACCTCCCGACTCTTCACAACGCCTCGACATGCGCTGCTGCCATCGTCATCGCTCCGCCAGTCGGGGGCTGATTGATGTGAAATTGCGGATATATGCCCTGACCAGCTACCATCTCCACGAGCTCCGGCATTTGTCTGGACATCCATCTTCACCACACGGACCAGATCCCCCCATATCACCTGAGGCGGCGCCCGCGCTACTGGACTCCACTTGGCTTGGATGGGCTTGAATGGACAGCAAGCCATTGGCGACTTATGATGCCCCGTGCACTTCTGCCCACTTCAAACACATCTGTCTGAAGCATAGCCATTCATCCCGAACCTGCACATCCTGCGAGATGGGCTTCGACACCATGCGCTCCTTTCAGCAACTCGTCCAGCACTCCATCCGACGGCCCCAGCCCGCGACGCACGGCTCAGACAAACTGAAGCGACAAGACTCCTGCGTGTTTGACAGCGAGGTAAAACAGCAGCAGCAGCAACCTCAACAAGAGTAAGTAGTGTACACGGGACTCGCAAGTTCTGCACTAACCGCAACGCAGAGCCCCACAGGCAAAAAGGACAATGGTTCGATCACACAAACCAGCTTCTCTCGCACCCACGATACCTGCTTTTCAAGTTGCCCTTTCAAAATGGTCCCCACCAGTGTCTCCCGGAACAGCATCACCAGCATCACGCCAGGCACCATCGAGACGCACCCGGACATCACCAGCCAGAACACCAAGCCAGATCGCCAATTCTCTCTTCGTCGCTGCGTGTGCTGGCGACCTGCAAGCAATGCGATCAGCAATTAGCCACGGCGCATCGGTCAACTCATCCGTGCTAGTCCCGGGCGTCTTTGAGGCCTTCAAGCCTGCCAAGAGTGGTCAGCTTTCACCTCTTGCCGGGGCCGCCTCGAATGGTCAGCTGGCTGCGGTGGAATTCCTCATTGCGAACGGCGCCGAGATCTCGCCATGCACTACGAAATCCGCCAGCAGTCCTCTCCACCAAGCGTGCCGAAGTAACAGCTTCGACATTGTCAGTCTACTTCTCGAGCACGGAGCGGACGTGGACATCGACAATGCCTACAAAGTCACACCCACAATGTACGCATGCAAATACTCTAGCAAAGAAATCATCTCCCTGCTACTCCAACATCGACCAAACCTCAACAAAGTCTCCCACATAGGCTCCACAGCCCTCAGCTGGGCGGTGTTCTCTGCGCGACCCGGTGTAGCCGAGCTGCTCCTGCGTGCGAGAGCAGACCCCAATCAGACCATGCCCGATGGAAATACAGCGCTGTATTGTGCAATTCTCACAGGCTCGGCAAGCATGGTCAAAGTTCTACTGCGACATGGCGCTGACCCATTCGTGCGCAACGAAGCATACGAAACGCCTTTGCAGGTGGCACAAGCACATGACGGGAATGAGCAGATTGTCGCGATGCTCAAAACCGTCATTGCCATGTGGCAACAACGGCGATAGCGGGCCCTCTAATTGACGTTTTACATTATCCGATACTGTATCCTTAGCGCGGCGTTACTGGGGTTGGCGGGTAGGGGACTTTATCCGATCAAGATCAGCAGACTCATCTCGACCAGGGAGCGAGAGCAAGGTGAGATCTAGTGTACGATATAGGAGAGACCGAGGCAATTGTGGGCGGGACGAACAGAGGAAAGGGCGGACGAACTAACCAGGATGTTTTGAGTAGCGTGAGGAGCGAACTCGCAGCTTCACGACCAGTCCATTTGCCATCATCATCAAAGAAGGAATTATTACCACCCGCATCTCTTGTCAGAAAGAACACCACTTTTTCCTATCTAATTTCAGAGCGTCTCTGGTCGTTCGCCTAGCGCAAAGCAAAGCTACTGCACCTTGTAGCAGCGAGACCACGGTCTGCATATATACAATGAGCAAACGGATACACCATCTGCCGAGGACGAGGTTGTGGACTGCATTCATCCGCAATTTTCGCATCTACCTCCTACTAGCTTCACCGACGGCGTCGACAACTGGAGGAGAACCAGGGCAGGGTCCCTCTGTAGTCTACAGTGACTGTCGATCAACAAGTCGGGCGGGTCTCACATGCACTTTCCGAAAAAAAGCTAATAAGAGCGCCAATTCGTGAGAGCGGCGGCAAGCGCTGACCGGTTGGAGATCGTCTCTCTTGATTTTAGGCTGAAGTGGTGCGAGTCTGCCCCGTGCACATGGGGAGGCATCTCATGCATGTGAAAGACATGATTGAAAAACACGCCGAGGTGATGTGGATATGATAGGATGGGCGGTTAGGTCGACGATTAGCTTGTTTCATTTGTTACTACTGTCGCTCGTGTCATATGCATTGCCTCCTGCTTCGAGATGAGACAAACAGGCTGTTGACACACCGTGATATGTGTTGGCATCTCCCGAGCTCTCCGCATAGTGCCTACGAGCCCCTAAAATCGCTAGATGCCACCGTATGGTATCGAAAAGGAAATTCGGACCGCTTATTTTTGCGAAGCGAGAATTTTATTCCATCTGCTGAATAACTTATACAGGCATCTGTTTTCAGAATCCCAAGACAGTGCTAGAAGACAGCGGTGCACGTGGGACTAGGCTTCAGCGGCATCATATATATGTGTAGCTCTTCTGCACCAGGGGCCGACCGCCGATGGTGCCAGCATTCACTTCTGCAACAGTGGAATCTGCCTACCTTCACCAAGCAGCAGCAGCATATACCGGATCATGGCAAGATCAGTCGCATGATTAGGGATTTAGAGCGCACGTCGGAAGCCTACGGAGTGTGGGAAACGCACGGAATCGCACCAAACTCGAGACTACCCAGCGCGGAGCAAAACGTGATCAGCTGCGTGTTTGCAGACACAATCGAGGAACGTCTTCCGGGTGCTCTTGTAGTGGACAGCCAGAATATCGTGGATTTTTCTTGACGGCGTGTCCGGAATGACTCATATTCTGCGTGTACTTTGCTCCAGCCGCGTTCACGCGCGCGACCTGTCCGAACTTGGTACCCAAAAAGGGACCTTTCTTGAGAGCGTCAAGTATCTTCCCCTAGCGACGCTTTTGAAGACTCGGCACCTTGTGGCATGCACCAGAGATTAATGAGCAGGAGAGATATTCTTGTGGGGTTAGTTGTATGCTGGACTATCTCCCTATGAGGAGCAAGCAGCACGCCCTACATGATCAAACAAAGTATTATACAACGCGTAATCTCTAGCCGTAGCCATTTGCACCACCCCATCTTCTGGACCTATAACGACGCTATCTTAGAACAATTTGCCTAGCAGCCGCAGCCTGGTTGACCACAGTTGCAGTAGCACTGTTGACACGGTCCCTCAAGGTTGTTGGCGGAGCATGTCTTGCTAGGATCGGAGCAGACCTATACGGCCAGTGAGTAGTATGCTCCCTAGAGCGTAGAGCAAGATGTGAGCACTTACACATTGATCACTCTCTTTGGTCCAGCAACAACAGTCGCCTCCTTCACCACCAGGCGGGCCGTTACCACCGGGGAAGCCCTCACCCCCTACGCCGCTTCCCTCGCCACCTTTGTGGCCTTCTCCTCCGACTTTGCCTTCTCCTCCGACTTTGCCTTCTCCTCCGACTTTGCCATTTCCACCGGGCTTGCCCTGTCCAGTTTGAGGAGCAGCATCTCTGGGCATCATCTGGCGCATCTCCATTGCACCGTCAGGATAGTCGTAATGGACCAGCAAACCGCGCTTTTCAAGCACATCTTCTTCTTGCGCGGCCACGAGCCCGACGACTGCGAGCCCAAGGCTCAGGAACTGCGTAATCTTCATACTGGCTTTTCCCGATAAGTGGGGGAACCTGGTGTGCAAAGTATTGTCGTTCGAAGTGGAGTCTTGTGTGCAAAATGTTGTGGTTCGAAGTGGTACACAGGATTACGTGAACCTCAGACTCTTCTTATATATAGCTGCCTTCTTATCTCTCTGCAGCGATGTAACATAAGGCTCATTTCCCTGGATCTTCTTCGATTCCAAGACAAGGCGAAGAGACGGCGTGGTTTCGTTTTGGAAATACAGTGGTGGACTTCCATGCTTGATCCCCTAAGAAAGCCCTGGGCTATTATAACGAAGGCTGTGAGTAGGGATTAGGAAATTGTTACAGCAGACAACGCTGTTTGGGCTGTTTCATTTTGAAATTAGTTACTATCGGTGCTGACTTGATGATGTCATAATAGCATGGGACATGATCGTTGGCACAGGCCATGGCCACGGCCACGTGAAATGGCGAGTTGTCCGTCATGCTGAAGTGCCATGATGATGAGGATGATGATGATGTGAGCTAGTAGTACTGCAGTAAGCTTGTCGAGGCGAGAGCGAGTGGCGTGTTTGTTGGTTGTTGTTTGCTTGGCTGTGGCTTAGTGGCCTAACGTTAGAGTCTAAGTTAGACGGCATGCCATCCTCCGAACAGCAAAATGGAAACTGGGATTCACAACTTCAACACGCCCTCTTTCGCTCGATTTGGCCTGAACACATATGCAAACCTGCATGCATCTTCTCGAAGACCTTATCAAACCACCCGATCGCGTTTGCGTCGAAAACACTCAGCGTTTCGTTGCAAAAGAGTCGATGTTGTGACGAGAGATCCGCGGGCGCGGCAGTAGCCGAGTTTCCATGTTGCTGTCCGGAGGATGCCATGATGGAAGGGTCTGGCCAAAGTAATACATACAGTAAACGTGAAGACGGGCACTAGGGCATGACTGCTCGTTCTAGACACGGAAGCGGAATCTCTGCGCGGAGGAAACACATCCTCTCACCAGGTTTCGTCCACTATACAACTAAGGCACGATGATATTACCGACATGACCCCCACGACGAAGCCATCTTCTAATGATGACTGGTAGCGGCTGATGATGCTGAGCCATTCCTAGCACCCCTCAACGCCCTTCTCATACCTTCCAGCTTTGCCTTCTCCTTCACAACCATTTCCCTCGCCAATCGCTTCAACATCTCCTTCCCACTCTTCACGTGCTCTTCTTGCCAGACCGCCAATTCCGAAGCAATCGTCTGCTGCGTGTACCTCAACTCACTACCGAGCGTCTCTAGCTCTGTTCGAGCTCTAGCGGCCTTGTCCCAAGCTTCCATCGCCACAGCCTTCTTCGCATCCTCGAAGAGACCGATGTTTGGCGTCCAGCGATTCGAGCGAGAGATGCTGTTTTTACTGCGATCGATTGCTTTCTGAGCTTGTTGCATTGATCCGATGAGATATGCCGGCCGATTCGTGGCGAATTGAATGGCCATTGCGGAGGAATAGATGGCGTGGAGATTGTAGTACAAGCTTGCGAAAGGCGAGGCTTCGCTAGGTACGAGCAGCTTGCTGTAGCGTACGATGGCAGTGTGGTATTGATCAGGAAGGAAGGTCAATGTAGACAAGGCGGAAGAGGCCAGGTTTTGCGCATCGGAAATGTCGTTGCTCAGCATGCGGTGTTTATTGGTTTCGCGAATGACCTTTTTCGTGGCCGACGCGACGCCCTTGATCTGCTCTCTTGCATGTTCGACGAAATTTTCAACCTCATGCGTGTCAGATATTGGCTCGAAGTCATCTTTAACGTTTTCCACACGTGCTTCAGCTTTGCGCTTACTGCGTTCGAGAAGCATGTCCGGGTCCAGCTCGGGCACCAGGAAGAACTCCCACACAAGCTCGTGTGTAGAAAACGTGCCATGCGTCAGAAGATTGCGGAAGAAAATGTCCATCCTTATTTGTATGTCTCTCAGAACGGTTCGAGACGGTTTCGAAGGGATCAAGAACGGGGAACTCAAATTGAACTGCGTCGGTATCCAGCTAGCCGGGCATTCGATCGTTAGCCACTTCGACAAGTTTTCGAAGTCGGCGACTGTTCTTCGACAAGTAGTCACAGTGATGAGACCGTTCGCATTCGGAGCTCCAGATTTGAGCACCAGACGCACGGTAGCATCTTCGACGAAGAAGGATCTTACTACAGTCGTAGTGCGCCCGTCTCTCCCTGGAGGCGATGATAGCAGTGTCAGATCATCAATGCGATTCCTGATATCGTCATCCTTGGCCAGCTCAACCGCTGTAAGCCCACGAACGTCTTTCAAGGTCATGTCGACTCGTGGATCGCCAAAGAGTGTCCGCACCAGATCTATACGGCCATATTTGCTGGCAACCATCAGAGGAGTGAAGCGTTTGTCGTTGGCGGCGTTGACGTCCGAGTCGCAATATCGAAGCAGTCGCATGGTGAGCTGCATATCATTCATGACATGAATCAACGTATTGCCTTTCGCATCGACATGGTCGTCCAAGTGCAAGGGCTCGCCGTCATCCTGAGTCTCGTTGGCGAACTTCAAGGCCTCTTCAACCATGTAGCGGTATTTGTCATGGTCATACGATCTGCACAGTGCAAAGAGCGGTGTCTGTCCGTTTCTGTCTTTCAGTCGCCAAGGTAACTTTTTGCCAAAACGTTTTATCAGGTGAGGTTGGTGGAACAGATAGTGCGCGATGCAGCGACCCTTGCTGTCCTGTGATTTGATGTACTCTCGCAGTTCATCTTTCGACACATTGCTTTCCAGATAGTGTATTAGTTCGTCAGTCACGCTCCGGTCGCCAGACTGGATGGCGGCACTGAGGAGGGTAGCTCCATCATTATTGACATCTTGGAGTATAAAGTCAGCACGGAAGTGCGCCGGCAGACTTAGTAAGAATCGCAAGGCGTCGTGTTTTCCAGCCTCAACCGCCATCATGAGCACTGAGTTGCCGTCGGGATCCTGAGTCTGTGCAATTTTGTCGACAGATAGGTCACCGCCCACGTTGTAACTAGCGTCCGAGTCAACGCTCTTTTGTCGGGAGTGCGATCGTGAGGAATACGCCGAAGAGGCTGAGTGACTTCGTGGGAGTGATGCCATAGACACGTGCTTCTTCGCCTTGCGTAGTGGAAGTTCTGGCGGGGGCGTTGGAGGTCTCTGGAAGGGGAAAACGTGCTGCAATGAACCGTTCACTGCTGCGAAGTCTGCAGCTGTGCCATTGGGCCTAGGCCCCTCTATAGACTCGATAGCATCAAGTGAGGTGTCGGCAGAGTCATCTTCTTCCGAATCTGAAGAGAGCGCCGTCGAATGATCGTCCGTAATGCCGCTCTGCAGTGGAAGGATATCGACCTGCAGTATGGTAGCCAAAGCTTTCACGTCCCCTGTTTTCACGGCTTGCCATAGAAGACGGTTCTTCTTGCTAACTTTCCTCAACGTATTGGAGCTGTTTGACAAGTGTGCCAAGACAGCTTCCATAGTAGCAAGCGCATAGCCCTGTTCCCCACTCTCGACCTCGTCGATGAAAATGAAGTATCGCATGTACAACAATCGGGAATGCAAGTGCCGCACGCCGCTGCGAATGATGACAATCAGGAGCATCGAGACGAGAACATCGGCGTTGATCGTAAGAGGGCTAGCAGCCACAGTCGACGACGAAGGGTCTTCTAGTCCCAGGCCATCGCTTTCGTCGGGCGCAGTAATGACTTTCTGCGTCTCGAGCAGGATGTCCAACATCTCTTGCGGACTACTGGCAACGCCCATTTTCCGGAACAACTGAATTCCCTTGTTCAGTCGGACGGCAAGCGCTCGCTTGCCTTGCATTCCATCCTCGACCGGGATGCCAACCTGCGCGATGTCGATATCGGACATTTTGCGTATCTTCGATTCCAGGTCGGAGTCGTCCGGTCGTCGGATGCTGCACACGCGAGGGAACAGATTTTGATCGTGAACTTGCTCAGTCACATAGCGCTCGATCATGCGCTCAACAGCCGGCCCCGTAAGCTCGGTGCTCGCTCCCAGGATCGACAACTGCTGCTTGTCCACGTTTTGGAATAAGTCGATGGCCGCGACAATGGCCGTTTCCAACGCAGTGCGAAGCGTCTCTTCTTCGGGCTCCAGCTCAAGATATGTAGGGTGGACAGTGCTCGTGCCGGAGAGCGAGGACCGCAGTGAAGATACAGAGTCAGCGATGGAGGGCCGTGATGCCTGGGAGCTGAAGGAAGAGCTCCGAGACCTGGGTTTTGGTAGCGGCTTGTCGTTGGTCGCTATGAACTCTCGAATGACCTTTTCCAGCCCATTTTGCATCTGTCGCGATATCATGGGGAACTGCACCAGTAGGTCCCCAAAGCCTTTGATCTCTTTCTTCTTCGGCGCAGGCGGCGCTATCGTTGACACCGATGCGCCGGAAGTTCCTGAGGCTTCTGCCAGTACGGTTCTGCGCTCTTTGCTCGGAGCATCGCTGATCACAGCAGGCACTATTGGGGTCGCCTGATATGTGCCGATCAGAGGTCGCGATATGTAGTACACCAGCCACTGCTGACCATCCGCAACGTCCGGATAGTAGATGGCATCACTCAGCAGTTGCGCCTGATTCAGCGTCTTGAAGCCCTTGTTGCTGTACACGAAGCTGTCCTTTACCACCACCGTGCGCCCATTGATCGTTGTATACTGCTTCGCCTTGTTCTTGTTCTCGCGCGCATTCCCGACGCCGCCTCCGCTCAGTGGTGGCCCTCCTCCTGGTATGCGCAGTACATGACTGGCTAAAAACTCCTCGGTGCCCGCAAGATCAGCGTAAGGTGTATTCGTGTCGCGGTCTTTCGCTCGTAGTAGGACTTCGGTCGTGGGAACGAGCAGGATGTGGTGGCCGATAGGCTGACATTGCGCAGGCAGTGCGCTTCGAAAGAAGGCCCGCACAAATGGATTGAGTGGGTGCATGAGACCTCGCACTCATGCTGTCGTCGCTGAACAGTGTTCCGTCGGCCAGAAGAGCACTCGCCAGGTGGAACAGGATGGCGCAGCAAAGGACTGCAAGACACGAACGTGATGCAAGAACTCCGGCGCTAGTGAAACCTAGCCTAATCGCGTGTCGCATGTGACAGCTGAGATAACAAGAGCTACGGCGATTTTTTGCGCGAGACGTAAGTGGTTGTACGAGTAAAAAAAAGGTAGTAGTGGCTCTGAGATGATGAGATGCGAGCATATCATTGCGATCCGTCTGATCGAATTGGCATTCTTCATTAAGACCGACGTAGAGTCGAGGTCTTTTTTCATCAACATGCATTTTAGTCTACGCTGCGGAGGTATCGTAGAGCTCATCCAACTTGTCTATGACTTGGCAGCTCCGGCCTTGAATAGAAGAATGTCTCCGTCCTCGACCGCATAATCTTTGCCCTTGGTCATCACCTTGCCCTGGGCTTTGACTTCGGCTTCGTTGCCCAGCTCCTTTAATGTTTTGAAGTTGTACACAATAGCCTGGATGAACGTCTTCTCGAAATCACCGTGAATGACACCAGCAGCACGGGGCGCCTTGGTTCCATTCCGGATCGTCCATTGGCGCACCTCATCGGTACCAGTCGTGAAGAAAGAGCCAAGGTCAAGCGCTTTCCGCATTGTCGTGATGATCTTGGGGAGGGCAGACTTGGTTCCTAGCTTCTTTGCCTCTTCATCTGCCTCTGCTACCGTCTCAAACCTTGATAGACGCTCCTCGAAGGAGACTGAAATTGGAATGATTGGATCGCCAGTTGCATGTTCCTTGACCCACTCTGCAATCTTTGGCAGATGCTTGTTCTTTTGGCGAATGTAGTCCTTTTCGCTCAGGTTGACGAGGAACACTACAGGCTTTGCAGTCAAAAGGAACAGCGGATTGATGGCCTCGACCTATGCGACTCCTCGTTAGTCCTTGTTCGACAGCAAGAGCTAGCCAATAGAGTTGTATCGTTCGAGCTTTGATCAGATCGGATTTCTTAACATGATGCCTCGAAAGCGTTGGGTGAGGCTTCTAAGAGCTGGGATTATAGAGACGAATCTCTGGTTCATCATGGAATGGGGATGTGGAGGAATACAGATGCGCACGAACCTCTTTCGGGGTCCAGTCTCCCTTGCGGACGTCTTTGCCCGCCTTGAGATGCTCGAGCACCTTCTCGACGCATGCTTGCTCCTCCTTGAGCTTCTTCATTTCAAGTGACTGGCCACCGCGGCGAGTCTGCTTTTGGTAGTTGTCGTATGCCTTCTCAACGAATTCAATATCCTTGATCCGAAGCTCTTCAGCGATGATCTCGAGATCACGAATGGGGTCGACATCGCCCTCCACGTGGATGATCTCAGCATCGTCGAAGCAACGCACGACTTGAAAGCATGCGTCGACAGCTCGAATGTGTGACAAGAAGGCGTTTCCCAGACCCGCACCAGTTGATGCACCACGTGTGAGACCGGCGATATCGTACACAGTCAGGTCGGCGGGTACGCGCGACTTGGGCTTGTAGTGGTCCACAAGCCAGTCATAGCGCTCATCGGGCACTAGGACACGCGCTTCCTCGGGGTCGATGGTGGCATACGGGAAGTTGGCTGGGTTACCCAATGGGCATTTTGTGATCGCTTGGAAGAACGTCGACTTTCCTACGTTTGCAAGACCAACCTAAGTCACTGGTCAGAATGATGTTCCGAGCGCATGCGCAGAGCACGCACAAATTCGCCGTACATACGATCCCACTCTTCAAGCTGTTGCCAGGTCGCCCAAGCAGGACCTTCTCCTGCTTCACTTCCTTCTTGGGAGGCATCTTCTTCTTTTTACTCGCGTAGGTCCGGAATTGTGTGCTCGTGTAGAGTGCGAAGACTCTAGGCGCGGACCGTGCGGAGCTGGTGAAAGCAGAACCTGCTGCGAGTGGTGAAGAAAAGAAGAGGATTCGTGAAAGCGAAGGTAGCGACACTTTGACAGTGAGCGCGACGAGTGTGTCCTGTCGTCACAGTGGTGGTGAGGTAATGGTGTGGTGATGAAGAGGAGAAAAGTGTGTTTCTGTGAGAAATTCGCAAGAGCTTTCGAGTAAGGAGCGCGGGGATTCCGGAGACGTTTGCCTGAGGCTACCAAACTGCGGCGGACAGCAACACGGAAACATATCTCTTGCCGCGAGGTTCTGACGATGCCTGTCTCTGTGTATTGTCTCTCCCGCGAGGTTCTAGCGTTATATGTATCTCTCTAGTAGATAGAACGTCTTAGATTCGCTGTACAAGGCACAGAGACGGAGCGACGAAGCACTCGAGTTCTCGGCCATAGGCCATGGTGTCAGGTCTAGAAGGACAAAGTCCTGGGTTCCATCTCGCTGACCCGCCACTGTGCGAGTACCTACAATCTCCTTTTGCATTGCCCATCTAATAATCAGCATGCACCTCTGTGAACACAGATCTCCGCAAATGTCCGAAAGCACAATTGCACGGTGCGTTGGCGCTTGCTCTCCTCGTCTCCACCCGCCGAGGCAAGACGAAATCTGGACGTCTAATGTTGAGCGACCACACCTGCCTCGCCGGCTTGCGCTGAAATGCGCTTCTTGTAGTCCTTGACCGTGCCGTCTATACAGCTGTTAGTCGATGTTTCATACACAGGAGTGGCAATGTGGCTTACCAAAGTGCTCGACAGTGCCGTTGTCACACACCCAAAGACTGGTGCATACGTTCTGCAGCATTGTCACATCTATTTTCTGATTAGCAAATTGATCGTCATGTGTAAGATACTGAAGTGTGAACTTACCGTGGCTGACCATCAGCACGCCTCCTTGGAATTCGCGTAATGCCGTGCTGAGGGCATCCATGGCTTCGATATCCAGATGATTGGAAGGCTCGTCGAGTACCAGGATGTGCGGGTTTTGTAGACCAATACAAGCGAACGCCACTCTTGACTTTTGTCCTCCCGACAACAAACCCATCTTTTGCAACCCCGTCATGCCGGTAATGCCAAAAGCTCCGAGGTGTCGACGATACTCTTCATCTGATTTGCCAGGATAATTGGCGGCCATAAAGCCGACGGCGCTGGCGTTGAGGTCAAGAGCATCGACATGGTGTTGAGCAAAGAAGCCTATGCGCAAGCGTGAATTCTGCGAGATCAGTCCTGAAGTGGGTGACAGTGCCCCAATGAGCAGTTTCAGTGCAGTCGTCTTGCCAGCGCCGTTTGGTCCAACAATGCCAATTCGAGAATCCAGCTGCACGTCCAGGTCGACGTTCCTTAACAGTACTTTGTCTGGTGTGTAGCCGAAGCTGACATTGGTCATCTGAATGATTGGTGGTGACAATTTCTCAACTTCAGGGAACTTGAAGTGTACAGTGTAGACACTCTCCGGCGCCTCAAGGATAGGCATGCGCTCCAGCTTCTTGATACGAGATTGAGCTTCAGAAGACTTGGCGGCATTGTAACGGAACTTGTCGATGAAAGCCTGCAGATGAGCCCGTTCGGCCATTTGCTTCTCGTACTCTCGCTGTGCAGTCTTCCGCCTCTCTTCCTTGGTTGCATAGAAAGAGTCGAAATTGGCGCCTTTGTAGTAGTCTAGTCGTTCGGAATGTTGGTGGATGATGTCGGTAGCGACTTCGTTCAGGAAGGCTCTGTCGTGAGACACCACCAAGACTGTACTTGGATATCCTTGTAGATAATTCGACAAGAATGTGATAGAAGGCACTGTGAGGAGTCAGCATATACGTCCATCACCTTCATTTCAAGTCTACTCACCATCCAACATGTTCGAAGGCTCATCGAGCAGCAAAAGGTCAGGCTCGCAAAAGAGGGCTCGTGCCAGCGCCAGACGCATACGCCAACCACCGGAAAAGGTCTTGGTGGCGAATTGCTGCCTTTCGTGCGAGAAACCCAGACCAGCAAGAATACTAGCCGCGCGAGACTCGGCTTTATCAGACTCCATCTCTGCGAGCTTGCCCTGTACATCACTGAGCGTTATGTCTAGACCTTCGCGTTGCTGGTCTAGGCGTGCAGCATCGGTTGATGTATCTGCCATAGACGATCGTTCCGCCTCGAGTTCGGCAAGTTCTTTGGCAATCTTGTCCTGTTCCTTGAGCAGGTGTTTTCGCCACACATCAGCATCCAGCACAGCTTGCAGAGCGGGCGTGTCATCTCCGGTGATTTCTTGCTCCACGTGTAGGATAGAGATGTGGGTTGGAATTCCCACCTCACGTTTACTCAGCGCTCTAAGCAATGTCGATTTACCAATACCGTTCTGGCCGACCAGACCGTATCTGCGGCCATAGGCAAGAGTCAAGTTCGTGTCGGACAAGATACGCTTACCGCCAATGGAGATGTCAATGCCATCGACCTTGATATCTTTGCTCTTGGATTGTGCGTCGGAGCCCAGCTGCAGCGGGTTGACAGCCATGAAGAACTCTTCATATGACTGCTGCTCGTCTGGCTGATCCAGCAAACGAGAGGCTTCATACTCGACAGTTTTGAAGACCTTACGGTCTTGCTTCGCGCGCAGTTTGCGCTCGGCTTTTTCGAGCTTCTTTTTGTCGACCCGAGACTCCACCTTGCGGGTGTTTGCCGACTCCAGGTCGACATTGCCACCTGCGAGACCGAGCGTAGATGACACGCCTCGTTGTGACGCTACTTGAATGGTTTGATCAAGCCTTTTGGCGGATGGCGCCTGCTGTCGCCTCTCACCGTCAACGCCGTTGTGGGTGTTGAGTCGGGACACGAATTTCTGGACCAAGTTCTGGACGGAAGCCTCGTTCTCATCAGAGAGGTCTCCAGACGCTGAGATCAGAAGCTGCGTGATCACTGCTGCTGCATCTGCCAACGGATCGACCTCTGCACTGAATTGTCGGGCGGCGTGATTCAGATAACCGGCTGCATAATCAACCACCACCGAATCGATCTCCGGGAGCTGCTCCCGTATCTCGGACTGCATGGCGATGGCGTCTTAGCACCTTTCGGCTATCGGTACTGACGTGGTGTTTGGGCGTGAGTGCACGCAATAATCTCCGAGTGTGACCGGATGGCGCAGCAGGAAATGTCAATTTTGCATGTGAGAAATGTCACCAAAATTGCCGTGCGTTTGTTCGACCAGCCAGAACAGGTCACAGAAATGAATCTCTCGACGATCTGCTGCTCCCGATCTCGATGCGAGGGAAGGGCTTGGGGCAGAGTTTGGGAAGTTGGCAGTGGTGGTCACAAAAGCTTGCAAGTGGTTGCTTTGAGGGTCCCGTTACCTGCAGAAACGGCTGGTCTTCACGAAGCCAGCGGAAAAAGTCCTGGAATGGTCACCGCAGCTCACCACGCACGAAAGCAGAGTGTACGTCGATCGGCGTTCCGACCTGCATCACACATCAATAATGGGGTCGGACACGTAGATGATGGATCATAATAAAGGCGCCGCCTGTCACTTGTTGGAGAACGTTGTCCGAGTCATGACAATTTCCAAATTGTTCCGCTGTAATAAGAACCTTGTTCAGACCTTGGGATGCGTAGAGTTCGCTCGGCGACGCACCCAAATAACTCTCTGCGGCTGTGCGAGAGGGCATGGAAGCTCGTCCTTGCACATGGCGGAGCCGTATCGCTGTTGTTGCTTGCTGCTCCTGGCTTCAGGCAACGCGCTCTCGGCGCTGTACGAGAAAGCTGGGAACGGGCATTTGCCGGCATACAGAGTATTTTGTGCTCTACGGGCGTCTCGCATTGATTATTTAAGCGGATCAGAGTGCGACTTCCGCAACAGGAATGGTTCAACGCGGAAGTCTGGCTCGCCATCATCGTCATCATCATCACTCGCCCTACGAAACGGATCACCTGCAAGGCACAGTAAGAGCAGGGATCCGAGCTATAGGCCTTAGCATTGTATTTCGTGCGAGCCACGAGCGTTGCACGGTGCTGCTCCTTGCTGTCGTTGGAACTCCTTACAGCTGGACCGTTGTCAACAGTCACACGCTGGAGTTTGGCCAGGAACGCCCAATGTTCACACGATGCCTCATCATGGCACCCCGTGCTATTGCTATGGGGTCACGCTGTGGCTCGTGCGACGTCGGCTGGCGGGCACCCAAGGAGCCCATCGGATGGCGTTTTCGGTGCAGGATCGTGTTGACGATGCTACATGACGAGCTCCCTGCGGTACTTGGCGGGCAGCTTTGGGCAGTGGAGAGGACGAGACGATCGGTCCGTCATGCGCTGTCCATCGCGGCTGCAGCTGCGAGACAGACGCCTCCTGTGGTGCCGTCGTCCATGAGCCCGGTTAGCAGTGCCGACCGCAACGGCAGCCACTTCGGGCAGTCGGACTGCTGGCGCTGCAGGCGGCCGCGGCTGGGTGCTGTGAGGACGGCTCCAAAGGGTGGTGGATACGCCGTTTCGTGCCAGGATGCCCCAAGCGCGTGAACGAGTTCACTCGTTGAGTGGATCGCCCGCGTGCAAAGTTTGCGCGCACGGCGCAGCCGATGCGGCAGCAAAAGCAGGATGGACGGATGGTCTCGTGCGTGGGCAACCTGGCGAGACGCGGTGTTGTTTGCGTGCCGCGAGGGAGGGCAGCAGTGGAGATTCTCGGTGCAGCACAGGCCCGCGTGAGTCGCAGCAGTGCAGCGCAGCCACGGGGGGCGGCACGGATGGCATAGGCGAAGGAGGACGAGCAGATGCGTCGACGACATCGCTGGAGCAGGTCCCGTAGCGCAGCGCAGTGGGCGCCGGCTGTTCTTCGCCAGCCAGCCCGGCCGACTCCACGATCTGATCTTTCAGCTGCGGTGCCAGGGTTGCTGCTGTATCGCAGTTCACGTCCGCCCGCCAGCACCCCCTCCCACGGCACATCCACTCTTTCGCCTCGTTCCTGCGTGGTCCCAGTCGCTCATTGTCGTTGTGAAACCTGATGCCATGCGGGCACGCCGCGCTCAGCACCAGGGTGGGCCTTAAGCATCGCGAGTAAACATGCGAGACATGGTTACATGCGAGACGACGCCCTCCTCCGCTGCCTCCTCGCCCTCGACCTCGCAGGCCGGCCGTGCGGTCTTGAGGCATGCCAACTTTTGCCTCGACGCTCGGAGCCACGTCGACCATCACCGCCCTCGCCAGCATCGGCTTCGTGCTGACGGCCTCTGAGTCCCGCCCGCGAGCTGCCACCGACACCACCCGTCCCCGTCTCGTCCATGCCCCCGACGCCGCAAGCACCCACATTCCAGGCACGGCGCGCCCTGCTGCCGACATGAGCGCGACCGCCACCGCCGTGTCGACCTTCCACGCCCACCCGCGCCTGTTTGCTGAGCTGCCCGCGCGCCGCAGCCATGGGCGGAGGTCGCGCTCCAGCTCCGTCAACACCACCTCCACCACACTAGCAGCCCACCGGCACAGCTACACCGGGCTCGGCGCGGGCATGGATCGATCCTTGCGCCGCCCGCAGACACAGGAAGAGCACGGCGGCGCCTCAGACACCAATCCCTCCGCGACCGCCTCTGCCGCCAACAGCAAGTGGTTCCGCCGACTGTCGACTTCGTTGTCTTCGTCTCGAGACTCCAGTCGCACTCCCACCTCGCGTCGGCCTTCTGCCGCCATCTCGCACTCCAATGGTTCGATTACCCCATCTGTCACCGGCTCCTCTACCCCAATGGTGGCAGACAACACTCCGCCGTCCAACGAACGTCCAGCTACTGCCAACAAACTCGTGAAGCGCCAGACATCGGTCAGCAGCACTCCTGGATCCCCCAATTCGCGCATTCCCATATTTCGAAGACCGGCTACGAGTCACCAGCGCTCCGCGACACTGCAAGGGCGGCTGTCAGCTTCAGCCTACGATAGCCCGAGGTTCCATGCCGCCAGTTCTCCGTCGGGAAATGCTTCTCATTGGCGATCCTACTTCTCGCCCGGAGCCCCGAACGAGCATTTGCCATTCACAAGACGGCGAAATTCCACTGGCATTCCGAACCCCGTTCGTCGGGTGTTTCCTGATCGAAAGTACACGCCAACGCTCGTCTCCGCAAAAGAGCCAGTCCGCGTGGCTGTCGTCGAGCCCGACGTTTCCGCAATTGATTTTGAACCCTCGCGCGCAACTACCGAGACCACAGCGGCTCAGAGTGCAGCTTCTTCGCCGTTTCCCAGTTTCGTCGCTCACTTCGAAGAAAGCGCGTCTCCTCGACGATCCTTCTCCATCGGCGACCTCCTCTCCACAGGGCCACAGCTCGTGGGGCCCCGACCTTCAACGAGCAATGGAAGACCATGGTCTGCCAGATCAAATCGCAGACTCAGGCCAGCTTCAATGGGAGGTCTCGTTAGCAGGAACATAGAGCCAGAATTCGAACGCCCAGCAAAGCGCCGCGATCTAACCGACCCCACGTCGTCGCAGCGTAGCATATACTCATCGTTCTCCAGCGACCATCCCTCTTCCTCGGATCCTGCATACGAGATCGACCTCCAACTTGGCGGCGAGCTCCACCACGCACCGTATCCAGAAAATGGACCATCGCCTGCGCCGACTCCTGGCGCGCAATCACCAGAGCACCGTCGATCGCCCCCGGACAGCGCGTTTGTGCATGCCGCAAGGCAGCCCAGAATATCTGCGACATACTCGGAAATTGCTTCGACTGTCGGTTCGGAAAGTGAGCGCCGTTCGTTAGGTGACAACAGCACTGATTATCAGAGCGACGCATACTACGACTCGATACCGACTAGGACAACGCGAAGCAGTTCAGGACGACGTGGACCACCCATTGAAACCATCTTTGACGACTCGCCTCCGACCTTCTCTTCTGGCCGTAGCACCAAACTGAGGGATTTCCTGAGTGACGGCCATGAGCACAACGATCGCTACAGCACTATCGAGGAGGAAGGAAGCGTGGTCAGTACGCCGGTCAGGTCGTTGCGCAACAAGAGCGTCACCTCGACACCTTCAGCACGCCCCGGTGCGAACCACATCTTCTCCTCATCGCCACCTACTATGCGCCTGATGCACGACACAGACGACATCGATTGGGATGCCATCAACGATGATGGTCTAGAGCCAGGCCGCGGCATCCAACGACATGATTCCATGCCCTCATTTGGCGTGCAGACGACATCACCAGCGCTACCATTTCGTTTCGGTCCTGCTTTGCGATTCATCAGTTCGAGATCAGCGAATTCCACGCCATATCGTAACGGGTACTCTGCAACGGACAAGCCGAATCTATTTGATTGGTCAGAACCACAACCGAGTCCGAGTCATCCTCAACAATCACCGCCTCGACCTCGAACCGTTCATGGGAAGAAAGATCAAGACAGCAGGGGTAGCAGGCCGGCAGGTCGACGACCTGTCAGCGGGATGCACGCACGCAGTCACAGCGTGCCTGTCGTACCCGATTTTGACCACAAACGTAGTAATGTCGTAGCTAACAAGTTCGGCACTTGGGGCGTTGGCAGCAAAGGGGTGACGGAAGACTGGAATGATGACTTCGACTTCGACGAGCTGCCCGAGCCAGTCCAAGAGACAGCGGAGAACGATTCCAGGCGCATCGACAGTGGGCATGTCATGTTCGTGCCCGAATCCATTCGTGAACAGCAGGAGAACGTAGTAGCCAACATAAGCTTGCTACGAGAGTGGGGATTATTGATCGAAGAGCTCAAGGAATTACGTGTTCGAGCTGTCGCCTTGGACATGCTGACCGGCACGTACGCACAATCGTGGCAGGAAGTCGACGCCATGATTGAGCTAGCAGACCAAGAAAGCGAGGAACATACTCTCGAGCCCCGCCGAACACCGCCCTCGTCACCGGGCTTTGATGCTAGTGCCTTCGAGGACTGCACACCAATCAAGACGAATGTGAAAGCGATACCACCACAACCACTGTCGGCAGAGGTGTCGCCTACACGAGGTCAAAAGCAGGGCACATCGGTGATGACACGGCCTCGCAAGGACTCCGAACTTGTCGCTCAAAAGGTCATTGCAGCTCTGCAAGCTAAAAGAGCGGCGGAGGATTCGCCTGCACTGTCTTCGAACTACCCAGCGAACAAAAAAGTGCCCTTTGACACTGCTACACTTCGACACATTGTGCCGTACGTGAGCAGCTTAAAGCGCAAAGTGAAAGATGCCTTGCGTGAAACCGAAGGCCTGTACACCAGCCCAAACCGACGACGGTCACCTAATGACCATGGAGCGGCGGAAACTATGAGCGACGAAGCACCTGCAGTCGGCAGTATGTTCGGCTCTCCCCAAGATGACGACGTAACGAATCGACGATTGTCACGACGTAAACAAGCAACCACGGATCATGATGGCTCTGGATCACCACTGATGAGCCATGGCGGTGGCCTCGACGAAATGATGCGGGACATGAGCCTTCCATCGTGAGCCTTAGTGCCTAACATGCGGATTCGCTGCGACGACCAGCGATCCGGGAAACAGCGAGGGCTCCATCCACCGCCGACTTTGCAGCGCATTTGCCTCCAACTTCTTGTCTCACAGCACATGATGGCGTTCAGCATGGCGTTTCTAGAAGACTACCAAAAGTAAAAGCGGAGATCTGACCGCACCTGCTGTAGCGCGCGAGGTCGCGCTGCAAGCACAGCACATGTAGAATACAAGCCAGCGAGCATAGTTTTTTGATTGATTACAGCTGCTTTGGCGGAGGCACTCTTGAGCAAGTGCGCTTGAGATGCTCATGCTCTCCGATGTACAACGCATAGCGTGGGAGGAAGGATCGGCTCTAGCACATGTAATAATTGGCACACGTATAACACACCATGATGGCCGTCCGAACACATTGGTGCACGTATCAGCACCGGTTGCCGTACGAGTCTCCCAGTGAAGATACGTTTGTCCTCGGTGACCGATCAGCAACGTCGCGATCCATGACCGGCTCGGACAGGAGATTGCTGTTTTAGGTTTTGCTCGAGCAGCGACAGGTAATGGCAAGCTGATTGGAGACAGGAGATGTTGTGTGCAGACGCGGAAGGATTCGAGAAGCGTGGCGTGCAGGGCGAGAAAGGCAGTGCAGTACTCTGGGAGCAGTCTACCGTAGCTGACGATGGCACGTGGGCGTCAGCAGCGGTGTGAGGTGAGGGTACATGTAGTTCTCTCGTGCGTTTGCCGAGTCGTCGTCAGACCCTGGACGCCGCGACGGGGGCAAGTGGGTCCGACGTTGCCCGTGCGCCTGCTTTCGCTGAACGGCGCGGGGCAAGAGCTTGACGGACAACTTTTTTGCTTCAACTCTCCTCACCTCTGCATCCTCCCCTCACTTCACCTTTCCACCGCTTCTCCCACTCCAAATCTACTCCCACCACCGTCAATATGGGCGAGCCAGCACAAAAGTTCAAGGTACGCACACGCAATGGCTCGCAGGCGAGAACAATGGTTGACGAGCCGTGGTGCAGGTTGCAGACATCAACCTCGCGGCCTTTGGCCGACGAGAGATTGAGCTGGCCGAGCAGGAGATGCCGGGTCTCATGCAGACGCGCGAGAAGTATGCCGCCGAGCAGCCTCTCAAGGGAGCCCGCATTGCTGGCTGCTTGCACATGAGTGAGTCGCTCCGCTTCGTATTGTTTGCCGTGCCATGGCATCGCTGACCTCTCGCCCACAGCCATCCAAACCGCCGTGCTCATCGAGACGCTCAAGGCGCTTGGTGCCGAGCTGACCTGGACATCGTGCAACATCTTCTCCACCCAGGATCACGCTGCCGCCGCCATTGCTGCCAGCGGCACTCCCGTCTTCGCATGGAAGGGTGAGACCGAGGAGGAGTACCAGTGGTGCTTGGAGCAACAGCTGAAGTCGTTCCCTTCGGGTCAGCCGTTGAACCTGATCCTCGACGATGGCGGTGATCTCACTGCCCTCGTCCACACCAAGTACCCAGAGATGCTCACGGGCTGCTACGGTGTCTCGGAGGAGACCACCACTGGTGTCCACCACCTCTACAAGATGCTCAAGAACAAGGGCAAGCCCAACGGACTTCTCGCACCATCCATCAACGTCAACGACTCTGTCACCAAGAGCAAGTTTGACAACCTCTACGGCTGCAGAGAGTCCCTCGTCGATGGTATCAAGCGTGCCACCGATGTCATGATTGCTGGCAAGATTGCTGTCGTTGCCGGTTTCGGTGATGTTGGCAAGGGCTGTGCTGATGCCCTCCGCTCCATGGGCGCTCGTGTGCTCGTCACTGAGATTGATCCTATCAACGCTCTCCAGGCTGCCATGGCCGGATACCAAGTCCTCACCATGGAGGACGCTGCCCCTACCGCCCAGATCTTCGTGACCACCACTGGTTGCCGAGACATTATTGTTGGCAAGCACTTCGAGGTCATGCGTGAGGATGCCATTGTCTGCAACATTGGCCACTTCGATATCGAGATCGATGTCGCTTGGTTGAAGAAGACCGCCAAGGAGGTCGTCAGCATCAAGCCTCAGGTCGACCGCTTCCTCATGCCAAACGGCCGCCACATCATCCTCCTCGCTGAGGGTCGTCTTGTCAACCTGGGCTGCGCCACCGGCCACAGCTCTTTCGTCATGTCCTGCTCGTTCACCAACCAGGTGCTCGCACAGATCATGTTGTACAAGGCCGGTGACCGCCAATTCGCCACCAAGTACGTCGAATTCGCCCGTGCCATTGAGGGCGAGGCCGACGGCCCGGTCAAGGTCCAGCAGGAAGGTCAAGTCAAATCTACCGTCCCACGCATGCCCATTGGCGTCTACGTCTTGCCCAAGATCCTCGACGAGCAGGTCGCCCTCCTCCACCTCAGCCACGTCAACGCCAAGCTCACCAAGATGACCGAGGTCCAGGCCGAGTACATGTCCCTGCCAGTCGAGGGGCCATTCAAGAGCGAGATGTACCGCTACTAGACAACGGGATACACGCACCTCGTCAAGAAACGGACATGACGATGATGATGATTATGATGAGCGATGCTTCAACACGTGAGAGAATTTTTTGGAACTTGCAAAGATACCCCTTTTTTTTTTAAACAACGCCGTGGGAACAAGAAAAAGGGGGTGTTTGTCGTTTTCAACAGACAGGGCATTCAATATACCGGGAAAGCGGGTCCAAAAGATTAGAAAGGCATTGCAAAGGCGCTTGGGGCGTTTTCAACATTGAAGAGAAGAGGGGCAAATCTAGCCGGGCATTCTTCCTGGTCTTCTCACTTCAACTCGAGAGGCTAGGGCGTTGGCTGGTCCCTTTTTTTATATTATAGAGTCCTCTTTTTTATAGAGAGAGACACTGTGCTCGCCACAAGCTGTATCAATATGAGGTGTCAAAGTTTTTGTTGACATGAGAAGAAGCTGTTCCATTTCTCTTCTGTCTATGATATAGTACTGCTTGCCATTTTCTGTATCAGACACCAAACACTGTACCCCTAACGAGAGAGAAGCAAATGTATGTCGTCATCTCGGTACGTGAAACGACAAGAAACTGCCAAATGGAAATCACCATCTTCCAAAATCCCGTAGTAGGGGTTTTCAACTTTCATGCATATAAAATTTCACTCATCACGTACATACATGTAGACCTCAAATCCAATCCAATCCGATCCAATTCTGGGATCGTACTCTTCTCTTTCTTACTTTTCTGTCCGCTGGGTCTGCATCAAAGACATTTCGACAATTGTTGTCATGCTGCCTTCCTGTGTGTGCTGTTCGTTGTTCAACTTTTCCCGTCTCTCCCTCCCTCCCTCTCCCTCCCTCGCTCTTTCTCCATTCCACAGTCCCAGGTACGATGTCCAACCATACGCCAACGCTAAAAATGTACATAACCAAGAATCGAAATCGGAAATCGGCAAATTTCTGTTTCCTGCTGCGTTCCGCCTCATCAAGAGAAGGCAAGTAGCAGCTTAGGTTTCTTTTATTCTATACACGATTCGACACATCGACCTGTTGAGAAGAAGAAGAAGAAGCAGTCAGCACGAATTCGCCAACAGCAAAACATAAAAGCCTAGTTATTCCAATAACAAAAACGCGGAGCAGAGTACAGGAAATCAAAGAAAGCAGACAAAATCAAACGGAATGAGCACGTACATCCTCAGCACTCACCTTCTTACTCGACCATCCAGCGTCCGAAACCCAGCCACTCGTCCCGACACCAAACGCGAAGGCGCGATCTCTGGATCTCGAACCCCATGCCCAGCCCTGACCTCTTGAAATCGGAAGGTGGTACCATCTAAACGCGAGCCATGAGGTGGTGATTCCGATCAAAGAGCCAAAGATGATGTCGAAGCCGAAATGGTAGTATTCGGCGAAACGTGTGGAGACGATGTAGACTGCCACGGCGACAGGAGTGAGAGCTGGAATGATGAGATAGTTGGGTGGAGCTGCTGCGGCGTTGCGGACGCTGAGCGGGTTGGAAGATGTGGTTGTGACGTAGTTGCTCGGCTCGGGGTTGTCGTTGTAGCTTGTGTTTGCTGTGAAGTTGTTATCGACTGAGCGGGTGTGTTGATGAAGAGGGTGTGGAGCGGCGTATTCGCCTGGGCTGTCTTCGCGCTGTTCGCGTTTGGACTCGAGAGAGGAGCCGCGGGCTCGGTGGGCGTGGAGAGGGAGGAGTTCATGCTCGTTTGTGGGGGATGGTTTCTGCTCGGTTGTGGTAAAGACTACAGGCAGGTGAGGGAGTCCAATGCCGAATTTGCTGCAAAAGAAGAGTGTGAGGTAGAGCAGTCCCGCCCATGACCAAGATGAGTGTCCGCTTGGGAAAGAGCGGAATGCGTCTTGTAGAATGTGCTCGTCCGTCTCCTGGCAAATGGACGAATCGACCATGGTCCAACGAATGCTGATGTCTTGTCCATACCCGCCCCGATATGCTGCGTTGATATCGTCCAAGTTGGGTCTGCACCTCGCCAGCATATTCGGCCTGGGTTTGCCAAACATGTTCTTCATGCCCTGCGTGACAAAGAATGCCACTGCGAGGGACAAGCATAGCCCCGCAAGGCCCTTCTCCAACTCCCATAGCTTCAGCCTCAGAATCTGCGACCTCGTCGAAAGTCGTCGCACTTCACGTCCAGGCACGAAGACCAATGCCACCACGGCAATGATGAAGGCTGGTCCGATCCCCGCTATGACCCCGACTAGCCATGCCGGGATGCTTTCCTCGACGTAGGGGTATGAAATCTCCGTGTTCAGGAGCGAGAAAGCTCGATGGGTTGGGTGGACGAACGAGAGGAAGCCTCCTGCTGCGGCGAATGCGACGATAATGACCCAGTCGAAAATATATGCTGCAATGAGCCTCTTTGAAGGATGTCCCATCTCGCGCGACGCGCCTCGAAGCGCATCCCTGTTCATCATCATCGCGTCTCGCGCGCGCGCACGCCCTCTCGCGACAAGGCTATGGGCCCTGCCCGGTCTAGCTCTTGCCCGCTTACTCTCGCAGCCGGCGTCTTCTTCGTTCGGCGGGGATGTTTGCGATATGACGTTGTATTCGTTGCTGGTGCGGGCGCAAGCGAAGAATGGATATCAGAAGGATGCGGAGATGGGCCAGTGAAGGGGGGAAAGCAAGGCGGAGAGAGAGTAGGAGGCAAGTGGAATGCTGCGCGGGAACCGGTTGGATTTGTTTAGCCCACTGCTTTCGCGCCGGCCAAGCCAGAGCTTACTTACTCTTAGGGTGGCTCAGCGATTCGCGGTTTCCGGGGGCGCGTTCTGGACGTGATTGATGGATCTCACCGCCGAGCTGAACGAAGTTCGCCGCGTGGATTCCTGGTGCTGCTGTACGAGCATCGATGGTGTGCTCTGTTGCCCAAACGAACGTCCTGTGCAATGCTGCCCGCTTCTCTCACACGACACCTCCATTCTACTTCAGGTGCTTGCTGTGATTTAGTGCCGGCGGGGAGCCAATAGTGGAGCACCAAATGGGAGTACCAAGAGCCTTTTGAGGCTTGGTGCCTGGGCGATGACGAGATCGTCACGCCGGAGGAACTTTTCGGCGAGAAGATGAGGATGTATCATCAACAATACGGCGCATGCCATGAAATTCTATACAATTGTGCACAGATCACTGCTCGCGACTACACCCTTGAATGAGCTCGTTCCATGCCATGCTCAACAGTCGATGCCACGTCTATCGCCTTGGGTCCCCTTCGCCCTCGGACGATTTCCCCCATGACGTGTCCGGCGCGTACCAAAACACCGAGCGTGTGACAGCCATCCCGTTCTTACCTCCTAGCGCTGATCGATTGGATGAATCTGCTCATGCGGCCGGCACTGGACGGTGAAGAATTCCCTGTTGATGACGCATATGGTAGTATGGACTGGCGGCCGGAATCACGAATCCTAGAATTGTGCGTGCCGCCGGAATGTTCTTCAGGTCGTTCGATCGACGACAAGGGGATCCCCACTCGATACTACTTTTGGGGGAACGGTAGTGAAGTGCGATTTTACTTCTGACCTTGCGGCAAAGTGCTTGTGTAACCTCGGCGCCAGTCAAGGATATGCCCCAGCCATGGCAGATGCTTGATCCTATATGAACGCTGCTCCCGACAAAAGCTGCTCACCGCGTCGCGCGCATCTCCTGTTGGCCATCAGCGCCAGGAATGTGACCTGGTCCACGGAAGACAGCATTCATGGCGCTCTCCAAAATCTCCATTCCCTCATCGATCTCGGCATCAGAGATGATCAAAGGAGGAACGAACCGAAGCGTGTTCGTGCCACATGTGATCACGAGAAGACCCCTTTCTCGAGCAGCTGTTATCACCGGTGTTGGGTCAGCCTTCAGTTGGAGACCCAAGATCAGACCACGGCCTCTGACTTCCTGCACGACGTCCGGGAAAGCTTCGTGAAGGCGCACGAAGTGCTGTCGAAAGCGCGCTTCCTTCTTCAGCACGTCTTTCTGCAGTTCGGGGTCCGAGAGCCGTGTGACAATGTTGTGTGCCAACCGACATCCGAGCGGGTTTCCACCGTATGTTGTGCCATGGTCTCCGGTCACAATCTTGCTCGAAACATCCTCTGTGACCAAAGTGGCGCCAATCGGGAACCCATTGCCGAGCGCCTTCGCGGTGGTGACGATGTCGGGATGTGCCTCCTTCGGGAGTGCAGCGTGTGCCCACAGGTTACCGGTTCGTGAAAGACCACATTGAATCTCATCGTGGATCAGCACGGCGCCCACCTCCGTGCAGCGTCTGCGCAAAGCCAAGAGGAATTCCTGCGTGGCAACGTTGACACCACCCTCGCCTTGGATAGGTTCAATGATCACACCACAAGTCTTCTCCGTTACAAGTCCGTTGATACCTGCAATGTCGTTGTATGTACCGTACTTGAAGCCGGGGATCATTGGAGAAAATGGCTTCTGGTACTTTGGGTTGGGAGTGGCCGACAGCGACCCCATTGTTCGCCCATGGAATGAACCCTGGAAGCTCACCAGTTCATGCTTGCTGCCGTCTGGCTGGACACTCTTTCCATACTTCCTCGCAAACTTGATTGCGGCTTCATTTGCCTCGCTCCCCGAGTTGCACACAAAAACTCGCGCAGCATCGAAACCTCCGGCTTCCCGTGTCTTCTCGACCAGCAACTGACTGAGTGCGCCCGTCCATGGGTTGTAGTATAAGTTCGAGCTGTGCACCAACGTCTTGGATTGCTCGTACAAGATCTTGCTCATCTGAGGGTCGCAGTGCCCAAGAGCATTGACAGCGATACCAGCAGTGAAGTCCAAGTATTGTCGGTTCTCAATGTCCCATATGTAGCATCCTTCGCCCTTGTGGAAGACGGGAGGGGGTCGGACATATGTGGGGACCATGAACGGTGCATGAGACTCCACGAGGCGGGCAGTCTGAGAGTCGGCGGCTGGATCTGGCGTGCGAAGTGTTGCCTCTCTCTGTCACACTGTCAGCTGTGGCATTGAGTCATGGCAGGCATACTACGCACCTCAATGGCCTGTTTCTGTCCCGCTGGCAGAGTCGAAGGTGCTGTGGCAGCGGACGCATAGCATCTTCTCGGGGTTGCGACCCGTGTGCGAGAACGCAGCACTGCACTGATGTGCTTGCTCGAGGTCCGCGCTGCCATCTCGACCAATGCGAACGAGCACTGCCAACAGAGTTCGGACAAGAGAGAAATGTGTACGCAGTGATGAGCTGATTTTCGGGCGCAGCGACTTCGGCTCACAGATGTCAAGGGTTCATGCGCGACAGGGTCGACGCCTTGGCTCTGGATCGCGCTCTCGCAGCTCCTTCTCTTCGACAACTCTCTCTCTCCCTCTCTCTCTCTCTCTCTCTCTCTCTCACACACACACAACATCGTCATGACCCCGTCGGAAGGCCCTGTCTCATCCTTCCGCACATTCAGACGGACTTCTCATATTCTCACTCCATCCGCGCTCGGGCATCGATAACAGACTCGGCCCTCGCAGGCGATGATGCGATCACGGTCACACCGTGGGACAGGGTATATGACATCTGATGTTTGTCGAATCTCGCGATCGCGCCAATCTGTGAAAGTATGCTTGCGCTTGCATGCAGCAAGAGAAGTAAATGATTAATTATGTCCACACTGCCTCTCATTATGCACTCGAAGGTATGTGCTGGCCCAAACCCCCCAAGAGAAATTTCTAGGTTCGAGCAACCTTATATCGGCTTGCCCCAAGTGTCAAGCTCCAGCCAGGTTTGCGATATACTTCTCGACAGCGCATTCCCGGTGGCCAGCGCTTCCGGCCACCGGTACCTTTCTAGAAATGGCGCTCTTATTTCTATATGAACACGGCCATCGCACCTCTTTCCAACCTTCGAAGGTATCGTCGAAATGAAAGACGGCAAGAAAGAAGAGATCGTTGAATATGAGCGAAAACAATCCGACCGATCCGCTGCTGTTTCGAACGATGACATTCTCAATTCCTTCACCGAAGAAGAGCGGAAAAAGCTCATCTGGCGCATCGACGTACGGCTATGCTTGACTCTGGGATTGATGTATTGTGTCTCATCCATGGATCGGTATGTTGCTTGGCTCAGCATGACATCAAGACCACAGAAGTAACGACTGACGAAACAGCACCAACTTGGGCATCGCTGTCATTGGAGGTATGGACATTGATCTCAAGTTCATCGATTTCCGCTACTCCACGATCGTCCTGGCCTTCTTCATCACCTACATCTTGCTGCAGCCACCAGCGACTGTCGTCCTTCGGAAAGTCGGGTCAAAACTTTTCCTACCTATGATCACTTTTTGGTGGGGGGTGACCATGATCATGTTCGCCTTTGTGATACATTGGTGGCAAATGATTCCTCTTCGCCTCGTCCTGGGAGCACTGGAAGCGGGTTGCTTTCCTGGATGCGCTTATCTGTTGTCCTGCTGGTATCCGCGTTACGAGCTACACAAGCGCAATGCAGCATTCGTCGTCATTGCGAATTTTGCCTCTGCTTTCTCTGGTATCTTAGCCTACGGCATCCTCCAAATGGATGGCCTTGGGAATCTTGGACGAGATTACGGCCAGCACTATGGCCCGACTGCACAGAACCCTGACGCGCCCGTCGTCGGGATCAAGCCTGGGATCGCAGGCTGGCGTTGGATCTTCATCATAGAAGGATTGATTACCCTTGTCGTGGCCGCTATCGCTGCATTTTACATCATGGACTTCCCTGAGAACGCAGCCAAGAAATCTCGATATCTCGTTCGACCTTTCCTGACAGAGAAGGAAGCGGCTTTTATTGTTGCTCGAATCAACAAGGATCGCGACGATACAGCAATACCGCCATTTCACCTCTCGACCTATCTTCGCTGCGGATTGGAAATCAAGATATGGGGATTCGCGGTGTTGCTCATGTTTACTACGACTGTGGCATATGTAAGTCCTCTTCTCCCGGCCTTGGAACTCTCCCTACTCTTGAGCTGACTCTGAATCTAGGCAATCACATACTTCCTGCCCATCATTCTCCGTGATGGCATGGGTTTCAGCGTGGCCATGGCAGAATGTTTAATTTCGCCACCACATATACTTGCAGCAATTTGGGTGAGTGTTGTCGCAACAAGGCATCCTCGTGCGTACTTCCACTGACTAGCCTGGATAGATGTATCTGTGTGGATGTGTAGGAGACAAATACCACATTTGCGGTCCCGTTGTAAGTTCTCCTCCCAGAGCCTCAATCAACACACCAAATTTATCCACCCACCCAATCCCCTCACTAACCCCTCCCCGCTTCCAGATTATCCTCAACGCCTGCCTCGCCCTCATCGGCCTCCCGCTCCTCGGCTTCGCCAAAACCTCTGGCGTCCGCTACTTCGGCGTCTTCCTCGCCACAAGCGGCGTCCAAGCCAACATCCCCTGCATCATCAGCTTCCAAGCCAACAACATCCGAGGCCAATGGAAACGCGCCTTCTCCTCCGCAGCCGCAATCGGCGCCGGCGGAATCGGCGGAATCATTGGCTCGACGGTCTTTCGCTCGCAGGACGCCCCGAAGTATAAGCCGGGAATGTATACGACCATTGGATGCTGTGCGCTTGTGGTTGTTGTGACGGCGAGTCTGGATTGGAAGTTTTGGAGGGCGAATCGGAGGGTGGAGGCTCATCGTGGTAAGGAGGGTGGGGAGCTTATTGAGGGGTTGGTGGGGTTTAGGTATACGCTTTGAATAAATTAACGAATGATGATTGAATGATGGGGAATTGGAAATTTTAATGGAATAGAGAGAGAAATAGATATTTGTAATTTGTGATGATGAATGATTATGACAGCATCGTGGTGTTTCATTGCTGATGAGGTTGTGTTTTGTTTCTTGCGGCTTCTGCTGTATGGCTGACATCTCCGCTTCCAAGTTACGCTCGGAACTCACTATCGTCTTCGAATGTGGGTCCTTGGTGCCTACTTCCGTGCCTTTCCCATCGACTGTCGTCTTCTACCTCTTCCATCCACTTTTCACCACGATGTACATTTACTTTATGACCATATACCCGGTTATATTTGCAAATCTCGCTTCCTCATGACATCGCTCTTCAAATGATGCCCGGAATCATCGCGAATCTCTTCTTCTGGTATTTAGCTCCCAGCTCTTTCCTGTACCTCCTCTCCTTCTTCTTTGCCCACGCGCCCATGGTCGCGATAGCCACAGCAGAGAAAACAACGGTCGTCCAAGACCTTGTGATCACGCACATACTCGCCCAGGCCAGCGCCTCAAACATGTAGTTCGGACACGTCACCCAATTGAAGCCCAGGCCTTTGGGAACGCCCCGCTCTGTACCCCCCGGAGATCGGAGGTTGCGTAACACAAGGTGCGTGTTGAGATTGCCTAGCTCGCCGATTACGTAGCCTGCGATTGCAGAATAATCGATCAAGGGGTTGAGCTCTCCCGCGGTGGGGTGAGTAGGAGAGTAGATGAAGTAGGCGATCAGCGCGCCGGCGAGGATCCAATAGTGGGCGGAGTTTTTGAAGATGTTGAGTGCGGGCATGGTGGCATTGCTGAAGCGGTGTACGAAGAAGGTTTCGAATTCGCGTTTGAGGAAGTGGAGGAAGATGAGGGCCACGGAGAGAGTTTGGAGAGACGAAGGTTCGGATGGTGCGCCGGAGTAGATCAGAGGGCGGAGGAAGTAGAAGATGGGGTGGATGAGGAGGGGACCGAGGTATTCGATGATAAAGACGGTGCGCCAGGCGATTTGGAGTCCTGGTGGGGGAGTGTTCAGTATGGACTATTACGGGGACGCGGGGGATGAGTGGCCTACCCAAATCTTTGACCTGCACGACACTGCCATCTTTTAGACCAAAGCTGTCGACTGTCTTGCTCTTCTCATTGGGTACAAAGGTGCCATCTTCCTTGGTGATGCGGAGGCGGTTGATGTCGAACTTGGCTTCGGCGGCGATGCGGTGATACAGGTCGCTCGTGCTGCCCTGCACGTAGATGCTCGTTTCCTTGGGCAGCTTGGAAATTCGCTTGCCTGGGGGGAGGGTGAGCTAGAGGCGTGTTGGCATGAAGGAGCAGGAGTACCTCTGGGCTTGACCTGCAGCGTCACCGGTTTGGAGGCCATGTTGGGGACAAGGTGAAGATGTCGTCAGTGGGCGAAGATGCGGAATTGGTGGACGGAGTTGAGGCTGAACCAACAAGGCAGGCATTGGCCTCACGCACATGCATGTCGGCCTCGTCTCGGACCGCGGTCGACTGTCTTCCGAGTCAATACATGTATTCATCTCTGCACATCACATCATCAAACGCTGCGCTGCGCCATGCAGGTGCGTCCATTCTGCATTGCGGCAAGTCCGTCGCGGCTCCGCACGGCGCGCTCGGTGTCGTGCATCGGCATGCTGTGTCGAGCTGGCGCTGGTGGCTGACTTGGCCGAGTGTCCAGACCGCGTGCAAGTACTGTACACATCTGCAGGGAGCTGCGAGGTGGAGCTGGCGTCAGAACAAGACGCGTCCTCCTCTCGCCCTCTCGCCTTCTCACCGGCTCCTTCAGTCGGTCGTGTGCGGAGAACGTCCGGCGTCATTCTCGACAAAGGATCAGCTGAAGTCGCACCGCGCACAAATCACCGCCCGCGCATCGGACAAGGCGAAAAGGCTGAACAGCTGCACCGGGCCACGAGGTGGCTTGCATGCTCTAACGTGCTAGTGCTGGGCCTCGACCAAACAAAAGGCGCCTGTTACCAACGCCCTCTCTTCCACGCCCCCGTTTGGGAGGATGCACCAGGGTGCCGACGGAGCATCGCTACGGCCGCCTCAGCCTCATCAGCTTGAGCTCCAAAAGTCCAAATACTCATCATGCACCTCGAGACGCTCGTTTCTTACAAAACTGTGGCCCGCCTGACTTGCGCGTGCGCCTGGTCCGCCTTCCTTCTTCCTCACTGACTGTACCACTGCATTGTTGTGCGACTACCCTCTCCTTTAGTGTACCACTGTACCGGCGCTGCCATTGGCACTTCCTGGCGACGTCATTACACAATGTGAGCTCCAGTCCCCACCAGCTTTGATTTCCGATCATTCCTCTGCATGTCTGCCGCAACGCTCTTGCCCGACCCCGGACGGACAAGGCCAGCAGGAGCCATGCTAGGCGACGGGGAGCAACGACGACATCTTTCTCATGTCAAAACACGGAGCTGGACTCACGAACATCCGATGCCGTGCACCTACGACACCTAGACATGGACCGTAGCCAGAGCACCTTGCAACGAAATCCGCATGACATGCCACGATTTTCAAGGTCGCGTGGCTACCAGTACAAGCAGATGCAACTTCTGGGAGCAAGCGAACGCGAGACATTCGACGCGACACGCGAGCAGAGCTGTCAGAGCCACGCAATGCATCCGGGTCCGGCGATGGACACAGCAAAACCACGCCAAAGTAGACGGAGAGCCAGGAGAAAGGAGCAGCTCCTATACAAGCCATTGCCGCCTCTGAGAGACATGGAAAGAGAGAGCAATCAATCTGGGTATCCTGGACTCGATCATGGAGCTATCTTGTACCATTGGCTTCATGTCTCGACTACATTCAAGACACCCTGCTAATCATTTTCCAGTCCCAAAATGGGTCACCACGCAGGTATGACAAACGACGCTCAGCCTGACACACCTACCCCAGCACGATCGATTGATGGAACCTGAACAGAGACCAATGGCGCCAACCACACACCGGAGCCTGAAATGTCGACGCTCGACAAGGCACGCACGAATGTCTGGCAATCATTGCAGCAAATGAAGACCCTCTTGAATGCGGTCAAGGCACCATTGCCAACACACACTGGAGATGGCTCGTCCCTGCCGCAGCCAGAGAAGGATAGCCTGTGGAAGGATGTGGCCGAGATCTTCCGCGACATTCCCCGGCAAGATGTCAATGATCTGGAGGGCTTGTTCAAGATTATCAAGTCCGCCAAGTTTGGCCAGCCCCTCAACGACAAGGAGTACTTGATGGAAAGCATGATTGCAGTGGCCACGAAAATGCCTGATAGCTTTTTGCAGAAGAAAATCACCGAGACGATGATCACGACGTTATGGGACGATCTCGAGCATCCTCCCAAGACACTCTTGAGCGACGAGTTCCTCTTCCGTCAGCCAGATGGGAGCAACAACAGCTACTTGTACCCAGACATTGGAAAGGCTGGTATGCCTTATGCTCGTACTGTGGCACCCAAAGTCAAACAAGGCGGCGTCTTGCCAGATCCTGCCATCCTGTTCGACTCGCTCATGGCCCGCGAAGAAGGCAAGCACGAGCAGCACCCAAACAAGATTTCCTCCATGCTTTTCTACCTTGCTTCCATCATCATCCACGACATTTTCCGCACGGATCACGATGACTACAACAAATCCAACACCTCATCTTACCTCGATCTGGCGCCGTTGTATGGTTCCAATTGGGAGGAGCAGAAGCGTATGCGGACATTTAAGGATGGCAAGATCAAGCCCGACTGCTTTTCGGAGACACGACTCTTGACCTTTCCACCTGGCGTCGGAGCAATGCTGATCTGCTTCAATCGGTATCATAACTATGTTGTCGAGCAGCTCGCCGCCATCAATGAAGACGGAAGGTTTAGTGTCGACCCCAAGAAGCCCACCATTTCCCGCTACGGCGAGGAAAAACTTGACAAGCGCGACGACGACCTCTTCCAAACCGCTCGTCTCATTACCTGCGGGCTGTATATCAACATCATTCTTATTGGTAGGCCAGGAGTCATCATACTTCTGTATTAAGCACTAACCGTAAATAACAGATTACGTTCGAACTATCCTGAACCTGAATCGAACCGACGACAACTGGCAGCTCGACCCGCGCATTAACATCCCCGATGGCCCGCCAGTAGCCACTGGCAACCAATGTGCAGCAGAATTCAATCTTGTCTATAGGTGGCATTCTTCTGTCTCCCATCGAGATGATCAGTGGACACAGCAGTTATTCAGAGAGATGTTCCCGGGGGTATCACCTGCGGACGCCGCAAAGCCACAGCATATGTACAAGTTCCTGGGCAAGCTGAAGGAGGTTCAAGAGACGACAGAAGCCAAGATGCCCAATGAGCGCGACTTCCCTGCGTTGGAGGAGGAGAAAATGGACCGAATCAAAGCTGGACCTTTCGCAGGCAGGTACGACGATGATGACCTCGCCAATTTACTGACCCGTAGTATCGAGGACTGCGCAAATGCTATGGGCCCACGCCAAGTTCCCACCGTTATGAAGGCAATTGAGATTCTCGGCATACAGCAGGCACGGACATGGAGGTGTGCAACACTGAACGAGATGCGAAAGCACTTTGACCTTACGCCGCATGAGACTTTTGAGTCCATTACGGACAACAAAGAGGTACAAGAGGCTTTGAAGCATCTTTACGATACCCCAGACCAGGTAACGAGAGCCCTACAAGCCATACAGACAGCCGCATTGACCAAGGCTAATCGCTTGTGCTACAGGTCGAACTCTACCCTGGTCTCGTTGTAGAAGACGCAAAAGACCCGAAATTACCTGGCTCCGGTCTTTGTCCATCGTACACAACATCTCGCGGGGTCTTATCCGATGCTGTTGCTTTAGTTCGTGGCGACCGATTCTACACAAGCTCATACACTCCTGCGCTGCTCACGAACTGGGGCTACCAAGAGGCTTCATCGGATTTGACGATCGACAACGGTTGTGTCTTCTACAAACTCTTCCTTCGTGCGCTACCAAACAGCTTTAACCCGGCTTCAACCTACGTGCACTACCCTCTGACTGTACCGGATGAGATGCACACTATTTTGAAGGGTCTTAACAAAGCCCACCTTTACAACTTTGACCAGCCCAGGGACAGTCATCATCCGACTGTACTCTTCAGCGCCGAAGCTGCGAAGAAGGTCACCGAGGACCCGGAAACGTTCAAGGTCACCTGGGGTTCAGCAATGGAGTTCCTCATGGGACCCAGAGCCAAGAACTTCATGCTTGCTGGCGATGGTCCTAAAAATACCGAGTCGAGAACTGTCATGGAAAAGGCCGTATATCAAGGTGGCTCCTCGCGTGCGATGCCAAAAGGCAACGAGAAATGGCTGAAGGCTGTTCGCGACTTCTACGAGTACAAGACCACAGAGCTGTTGAAGGAGAAGTCCTACAAGCTGGGTGGTACCAACTATGTCGACATCATCCGCGATGTGAGCAACATGGCCCATGTGCATTTTGGATCTGAGCTCTTCAGCCTTCCCCTCAAAACCAAGGACTTTCCCAGAGGGATATTCACTGAGGCTCAGATGTACCTCATCATGGCTGCTGTAAGTCTTTGATCTTTGACGTCGCGATATTGAGAGATGGAAGCTGACTATGGTCTAGGTCTTCATTTGCGTCTTCTTCGATCTAGATCCGCCCAAGTCGTTTCCCCTGCGTGTCAAGGCCCGCGAAGCCTGCCAACAACTCGGATCGCTCATGAAGCTACAGGTCGAAAGCATCAAACGTACAGGCCGCATTGCAGAACTCCTCATCGATGCTATCAAGCCCAATGATGGACCCCTTGGCGACTACGGTGTTCACATGATCGCCCAGCTTATCAGAGCCAATCCAGACATGGACGTGGACGAGCTCGTTTGGGGTAACATCATGGGCACCGTCGGAGGCATGATGCCAAACCAAGGTCAACTTTTTGCCCAAGCTCTTGATTACTTCTTCACCGAAGGGCAATCGCACTGGCCAGAAATCAACCGTCTTGCCAAACTCGACACGCCCGAAGCTGATGATACTCTAATGCACTACCTCATGGAGGGCGCTCGGCTTTACGGTGAGACTGGCGCTTTCCGCTACGCAACCAAAGACACTACCATCGTCGACGACACCGGTCTCGAGAACTTCCCCGGTTCCGACAAAGGCAAAGTCACGCACAACATCAAAAAGGGAGACGTCGTCATGGTCAACTTCAAATCCGCTTCTCGTGACGCTCGAGCTTTCCCAAACCCAGACAAACTTGATCTCACGCGCGATCTTGACAGCTACTTGATCCTTGGTCATGGACGGCACCAGTGTCTCGGTCTCCCCATGACGCGTGTAGCTCTCACCACCATGCTCAAAGTCATTGGACGCCTCGATAACCTCGCTCCTATGCCTGTGGCGGTGGGGAAAAAGAGCGAACCGCACAGCGTGAAGAAGGTTATGAAGGAGTTTGTGCCTGGCGACGGCAAGGTTCTGCCGGAAAGCTGGCATTATCATCTTTATTTGACTGAGGATTGGGATCAATATTTCCCGTTCCCGACCAGTTTGAAGGTTGGATGGACGGGGCAGGTGAAGGATGTGCCGAGAAGGTGGTAGAGAGTAAGCGGAGGAGTGGGAAAGAGGTTTTACGCACGTGTATGATTTGGAATGTGAGATACGGCAGAACGGGCTTCATGGGAAGGAGATCAGTACTGAGGGCCAAAGGCAGTTTAGTGAAGGGTTGGGCTTTTTTTTTGGTTGTGCGTAGATGTCTGGGCTAGCGATGTTACTAAGCCTGGTGCATGCCGTCTTTGCATGACATTCTCGATTGTATTATGCTGCTACTCGTGTGTGTCGTCCTATCGACATCTCTTCATATTTTCGATGTGAGCCTGCAGAAGTGTCTTCTTCGAGAGGCATTGAACACTCCCTCAGCCAAGCATCCCGATAAAGCGCCCTTCGAGGACGCCCAACCTATCGCTCATACCCAAGCACTCTTTCATCTTCAAACAACATATATACTTCGGATTGTGGCGGGTGTCGAGTCCATGATGGGTGGGCAGGGCGCCTGTACAACGAGTTAGTGCCTGCCGTGCACAGAGCGCGTACCTGTTGGGACTAACCTGCTCGTTGCTTCACGCTGTAATAAAAGCCGCGAAGGACCGAGTGCTGTCCTTGATTCGGCGCCCGGCTCGAGTATTGGTGGGGGAGAGCAAGATGTATAGCGCGAGTGACACAATATGTAGTCGAGGAACGAGTCAAATTCTCATTCCCCTGCCCCACTCTTCCATTCGCTCATTGTCAATGTCCACTTATCCCGTTGTGATCATTGACATGTGTCAGGAGTGGACAGCGATTGTATACAGCCGCAAGTAGCAGACTTCTCTCGAGATGAGCCTGTCTGTACGTGGTTCTTGGTGAAGCACTGAGATATCGTTCTGGGAAGTTGACTAGGTTGCCGAGCTTGGCCTCAGACGCAGCCCAGACAAGAATACTGTGAGCACTCAAATTTCTCTACCCCCGTGAATAGAAGGGTCTCCTGCGTCCTGGCATAGCAAAGAGGCACGGGAGCGCTGCAGAGAGCTGTCTGAGACATTTCGTCCCGACTTGGGTCATAGTGTTGCATTCGCAAGTCTTCTCGTGTTTCGATGCCCCACGACTTGAGACCTTGGTGAAGAATGTAGTACGCCCTGGTAGTGGGATCGCGGATCATCTTGCATTCTTGCATCGTCGAGATGTTTTCTCACGTCCAGCTCGCGACCGGACAGCACACCGTCTCAAGGAAGCATTCAACCTGTGAATCAGAGATGCACTCCGCCTTCATCCTCATCGCCCATCTGAGCTTCAAGCTGTCTCCTCAAATCCTCATCAGTCAGTCGCCCGCTCGGCGCTCTCGTCTCTTGCACTGAGCTCTCCTCCTGGCCGGCATGGCCGTTCGTTAACGTGCCGTTCACGACATCATCATCTTCTTTAGCCTCTGCTGCTTGCACATGCCCCGTCCAGCGCAACCCTCTGCCCTCAACTTCAGCTTTACACAGCTCGACTCTCTCTTGCATTCTCGAAATGACAACATCGTTCTCGCTGATCGCTTCCTCGCACACTTCGTCGCCGGAATCTGCAAATTCGGCCATTTGAGCATTGGAATCGCGGAGATGCTGCATGCTGTTCAGAAGCTCGGCAGCTTTGGCGTAGAGTGTGTCGACTGGTAGATCTTTGATTGCGAGGGCAAACATCTCGGGCGAGATGGGTGTGCTGGAGGAAGACATCGTGTCCCACGGGAGAAGGTTCTCGGTCTGTGAAGGTTCGGCAGTGTTTGGTGGCGTATCGGTGCTGCCTTCTGCTGCTGGGATGAGTTCGAGCCACGGAGGCAGCGGACGAGGCATGAGGAGTTGTTGTTGGAGAGATGGAGTAAGGTCAAATTACCTTGACCTGCGACGTGGGGGTGCGCGAACTTGGCTCCGCGCAGTGGTTCTATTGTTGACGCAATGGCTCTGTTGTTGACGAGTGCATGCACACAGCATGAGACCGAATGGACGCTTCAGTTGTGCAAAAGAGCGATGCGCCGCAGTGGGCCTGTTGGAAACCTCTGTGGAAGAGGTTTTGTCTGCATGGTCATCATTTCCATGTTGCTCCTCTGCCGTTTGCTATGTCTTACTACACTCTGCATCCTTTGTCTCAAGTCCTCCCATTTTTCTTTAAGACCATAGCCATGGAAAGTCATCTTCAGTGAAGAAGAGCGCTGCAGTTTCCTACGTTGCACATACTTGGCCTTCATCTCGTTCGCTCCACGGAGACCACACTGGCGTGATATTGTCGCATTTGACGAGACCTCATTCAATAGATACTTTGGGGTGAGTCAATATTAGCAACGTCCGAATTCCGAAGCTCATGAAAGTGGGGCGCCCACTCCCGTGTTGGCCGCAGAACGTGTGAAGCGAGAGGGCCGAGTGTCGTCCCGTCATCGACGTTTGCGATTTCCCCAGATTGATCACAGCTCATTGCGCGGCGGATAGCGGACTTCTGCAGCGATGAGCAATGTCTGGACATCGGTAGCATCAAGTCTGCCTCGACGGCAGACGCGCGCCAGTCCTTTACTGCAGCTCTTCAATGGCTACGCCAAATCACAGTCCATTCGGAGCTTTGCCCAGTGGTCGTTCGCCTGCCATGGGTACCGCCAGGCTCCTGGGTCAAATGTAGCAAGCCATTCGAATAAAGCTGCATTTTCAACAACTCCTTGTGTGGCGAAGAAAGGAATTGCGAAAGCCAGTGGCAGAACTCCCCCATCAACGCAGGCCAAAGCGAACAAGACCAAGGGAGCTGACAATTCAGCAGCGGCGCGGCTTCAACCTGCGCCGACAGTAGCGTCCCATACAGAAGGACTACCGCCGCAGTCGGAAGGGAACCAGCTCACATGGCGCGACTACGATCCAGAGGGAGGGATGCCACTCCCTGGTGGAGATCTTCTTGAACCCCAGATCAATGCAATATTTGGGGACAAGGACATGGACGTCGACACGGGTAACTACATCTTGAATGTGATGCATTGGCGAAGACAGTCGGGAGCTCTGATAGACGTGGGATTGAAATTCTCTGGCGAGATCAAGGTCACACGGGAGCAGGCTCTCAAGGCGTTGGAATATGTGCGATCTCAACTCCCAGATGTGGACGAGGTGGGAAATGGAGCGGAGTGGGCGAAGGAAGAAGAGGAAAGACTACGGCAGGAGCTCCAAGCGCGAGCTGTCAAACTGCGGCTGTTGAAGCCAAGCGAGGAAGACGCGACCGAAGAAGATTATCAGGACATTGAAGAGTCGCAGCAGGGAACCGAAGCTGGACGACAGAAGACAGGTTACAGTGTGCTACAAGCGACTCGCAAAGCCAACGAGACGGAGTACGAGATATTCAAGCGAGAGCAAGAAGAGGCCAGGAAACAGGCTGAGCTCAATGCTGTTGCAGCTCAACGGGGACCTCTGGAACTTCTTGGTGGGGTACAACCTGGCTTGTTTGGAACGGGTAATGCTTTTCAGGCGGCTCGTAAAGGCCCCTTTGGCATTACGATCCGTCCACCATCGCCGCAAGCTTTTCTTGAACGGCCACGGCAGCAGGCTTTTCTTGAAAGACCACGAGAGAAGCCCGCATATATAAAGTACTACGAGGAGAAGGCCATGATCATCAAGGAGAATGTGGTGCCTCAAATGAGCACTATTGCACGACTTGGGCCGTCCTTTCTGGTGCTGTTGCTAGTCTTGGCCGGATGCTGGTATCTTCACCAGAATTACACACCACCGCCCACTCCCGCCCGGCTTTGGCCTGATACCCCTCCGGCAGTAGCAACTCTATGGGGAGTCACTGGTTTATTAGTAGCCACCTTCTTCCTTGGCCGCCTGCCACCCCTATGGCGGACTTACAACAAGTACATGGCTAGCTCGCCGTCCTATCCCTACGCTCTCAGTCTCATTGGCGCATGCTTCCGGCACGACCAATTCTGGCACTTGGCATCAAATGTCATCACACTCTGGCTGTTTGGGCTCTTTCTTCACGAGGAAGTCGGAAGAGGCACTTTCCTTGCCATTTATCTCGCCTCTGGTGTGACAGGTATATTCACGTCCCTGGTCTACCACGTCCTACGCAAGCAGTGGATGGTGTACGTTATCGGTGCGTCGAGCTCTGTGATGGGGGTCACGGCGGCAATCTGCACGCTGAAGCCCACGGGATCTATCGAAGTCTTTGGGTATAAGATTCCCGTGTACGCCTGGATGTACCTGGCACTGATCGGCGTTACCGAAACCGCCGCAGCATTCAGAGCATTGAAAACGACCATGGACCACGCGGGACATGTGGGAGGTATGATATCTGGCGGCGCTGCGGCTTTTGCTCTGAGGTATCATGCTGCGCAGAACCGATTGGCAGGCGAGCAGAATGTAGTGCAGATGGTACAAAAGGACGCAAAGGAGGTCGCGGGTGAGTTGAAGAGAGAGGCTAAGGAAGCCGATTTGATATAGATGAGCCGTTATAGACCCCGTGCACTCTGTTTCGTCTCAGTCAAGATCTTAATGCTGAGCTCAGCTCCTAACAATTACACATGCACGGATAGTTGGTACCGTGAGTTCGGAGCGGTTTTCAATCTCAGTGACACAGTCCCTCGTCTGCACACTGCACTCGGAACTCCGAAATGAGCATACTCAGCAATAGGGCCTACACACCCTGGAATCGATGTTGCCACCCTGTCTCCCGTCCTGCGTATGCAGATGACGGACTGTAATAATAGAGGGGTAAGAAATTCAAAGTACACTTCTCTCGCCATCTCTGGCGCGCAACTCCATCTGCAACTTTCGCAAACCTGTCTTTTCACTTTTCGGGGGTTTCCCTCCATCCACGATGCTCTCTTGTTCACGAGTAGCTTTATTTGCTGCGGCTTTTGAAGCTGCCTTCGTCCTTGCTCAAAATGCTCCAACTTGCATTTCCAAGTCAAAATGCTCCAACTTGCATTTCGAAGCCTGATCATTCGAACTATGGGAAAAATGGAGACTCGTGGTGTCGATGGGATAGCGTGCACTTCTATAAGCCAGCGGTACGGCACCTCGAGCATAAGACCTACAATGACCTTCGAGTATTGTATGCTGACGAACTCACTCCGACTATAGGGCGTTGGTTGCACAACTGATGCGGAATGCCAGAGCCTTAGGTTCCCGTATACCAATTGCAAAGTAAGCTAACTACGATTCTACTAAGTTAGCAGCATCGAATACTTACGCAATTTAGGATTCTGACTCCATTGCTGCAGACTCGCTAGCGGCGAACGGAGTAATGTACCGCGCCTATACGAATGGTCAGAGTGGACCTACCGAATGCGCCCTCGGCGTAAGTCTCCATCGAGATATTTATGGGGTTGGCGCATGCTGATTCTACTGCAGGTGGATGCTCCCCCAGGTCATCCAGGAGGGCAAGGTTCGTCGGGCGGTGGGACGCAAGACGTCGAGGAGTACTGCCGCGATGCCCTCTCAAAGAGCGGCTTCCCCGACATCAATGTCGTTGCTGGATGTACGATTGGCTCTCCACCTGATAGGGATGTCCAGTGCATCTACCAGTGTAACGGGGGTCGCTCTTGTGGTCCAGGCGCGGATCCTAAAGCGTACCACAAGATGGTCAAGGGCATCTTGTCGTGCCCTGGGTACGAGTCCGCAACTTAGAGTAAGTAGGTGACTTGGGCGAAATTGGAAAGGGACATTAGGAGGAGAAGTAATGCGGTCATATGGGGAGGAGGAACATTTTGTATCATGGTCAAACATGAATTGGCGGAAACAGTCAGTCGGACAATTTTTCGAGTTCGGTGATTGATATTGTATATATCCCAGGAAGCAACACCTCCTTGGCGCGGAAGGTCGATTACAGCGACATGATCACCACACGCTCCTTTCCTTGACGACTACTGAAACTGATTCTCTTCACTTGTCTCTACTAGTCCGTCGGGCTTTCCAATTGTCGTCACTTCTTGGAGACAACAAATGTTCGAGGTGAGGATCGTGCCGCGATGCTGAATTCGGCAGGGCCGCAGTGGGTCAAAAGCTTGTTCAGTTGAGATCAGCTTGCCTGCCCGACGAGACTCGAATGCGACCCCGATCTTGATCCTCCGGGCCACTGTAGCATGCTGCACACCTCGCTACCATTCTCACACTCCACGACTGCCACCACGCCGACCCCCGACGACGACGGAACAACATACCCTCCCTTCCCTTGACGACAAGACGCCCTTCGCGGCGCACACAAGGGGCATGCATGGGCCTCAGCGCCGCCAGAACCCATCCAACATGCATAGCGCCTTCTCGCAACAGAACGCATATCATGGCGGAGGGCAACCAGACTGGCAACATCACCCAAGCCAGGCGCAGCAGCAACATCACTATGCTGCGCAGACACAAGCTGCCGCCGCGGCCAACGCCGCGGCAGCCCAGCAGCAGCATTACGGGCGAGCGATGAGTGCCGCGGGCCAGAACAATGGCAACAACAACCCGGGCAGTAACGCAATGAACGGCGCGTCTGCGCTAGGTGGAGGTGCTCTGGGCGGAGGTTCGGGCGCTGACCACGGAGGCGGAATGGGCTCAGGCGAGAACATCACCGAAGACAACCGCCGAGTGCTGGACTGGATCTCTCAAGTCCTGCGACCCGAGACGCGTGAGGCTGCTTTGCTGGAGCTTAGCAAGAAGCGAGAGCAGGTGCCTGAGTTGGCGCTCATACTGTGGCACTCTTTTGGTGAGTGCGACGTGGTAGCGACGTTGGAGATGTGGAGTGCTTACACCTGATCTTAGGCGTCATGACGTCTCTGCTTCAAGAGATCATTTCAGTATACCCGCTCCTGAACCCGAGTCAGCTCACAGCAGCAGCCTCGAACCGTGTGTGCAACGCGCTTGCCCTCTTGCAATGCGTGGCGAGCCATGGCGAGACGAGAGGGCTTTTCCTGAATGGTAGGGCTGTTCTTTGAAACGCTTTTTCTGAGCGCTGCTGACATTAGTACAGCTCACATCCCGCTCTTCTTATATCCATTCCTGAACACGACCTCGAAATCTAGGCCATTCGAGTATCTGCGACTAACATCGTTGGGAGTCATCGGTGCACTTGTGAAGAACGACAGCTCTGAGGTCATCAACTTCTTGCTCACCACCGAAATCATTCCACTCTGCCTTCGAATAATGGAGACGGGATCCGAGCTCAGCAAGACTGTCGCCATCTTCATTGTGCAGAAGATACTGCTTGATGACATGGGCCTGCAATACATCTGCCAGACTTACGAGCGCTTCTATGCCGTCGGTACTGTTCTCAGCAATATGGTCACGCAGTTGGTCGACCGACAGACGGTGCGCTTACTTAAGCATGTCGTGCGATGTTTCTTGCGGTAAGTCAATCACATGCTGTTTCACAAGCGCTATCATGCTGATCAGTGAACAGGCTATCGGACAATGCTCGTGCTCGAGAGGCGCTCCGTCAGTGTCTGCCGGAGCCACTGCGCGACGCAACATTCTCGCCAGTCTTGAGAGACGATGCTGCGACTAAGAGATGCTTGGCGCAGCTGCTTCTGGCTCTTTCCGATGGCGCCGAAGCCCCCATCACCGGAGCATACGGACACGGCCAACACAGTCTCCTTCCTGGCGCGATGTCCTAGTTCGACCCGAGTCGACAAAGTCTTCCTTCTGGTCCGATGTCTTAGTTGGAGTCGTGGGAAGCTGCGAATGCGCTCAACCCACGTCCTTTCAGAAGCTGATTCGCAGATTGTGCCCGCACATGCATGGCCCATATGCAATCCACCTTACGAGTTCTGGAATCGGCCACGCACGATATCTTTCGCACAGAAGACACCGGGCAACGACATTCTCAATTTTCTCAGCTGAATGCGCTTACGACCAGAACAACGTTCAGCCAATTTACCCACGCCACCAGCGACATTATTTCATCCATTTTCGTTTTTGCCTGCCTGCTTTCGCGTGGCGGCGGGAAAAACTGTTTCTTCTTATACCCCCTTTGCTTACGTTGCTTCACTTTTTGCGGGCTTTTCGAAGAGAACAAAAAAGATCGATCATCATCGGGGAGAGGGACCACATGAGCATTTTCGAATACGGCGTTTTTGACTGTCTGTGGTGGACACAATGTAAAGCTAGGGAGTTAAAATCATCATCACCGACAAAAATGGGACGCGAGCGCGGAGCACACGACATACTTTTGGTTATGCGGGAGGTAAAATCGTCGACGATGGAATGAGTGCGAGGAAGAGTGGGAGAGAAACGAATGAAGGCTATGTAGATATGGTTCTTTCTTTTTATGATGATGTGGCCAGAATTTTCGGACGTAGGATCAGGACGAGGACTGTATGCCCTTTGCTGTGCTATGCCATGCGGTGCTAGGCTTGTGCGGACTGTATTATTGGGGCTACGTAGGAAGCGTGAAAGTGGGAAAAGGAAATAACGAATATATTTCGCATTTCTCAGGACTCGACCAGAAACCTTGTGCTCTGGGAAAGCCCTACTCGATTGGACTCGAAAAGCTGAAGCGCTGATCTAGGTCATGCTCTCCGACAGAGCTATGTCACTTGCGAGCCACTCCAAAGGCGTCAACTCTCAGTCGCTGCCTTCCTGCACAGAGTCACTTCACAGCTCATCACGTCGCTTCTTCGTCGCTGCCTCGTCGCCAACCAGTCCCTTTTTCACCATGCTCGTTAGAATCTCAAAAGCAATCTGTGCCGCCGCGAGAGCTGTGGCTTCGCCCGTTCCATCGTACGCGGGAGAAACTTCCACCACGTCTGCGCCTACGACATTCAAGTTCTCGATTCCACGCAGGACGCGGATGAGTTCGCGGGTCGTCCAGCCGCCTGGTTCGGGCGTTCCGGTGCCTGGGGCGAGGCCGGGGTCGATCTTGGATGAGGTGAGAAGGGGGAGCAATGTGAGAAAGAGAGGTCAGATGAGATGGCTGGTACTTACCACGTCGATGTCGATGGACAAGTAGACTGGGATTTCGGTTCCGACGACGGAGAGGATTTTCTCTACTACGCCTTTTGTTCCTAAGTCGTCAATGTCGTCGCAGGCGATTCTTGTCCAGCCTTGTTCGGTATCGTCGTCGTTATCTTCGGGGCCGGAGAGGCGGGTTCGGAGTCCTGCGTGGACGGAGGACGATTTGCGGATGAGGGATTCTTTTTGGTTGTTAGTTGGTAGATCCATGCGGAAAATCAGTGAGAGCTGGGGCTTTTTACCATTATGTGCAACCCAGAACATTGTGCCGTGAGTGAAGAACGATTGCTCGTTGGGATTGGAGGAATCGATCCAGGCGGAGGGGTACGAAGCTGGGTGCCATCTGTTGTATGCAATGTTTAGCGAGAGTGTTCGAAGGAAACAGGACAAAGCCAGAGGCATACGTATCGAGGTGGGCGTCGAAGTGAACGACAGCCACAGGTCCATAGATTTGATTCAAAGCTCGTAGCGTTGGCAACGCAGTGGAGTGATCGCCTCCTAAGGCCAGCAGCTTGGGAGTGTTTCGATACTTAATTTTTGACTTCACGTTCTGGTTTGGAGCTGTGCTGTGAGCCAGATTTGTGAAGGCTTCAGTCATCTGGCGAAGTGCGAGAGCATTGTCGAATGGCGAGATGGGAATGTCCCCGCAGTCAATGATCTTGGCCCAGCTTTGGTATGGATTAATGGCAGCTCGAGGATTGTAGCCTCGGAAAGCTGTTTGTCGACCAGCAGCAGCTCGAATTGCTCGTGGGCCGAATCGAGCGCCTGGTCGATAGGTCACTGCTGTATCGAACGGGGCGCCCAGGATCGCAATATCATACTCCTCGTCTGGGTTCTGTAGACATCTTGTGTGTGGGAGATGAGCGAAGGTGCTGATGCCGCTGAAAGCCCACTTTGAGCAGAGTCAATGGTATACTATGCAACATGTGATCTCCAAACACGTACGTCTGTGCCCCATTTTGCGTCCACTACGAGTCTTCAGCATCGGCATCAAAACCTTCTCACGGTGAAGGCACTCTTACAGTCTTCTTTGGTCTCGCCTACGAAATTCTTCTGCTCGTATTTCTCGCCGTGATTGTGTCCAGCATGAGCCGCTGCAAGGCTTGCAAGGGCACCGAATATCAATGTCTTCATGACCATCTTGTGGGAATCTCTGAGGGCCAAGAAAGAGGAGAAATGGGTCATGCATAACAGAAACTACTTAGCCTGGAGCAGCATCATGCTTATCTACGCCGTGGTCCCCGCCGCTTCGGGCAGCTCAAGCCGAAGCAGAGCATACCGGCGCGTTTAGTCATGAATGCCAACTTGACATGCGAAGGGCGCGGTCTGTTTTGATGTTCATTCGTTGATGAGTATCGTACATCTTGATGACAATGTGGATGGAAAGCAGAATCGAGGAGGTCCGGATGGTGATGACATCAAGGTTGTCGGCTTCGCGAGTCGCGCGCGTCCCGGAGGCGCGTCTCTCTCGGCCAGCGAGTTCAACTCAATATACCTTTGTATGTACATGAAGCTTGGAGCCTTGGGGATAACTCGATTGTCTTCTTGTTCTTCAGTCCTGTGAGCAGACATACTATCGCAATGCCTGAGGTAAGCGCCGAAGTTCAGCGGCGACACAAACACAGCTGACCGGGACAGATTGGAGAGGTGGCACGCATGGTGCATTACCTGCGAAAGCATCTCGTCAATCGCACCATCACATCATGTCAAGGCTTCGAGGACACGATAGTATACGGCAAGAAAGGAGGCACGGATGCGGAGACGTTTGCAAAGGCGTTGACGGGCAAGAAGGTCACTGGAGCTGGACAACAAGGTGTCTCTAATCGAACTGCGGTATCGTCTTGTCTCGGTATCTAACGTCTGCTTAGGCAAATACTTCTACGTCACGTTCGACAAGCCACCACACTCTGTAATGCATTTGGGCATGACCGGTTGGATCAAGTGTTCCACGGAAGAGACCGCATACTACAAGCGAGCGAAGGAAGATGACAAAAAGCCTGAGAGCTGGCCGCCTGAAGAGAAGTGGACAAAATGGTTGATCAGGTGCGATGCAGAGGGCGATCGAGAGGCTGTTGAGCTTGCATTCGTCGATGCCCGACGATTAGGCAGGATCGGTCTCGTGGATTGCAAAGCAGAGGAGATCCGAAAGCACAGTCCGTTGAAGGAGAATGGACCAGATCCCTTCATTGACAAAGACATCGTGACTGTCGATTGGCTGACCACGTTACTGAATAAGAAGAAGGTCCCTGTCAAGGCCCTCCTGCTCGACCAGGCCAATATCAGTGGTATCGGCAATTGGGTTGCCGACGAGATCATGTACCAGGCGAAACTTCATCCGGAGCAGTACAGCAATACATTCGACGAAGCACAGATCAAGCGGTTACACCAGGCTATCATGTCCGTGGTCTCGACAGCGTGCGAGACACTCGCTGACAGCACCAAATTTCCGGACACATGGTTGATGAAGTATCGGTGGGACAAAGGCAAGAAGGGCGATGTCAACAAGCTTCCTAGTGGCGAAAAGATCGAACACATCACTGTAGGCGGCCGAACGTCTGCTTTCGTTCCATCTGTTCAGAAGAAGACTGCAGCAGTCGCCGGAGATGTGGATGCTTCGTATGGTAACGCAAAGGCAGAAAAGAAGACACCGAAAGCTTCCAAACGGAAGGTGAAAGCTGAAGAGGAAGACGAGGAGGAAGAAGACGAAGTCATGCCAGTCAAGAAGCAGCGCGGTAAGAAAGTCAAAGTCGAGCCTGTCGACGAAGAAGATGCCGAAAGCGATGTTGAAGCCCCCAAGCCGAAGAAAGCAAAGACTACTCCCAAGGAGCCGATGAAGGAAACGAAGCCTGTGCTACCCGGCGAGCGCCAGTCCTCGCGCAATAAAGTGAAGACTGAACCTGAGCCCGCAAAAGGCAAACAGACGAAGTCGACACCCAAGAAAGAGGTCAAGCCAGCAACGCCAGGCGAGCGCAGATCAGCGCGAAGCAAGAAGTGATCACTTCTTCTCTCAATAATCCTCTGTGCAGTAAATCTACTAATGTTCCCACGCGTAAAGCGATGAAAGAGATACCACTGTTCTTTGGCTTGGAAATTATACATATTGTGAGAAGAATACAACCAGAAAAGTAATAAAGAACAGACATGACATTCTACAAAGCATTCTTCACACATTTAGTTCCAGTTCGTCATCATCAGATCGGATCTCGCAGCCCAAGCTCCGTACCTGCATAAGCGTACGATCTGAACACCGATCGAAGCTCTGCCAACTGCCTTTTGTTCTCCCTCTCTAGCCACCGACCACTAAACCTCAACCCATTGACCAATGATCCGCGCTGACATCATGACTTTTTTGTCTTTGCAATGACCGACGACAGCCTTCTACGCTTATGTACATGTAACGCGAAAGAAAGAACGCCTTGGACATTGAAAAACATAAGAAGCGAGATTGTTCGTTGTATGCATGCTTCTCAAACCTATTCGTCTGAATAGACTTGCTCCTCCTCGAACAATCACTATCCACAACAACAACAACAACTACTACTACTACTACTCCTCCTCCTCCTCCTCCCCAGCCGACGATCACCACAACTCCAAACCTTTCTCCTCCACCTCAACAACAAATCCCCTCAAAATGCCCTCATCCAAAGGCGAACCCACCGACCCGGAGCTCCGCGAGAAAATCAAAGAAGAAGTGAAAGCAGAAGAAAAAGGTTACGGCATTTTAACCCTCCTGCCCATCAAACTCACCCTCCATGAGTCCCCAACGCTGACGTATGTGCGATTTTCCAGGCGGCGGAGCAGGCAAATGGTCGGCGTGGAAAGCGGGTGAAATGGCCAGAAGATACGAAGCGCAAGGAGGGGATTATAAGGATACGGGGGATAATAAAAATAAGGCGAAGAAAGGGGAGCCGGAGAAGAAGTGATTTGGCAGAACTTCTAGAAGATCAAGAGGGAGGGAATGGGGAGGGAGTGAGAAATGGAAGACGAGAACATGTGTACATGACGGATGAATCGAATACATGAAGTGAATGAAAAAATTGCGAACTAATGTTTTCGATGATATACATGAACTATGGTTAACCGTAAACCGATTATATGTTTCTTCAACTCCTCAACGTCTGATTCCACACACTCTCCACCGTAACCCCATCCTTCCACGTCCCATACGTCTCATCCTTCTGCACCGTAAACCCAATTTCCCTCGTCTCATTCTTGCCAAGCCAGAATCCATTGCTCTCAAAATACACGACCGCTCCCGAAGGATAATCGAGCCAGACCCAAGCCGCGACGCCCTGGGTTGCTCTAACAGAGAACTTCTTCGATGCGTCATCGTAAGAAATCTGCAAACCTGGATCGACAAGCTGTGCGTCTTTCAGGGCGCCGGGAGTGAAGAAGCTGGAGTGAGTGAAAGTCTGCGTGGTGTTGGAGTTTGGTAGTTGTCCTTGGACTTGAATCTCCATTCGAAGGATCGCATTGTGGTGGCCGGAGGAAGAAAAGATTTCACTAGTGTTGGTTTGAAGGACCCGAGTGCTATTAAGCGCGCCAATAGCCACATCTTTGGATCCGGCCATTTGGACGTCGAGTTCCTCGCCCTGCCAGTTGTACCATGCGAATGTCGCTGTCCCGCTGACGTCTCCCCAAAGATCGGACGTTGCCCAGATACTGAGGTTACCCGCCGACCGGTCAAAGTAAGGAGCAATGATGACATGAGAGTAGGCGTCTTTGGCGACGTAATGGAGAACTTTCCAGCGTCCGTCGTACTCTACGCCTGCCCAAGTGGGAGCGACCCAAATGTCTTCAAGTTGCCAATACAGAGAGCCGAGACATCGATTTGGAAGACCACTGCCCCGTCTGTAAAATTCAATTTGCGAGCGATAGAACTCTGCTTGAAAGATTTGTGTGGCGTGACACCAGGCTGAGAAGTTCGCGATCGGGTCAGTCTTGTCCGGCACGGGATACCAATCCTCGACCGCCATCGTCATCTGTCCTTGACCAATTCGCGAGTTGGTCAAGTTGTAGATGTCAAGATCAGAATTCGGGTTGTGCTGGTTCCTCAAAAGGATCGTGGTACTGTTGAATTGAAGGTCTTTCTCGGAAACTTGCTGTCGCCAACTCTGAAGTGAAGGCATGCTGTGAAAGCCAAATTCGTTCGAAAAGCGGCCGATTGGATACGAAGTGGTGTTGCCTAGAAATGAAGAATTGTAGTTGTAGTAGTCTGTTTCTCCGTATACAGCTCCCTCGGTCTTATTGTTGTATCGTTGGATCATAATCTCCTTCGCAGGAGCGCTGTGGTTGAGTGACAGCCAGCCGTTGGAGGTAGAGCTGGGTTGGTAGCTGATACTTTTGCTGTTCTCGTAGACTGCTGGCAGAAGGGTGTGCAGGAATAGTGCTTCATACTCGCCGACTAGGCGTGGATACTCATCAGGTGAAGAGCGATTAGCATTGGGCAGCTCAAGGTTTTCGAGTTCGTTGCCTCCAGCCCAGAAGGTGAGAGAAGGATGATGATTGACTCGACGGACTTGATACTCTGCCTCAGCTCGAACATTCTGGAGGAATTCTTCATCCGCGGGGTAAAGTGCGCAGCCAAACTCGAATTCCGACCATAAAAGCAATCCTTTTTCATCTGCAAGGTCATACATGAAGTCTGGCGAATATGCGCCGCTGGACCAGATTCGGAGCATGTTTTGATTCCCAGCGATTGCAGTATCGAATAGGTTGGAGATGCGTTGCGGCGTCACACGCGGCCAGAACTCATCAGGCGGAACGAAGTTAGAACCTTTCGCGAAGAATGGTTGGGCGTTGATTTCGAAGTGCCAGTTATTTCCAGGTGCAATGCCTTTGGCCATCTCCGCCTCACTGACAGGGTTGCCGTTGAGCACAATGGTTCGGAAGCCCACTCGCTTACTCACCGATGCCAGTGTCTGCCCAGTCGCCGAAACGAGGTCGATGGTGATGTAGTAGAGAGTTTGAGGGCCCATGCCAACTGGCCACCATAATTCAACGTCTTCTCGTGGCACTATAGTGGACCCAGTCACTGCAGTTTCGGTAACATTGACACTGGTAAGGTCGCCGCTAGCGACGGTAGTGGCATTGTCGATGCTTGTGAGCTTGTACTTTAGACTCGCCGAATCGGGCACCTGGAGCAGTGTGGCGTGTTAGCATGTGTCCCGGAAAGCCCTTGCTTGCAAGTCTAGTCTCAAAATACATAGCCTGGATACTAATGCCAAGTCCTGCCACAGTAGAGATCTGGGAGGTCGATGAACTTACATGTCCAAAGTAATCCAAGCTCGCGTTGACGACCCACGGCTGGTTCTGATCGGGCGGGAGATTGTTCAGTTGACCTTGGCGGTAGATATCGACCAGGCTATTGCGGACGTGCAGCTGTTTGTCTTCCAACTGTACTATCCATGCTGGTTGCCATGGTCCGGCAGGGACAAAGCCTAGAATCAATTAAGAAAGTCAGCAAGTTCGCCCAACGAACGCCCAAAAGCGAAGCGTTATTTCCTGATGCCAGGATTGTGAAAAGGCATCACTTGCCAGCGCTCCAATCCCACCCGAAATCATTCTGTTCCTTGCGAACAAACCATCTGTTGTGGAACTGGTACAGTTGCTGAATTCCATCGGCCCAAGTCTCCTGCCCGGGCTGATTGGCAATCTCATCGGCGATGTTCGCGGCTGAACCAAAGTTGATATCGAGAATGCTGTTTTCCTCCGTGCAGTTGCTCAAAAGGTTCGACACTTCAAACCAGTACTGACGGAACTGGTTGTTGGTGCTAGCAACATGCTGTCCGCAGAAGGAGATGCTGGTGAAGGTATCGAGACCGTTGAAGAGCAGCCAGGTGCTGCTGGCATTCGACGAGAGAGCAGAGATGGGGGCAGAGATATAAGTCCAATTCTGCCAGACGATGAAACGGAGAGCGTAGCTGTTGCGGCCGAACAGAGGATCGCCAATGACGTGGTTGTCGTACAGATCGAGGGTTGCTTGACTGGGTAGTTTGGCGGGCAAGGAGATGTTCAGCGCAGGGTTGGACAATGTCCAGTCGTCGCCGACGAGACTGATGACCCGCTGCGCGGAGGTCGGAAGGCTCCGCAGCTGGGCCAATGCAAGGGCATACCGGACAACACGCATGGCCGCAGTCGACGACAATATAACAACCAAGACCCACGAGCCTTGGCCTCCAGCGGTGGCGGTATATCCAGCGTGCAGACGACTAAGTTAGTGCTTATTCGGCGGCAAGTGGGGAGTGAAGGCAGCAAGCAACGTGACGTTGCACTCCGACGCCATGGGGTCTGCGGGGAGGTGGAGTCTGGTTCTGGAGAGCACAGGCGGAAGCTCATGGCGAACGGAGCACGACGGAAGAGAGTCGGTGTCGATGAACGATGTCTTGCAGACGCAGGCGTGACGCAGGGAAGGAGGGCGTGGCATGTCCGGTGTCCGCCGCAGTGGCGTTGGGTCAACGGCGCTGCAGGTCGGAGGACAGATGGTGGATGCGCCGGCATGCGGCAGAGCATCGACGACGGCGCGGACGGCACTCGTGCAGCCGAAGCTGTGGAAGCCTGGAAGGAACAAAATCAGGCAGGATTGTCCAACTGGAAGGCGCGGTGGACGGGCAGAGCAGACGGGGTCGCGTTTCATCTCGCGTCGGCCGGCGGAGAACATTGGAGTTTCATCTCCCTTCACATGCTGCACCGGTTGCCGGTATCGAGTCAACGCCCAACGGGAGCTGCTACAGAAAGAAGACGCTTCTGCTGCCGCCTCGCTCGTCTGCACGGCTGCGACGAGATCGCGCATGGAGCCAGATGGTATAATCATAAAATGGTATGCCTCGGGCCTACGATTCATGTGCTCGCCACGCCGTTGGAGCTTGTGCGCGCACAGACTCCAGCAGCTCTGGTCGCTGGCCTCTTGCGTTAAGATTGACGCGTGCGCGTGGGCATTATCGGCACCATTGGTATAGCAGTCCCTCGTTCATTGCATCGTCCAGCGACCTCCTGTCTGCCGCGGCCACCAGCACGAGCGCGTCCACAGCTCCGAACCAGCAGCACCAGCACTCCAGCCATTGACCTCGTCTTGCACCGCAGCTTACATCGCACCACCCTCCACATGCGCCAAACGACGCGATGAGCCCGCAGTCCCTCGTTGCCGCCCAAATCACTATATTTACCTTACAGCCATGCCGTGGAAGCCGCTCCCTTCAGGTGAGAAGAACCATTCTGCATTCCAATGCCTCCGCAACGCCCCTCTGCACGTGCTCACCGTGACGCCAAGTCGCTTTTGCCATTGCTACCGCTCCCTTCACTGCGAGTGAAGAGTACGATCTTCCGCTGCAGATCGGCGACCACATCTATATCATCGAACAAGGCGGCGCCCGAAATGAGTGGTATCGAGGATATTTGGTCGCCCCGCCCTCGCTGCTGGCTGGCCTGACCAGCGATCGCGGCCAGCAGCTGGAGCATCGCGTCTTCTCCGGAATCTTCCCCACCAACTGCGTCGAACTTCGGGAATACCTAGGGGAGGGGAGGCTGCATGAAGAGGACGCTGAAGATGATGCGCTGAATGATAATGAAGACCCGCGCCAGCGGAGGAAGAGCCAGGCAAGCGCCGCGCGACGAAAGAGCCAGCGATTGAGCAAGAAGCAAAGCGCGCGCAGTCTGAGGAGGGAGCGAAGGTCCATCTTGCTGTCAGATGAGCCTATGCCCCGGCTTCCCGGTGCGCCCAAGCCCCTGGCACCTGTACCTCTCCTGCGCGTGGGCGATGAGTCCAGCCTTTCAGCGACAGAACCCTTGATAGACGAAATCGCATCCTGCTTGCGAGAATGGCACGACGCGCGTCTGCACGATCTCCTTCTGGCGCGAGGCTACACCCAGCTAGCAAAGGTCGAACAGCTCGTGAAGCGAGTGGATGCAGCGAGAAACCAGCTGATGCACGATGTCTTGACTCAAAAGGAGCTTGTAGTCTTGCGAGAAGACACGGTGTGGGATCTTGTTGCCGGCAACAAGATGCTCAGCGCAGAGGTCATCGTGCGGAGTCCCACAGAGAATGGCCGGATTCTGACTGCCGACGATTCAGTCATTGAGATGACAAAGCTGCAAGCGAACATGAGCATACTCGACAGACCTCCAAAGCTCGCGACCGACAAACACATGCTACATCATCTGCTCGTCGACGCGCGACATCTGTTCGTTGACGCAGATCAGCCAGGAACTCTGTACATCGGTTTGTTCCACAAGCAGCATGGCGAGAAACCACAACCCATCAGCGAAAGCTTTGCCATATCGCTGCCTCTACCACAAGAATCCTCTACCAATCCTGAGGATCAGCCGCAAACATTATTTGTCAACTTGAGCAATTCAGATGTTGGCACAGGCGCAGAGTCGCGCTCTTTATATGTCGTCTTCAAGTTGATGCGGGATGAGCCTGTCAGGGCGGTAGTCTATGGCCAAGGAATCAACCACGCGCAGAAGCCGATATTGACGAGCAACGCGCATGGAGGCTCTCAGGGCAGTATCAGAGGACGACTCAGTGTATTTGGAAGCACGAGGAAAAAGAGCGATCACGGACGGGATGGTTCGAACGGGCCTTCGCGGCCCGAAACATCAATGTCTCAACGATCGGACAGGACAGGCACTTCTGGTGGGAAATCACGCTCCGACATGCCAGGCGAAACGAAAGTCGTGCGACGTTGCGTGGGCGTTGGAGCGATCGATGTTACCAGGCTCGCCCAGGCAAGCACGAGCGCAGAGACTACCGTGTCACTTTGGACGCCCAACCCGTCTGTGCCTGACGACAAACACGATGAGAGCGAGGACTGGCTGGAGATCATTCGGGACTTGTCGCCCAGCGCAAACCGCAGCTTCTCCCGTGTCGACTTGATCAAACGTCTGGATGTCTCGGTGAAAGCATTCGCTACAGCTGATCTAGCAGGCCTCGTTCGCGATACTCCGACGTTACTGCACGATGTTTTGATGACTCCCAAGCTAGGGTTCTCTGGAGTGCCCACAGAGAAGCGAAGCGACATTTATCTGACCTTGACTGAACCACGCTTGCAACGCATTTCCACCCTGGCGCATTCCAAATATGGCGCAGTGCCTCTCAATCAACGCACACAAACAAGCTTGTCCAACTTGCAGCTAACTTTGGAGGTCCGCAAAGCGAGTGGGGAGCGCTTCGAAGGGTGCATATTCACGTCTGCAAACCACGAGGGTCACACCGCGTGGCGTACGATTGGTATTGAGCGCGGCGAGGGCTGGAACCAGACCATCAGACTGGCCATACCTGCGGAGGAAGTTCCCGGCAGCCACGTTGTGATGAGCATTGCAGACTATCCGAACTTCCCTTTTGCTCTCGCGTGGCTACCTTTGTGGGAGTTTGAGGCTTTCGTGCGTGATGGCGAGCACCAGATGTCATTGTACGTCTATGACGAATATTCGAGCAGCATCATCAACGGAAAAGGTGCGTATCTGGCCCTACCGCCTTGGCACGACAAAAGCGATCCCACTCAGGCAGCCGCTGCTACGATTGCGTTGAACACATTCCTATGCAGCACCGAATATTCTCAGGACCCAACATTGCTCGGCGTGTTGCATTGGCGAAACTACCATGGCGAAGGACTGAAGGAGCTCCTGGAACGCTTTCCTTTCGTGCCCGAGATTGAAATTGTGAAGTTGCTGCGTGATGTCTTTGGTGTCATGTTCGAAATTCTGCACGAGTACGATGACATTGAGGAGTACGAGGACTTGGTCTTCTACAACTTCGTGGTCATTCTCGGCATTGGCCGGGACAAGCGCTTCGATTTGGGTAACATTATCGAGGACTACGCACTGACGAGGCACGACTGGCCGCGAGCAAGCAAGGCGCTCGTTCGAGCATTTCATCGACTTGTTGCCCGCAACATGGATCAAGACTCTTCCCGCAAGCTCCGTGCCGCGTTGAAGGTTGGCGACCAGATGCTGAAGCTGATCATCGATTCGATGAAGCACTCTCCAGGAAGCGTGGATGAGGAGGAGCACAATGGAGATCTACCAGCTGATCGTCAGGGCGAGCTGAAGCGGGAGCTGCAAAGATTCTTCGTCGCAGTCATGGCACTTCTGCGCAATCCCATGCCAGTCCTGTTGGGCACACAGACGCTACTGATTCAACGCTTCCACACATGGCTGCCGGAGCTGACGCCAATCATGTCACCGAACGAAATCTTGGAAGTCGCGACTGACCTCATGAATTCTTGCTCTCATGCAAAAGGCAAAATGACGCTGTATCGGCTCATTCTCTTGGTTAATTACAGCCATCTCGACATATTCAAGACCCCAGAAACGAGGGGCCACCTGACGGCAAGTACCTTCAGCTGGCTCGAGCCTTATTGGGGATGGGTACCAGAACCGGATCAGCAGTGGCGGGACTCAGTTCGCTTATGCTGCTCCGTCGTTGCGGCACAGATGGAACACCTCAGCGAGGAGAGTTGCCAATATGTGCCCAAACTGGCCGAGTCGTTCGGTGTCTTGAAGGAGCAACCGCGCCGCTCAAAACGTGTGTTCAGCATGCTCTTTCCGACCGCCTATCCTTTCCCGACAAAACCGACGACCGAAGAGATTGACGTGGACGAAGCCATGCTTGAAATCGCAGCACTCCTCGCAGCCGCGCTGGCCTCTGGTCGCAAACTCTCCTTTGATTCCAACATCGTCGACATACCCAACGTGCTGGTGCAATCCTTGGAAGTCGGCAAGAGCATTCTCTCGTGTCAGGCATTTCCGAGTAGCTGGCTGAGCTTACTCGTCAGTCATCACCGCTACAGCATTACGGCACTTGAACGAATCGAGGAAGTCTTGATTGAGGGCCTCCCCAATGTGTATGCCCCTGAAGCCAGTGAGGCATTCGAGTTTGACACGACAATGTGGCGGACATACTTCGACACACTGTTTGCGACTTTGAGCAGCCCAATTCTGGCCATGGAAACGTTTCCGGAGCAGAAACGACGAGCAGTCTGGAAAATTGCCGGCGATGTTCGTGAGCTAGGAGCCAATCTGCTCAAGCGGAGCTGGGAAGCAATCGGATGGGAGACGGACGAGGAAGAGAAGCAACTGTATGGCTATGATCGCATGGGCGGTTACCAGGTGCAGTTCGTACCTGAGATGGTGGCTCCGATCATTGAGCTCTGCCTCAGCGTACACGCCAGTCTGCGAGCTGTCGCCATTGACGTACTCCGTGCCATGATCATCGGAGCTTGGCAGATTGACCAAGACTTGTCACTCATTCAGACCGCCATGATCGACTGCCTGGACAAACTGTGCAGAGACGAGAATGTTACCGAATCAATGCTGCAAAAGACCTTTGTGCCGGAGATGATCGAACGCTTCCACCCTTTGGAAAAGACCAGTGAGCATGCACTACACAGCGCAGTAGTGGACATGTTTAGCAGAATCCAGGAATTACTGGAAATGCTGGCTAGCGTGCACTCGAGCAAAGCGGGCACCAACGATGCTAGTCGCCTTGTCGATACTCTGCGCCTCATGGAGTTCCTGCGAGATGTGCAGTCCGAAGATGCTTACACCCGTTATGTGCATCAACTCGAAGGCATGCAAATCACGGCTGGTAACATCACCGAGGCAGGTTTGGCGCTTCATATGCATGCGGACCGCTACGAGTGGGATCCTCACACGCATGTCGCCGCTTTGCAAGATCCCTCGATGCCAGCGCAGACTGCGTTCGACCGCAAAGAGGCCCTGTATTTCAAGATGTGTCAGCACTTCGAGAAAGCCCAATCGTGGAAGCGAGCGCTTGGTGCGTATCGAGAGCTGGCAACCCAATACGAGTCCAACACTTTCGACTATGCAAAATTGGCTCGCACGCAACGCGCTATTGCTGGTGTTCAAGAGCGCATTGCACGTGGCGACCGTCCGAATCCCAGATACTTCAGAGTCGTATATCGGGGGCTCGGCTTTCCACCCACACTTCGAGACAAGCAGTTCATCTTTGAAGGCTATCCGACGGACAGGCTGGCTCTCTTCGAGGATCGCATGCAGCAGCTTTATCCTTCGGCACAGATCTTACGTGGTGGCGCTGAGCCTGCTGTAGAAGGCCAATTCCTGCAAATCTATGCCGTGAGTCCTAACAAAGACCTTGAGCACATGGTCTATCAGCGCACCAAAGTGTCGCAGGCAGTGCGCGATTTTAACCTCACAGCGAATCCGCGGAAATTCGCTATGACTTCGAGGCATCCCGCGCACGATATTCCCATCACCGAGCAAGTCGTAGAAAAGGTCATTTACACTGCTGCGGACGAGTTTCCCACGATCCTTCGACGAAGCGAGATTGTCAAGATTGAGACCGTCACTCTCCTACCGATCGAAGCTGCAGTAGAGCGAACCACGCGTAAAACCCAGGAATTGCTAGCTTTGGAGAAGCGCATCGCAAGCGGACAGGACAAAGGAGCGATGTCACGGCTGAGTGAAGACTTGATGAGTTCCGTTGATCCCGACTCGGGCACAAGCGTATCTCGGTATCGTGGCCTACTCCCCGCCGGTCATGGCCAGGATAACATATCCCTCGAACCTTCTCTATACGCGCGTTCCCAGGATGCGCCACTCGAGCCCATGCAAAGCGCCTTGCAAGTCGCTCTGCTCGACCATACATTAGCCATCAGACGCTGTCTCGCTCTGTACAAGAACTCCGAACACATCGCCACAAAAGCCGAGCTGGTCCCTCGATTCGAAGCTACCTTTGCCCATGAACTCGCAACTTTGTTCCCGCACCGAGAACATTACGATGAAGGAGATGTCACGCCGAGGAATTCGATTGATGCGGCGCACGCGGCGCTGACGGCCGCTGCGAGAGGAAATCACCATGCGTTGAATTCTGAACAGCAGGATCTGCAAGACGACGGAGGGGATAGAGAGAAGACTAGAGGTCGGAGGGGCTCATTCTTGAAGAGAAGAATTTCGAAACAGAAGGGATTGCCGGGTGAGACGAATGGCGACGACACCGCTGCTGGTGGCGAGAGACAGTCTCGTGGCGCTAGTCGGTCGAGAAGGAGAGATCGGAGTTCGAGTCGATTGAGTTTCTTCCGTGCGAATCAGCAGCAGCAGCAGCAGCAGCAGCAGGATGGAGAGGATGTTGGGAAAGCAGGAGGATTGGATGTACCAAAGAGGGAGAGGAGAGGGTCGCTGGCGCAGAGGTTGAGTTTCACACAACAGGATCGAAAGTAGGGCTGATGCGATGCGTTGGGGCGGAACGGGAATTTCTTGTTTGTGGAGGATGTATGATATGTGCACGATAGAGTCGGATGGGGAAAGATTGAGGAGTGCAGAGTGAAGAGTGATGGAGAGGAATTTTGGTTTTGCATGTCTTTTGATTTTTCTTGATACCCCGTAGACTTATAGTGGTACAATTTTTTAAGTATTCGCGTCTTGTCAGTTGTTCATCATTTTGAGTATCTATAAGGAGAACATAACATTGAATGTGGTCTTACTCCTCACTTCGCAATGGTGTTGACATTGTGCGAATTGCGTCAGGTGTCGCGGGACACTTTCCGTTCGTTCGTTCTGAAGTTTGACTTGGCCCGACCGGTGGAGAGATCGACCCTCGATTCGCGACTTCACTTTCACAAGCCTTCTTCAGCCCATGCCGCTTTCAGCACCTCTCCACTCGCCGTCCTTCCCTCGATAACGACACAAACACACACACACACACACATACACGCGCGCACACACAAACGCAAGCGAAACGACCCCGCGATCCTGCCCCCCGTCGAACGAAAACTGCCGAAGTCGAAACACGATCCATCCCATCCCAACCATGCTCTTCTTCAGCTTCTTCAAAACTCTCGTGAACCACGAAGTCACAGTAGAATTGAAAAATGACATTTCGATCCGCGGCACGCTGAAGAGCGTCGATCAGTATTTGAATATTAAGCTCGATGATATTTCGGTGCTGGAAGAGTTGAAGTATCCCCATTTGGTACGTTTTTGTTGGACATCATTAGACGGGCGTGTAAGAGGATCAAGTGAAAGAGAGTATATTGACTAATGTGTGACGTGTTATATTGTGGTGGAAATAGAGCTCTGTCAAGAATGTCTTCATAAGAGGCAGTGTTGTGCGGTATGTGCATTTGCCTGCTGCGGCGGTTGATACGCCTTTGTTGGAGGATGCTACGAGGAGAGGTATGTTTTTGAGTTTGTCGTTCGCGCGCGCATGGGGTGGGTCATTGGCATGGACGGGGCTGACTTGATGGGATCTACAGAGGCTTCGCAAACTGCGGCGAAGGCGAAGGCCGGGTGAAGAGAAGAGGCAGTGCTTGGAAAGAAGGGTGGACCCGAGAAGAATCTACACAGGACAAGACAAGCCTGTTGCTGTGAGATGGACAATGGTCCGTGAGCTCTGCTGAGGGCCCATGGGAGTAGGCATACGCACGAACACTCTTGGTGCTGCTCTCCGCCGGCGTGGATTGCGCGAAAGTCGAACAGCTCACTTTTGCGCACGCAAATGTGCCGCATGAGCACTCGAGTGGCACACTCGTGCTTTCGATGCAGGATTTGAAGTCCCACGAAAACGCAAGACAAGAGTGCATAGCATGACTTTATTATCAACTGTTCTGGTTTCCTGTTGCTTGCAGAAGTTTTCCGGTCGATCGCCATTGTTCTCCCTCTCTGGGTCACTCACGGACAAGCTGTGTCGTTCACAGAACACCAGTCTACTGTTTCAAAGTGGACTACAACAACAAACACCGTTCTACCATCTTCTAGCAGGTCTGCGAGCTTCACGGCGAGGTCTTATGACGCGGATGTACCTCCGCCTAACTGGCTGGCAGAAGCGTTGCGGTGCTGCCACTAATTTTACTAGACGCAAGGTGTCTAGTTCTGCCCTTGCGCGGTGCACTGTGCAGCGATCACAAGCGACTGTCAGTTATGAACTCAACCAAGCAAGCACGCACAACGTCGCCTCTTGTACGAGTCGTTCGTCGTCGTACACGCCCAATATCAACATCCGCAAGCCGGCTTCAATGTGCCACAAGGAAGGTAGGCTTTTCGGGTATCTGTAGAATTGCTTCTTCTTCTTCTTCTTCTTCTTCTTCTTCTTTTTCATAAGAGACCATCGCCACATCTCCTCTGCCCCGATCGTCCACTCGCTCTTCGCCACCTTACTAATCGACTCACTCTCTTCTGATTCTTCTTCTTCCAATCGAATCCCTCATCATGCGTCCTCGTCTCCTCGCAACAACAAGTCTGCCTCTCCTGGCTGCAACATTCGCAGCAGCGAATTCCATCGTCCAAGTCAATAATTTCTGCTCCTTTTCGCACTGGATCACGATCATGAATGGGACGTTTTTCGTCGAGGGACAGCAGACGATGGAGTTGAATCGTCAGGTTGCGTAAGCTTTTCTCTCTCTTTCATCGATCATTTTCATCATCATTCATAAGCTCGAGCTACAGTTTGGAAATAGAAGAGCACAGTTGACTGATGTCCTTTTTGTGGGTGATGATAGGTATCAGACCGGCATCAACGGGAAAGGGAGTGAGTAATCTGATGTTCCATTTCTCTCTTCTTGCCTGCAAGATTGTGTAGGACGAGAGAACATCATGACAAAGAAGGGAATGGAAACCCATGCTGAGCGATCCAAACCATTACAGACTCCCTCGGAATCACCACATCAAACAACTACTGGACCCCGGCAACCCCCAAAGTCGTCCTATACTACTCCCTCGACCAAGGACAAATCGCCTGGTCAATCAACAGTCTCGACGGAGAACCTTTTGCGAATGATCATTTTAACGTTGAGTCTCCCTCTCTCCCCCCCCCCACTCTCTCTCTCTCTCTTTTCCTCCCTGCACTCCACAAAAGAATCCACCCGGGGAGAAACTCCGCTCGCTCGAAGCTGGTGGGGTGTGGGTGCTCTGGCATGCTTTGGGCTGACGAGAAGGGATACTTGTTGTGATAGGTTACGACAGCTACAGGAAGTGGTAGCGAGAATTTCGATGTTTGCGGGAGTGCGGTGGGATACGAGGGAAAAGGTCATAGTTGTGCTGATACGGGGAATGTGACGTTGAATTTGAATTTGTGTCTTGGGCCGGAGTGGGCGGAGTCGGAGGCGGAGTGAACAGGGAGAAGGTGGAGCATGATGGGGGGGGGGGGGGTTCCTTTGTTTGATCTTTGGTGTCGAGTTGAGGGGACAGTGTGTGCTTGCAGTGCTTGCAAGGGATGGGGTGGGTGGTGAAGCTGGACTTCATGTGATGCAGCGGATCAATTCATTTGTCTTCCCCGTCTAGTTCAAGTTTTTGACCCAAGCCCGGTGAGATTTCCCTGTGGTGGAGTCGAAGAAGAAAGCGCTGCTCGGGCCGTGTGCGCATCCTTACCAGCAGTGGTGATGGCTCGATGTTGACGAAAGTGAGGTGAAGGACGCGTAAAATAGGCTTCAGTCCTTGTCCCTGCAGCGGGGGCGGGCAATGGCCATTGGCGGGGCAGCAGCGCGCGCAAGCTTGCTTGGAAACGAAACATGTGAAGAAAAATTATGCACCGCAGCTGCCAACGCATCCCAAGCCTGATTCACTTCAAACAACAACGACTTGCACTGTCGTTTCCACTGCTGCCGCCCTCTTCCCCACGACCAGTCCACTTTCACCCCACCAACCTGCACCGTAGTCTTACCACCACCATGTCCGAAGAAATCACCCACCCCACCATCAAGGATGGATGGTTCCGCGAGATCAACAACATGTGGCCAGGGCAGGCCATGACGCTCAAAGTCAATCAAGTCGTGCATCACGAGAAATCCAAATACCAGGACGTTCTCATCTTCGAATCCTCCGACTACGGCATGGTTCTCGTCCTCGACAATGTGATCCAATGCACCGAACGCGACGAGTTCTCCTACCAAGAAATGATCGCCCACCTCGCCCTCTTCTCGCACCCCAACCCCAAGAAAGTCCTCGTCATCGGCGGCGGAGACGGCGGCGTGCTGCGCGAGGTCGTGAAGCATGAGAGCGTGGAAGAGGCGACGCTGTGCGATATCGACGAGGCGGTGATTCGATTGAGCAAGAAGTACTTGCCGGGCATGTCGGTGGGATTCAACCACCCCAAGTGCAAGACACACGTGGGAGACGGGTTCAAGTTCTTGAACGATTACAAGAACGAGTTCGATGTCATCATTACCGATTCTTCGGATCCGGATGGGCCGGCGGAGGCCTTGTTCCAGAAGCCTTACTTCCAGCTCTTGCATGAGGCGTTGCGAGAGGGAGGGGTGATCAGTACCCAAGGTTGTAAGCCCTTTTTTCTTTTCCCCACGATTGAAAAGGTGTCGGTCCGAGAGGCCTTTTACTGATTTGTACTGCGACAGCTGAGAACCCATGGCTGCACTTGAACATCATCCAGCAGCTCAAGAAGGACTGCAAGTCCGTCTTCCCCGTCGCCGAGTACGGATGGACCACGATCCCGACCTACCCTAGCGGCCAGATCGGTTTCATGGTCTGCACCAAGGACGCGAGCCGCGACGTCACCAAGCCTCTGCGCACGATCTCGGATGAGGAGGAGGATAAGTTGTTCAAATACTACAGCAAGAAGGTCCACGAGGCGGCGTTTGTGCTTCCCAAGTTCGCGGAGAAGGCGCTGCGCGAGTAGAATTGCGACAATGGAGCATACGGAAACGACTGTCCTGTGCTTACGATTGCATTGAGAAGGGGATTAAAGATACCCTTCTGGGTTGGGTCGGAAAAACTGCCAGCACGGTTTAGATGAGCTATGCGATACGATACCACGTTCACCACCGTCAGCGTGGAAGAGCAAGGTCGCGGCGAATGTTAGGAATGCCACTCTTTTGGTCGAGACGATGGCGTAGACAACATCCGTGGGTCGAAGTGGAGACAGTGATGTAGAGAGAAAGTGATTCAGACCAAGAGCAGCCTGTACAAGTTGCTCTCGTAGAAAAAACGCTCGATAAGATCGGCATGCTCGTGCCTTCATTACGCCTCTAATGCCCAGTGCTCTGTGCAGCAAGCGCATTGGACGGCCAGTAGTGGTTTTGGTGGTAATAGTAGACAAAGTATTCATTCCTCCTTGCTTCACTGCTGCCATCGGCCTTTGCAAGATCGCAGATATGGGGTATCTCGGTAGTGGTAGTAGTAGTAGTGGGTGTTTCTCATCGCATCATGTTGCCATCCCGCAAATTGTCGTCGCTCATGGACAACAAGACAAGCTCTTCGTGCGGAATTGCATTAATCCAAGTTGACGGGCGCGGATGGTCCTGTGTGCCGGTTTCGCGTCGGCTTTCGCAGTGGCAACTTAATACTTCAGGATGATGTACCTGAGGTTCGTCATGTTAGTTGTGGGCTGTAGGGAGAGAATAGGAGAGGGCGGAATGTCAGCTTACAGAGCGTGGATGATGCCGGGAATGTAGCCGAGAATGGTCAAGAGGAGGTTGATGAGGAGATCGGCGCCGCAGCCACGCTCGAGGAAGACCCCGAGAGGTGGGAGCAGGATGG